>OU342738.1:186335749-187535749 GCA_910589765.1 Avena atlantica
ATAGATCTTGTGAGCTCCGTTCATGATCAAGATCTAATCTATTTGTAATCATGCATGTTGTGTTTGCGGGGATCCGACGGATATTGAGATTACTATGTTAGATTGATTAATGGTTTTGTCTATTTGATTCTATCATGTCTGTGTTGTTTGTGATCTTGCATGCTCTCTGTTGTTTGTAGCTATCTTGGCCAAGTAGTTGCTAGTGACTCCAAGAGGGGGTATTTATGCTCGATAGTGGGTTCATGCCTCTAGTTTCCAAGGGAAGTGACAAAATCTCTTCGGTTGTATATGTGTTGTTGCCATTAGGGAGAAAACAGCAGTCTCTTGTTCATGGAACAAGTGGATTTTTTACCTTACACAGTTTGCTTAAAGCAGTTGTCTGTTGCTTGCAACTTAATACTGGTGGGGGTTCGGATGATAACCTGAAGGTGGACTTCTAGTCATAGATGTAGTTGGATGTTGGTCTATCCATATTGTTATATTGCCCAATCGAATCTCATAGGATCTTTTTGTCTAGTATTTCATTGTTATGCCTCTCAGTTCCTGTCAATTGTCCTGCTGTAATTTGTTTACCCTTCATGCCATGTTGTTTAACTAAGGAGAGTACCTCTAGTGAACTATGGAACCTGGTCCAATCTTTACCATTGATACATCTTCCACTTTTACTTGTTTACTTTCTACAAACCATCATCACCTTCCACACCATACGTTTAATCCTTTGTTACAGCAAACCGGTGAGCTTGACAACCTCACTGTTCATTGGGGCAAAGTCTTGAGTTTGTGTTGTGCAAGTCTCCATGTTGCTTGCAACACCGTTGAGACATTTCCTTCCTCCTATTGGTTCTGTAACCTCGGTTTCCTACCGAGGGAAAACTTGTTGATGTGCTCATCACACCTTGCTCTCGGGGTTTCGAACGAAGCGTCCCACAACATTGCTGGGCGCCATCACTTCTCGAGCCTCACGGTCTCGTGATTGCTTGACTCCAGGACAGCAGCTACGGATTTCTCCAATTCTATAGTTAGCTTCTCAAGCTTGTCCCGGAGCTCAGCATTCTCTATCTCCAAGACCTTGAAGTTCTCAGATTGCTCCACCATTTTGCTGGACTGACACAGCATTTCTGCAAAGGAAAAAATATCAGTCGGACAAAACAAGTTTGACTATAAAAAAAGATAACTCACAAAGAGGAAGTCGGAAAAGTTTACCTTCTGCTTCATCTTTCTCAATTTTCAACTTCGAATTATCAAGGCGCAAAGCTTTGATTTCTTTGCGTTTATTGGAAATGTTCTTGAGAAATTTATGGTTGGAAGATGCAATTTTTTCTGTAAGTTTAGAGACGGAATACCGTCAGACGGCTACTAAGACTCGAGCTGCAAATTTAACTAAGTAAAATTACAGCACAAGCCTTGGGGGCTACACTACATCGTTCTTTTGCAACCTAAAAGCGTCAACTCGGATCCAACGATGTTTATCCGACTTTATGCTTGGGGGAAAGAGGATATGATAATAAATGCAAATAAGAATCGAAAACTTACAATGTGTTCCATGTGCATCTTTTCAAATGCGAGCTTGGTGCTGTGAAACACCTTCTCGGTAAGGGTGAGGGAAGGAACATCCGTCGCTGGAAGCTCGCTAGATGCGAGTTTAGCGTCCCGAACCAAAATTTGGTCCAGGAGGCTGACTAGCTTGACATCCTCCTCCTCCTGGCTCGCTGCGGGTCAAGGTTTGCTTCTCAAGACTGGATTGAGCCAGTCTGAGGATCTCTTCCTTTTCTTTCCTCTTCAGGCCATAGACAGCGGAGCCGGACACTTTATCCATCATTCCTGTAGATATTACCATGGGATCATTACCCTTGACGGGTTCACCCTTGTTAGTTGCCTGGTCATCAATGGTGACCAGGGCTTTCAATATATTGCCAGCATCAGGAGAGGCAGAAGCTCCATGTGCCGATGGAGTACTGGATGGAGTTGATGGCGGCACGGTAGGGGAGATAACAAGCTTTTGCTGATGCATCTGCTTGCCCGACTTGCTGTCCGGCTTGGTCTAACTCTTCAAAACTAATTTAGCTCTAGAACACGATAATCCTAAATATCAGGTGTGCTTTGGAAAGAAACAAAAGTACTGAGAATAAAATATAGGGTGCTTAATTTTTAACTACTGGCAGCACTTGGCTACCAGCAACAACAACAACTTCTTTCGCCTTACGCTTCTTGGAGGCGGGGGCGGCAACTTCTTGCACCTCATCATCCCACGTCACCTCCGGATCGTCTGAGAGATAGCCGTCTAGTGGACCTAGCTCAGACTCGGAGAGTTTCTCGAGCTAATAAAGTCAAAAAGCATCGATGAAAATAGAGTCGGAGAAAGAACAGAAAAGTACGACGAAACACAAAAGCAGAGTCAAAATATTTACCGGAGTCAGAGGACAGTTGGTCATAAAGATCTTCATGGAAACTTATGGAACTTTTCGTTCCACTCTTTCCTTGATCAAATATTGCATGAGGGTCTAATAGTCCTTCGACGGAATCCGGCTCGAACTGACCCGCATGCTTTCCTTCTTGTCGCTCGTGATCTGGTGCATGAGGCGATCTCCATGGTGCTGGAGAGGCTAAATCCGGTGCTCCAACCAGCAGTGGATCAAGTCGGATCCACGGAGGCCCTCCTGCTTCATTAGAAACTCAATCCGTCTCTTGGCGAGGATCAAGATATCCGACAGCTCTGGCGCCTCCGTGTCCCATGAATTCTGGTGGGAGGCGGCGCCGTCGGTGAACGCCGGAAGACCTTCCGCCTTTCCAAGAGCCGGAATATCCTTGTGATATAAGAAAGTTCCGGCCTAGCGTTTGACGGATTCACTAGCATTAATCCTAGGATAGACTCGGTTTCTCCTAAGGACTAAGCTGAGGGTGTCAGTGGTGTAAGGCATGCTGGCGCTAATGGAAGTCTTCCAAGTACCATAATAGTACCGGAAAAGGGTGAGACTTGGCCTAATGCCAAGAAACCCCTCGAATAAAGCTGCATTAGTACTAAGCTCAAGTAGGGAGTTGGGAGGAAGGTTATGGAGTTGCACACCATAATGATTGAGGGCCTAGACGAAGAAGTCCGACAATGGCAATCTGAGGCCACGGTCGATGTGCGTGCCGAATAGCACCCGCTCGCCGTCGCACGGGGCGGGAACAGCATGCCCCGAGGCGCTCCGCCACGCACCGGCGATGATGAGTCCTTCGTTCTCCATGACCTGGAGCTCGGCGTCATCCATGGAGCTAGGGATCCAGAGGCCCCACATATTCCTTTCATCCGCCACCGACGAAACCGCCGCCGCTCCTGAGGTCGAAGCAGACGCCATTGATCTTGGAGAAAAAAGGATTGGTGGGGGAGAGAGATTTTTTGAGATGTGTAGATGGGAATGGGTGCGGAGTGCTCGAGGAGTACGAGGAAGCAATGAATGAATCTATGGAGAGATGAATCTGAGAGAAAGGGTTTTCTCCCCTCTTTTATTTGTCTCTGTGTCAAGATTCGTGCGATAACACGCACGATTATTGCCACACGTATAGGAGAGGAGAAGTTAGCTTCCTCACGACTCTTCTGCCCCCTCGATTTTTGCGCAGGCATTGAAACTGCATTCTGTTCTGTAAGGAGCGGACCCACCAACGGTCGTGCTGATAGGACTCCTGTCAGTGATAGGACCTGATCTGAAAAGTTGTCAGTCCGCACGCCGCTGAAAAATCCGGCTTATGTTTCAAACTGAGCAATGAAAAGATTAAGGTTAGAGCAAAACATAGCCGACTCCATTGACTCGAAATCCTACATTTCTGAATAAAGTTTTCGAGAACCCTTCAAGATTCTCAAGACGAAGAAACCATCAAGCTAGACGATTTATCCGACTTTGGTTCTTGGAGACTTCCGAGGGCTACTATTGGGGATATACATTCCGGGTATACCCACAAGACTCCCTGGCCAGGGTGGCCCACCAACGGGTTTGAGCTTTGCTTCACGGGCGGCCCAGTCAGAGAAATAGGAGGAGCCAGTTCTGGCTACGACAAGGCCCAGAAGAGTTACCGGCTTAGGCCTGTAGTATTACTTGTAGTCCAAGCTGTATCTAGTTACTGACTCTGTAACGTAGCCGGATAGGTCTCTCCTGTAACCCTAGGCCCCGGTGACTATATAAACCGGCCCTATGGGAGCCTTTAGGGCTACCAATCAATCGTAACACCACAATCAACTCGCACATGCGAATCTCTCTTGTAATCCGCTGTAACATCCGGCTTATGCCGATATATTACTGGGTTGCTAGCAGGAGTAGGATCCGATCGCCGCAGTCGGATCTGAACCTAGGTAAAGTTGTGCTCACCGCTCCTGGAACATCCGACATCTCACACCCCATCCTTCCAACGCCACTAGGACCCCCTATGCCGTACTTGTCGACAATCTAACGACAAGATTCTAAATCCATTGAAGAAGTCATCAACACCAATGATGCTCACGAAGATTACTACAAGAATCCAAAGTTATCCAGTGAAGCCAATAGAGTCAATGTCTACATCAAACAAAGTGGAGGCATATTTCTAGAATAGATAGAAATATCATCTCTAGCTCATATAACCTATTTCCGTAGGGCATTGCTCTAGCGGCAATTGCAAGCTAGATAGTAACAGAAGTAGCTTTATTCGTAGTATAGTTCTTGAGTTGTTATTTCTGGTTTTCTTTTAATTTCCTCATAGTATCGAGGAGGTTCTTTGGATCTTTTGTAAGACTTTGAATAGTAATCTATATTCATGCCGTGTACCTATGATATTTCTCTTGACCACTCTGAGGGGTGTAATACTAGTGGAACGGTGTTTTGTTGGTGTTATGTCAATGACTTGATACTACACCATGCATTGCTATGTTAGGTCACCGCAACTTGTCTACTCATAGACCATCAACAGTGTTGGGAGTGCAATGCATTTCTCGATTTGGCGGTAATGGGTCCTACATGTCAGAACACACTGTGTTACATTTTGAACTTCCCAACCCCCTGGCATGATGGCGAGTACATCGAACACATATGTGGCATATGCATAGAGCCTTCTTAGTCATTTCGACCAGAGTAAAATTTTGAAATCCTTTCTAGTACAAATTATTGAAATAGGTAGTAGTAAATCCAGAAGCATATATACTGACGACGGGGGTGAGATATTTTGGAAGAAAATGATTTTCTTTGAATGTGCCAACGTGAACAACAATCTTTCTTGTGTTCCACTTATAGTACTAAAAATTTATTAAGGAGTACAATTCATGAAAATGAATCCAGTTCCACGACATGGCACTTGTGTACTTGAGACATATCATCCTTATTACTTCAATAAACATGATTTTCCTCTTTTACAAAATAAACCATGAAACAAGATTCTACTTCCATACATGTGTCGTTCTTGCCCTAACTTGATGGTGAGTTCGCCGATGAACTCGGCGGTGTTGACCAGCATGCTACACATTGGCATCCCTTAGAAACACATGTGCTACTGGAGCCACCAACTATCTTGCACCAGTCACGACAAGTGATTTCATCACATGGACCCTCGTAGATCTTAGGACCACAGTTCTTGGAAATTGCCACATCTAACATAAACATAAATGAAAAGTTATGGAAGATCATTGAAAAAGGAGGCATATATAGAATAACATATGTGTGTGTCTATATACCTGAGGATAGCATCAGGAGGGCAAGGGAGAGGAAAATAATGTGGGTAGTCCTCATCTTTGTTACAACTTGTTGGGAGATGTGTTGCACAATGAACTGTTGCATGATAAAAGAAAACGGATCCATTTAAAGAGATGTGCACCTACCGAGCTTGAAGATATGGTCAAATATACATTAACTGGGAGTTAAAACATAGTAACTAATAATTTCATTAATAAGTTGCAAATTAAGAACATCAATGCAACTAATAAAGAGATAAGTACTCCCAAATATTTATGGCGGCATAGGCAATTAATAAATTGCATGCACATATAGATATTCAATGTGCTATAATAAAAACAATTTTTTATATAATCGATACAAATAATTGGGAGCACTGCCGACGTGGGATATTCAAGGCATACTTAACCCCTGGAACAACACCGCCCTCGCCATCAAAGTTGTGCCTCCATGAAGTTATAATCATAATCTATCTATAATCCTATATCGAGGCATAGGGGGTCCCCATGTGCCCTGTAGCTGGAGCGACACATAGGAAGGTAGATCCCACGAGATCGCCTTCAGCGGTGGATGGTGGAAAATTGCCCTTCTCCCTTTTCGTCGCTATCATGAACGTGAGAGGGAAATGTGCGACACACAATGGAAACAACTAATTAATATTGTACTCGTGTAGAAATGTCCGAGTACCGTCATAGAACAATTCAAAAGTACAATGGAAACAAAAAATTAACCCTATGGTAGTGGAATACACGGGGCATAAACTTTATTTGTAGATAAAATGACATATTTCAATTTCTTCACAAGATTACATGGAGATAATTCTACAAGTCATGCCTCGTGACTACGTCAAAAACTTATGTAACTTGATGACTCACCGTCTTCAAACGGTGGTGGCAAGAGAGTGTGCTCCGCTTGGGCCCAAGCCTATCATCAACGGGCCTCGCTCTACTCGTCATAAGTTAGCATCCTTAATTGAATTTGGATCCTACTTCAACAAACTCCACCTTGAGACAAATTTCTTAACGTAGCATCAAAAGCAATCATCTCCTTGAACAACACAAAGAAAACACTTTCGGCTCCAACAACCACTTGGGATAAACAGTTATACCAACTAAACTTGAGCATAGCTCAAACTTAGCAATAAGAACATGCTTTGTCATTATATGAGCAGGATTATTATGAGTGCTTATCTCACGTACCTTTAGTTTACCTTGTGCAACAACATCACGAACATAATGGTACTTGAAATCAATGTGATTAGTTCTCTCATGGAACATCTGATCCTTAATAAGGTATATGGCACTTTGACTATCACGGAACATGTTAATGCAATAATCATCTTGACAAAGCTCAACATACAAACCTTTCAACCAAACATACTTTTTGCAAGCGTCAAAAATAGCCATATATTCTTCCTCGATTGTACATTGAGCAACGACTGGTTGTAGTGTTTCCTTCCAACTCATAACTCATCCACCTACCATGAACACATAACCTGTGAGGGACCTCCTCTTATCCAAGTCGGTAGCAAAATCAGAATCCACATAGCCTATGAGTCCCTCACCAGTCTTTCCAAACTTCAAGCAAGCATTTGATTTTCCATGAAGGTACCAGAAAATCCACTAAACAACTTTCCAATGTTCTTTACCGGGATTAGCCATGTAACAACTCACAAAAATCTTAGCATATGATAAATCAGGGCAAGAAAAAAATCATGGCATACATCAAGAAACCAACAACACTATAATAAGGAACTCGTGACATGTACTCAAAATCTTCATCACAACTAGGACATTGCAATGTTGACAATTTAAAGTGAGGAGCAATAGTAGTACTAACAGACTTTGCATCATGCATTTTAAAACGTTGGAGAACTATCTCAACGTAACTCTACTGACTAAGAAATAGCAACCTAGATTTTCTATCCCGTTTAATTTCCATACCTAAGATTTTCTTAGCGGCGCCAAGATCTTTCATCTCAAATTCACTACTTAGGTGTGCCTTAAAAGTAGTGATTCTTTCATGCTCTTGGTAGCAATTAACATATCATCAACATATAACAGCAAGTATATAGGCGATCCATTAACAAATTTTATGTAAACACAACTATCAAACTATGACTTCTTAAAACCTTATGAGATCATAAATGAATTAAACCTTGTGTACCACTATCTTGGAGATTGCTTCAAACCATAAAGCGATCTTTTCAATTTGTACACAGAATCCTATTTTCTAGGAACCATGAACCCTTCAGATTGGTCCAATGTAAATCTCCTCCTCCAGTTCACCATGCAGAAAAGCAGTATTTACATCTAGCTGCTCAAGCTCAAGATCATGCATAGCAACAATACCAAAGAAATCACAAATAGAACTCTGCTTCACAACTGGTGAGAAAACACCATTATAATCAATACCTAGAATCTGGATGAAACCTTTTGCTACTAACGTTGCCTTATACCTTGGAGGATTATTAGGATATAACCTTCCTTCCTTTTGTATATCCACTTACAACATACAGCCTTCTTTTGTTTAGGCAAGCATACAACATCCCATGTGTTATTATTTTCAAGCGATTGCATCCCTTCTTGCATAGCAGAAACCCACTTCATGCGGTCAATGGATGAACAACTTCATTGTATGTAGAAGGTTTATAATAATGCTCCACCTATTCAGCACAACTCAAAGCATAATGAGCAAGATTACATTCTTCAATTAAACAAGGACGATGACCTTTTTTACGCCTTGTTTATCAGCAGCAATGGACTCATGTGGTTGCTGCAAAATAGTAGGTGAGGGCTGAACAACAAAATCATCAATGTTTTCCTCATGTGTATCTTCAATAACAACATCATTATCAATAGTTTCAATAGTTTTCTGCAGGTTCTCCACATGTACTCTAAATATCTCCTATCCAAGAGCAACATGAGAGATATCTGATGGCAAGCTGTCATGATACGTAGCGGATTCGTTGAAAACAACATTCCTACTCAATAGAATCTTTTTAGTTTCAGGATTCCACAAGTTATATGCTTTAACTCCTGAACCATAACCAAGGAATATGCACTTAACAACTCCTGGCTCTAACTTTCCATTATCAACATGAGCATATGCAGTGCAACCAAAAACTCTCAACTATGAATAATCAGCAGGCAAACCTGGCCATACCCCAATAGGAGTTTTCTTCTCAAGTGGAATAGAAGGTGACATGTTGATAAGGTAGTGTGCTGTGTTGGCTGCTTCATCCTAGAAACTCCTGCCCATACCTGCATTAGACAACATACAGCGAGCCCTCGAGTTGACGGTTCTATTCATGAGCTCAGCCACACCGTTCTGCTGAGGAGTTCAAGGGATGGTGTGGTGTCTGATCATACCATCGTTACTGCAAAACTCCTCAAACTCATTAGAACAGAATTCCATACCATTATCAGTACATAGTACTTTTACCTTCCTTTGAGCTTGCTTTTCCACCATTACTTTCCGCATCAAAAGCATTATATTTATGTTTTAGAAAATATGGTCTCATTTCTCTTGATTAGTCATCACTAATAGTAAGTATGTAATTATCACCACCAATAGAAGTCTTAAGGGAAGGTACACATACATCATCATGCACATAATCTAATATGCCTTTGGTGGTATGAATAGAAGCATTGCATTTAACTCTTTTATGCTTACCAAAAATGCAGTGCTCATAGAACTCAAAGTTACTCAAGTTGCAACCATCAATCATCTCTCTCTCTACCAATTCTGTCATGCCATGTTCACTCATATTCCCAAGACTCATATGCCACATATTAGTTTTACCACAATCATCGGAATCATTAGAAGTAACAACAGCAGCAATACCAGAACAAGTGCTACCTCTAAGAGATCATATAACTTAGCAGAATTCATATCACCTATCATGTGAATAAGAGAACCTTTTGATACCTTCAGAAGCTTATGCCCACCGGCATACTTGTATCCATCAACATCCATGGTACTTAGTGAGATCAAATTTCTAGCCATTCTTGTTATGTGCTTCACCTTAGTCAACGTGCGTGTCATTCCATCATGTGTCATGATCTTAACAGATCCAACGATGACAAGGGTTGTCATTTCCCACACGCACAAAATCTCCTATCTGCACAAACTCATATGAACTGAACCAATCTTTGTTACATCAAATATGAAACGAACATGTAGTATCAAGTATCTATTCATCATCACGAGAAGCACAAGCAGCAACAACGGCTAAACATTCACCATCAGAACTCTCACTAGAAACAACAACAGCCTTACCAGTACCTTCAGACTTATCTTTCAGTTGGTATGTTCTGTTCCTTTTCTCCTTATTCTGCAGCTTCCAACAATCATCAATAATATGATTAGATTTCTTACAATACCTATAGAACTTTTCCCTTTCCTTGGACTTTGAATGACCTCTGCCATCCTTGCTCTTATCTCTATTGTCATAGTTGTTATTCCTGTGCTTAGTCCTGCCATGAACCTGTAGAGCTTTAGCCTTGGATGACGACCCATCTGCATGCACCATAGTTTTCATATTTTCCCTCTGTTTGAGGGTGTCATGTACTTCATCAAGGGTTAGTTCATCATGGCTCAACAATATTGTATCACAGAAATTTGTATAAGAACTAGGCAACGAGCATAAGAGTAGAAGACCTAAATTCTCATCATCATATTTTACTTCCATAGACTGCAAGTCTAAAACAATCTCTTTAAAAACAGATAAGTGATTCATTACCGATCCATCTTCTTGCAGCCTATGCGAGAACAACTTCATAGTCATATGCATCTTACTGGTTAGATCCTTTGACATGTAGATCATTTCTAGTTTTTCCCAAAGGGCAGCAGCAGATTTCTCCGCCAACACTTCCTGTAAAATATTATTGGACAGATGAAGTTGAATCAAATAGAAAGCCTTACGTTCCTTCCGCTTCTCTTTGTTGGACCATGCATTTGCATCCTTGTTGCCGAACCCATCCAGCACTTCATCCAGATCAGAAGTTTGGGCGAGAATCGACTGCATCTTCACCTGCCACAAGGAGAATCTTATGGGGTAGTCTAGTTGTGGTAGAACGAACTTCAATAACTACATGTCGCAAACCCTAGATTGGAGCATGGGGCTATGATACCACTTATTATAATTGCGATAAGCAAATAACAAAGAAAAAAAAGAAAATCGCAGCAGGAGGACACTAATTTAACGTGGAAAAAACTCTCCAACAAAGATGGGAAAAACCACGGGCGCCGGCCAGCGAAGACAACCGGCAATGGGTCTCGCTCCGCTTATCATAAGTTAGCCTCCTTAATTCAATTTGTATTATACTTCAACAAAGATGATGCGGAGACTGCGCTTCTTGGATGGTGGCGCCGCCCGCCACCGCTTGGTCCAGCAGGGGCAACAACCGCAGTAAAGCACATGCACCAGTCGCTCGTGTAGGTGGCGATGATGACCTGGTTGATGAGAACTAGGAACACCCCCAGAATGACGCACTCAATCGTCGATGGGTTGTTGTACACACACTTGTTCCTATCGTACACCATGGACTGGACACCATTGTTACCATCACAAATCTGTTAGAGCAAATCAAAATAGTTGACGAAAAATGGTTTTCAGTGTGGAATCGATATCCATGCCTTGGAGCTGTAGAAGTTGGCGACGAATCCCAGGGTAACAGCGACCAAGCCGAGGAAGCCGAGGATTGTGAAGACCAGCACCGCGTCTTTCTCCATCTCGGCTAGAAACCGGTAGTGTGCGGTCCGACATGCTACAGGTATATCCGTTACCGGCAGCGTGCTAGTGGCACACTTTTGGTAAAGTTTACCGGTAATGTCGAGTTAGTAGCGTGATTTGGCTGCGGCTAACGCTGATTTCGCCACGTCGCTAATAAACATTTAACTATGCATGGTTGATCCATGTACTTTTCTGTAGGGTTCCAATAACGTTCATTAGAACACCGTTTCTCGATAACTCGATATGACGTGTGTGCTCACAGACCTTCATCGATGCCGAGAGCGCAATGCATTTGTCATTGTGGCAGTCATGGGTCCCACATGTCTAGATACATTGTGTTTTATTTTGAACCTTCTCCTTCTTTTTTTGAATAGGACCCTGGCATTAAAAGAAACAACGAACAGTACAAAGGACCTCAAGAAAAATGAAAATTACAGCGATATACTTGAAAATCCCTTCATCTTCAACCTCTAGACCATGTCGATGGTGCGCCGCCTCTTCTGCTCCTCCCTGAGTCGGCCTGACGTTGTTGGTTGCGGATGGGAAGTTGATGTCTACGCACTTCTATTCTTGTAGACAGTTGTTGGTCCTCCAAGTGCAGAGGTTTATAGAACAGCAGCAAGTTTCCCTTAAGTGGATCACCCAAGGTTTATCGAACTAAGGGAGGAAGTGGTCAAATGTATTCCCTCTCAAGCAACCCTGCAATCAAGATACAATAAGTCTCTTGTGTCCCCAACACACCCAATACACTTGTCAGGTGTATAGGTGCACTAGTTCGGCGAAGAGATAGTGAAATACAAGTGTTAACGGTGCCAGAAAAGAGCTTGACAGTGAGGTAAAGGTTGAAGGAAAAAAGAAGGAAGCAAGCAATCATGTAACAGATCTAGATGCAAACGGTGTTTCAATACTTAGAAACAAGGCCTAGGGATCATACTTCCACTAGTGAACACTCTCATATAAATATCTCCCTTCATGATACTACCCTGAACTACTCTCAGGTTGGACACTCTAATCCATGGTAGGGCTATAACAACACTCCTCAAAGTCCGCCTTTCCCAATCTAGATAACCCCACACTGTCACCTTGAGAGATATATGGTTCCAACAAACACCACAATTGATGGGGATATGCCGAGTGGGGTATACCCAGCAAGACATTTCCTATTGGCCCATGCCGCCAGCGAGTGGGCCTGCAGGACGGCGACTGGATCACGACCCAAGGAGGAGCTAGGCGACTGGAAGCTGGAGGCCCAAAAGCGTAGCTAGGCCCAGTCGGATTAGGTGAAGCGCCCTCCGAGTCCTTATCCAAATCGGTTGTAGATCTATAGACCCTAGAGAGGTGAGTCTATATAAACCTCCCTAGGGTACGCATAGAAGGCACGTTCCATCATACACCCCCTGTGACTCGTCGCCTAGTCGTCGAGCTCGCCCTTGTACTCTTTTATCAATAAAATCTATCTGGAGTAGGTCTTTACCCTTTGGGGGGCCGAACTTGGGTAAAACGCTGTGTCTACGCCCTCATCTCGCACCGCAGATGGCTGGCCGCCCTTTCCCCTCGTTCTACTACTCGCTACCGATTGCAGCATCTGCCGTGGCCATTCCCACGACAGTGGCGCCCACCGTGGGGCCTGGCCGGTCAGGCCTGTGTTCTGCGGCGAGATCCAATCTGCCAATCAACGAGACAATCGCCACTTGCCGTATGATTGCCATCGACGAGATCCTCTTGATCTTGTCGAGCAGCTACGTCCCGGCGGCACGCCCCGTCACGCACAGCGTGATCATGCCGGTCGACACGATCAGCCTCTTCGTCGGCATCACCGACATCATCGTCTCGGAGGACTCGGCTCGCATCCGCGAGTCGCCACCGTGTGATTGGCTCTCTAAGAGTCAGGTCCGCACCATCCACCGCCTCGCCTCCGAGTACGACTCGGCCAACAGCAACGTGGCCAAGACCAGCATGGCTGCGGATGACGCGTCCCTCAACGACGACGCCGACTCGGTGACCCCGGCGTCAACCGCCGGATCCATCGGCGCCGCGTCACCAGCGGGCTCCATCACCCAGGTCTCCAACATGGGGGACTTCGAGGATCCTTCCATCCTTGGGATCTTCGACTCCGACTCCGGGTCGGAGAACTTTGGCGACTTCCATGCCTGATCGGGTCGCTTCGTCGCGACCTACATGGTGAGCGGCACGAGCGCCCCGCAAGACCCTTTCTCTACGTCGATCCCGCCAACCACGACGGCGATGGAGGCCGAGGAACTCCGCTTGCGACTGGAGGAGGCTGTTCGCAAGGAACATGCCAAGCGCGAAAATTTTTGCCTCGAGCAAGTAACGGCGCAGGAGCTCTCGCTCTACCACCAGAGCCACATCAGGTCGCGCCTGAACCCCACCATTCAGGGCTGCGCCTTGAACTTCAACGACGAGAATGACCCGACACGCATGGACGACCGCGTGGCCTGTGAGAATGCGCCACCAGGAGGGAGCCGCCCATCTATGGAAAATACTCTCAATTGCCCACTCCCGAGCCCCTGTAGATCCAGCCACGACCCGTGAACGCGGCACTCTCCACCAACGACCCGCGGCCGACGAACAACATGGTGCTGCCAACAGGCAGCCAGTCAACGCGCGGACCCACATCATCAACAACCAAAGCTGGCGCACACGCCAGCCTAATGAATTGAGGCACACCCTCACCAACCGCCGTGATGGCGAACCAAGGGGATCGCTCAGCCGAGTCGGCCCCTAGTGCTTTGGACCAATGTTCCGAGGCGAAAAATACCCGGCGAACTTCAAAGCGCCAAAGGAGATCGAGAAGTACGATCCCTTGTACGACCCATCCGTGTGGCTGGACATATACCTCATGGCGATGGGAATCGCCGGCCACACCGACCTACTCGCCGCTCTCTACCTCCCCCTGATGATGGAGGGAGCGAGCCGACAATGGATCAACACCCTCCTCGTGGACAGCATCGACTCCTGGGAGGATATGCATGACGCCTTCGTCAGGCACATCGAGGGTTCCTACACCCGCGCCACCACCATCGAGGACTTGGAGCGATGCATCCAGGGACCCCGCGAGTCGACCCGCAGCTGGGTCTAGCGATGGCAGGACCTATAGTTCAACGCGGCCGGCATCCACCCGGACACAGCGATACACTGCTTCAAGACCTCGTGCCGCTACGAGCCCTTGGTCGCCAAGCTCAAGCGGGTGTACAAGACACTCGATAACATACTGGACCTCCTCGAGATCGCCAAGCGATACACGGAGGAGGACCCGAACCAAGAAACTGACGACAAGTCGGGAGGAAATTGTCGCCCGAGCAGCCACGACAACGGGAGACCACCCGAGATACTCTACAGCAACATTCGCCTCACCGGCAAGCGCCGCGGTGATGGGCGAGTCGACTTCCTCGCCAACGCCAGCTACGCGCCACGCGAACCCAAAAGCTTCCGCCACGATGGAGCCCAGCGCCGCGACAGCGGAAACTACAAGGCGAGGCCAAAATTCGACCCCGCGGCTCTCCTTAACCAGCCATGTGTGTTCCATAGCAGGGACGGGAAGACCGCCACGCACTCGACCGCCAACTGCCACTCCCTGAAGGAGATCGAGAAGGCACGGCGCGCATGGGAGGACCCCAACAACCACCCGTTGAACGGCGGGGCATTTGGCAATGACGTCGGTCGCTCCACACCTTCACCGGTCTTAGCAGCAAGCGCGAGAAGAAGGTCACCGCCTGCGCCGTCGCTGTCAATGCGGTATTCCAAGTCAACGTCCCTTGCTTCCTCAACTGGTCCGAGCAGCGGATCACCTGGAGCCGCGAGGACCACTCGCCACGGATCGAATATCCAGTGCGAGTCACTTTGCTGGTCAAGCGCAAAGTAGGAGACTACTTGCTCCCCAAGACGTTGATGGATGGCGGGAGCTCTATCAACATACTCTACCTGGACATGTTCCAGCGACTATGGCTCCCGCAGTCGATGATCGAGACGACCTACACCATCTTCCGTGGCATCGTCCCCGGTCAGAAGGCGTACCCGATTGGTAAGGTGACGCTGCTAGTCACCTTTGGCACACCAGCAAACATCCGCACTAAGCGGATCGTCTTCGAGCTGGTGCCCTTCAACAGCCACTACCATTGCATCTTGGGGCGGCAATCATTCACCAAGTTCATGGCAGCGCCGCATTACACGTACAACGCGATGAAGCTCCCAGGGCCGTGCGGTATCATCACCATCCACGGCGACCCCGACATGGCCACGGAGTGCGAGACCAAGGGCGCCGAGATCACTGACACCATCATCGCCGCAGAAACCAATCACGTGGAGGAGCTCGCCAAGTATATGAGCGGGGTCAACAATGACGACCCCACAATACTCAAGAAGCCCAACTCGGAGAACGGCGTCTCGACAGCATTCGAGGCGACCATGCACACGCGCTCCGTCAAGCTGGTCCCGGGCGACTCCAGCCAGACGATGACGACCAGGATGGGCATGCGCCCAGCATAGGAAGGCACGCTCATCGAGTTCCTCGGTGAGAATCGCGACATCTTTGCATGGAAGCCATATGACATGCCTGGTGTCTCGAGGAAACTCGCTGAGTACAAACTCAACGCCGACCCCAAAGCGCGACCCATCAAGCAGTCGCTAAGGCCCTTCAATGAAGAGCACCGCCGAGCAATCGCCGAGGAAGTGCAACGTCTACTCGCTGCAGGCTTCATACGGCTAATCAAGTACTCCAAGTGGCTGGCAAACCCAGTCCTAGTCGAGAAGAAAAATGGGACCTAGAGAATGTGTATCGATTACACAAACCTCAACAGCTCCTGCCCAAAGGAGCAGTTCGTCCTCCCATTGATCGACCAAATCATCGACTCGGCCGTGGGCTCGGAGTCGCTGTGTTTCCTTGACGCCTACTCTGGTTACAACCAGATCAAAATGGCAGTCGAGGACGAGGAGAAGAAGGCATTCATCACGCCATTCGGAGCATTCTACTACACCGCCATGACATTTGGCCTCAAGAACGCCGGAGCGACCTACCAGGGGTGCATGCAAGAGTTGTTGGAATTATGCCCTAGAGGCAATAATAAAGATGTTATTATTATAATTCTTGTTCATGATAAAGTTTATGTTCCATGCTAGAATTGTATTAAGCGGAAACTTTAATACTTGTGTGGTTTGTAAACAACACCGTGTCCCTAGTACGCCTCTATGGACTAGCTCATTGATCAATGATGGTTAAGGTTTCCTAACCATAGACATGAGTTGTCAATTGATAATGAGATCATATCATTGGGAGAATGATATGGTGGATAGACCCAAACAAAGCAGAGCAATTAGATCGTGTCATCGTGTTCGTCTTTGCGAAGCTTTTCCTATGTCAAATATTGTATTCCTTAGACCATGAGATAATGCAACTCCCTGGTATCGGAAGAAAGCTTTGAGGTCATCAAACGTCATCCTATGAGAGGGTGATCATAAAGGTGTCTCTCAGGTGATCGGAAAGTATCTGTTGGGTTGTATGTATCGAGATGGAATTTGTTCCTCCCAAGTCGGAGAGATATACTTCGGGCCCACTCGGTAATCGATATCAACACCGCTTGCAAGCATGTGGTTAAGGAGTTAATCACAAAGTGATATCGGATTACGGAACGAGTAAAGTACTTGCTGTGAACGAGATTGAACTAGGTATGACGGTACCGACGATCGAATCTCGGGCAAGTAAAATATCGCGATACGAAGGGAATATATATATGGGATTGATTGAATCCTGGCATCGTGGTTCATCCGATATGATCATCGATGAATTTGTGGGAGTCAATATGGGTGCCCAGACCCCGCTGTTGATTATTGATAGAAGATCATGTCTGCATATTCTCGAACCCGCAGGGTCACACACTTAACGTATCTCGACGCTAGGATAGATTGGATAATTGGTTTATGAATTTTTGTTCGGAGTCTCGGATGGGATCCGGGATATCACGAGAGGTTCCGGAATGGTCCGGAGAATAAGATTCATATAAGGCAGTGCAGTTTTTGGAGTTCGGAATTGTTCCGGGTTAATCGGTATTGTACCGGAAGCTTCTAGAACCTTCCGAAGGGGACCAACGTGGCCCCACCTTCCGGGAGGGGGCATGGGCCTATGAGGGAGTGTCCTGGCCGCATTGGGCCAGGGGCACAAGGCCCCATAGGGCCCAGCCGATTCTAGAGAGATTTGACTCGTTTAAATCTCGGGATAGAATTTCTAGATAAGGGAGAGTTTAAATCGTTTAAACTAGAGATAGGATTTCTAGATAAGGGAGAGTTTAAATTGTTTAAACTAGAGATAGGCTTGGAGGAGGGGCAAGGGCTGGCCGCCCCCCCTCTATATATAGAGGGGGTGGTGCGCCCCCTCCCCCCACACACACCTTCCTCCAAGCCCTAGCAGCCTTGCTACCTTCCTCTCTCCCTCCCGACCGTTTGTAGGCGAAGCCCTGCAGCAGAAATTCTCCACCATATACACCACGTCGTCGTGTTGTAGATCCAATCTATCTCTCCACCATACTCGCTGGTACGAGGAAGGAGGAGACGTCGAGGTGCTGCACGTGTGCATCTCACGGAGGCACCGCCACTTGTGGTGCTAGATCGGATCGGATCGTGAGGAGGAGAAGCGAGTACGACTACATCACCCACGTTCCGACGAACGTTCCGCTGTGCGAATCCTCAAGGGTATGAAGATCTAATCCAATCTCTCTCGTTGTTTGCATCTCCTAGATTAGATCTTGGCTTTCCCTCTGTTCGCTCCGTAGAAAATTTTGATTTACTATGCCGCAAAACCCTTCAGTGGTATCAGAGCTAGATCTATGCGTAGATGTGTTTCACGAGTAGAACGCAACATGGTTGTTGCGGGCGTTGATGTTTTCTGTTGCAAGCCTCTTGTTTGTGTTCTTCTTATGACGCGGGATAGTGAGATTGAAGCGGTCCAGGCCAACCTTACGCAACGTCGTTCGCGAGACCGGCTCCGCACTTGACGTGTGGCTTGTTCCACACATGCGGCTGGTGGATGTCAGTTTCTCTCACTATAGTTGTCATGGGATTAACACCGGAATTTGGCAACCATAATATCACCGTTGTGGCTTTCCGTAGGTAAGAATCGTTCTTAGCATCTACTCCCATAAAGCCACGTAAAACATGCAACAACAAAGTAGAGGCGTCTAACTTGTTTTTGCAGGGAGTGTTTTCTGTGATATGGTATGGCCCAAGATGTGATGTGTATATTGTATGCGATGATCATGTTTTGTAATGTTTCACGACTTGCATGTCGATGAGTACACAACCGGCAGGAGCCATATGGTTGTCTTTATAATTGTGTATGACCTGCGAGTCAACTTCTTATACGCCATGTAATAGCTTTACTTTATCGCTAAGTAGTTAGCAATAGTTTTAGTTGCTATTCGTGGTGGAGGCAATCATGGTGGAGTGATGGAGATCATGCCGGAACGCACAAGATGGAGATCATTGCGCGAAGATAGGCTATACCATGTCACATAAAGTTATATGCATGTGATGTTTATCCTTTTATGTATCTTATCATGCTTAGATCGCGACGGTAGCATTATAAGATGATTCCTCACTTAAAGATCAAGATAAAAACTGTGTTCTCCCCAAGTATGCACCGTTGCGAAAGTTCGTCGTGTCCAAGCATCACGTGATGATCGGGTGCTGTAGACTCTACGCTCACATACAACGGGTGCAAGCCAGTTTTTGCACACGCGGAAATACTTGGGTCTAACTTGACGAGCCTAGCATGTACAGACATGGCCTCGGAACACAAGAACCGAAAGGTTAAGCATGAGTCATTTGAATGATATGATCGACACTTTGTTGTCCACCATTGAAACCACATCTCTTCTCGTGATGATCGGATTAGGTGTGGTGAATTTGGATCGTGTTCACTAAACAACTTGAGGGATGTTGAATTTAGTGGGAGTTCATCTAGTAATTTGATTAAGTTGAAATATTTATCATGAACATAGTCTAAATTGTACTTGCAAATACTGTAGATCACATGGCCAAATCCAACTTCAACTTCAACGTTTTTGCTGAGAAGGAAAAGCTTAGAAACAATGGGTCTAACTTCACCAATTGGTTCCGCAATCTAAGAATCATTCTGTCTGGCGGACAAAAGGACTATGTCCTTGGTAAAGCGTTAGGTGACCCCCCTGCTACAACTGCGCCGGCTGATGAGAAAGCTGTCTATCATTCGCGCAAAGATGATTATGGTGTGATTAAGAGCACCATGTTGTTTGCTATGGAACCGGAGCTTCAAAATCGTTTTGAAACCTATCCCGGGCCCTTTGAGATTCTCGAGGAGCTGAAAACCATGTTTCAGACTCAAGCCCGTTCTGAGAGATATGAGATCTCTGAGAAGTTCTTTAACTGCAAGATGGAGGAAGGGAGTTCCGTTAGTGAGCACGCCATAAAGATGTCGGGCTACACTCAACGCCTTGAGAAACTGGAATGCACGATTCCAGAGGAGCTCAAGATTGACAGGGTTCTGCAATCACTCCCTCTCAGCTACAAAAGTTTTGTAGTGACTCATAATCAGATTGGTTCCACTTATACGATCACCGAGCTCTTCGCAAAGCTGAAGGCTGCGGAAGTGGACATCAAGAAGGATAATCATGTGTTGATGGTCAACAAGCCCTCCTTTAAGAAAGGTAAGGGAGCAAAGAAGCCCTTCAAGAAGGGCGGCGGCAAGCGCAATGCCCCTGCTGAGAAGAAGCTCAGGTCTGGTCCCAAGCCGGACACTGAGTGCTTCTATTGCAAGGACAAGGGTCACTGGAAGCGCAACTGTCCGAAGTACTTAGCGGACAAGAAGGCTGGAACCATCAAAGGTATATTTGATATACATGTTATTGATGTTTTCCTTACTAGCCCTCGTTGTAGTGCCTGGGTATTTGATACCGGTTCAGTTGCTAATATTTGTAACTCGAAACAGGAGCTACGGAATAGACGGCGGCTTGCGAGGGATGAGGTGACGATGTGCGTTGGCAACGGATCAAGAGTTGATGTGATGGCCGTCGGCACGCTCTCCTTAGTTTTACCTTCGGGATTAGTTTTAAACCTTAATAAATGTTATTATGTGCCTGCGTTGAGCATGAACATCATTTCCGGATCGTGTTTATTGCAAGACGGTTATTCATTTAAATCGGAGAATAATGGTTGTTCTATTTATATGAGTAACATATTTTATGGTCATGCACCTCTTGTGAATGGTTTATTTCTTCTAAATCTCGAAAGGGATGAAACACACATCCATAACATTGAGGCTAAGAGATGCAAAGTAGATAGTGATAATACTACTTATTTGTGGCACTGTCGTCTAGGTCATATTGGAGTAAAGCGCATGAAGAAACTCCATTCTGATGGACTTTTGGAGTCTCTTGATTTTGAATCATTTGACACATGCGAACCATGCCTCATGGGCAAGATGATCAAAACCCCGTTCTCCGGTATGATGGAGCGAGCAACGGACTTGTTGGAAATCATACATACCGATGTATGCAGACCGATGAGTGTTTCGACGCGCGGTGGATATCGCTATTTTCTCACTTTTACCGATGACTTAAGTAGATATGGGTATATCTATTTAATGAAACATAAATCTAAAACGTTTGAAAAGTTCAAAGAATTTCAAAATGAAGTGGAGAACCATCGTAACAGAAAGATTAAGTTTCTACGATCCGATCGTGGGGGCGAATATTTGAGTTATGATTTTCTC
Source organism: Avena atlantica (assembly GCA_910589765.1). Lineage (NCBI taxonomy): Eukaryota > Viridiplantae > Streptophyta > Magnoliopsida > Poales > Poaceae > Avena > Avena atlantica. The sequence goes on from OU342738.1 coordinate 186,356,919, forward strand.
ACGCATCTTAAAGCAAGTGGAATCGTTTCACAACTCACGCCACCCGGAACACCACAGCGCAATGGTGTGTCTCAACGCCGGAATCGAACCCTATTAGATATGGTCCGATCAATGATGTCTCTTACTGATTTGCCGTTATCATTTTGGGGTTATGCATTAGAAACCGTTGCATTTACTTTAAATAGGGCTCCATCTAAATCCGTTGAGACGACACCGTATGAACTGTGGTTTGGTGCTAAACCTAAGTTGTCGTTTCTTAAAGTTTGGGGATGCGAAGCTTACGTCAAGAAGTTGATGCCGGACAAGCTCGAACCCAAAGCGGAGAAATGTGTCTTCATAGGATACCCTAAGGAAACTATTGGGTATACCTTCTATCACAGAACCGAAGGCAAAGTGTTTGTCGCAAAGAACGGTTCCTTTCTTGAGAAGGAGTTTCTCTCGAAAGAAGTGAGTGGGAGGAAAGTAGAGCTAGACGAGGTTATTGAACCTTCTCTTGAATTGGAGAGTAGCGCAGCACCTGAAATTGTTCCAGTGCCGCCTGCACCAACAATAGAGGAAGCTAATGACAAGGATCATGAAGCTTCGGATGATGCTGCTACTAAACGTCGCAGGTCGACAAGGTCGCGTGCCCCTCCTGAGTGGTACGGCAACCCTGTCTTGACTGTCTTGTTGGTAGAAGACAGTGAACCTACGAACTATGAGGAAGCGATGATGAGCCCAGACTCTGAGAAATGGCTGGAAGCCATGAAATCCGAATTGGGATCCATGAGCGAAAACCAAGTATGGACTTTGGTGGATCCTCCTAGCGACCGAAAGGCCGTTGAGTGCAAATGGATATTCAAGAAGAAAACGGACGCGGATGGTAATGTTACCGTCTATAAAGCACGGCTTGTCGCAAAAGGTTTTCGACAAGTTCAAGGTGTTGACTACAATGAGACTTTCTCTCCCGTAGCGATGTTTAAGTCCATTCGGATTTTATTAGCAATTGCTGCGTTTCATGATTATGAAATATGGCAGATGGATGTCAAGACTGCTTTCCTCAATGGCAACATTGATGAAGAGTTGTATATGATGCAACCCGAAGGTTTTGTCGATCCTAAGGATGCTAGTAAAGTATTCAAACTTCAGCGTTCCATTTATGGACTGAAGCAAGCATCTCGGAGTTGGAACCTTCGTTTTGATCAAGTGATCAAGAGCTTTGGATTTGTTCCAAATTGCTACGAAGCTTGCATCTACAAGAAAGTGAGTGGGAGCTCGGTGACGTTTCTGGTACTGTATGTGGATGACATATTGATTATCGGAAATGACATCAACATGCTTAACGATGTGAAGAGTTTTTTGAACAAGTGTTTTTCAATGAAAGACCTAGGTGAAGCTGCTTATATATTGGGCATCAAGATCTATAGAGATAGACAAAGACGCCTGATAGCTTTAAGCCAGAGTACATACCTAGACAAAGTTCTGAAAAGGTTCAGAATGGATAAGGTAAAGAAAGGTTCAGTGCCTATGCTGTCAGGTAAGATATTGAGCAAGGCTCAGTGTCCAGCTACGGTAAATGATAGGGAAGCTATGAGCAAAGTGCCTTATGCCTCGGCCATAGGTTCCATCATGTATGCCATGCTGTGTACTAGACCGGATGTGTCCAATGCTCTTAGTTTGACGAGCAGATATCAAAGTGATCCAGGAGTGGAACACTGGACAGCCGTGAAGAACATCCTAAAGTACCTAAATAGAACTAAAGAAATGTTCTTAGTCTATGGGGGTGATGAACAGCTTGTCGTAAAAGGTTACGTCGATGCTAGTTTCGACACCGACAAGGATGATTCTAAATCTCAGACAGGATACGTTTATATTTTGAATGGAGGAGCTGTGAGCTGGAGAAGCTGCAAGCAAAGCGTGATCGCGGGATCTACAGTAGAAGCGGAATACATGGCTGCTGCAGAAGCGTCAAGTGAAGGAGTTTGGATCAGAAACTTCATCACTGAGCTTGGCGTGGTTCCAAGTGCATTGGACCCACTGGAGATATTGTGTGACAACACTGGCGCCATAGCACTCGCTAAGGAACCAAGATATCATCCAAAGACCAAGCATATCAACCGCAAGTTTCATATAATCCGAGATTATATAGCAGATGGAGATCTGAAGATTAGCAAAGTACATACGGATCTGAATGTCGCAGATCCATTGACTAAACCTCTTCCACGTGTAAAACATGATCAACACCTCAGTGCCATGGGTGTGAGATTGTTGCCAGATGTAAACTAGATTATTGACTCTAGTGCAAGTGGGAGACTGTTGGAATTATGCCCTAGAGGCAATAATAAAGATGTTATTATTATAATTCTTGTTCATGATAAAGTTTATGTTCCATGCTAGAATTGTATTAAGCGGAAACTTTAATACTTGTGTGGTTTGTAAACAACACCGTGTCCCTAGTACGCCTCTATGGACTAGCTCATTGATCAATGATGGTTAAGGTTTCCTAACCATAGACATGAGTTGTCAATTGATAATGAGATCATATCATTGGGAGAATGATATGGTGGATAGACCCAAACAAAGCAGAGCAATTAGATCGTGTCATCGTGTTCGTCTTTGCGAAGCTTTTCCTATGTCAAATATTGTATTGCTTAGACCATGAGATAATGCAACTCCCTGGTATCGGAAGAAAGCTTTGAGGTCATCAAACGTCATCCTATGAGAGGGTGATCATAAAGGTGTCTCTCAGGTGATCGGAAAGTATCTGTTGGGTTGTATGTATCGAGATGGAATTTGTCCCTCCCAAGTCGGAGAGATATACTTCGGGCCCACTCGGTAATCGATATCAACACCGCTTGCAAGCATGTGGTTAAGGAGTTAATCACAAAGTGATATCGGATTACGGAACGAGTAAAGTACTTGCTGTGAACGAGATTGAACTAGGTATGACGGTACCGACGACGATCGAATCTCGGGCAAGTAAAATATCGCGAGACGAAGGGAATATATATATGGGATTGATTGAATCCTGGCATCGTGGTTCATCCGATATGATCATCGATGAATGTGTGGGAGTCAATATGGGTGCCCAGACCCCGCTGTTGATTATTGATAGAAGATCATGTCTGCATATTCTCGAACCCGCAGGGTCACACACTTAACGTATCTCGACGCTAGGATAGATTGGATAATTGGTTTATGAATTTTTGTTCGGAGTCTCGGATGGGATCCGGGATATCACGAGAGGTTCCGGAATGGTCCGGAGAATAAGATTCATATAAGGCAGTGCAGTTTTTGGAGTTCGGAATTGTTCCGGGTTAATCGGTATTGTACCGGAAGCTTCTAGAACCTTCCGGAAGGGGACCAACGTGGCCCCACCTTCCGGGAGGGGGCATGGGCCTATGAGGGAGTGTCCTGGCCGCATTGGGCCAGGGGCACAAGGCCCCATAGGGCCCAGCCGATTCTAGAGAGATTTGACTCGTTTAAATCTCGGGATAGAATTTCTAGATAAGGGAGAGTTTAAAATCGTTTAAACTAGAGATAGGATTTCTAGATAAGGGAGAGTTTTAATTGTTTAAACTAGAGATAGGCTTGGAGGAGGGGCAAGGGCTGGCCGCCCCCCCTCTATATATAGAGGGGTGGTGCGCCCCCTCCCCCCACACACACCTTCCTCCAAGCCCTAGCAGCCTTGCTACCTTCCTCTCTCCCTCCCGACTGTTTGTAGGCGAAGCCCTGCAGCAGAAATTCTCCACCATATACACCACGCCGTCGTGTTGTAGATCCAATCTATCTCTCCACCATACTCGCTGGTCCGAGGAAGGAGGAGACGTCGAGGTGCTGCACGTGTGCATCTCACGGAGGCACCGCCACTTGTGGTGCTAGATCGGATCGGATCGCGAGGAGGAGAAGCGAGTACGACTACATCACCCACGTTCCGACGAACGTTCCGATGTGCGAATCTTTAAGGGTATGAAGATCTAATCCAATCTCTCTTGTTGTTTGCATCTCCTAGATTAGATCTTGGCTTTCCCTCTGTTCGCTCCGTAGAAAATTTTGATTTACTATGCCGCGAAACCCTTCAGGAGTGCCTTGCAAGACAAATTGGCCGCAACATCCACGTCTACATCAACGATGTGGTGATGAAGTCCACTCGCCAGGGCGATCTACTCGCCGACCTGGCCAAAACCTTCACAAATCTGCGGAGGTACAAGACCAAACTCAATCCGGGAAAGTGCACCTTCGGTGTACCCACTGGACAGCTTCTGGGGGATGTAGTCTCTAAAAGAGGCATCGAGGTGAACCCCTCCAAGATCAACACGATCGCCCGTCTCGGCAAGCCCGAGTGCCTGCGCGATGTCCAGAAGCTGGCCGGACGAGTCGCGGCTCTCAGTCGCTTCATCCCCCGACTAGGCGAGAAGGCAATGCCTCTCTACCTCCTAATGCGCAAGAATCCCGTGTTCCAGTGGGATAAGGAGGCAGATGACGCGCTCCACGCACTCAAGGAAGTGATACTCACGGCCCCTCTACTCGCCACCCCCGTCGACAAGGAACCCATGCTTGTCTACGTCGCGGCCTCTGAACGCGTCATCAGCGCCGTCATGGTTGTCGAGCGACCAGAAGAGGGCAAGGAGCGCCCGGTGCAGAGACCTGTCTGCTACACCAGCGAAGTCCTCACCAAGTTGCGCCAGCGCTACCCGCAGTACCAGAAGTTGGTATATGCGGTCTTTCGAGCCCAGCGGCGACTGCCGCACTACTTCTAGGAGCACCCAATCACGGTCGTCTCCTCAGCACCATTGCAAGACATCATCTGCAACCGCGAGGAGACTGGGCAAGTCGCCAAGTGGGCCGTCGAGATCAGAGTCCACAACATCAGGTATGAGCCCCGCAAGGCAATCAAGTCGCAGGCCCCGGCGGACTTCCTCGCCGACTGGGAGGAGGCGCAGCTGCCGGAGAAGCTGATGTACCTCCACTACTGGTCGCTACACTTCGACGGGTCCAAGAATGCAGACGGTTCAGGGGCAGGGATCGTCCTCACGTCTCCCAAGGGCGACAAGCTGTGTTACGTCCTGTACCTCGACTTCACCCCCTACACCAACAACATGGCCGAGTACGAGGCCCTCCTCCACAGCATGCGAGCAGCCAAGGAGATGAACATCAACCGCCTGCGCTGCTACGGCGACTCCGATCTCATCGCCGGACAAGTCGCCGGCACCTGCGACGCCGTCTCCCCCACCATGGCAGCTTACCGCCAAGCAGTGGATGATGACCCACAAGTATAGGGGGTGTATCGTAGTACTTTCGACAAATAGGAGTGTCGATCCCAACGAGGAGCAGAAGGTGCTGAACAGTGGTATGGAGCAGGAAATCCCTGTGAATACTTAGCAAACGGATTTTTAGTAGTTTTCTGACGAGGCAACAAAACATAGAGCAAGTAACAGAAGTAACGAACAAACGGAGAAAGTGTCCCAATCCTTTCTTAGCAAAGGACAAGCCGGTGGAAATACTTATAAGGACCAAACGTTCTCGAGGACACATGGGAATTCTGTCAAGTGCTTTCGCTTCAAATAGCTGAGTACTCCTCTCTGGTGTTTGTAAGTGTTGTGTGGGTGAACCTGTGCTAACATACCACCCTTCCTAGGACTAATACAACTTGTGATTAAACCCCCTGCAAACATCTATAACTACAGGAAAGTAATTAAGATATAAATCTAACCATAGCCTTAAACTCTGAGATCCTACACTCCCTTGTGCAAAGGTGTCCTAACGGGGGTTCAGGTTTCTGTCACTCCGGCAACCCCGCGATTAGTAGCCAAATACACAATGCATTCCCCTAGGCCCACAAATGGTGAAGTGTCATGTAGTCGACGTTCACATGACACCACTAGAAGAATAGCACCACAACTTAAATACTAAACCATTGAATAATAACTCATCACAAATTCACTACTAACAACATGACTTATCCCATGTCCTCAAGAACTAAACGAACTACTCACAATACATCATATGGATCAAGATCAAAGATGATATGGTAATGGATAACAATCTGAACATAAACAATAATCCAATGGTTCCACTCACAAGCATCAACTACAATAGTAATCAACACCGGGAAAGTTTCCCCTAAGAACTAAAGCAATATCCAACTCAATTGTTACAGCAGGACGAAGTGGTGATGATGGTGCTGGTGGAGATGATGGTGTGGATGGTGATGATGATGATCTTGATGAAGCCTAGCTTGATGACATTGTTGATGGCGACGGTCTCCCCTCTCCAGGAAGGAATTCCCCCGAAAGAAATCTGTCTGCCGGACAGATCTTTCTCACTCGGTGTTTTCCGCCTCCAGAGGTGGCGGAAATCTATCTATGGTCGCTCCCTAAGCCTTAGGGTTTCGAAGTGAAGATATAGGCGAAGGGGCGGAGTCGGAGGCCGGGCAGGTGGGCCACATCTGCCCTAGGCGTGGGGTCAGGTGGGCCCGTGCCTAGGGGGCGGTGTGGGCCCCCTGAGGCCCTTCTCCGTCCCTCCTTCTGGCTTCCTTCGTCTTCTGGTAAAATAATATGTTTCCATATTTTTCTGGTATTTTTCTGATCTTCGTGAAATTGCACCGAAACGCCTTCTTTTCCATCAGAATCCAGACTCCGGCAGTCCATCCTCCAAGAATCATCCAACATGCATAAACAGATAAAAAGCCATAAGTAACACCTCATAATAAGACAAATATCAATGAATAGAGGTAAATTATGATATAGAAAGGTGATGCAAATTGGGCGTATCAGTGGACCAGTTGGGGGGCCACTTCGCCGGCTACTCCATCGAATGGATCGACCAGCGCAAGAACAAAGAGGCCGACGCCCTCTCTCGCATCGGGTCGGCTCGTCTCGTGCCACCCGCTGGTGTCTTCCTCGACACCATCACCAAGCCATCCGTCCCCCCGAGGGAGATCGACATCGTGATACCACTACAACCAGAACCAGCCCTGGTCGCCATGGTCACGGAGCCAAGCGACTGGACCGCGCCATATGTCGCCTACCTGGAGGGAGGGACCCTACCCGCAGACGAGACGGAGGCCCGCATGATAGTACGCCGCTGCAAGTCCTTCATCATCATCAACGGCGAGCTCCACAAGCGGGGCGTGACCAGCGTGTTCCAATGCTACATATAACCCGCGGAAGGTCGCAAAATCCTCCAAGACATCCACGCCGGCGACTGCGTCCACCACGCTGGCGCTCGGTCCCTGGTCGCCAAGGCCATGTGACACGGCTTCTACTGGCTCACCGCACACGCCGAAGTAGTCGACATCGTCCAACGCTGCGTCTGGTGCCAGAAGTACGCCAATTAGACCCACGTGCCAAGCTCGGAACTCAAGACCATCCCCATCACCTGGCCATTCGCCATGTGGGACATAGACATGGTAGGCCCTTTCAAGAAGACCCCCTCTGGCTACACCCACCTCTTAGTCGCAGTCTACATATTCACAAAATGGGTGGAGGTCAAGCTAGTTCGCAAGTGTGATGGAAAGACCGCCGCCAAGTTCCTACGCGAGCTCATCTATCGCTACGGGTTCCCACACAGCATCATCACGGACAACGGCACCAACTTCGCCAAGGGGGCCATGGCCAAATTCTGCGAGGAACACAACATACGACTCACCCTCGCCTTAGTCGCCCACCCAGAGTCCAACGGCCAGGCGGAACATGCCAAACAGAGCATCCTCCATGGCCTGAAGCCGCAACTACAAGTCCCCCTCGAGAGAACCCCGGAGTGCTGGGTCGAAGAACTTCCATCGGTCATATGGGGCATCCGCACATCTATCAACAGGTCGACGGGCGTCACCCCCTTCTTCATGGTGTACGGTAACGAATTCGTCATGCCGACCAACCTCGATCACGACTCACCGCGAGCTGTCAACTATGCGGAGGCCGACAACGAGCTCGCGCACCAAGACAGGCTCGACCAGCTCGACGAAGCTCGCGACCTAGCTTGTTCCCACATCGCCATCTACCAGCAAGGACTCCGCCGATACCACAGCCGCCGAGTCCGAACTCGCACCTTCCAGAAAGGCGGCCTGGTCCTCCGGCTGATCCAGGACAAGAAGGGCATGCACAAGGTCTCTCCCCCATGGGAGGGACCATTCACTATAGGACGAGTCCTGGGCAACGACGCCTACTACCTCATCGATATCCGAGGCGACGGACAGCTCGACGTCAAGCGGCCATGGAATGTAAACCTCCTACGGAAGTTCTACACTTAGAACTCCAACATGTACCCCCCCATGAAATAAAGAAGATCGGTTCGCACAAATTGTGTCCACTCTCCATATCTGTGCCACTCGCACTCGTAAGACCAACGTCATGCTAACCGCAGAAGTCAACCTCTGGTATGCGACTGGTGCGGCTAAGTAGTGCGATACAAGGGCACCGACCAAATTTGGGCCTTGTGTTGTCCACTAAAACGCCAACCCAGATCCCCATTGTAGTCGCCTGATGGTGCTCGACGTGGCACTTTGTTGGTAACCCCAAGCGCAGGGTGTGAAGAGCAAGCAGCAAGTTTTCCCTCAGTTGAGACCGACGTTATCGAACCAGAAGGAGGAAGGAAACGTCACGCAGGTGTTGCAAGCAACGTGGAGACCTGCACAGCACAAACTCAAGACTTTTCCCCAACGAACAGTGAGGTTGTCAAGCTCACTGGTTTGCTGTAACAAAGGATTAAATGAATGGTGTGGAAGGTAATGGTTTGCAGCAAGTACACAAGTAACAGCGGAAGATTGACAGGAACTGGTAAAGATTGGACCGGGGTCCATAGTTCACCAGAGGTGCTCTCCTTAGATAAAAACATGGCATGAAGGGTAAACAAATTACAGCAGGGAAATTGACAGGAACTGAGCAAGGCATAACAATGCAATTACTAGTCGGAAAGATCCTATGAGGTTGATTGGGCAATACAACAAGATACATAGACCGCCATTCAACTGCGTCTATGACTAGAAGTCCACCTTCAGGTTATCATCCGAACCCCCTCTAGTATTAAGTTGCAAGCAACAGACAACTACTTTAAGAAAAGTGTGTAAGGTAAACAGTCCACATGTTCCATGAACAAGAGACCGTTGTTTTCTCCCTAGTAGCAACAACACATCTACAACCGAAGAGATTTCTCTCACTTCCCTTGGAAACTAGAGGCATGAACCCACTATCGAGCATAAATACCCCCTCTTGGAGTCACTAGCAACTACTTGGCCAAGATAGCTACTAACAACGCAGAGCATGCAAGATCACAAACAACACAGACATGATAGAATCATAAAGGCAAAACCATTAATCAAACCAACATAATAATCTCAATATCCATCGGATGCCTGTAAATACAATATGCATGATTATAAATAGATTAGATCTTGATCAAGAACGGAGCTCACAAGATCTATACATGAAAGCACAAAGGAGGAGATACAACCATCTATCTACTACATGCACCCATAGTCCAAGGTGGAACTACTCACGCATCATACTGGAGAGAAGGCCTCCGGGATGATCTCCCCTCCGGCAGGGTGCCGGGAAGAACTTCAGATCCCCCCCCCCCGATCTAGGGACGATGGTGGCGGCGGCTACAGACGGTTTCTTGGATATTTGATAGGGTGCCCAGGGTTTCTGCATCGGTGGCTTCTTATAGGCGAAGGGGGAGACCGAGGTGGCCGCTAGGGCGACCAAACCCCAGCCAGGCACGGGGTGGGGCCCACCCACGCCTGGGGGTGGGTCCGGCCCCTTCGGCTCTCCTCTGGACTTCTTGTTCCCCACGGAAAGTAATTGACTTTGTCCTTTGTCCCGTCCAATTCCGAGAATATTTCTTTACTAACTTCTCTGAAACCAAAAATAGCAGAAAACAGGCATGTGGCACTATTGCAAATTGTTAGTAGGTTAGTACCAGAAAACATGTAAAAAGCACCTCAAATTGTGGACAAGTAAAGATACTAAACAAGCATGGAGCATCAAAAATTATAGATATGTTTCCAACGTATCAACATCCCCAAGCTTAACTCCTGCTCGTCCTCGAGTAGGTAAGTGATAAACAGCATAATTTTTGACGTGACATGCACCCTCACAATAAAGATCCAACCATTTGCAAGCATTGAAAGCTGGGATCAAAGAACTCTAAACATGTGCATGAAATATGGAGTTCTAACAATAGGACACAGTAACTATGCATGCAACATGACAAGCTCCAAACAAAGATCATGAATAACATGCATTGAAAAACGTTTGTTTGTTTCACATACAGAAAACTTAGCATAGTTGCAATCAGCTTGTCCCTCATAGGGCTTGTCCCTCATAGGGTAGCAAATAGATGCATAGGACACCTACAAAGTTCACAAGGGTGACTAGAAACAAATAGCACAAGAGCAAGTAAGAACACAATATGCATCAACTAATAAGCTTTGGAACACTGCACACAGAATGACAACTATGCTCTCTTAATGGTGCCTAAAGGTAGAAGGTGGAGACTCAATAGTGGTGGAAGAAAGGCCTTTTTGTAAAGGAAGCAAGGATTACAAGTTTCAAAAAGAGCTTCCAAAAATTATGGTACTTGTTAGCTTTCAGCCCGCATTGCCCCTATCATAAGCATCTTGAAGTGGTTAAGGTTAAAGTGGCAAAGCTGGAGTATATGCTTGACGAAGTATAATTGGCAATCTCATGTCCCTTGAATACGAGGGCCACACCTCATGCATACTCAACTTTGGGTCCAGGTAAGTTCTTGTCACTGTAAGTATTTGCATATCATTGAGAACCACCAACAGGGTACCCCTTGCACATGGTACAGGAGCTTTCCCATAACCAAAATGACAAGGCAAGCAGACAATGAGCATCTCAGCAATCTTTTTATTTACCATATGCATAGCTTTTTATTGAGGATGCTTCATAGATAGCTCATTATGGTGATGTTGCAAGTTTCACCAAGATTAGGCATGGCTTAGGCTAGCGGCCTAGGCGTTTCTCTAACACAGGATACAAACTCCATGGACTTACAAGTTCCCTCTTTATTTCACACTGGTGACATCCATAGACAAAATAACATGATATCAACTAAGTACAACAAGGTACAAGTGCAATGTTGAAAACGTTCCTCGTGCCAGCACGGTTCTACTAATTCCAACTTATAAGTGCAAGCATATACAACAAAGTTGTCACAATGGTTCAAGTTTATTAGGGGCAAAGAATAAGGTGTGCCATAAAGTTCGTGAGGGCTTTAACCACTAAATTTTCACATAACAAAATAGTTTTTAATTGGAAGATAGTTGAAAACAAGAATATACTTGGAATGGTGTAACACACCATGCATAGGAATTTATAGTGGACACTTTGGAAAAACTTGGTTTATTGGGAGTTGGAAGCATGAGTAGAGCTTACACATACAAGTGGAGGCTAGCAAAAGACTGGGAGCAACCAACTAAGAGAGCAATAATGGATAAAATCATGCAGTCCAACAAAGCAAACTAATCAAAGCAAAGAGTGGTACTACAAGTCAAGGACTAAATGATCATAGAGGCTAATGGTGACTTGTCAAAGTCATAACATGGTGTGATCATGTGCCAAGTCAAACCAAGCAAAGCTTCAAAGGAGAATACCACAATACTATGCTTTTGCATGCTAAAACAACACATAATTTCTTCAAGGCACACTAAGCAATCCCAATTGTTTGGAACAAGACATGATACAACAATAATCACGAAGCATAATGCTAAAACAACACCTAGAATGTCATGCTAAAGTCTAAGTCGCAGTCAATGCAAGCTCCTCTTGCACTTCAAGCAAGAACTTACTACTCCTTTCCAAACACCAAGCAAACTCATTTGCAAAACAACACAGCGAGAACGGGGGTCCAAACTTCTTTATTCAAGCAAACTAAACAACCTAAGCAAAGCAAATGAAAACTAAGACGCTCCAAGAACAACACAACTGTGCATGAAACAATAAAAACGAAGTGTCTAGACAAACTTGAGCTTTTTATTGATGAAGAAGGGGATGCCTTGGGCATCCCCAAGCTTTGAAGCTTGTACCTCTTGGATATTTCTTGGGGTGACACCATGGTGGCATCCCCAAGCTTGAGCTTTTGTCCATTCTTCATCTCATTGCATCATTCTCTCTTTACACCTGAAATTTTTCCTTCATACAAAACTTCACACAATCTTCATTAGCAACATTAGCTTATTCAAAAGATATTAGACCACTGGAAAAGCTTTGAAACATCAAGGCTTTTCACTAAAAACACAAGCTAATGTAGTAACTGCTTCAAAAATCTCAATTTACCTAAAGAGAACTCAAAAAGGAATCAATAAGAAGCAAATGCAAAGAATGGCAGAAATCTGTCAAAACAGACCAGTAGGTAGAAACCTATTTTTTCGAACATGTTCTGTTGCTCAAATCAAAAAGTTTTGAACTAACGAAAGTTAGCTAACATACTGGGGGATTTACTCGTAAATTCAGCTCAATCCGAGTTACAGAGCCTCCTCACGAATTTTTTTGGTGGTGGACAGAAATCTGTTTCGGGACAGCAACTCCCCAAATCTTACTTCCCTCTCATTAGAGGTCATTCTTGGCACAAAAAGAAAACAAAAAGGATAAGGAGAGGTCATTACAAAAGTAATAACTTCCAAGATTCGAGGAAACTCTTGGGTTATCTCCCAACAAGTACTTTTCTTTAACGCCTTTAAGTTAGGCACAAGAAGCAAGAAGAATCAAGTATTTTCAAATGAAGAAGCATTAACATCAAATCTTGCTTTCAAAGGAGGAGAAAAAAGTATCTTCTCTATCCTCATAGGGAAGTGTTCAATACCTTTCTTGAATGGAAAATGATATTTAATGGTGCCTTCTTTCATATCAATGATGGCACCAACTATTCTAAGAAAAGGTCTTCCCAAAGTAATAGGACACGAAGCATTGTATTCAACATCCAAAACATAGAAATCAACAAGGACATAAGAATTGTTAACCATGATGAGAACATCATTAATACTCCCCATGAGTTTCTTCTTAGCATTATCATTGAGTGGGACATCCAAATAACAATCTTCCAAAGGTGGCAAATCAAGCATTTCATAAATATTCCTAGGCATAATAGAGACACTACAACCAAGATCACATGAAGTTTTGAGATCAAAGTCATTCACTTGCATATTAATAATGGGTTCCCAATTATCGTCTAATTTCCTAGGAATAGAAGCTTTGTGTTTTAGCTTATCTTCCTTAATCTTAACAAGAGCATTTGTAATGTGTTTGGTAAAGGCAACATGCATGTCACTAGCATTAGGACTTCTAGCAAGCTTTTGCAAGAACATAATCACTTCACAAATATTGCAACCATCTATATCAAAGTCAAACTTAGCATCACTATTAGTAGGCTCAATAGGCTTAGGCATAGTAGGAGTAGGAATAGGGACTACTTGTGGTTTAATGGTGATGGTGCACACACTATTGTTTCTATCAATCTCAGCTTCCCTTTCCCACTTAGCATGAAGTTGAGCTAACAGCCTAACATTTTCATCAATAGTAACTTGTATGGCATGAGCAGTAGCAAAGGTTTTCCATAGTTTCAGGTTTAGCAGCCATTTTATTAACCAAGGAAGTTTGAGCTTCAGACAACGAGGATTTATTTTTCTCAACAGTTAAAACCTTTTCCTCTATAATATTATAGAAGGTGGTTTATTTACTAATAAATTCCTTGAGCATGACTTCAAGTTTAGAGGGGGCACTTCTAGCATTATTGTAAGAGCTTCCATAGGAATTGCCATTATTAGGAGGATAAGGCCTATAATTGTTGTTGCTACCAAAATTGTTCCTATAGGCATTGTTGTTGAAATTGTTGTTTCTAATGAAGTTCACATCAACTTGATCTTCTTGAGCAACCAAAGAAGCTAAGGGAACACTATTAGGATCTAGAGGAGCTTTACCATTAACAAGCATAGCCATAATAACATCAGTCTTTTCACTCAAAGAGGAGGTTTCCTCAACAGAATTTACCTTCTTACCATGTGGAGCTCTCTCAACATGCCATTCAGAGTACTTAACCATCATATTATCAGGGAGCCTTTTGCAGCACCCAAAGTGAGGCCCATGAAAGTACCTCTAGCAGCTGAATCCAACAGATTTCTTGAGGAGAAGTTCAAACCTGCATAAAAAGTCTGGATAATCATCCAAGAAGTGAGTCCATGAGTAGGGCAATTCTTAACCAAAGATTTCATTCTTTCCCAAGCTGGAGCAACATGTTCACTATCAAGTTGTTTAAATTTCATAATGTCACTTCTCATAGATATAATCTTAGCAGGAGGATAGTACTTTCCAATAAAAGCATCTTTGCACTTAGTCCAAGAATCAATACTATTTTTAGGCAAAGAAAGCAACCATTCTTTAGATTTTCCCCTCAAGGAGAAAGGAAAAAATCTTGAGCTTAATAATATCTCCATCTACATCTTTATACTTCTGCATCTCACAAAGTTCAACAGAGATATTAAGATGGGCAGCAGGATCATCAGAACCAGCACCAGAAAATTGCTCTCTCATCACAAGATTCAACAAAGCAGGCTTAATTTCATAAAAGGTAGCATCAGGAGTAGGTGGAGCAATAGGAGTGCTTAGGAAATCATTGTTGTTGGTGCTAGTGAAGTCACACAACTTGGTGTTCTCAGCAGAGTTCATTTTGGCAAAGCTGGGCAAGCCAAAAACAGTAGTAGCAGCAGCTAGAGCAGGAACTAATTTTTTTGTGTTTTTGAATAAAGCAAGCAAACCAAACTAGACTAATTTTTTTGGGTTTTTTTGTAAAGAAGCAAACAAAACCAAGCAAAAGAAACAAAGCAAACTAAAAACAAAGTAAAGAGAAAGGAAGTGAAGGACTCCCCTAGTGAAGACGTCCTTAGCCTCCATGGCAACGGCGCCAGGAAGACTTGATGGTGCTCGACGTGGCACTTTGTTGGTAACCCCAAGCACAGGGTGTGAAGAGCAAGCAGCAGGTTTTCCCTCAGTTGAGACCGAGGTTATCGAACCAGAAGGAGGAAGGAAACGTCACACAGGTGTTGCAAGCAATGTGGAGACCTGCACAACACAAACTCAAGACTTTGCCCCAACGAACAGTGAGGTTGTCAAGCTCACCGGTTTGCTATAACAAAGGATTAAACGAATGGTGTGGAAGGTAATGGTTTGCAGCAAGTAAATAAGTAACAGTGGAAGATTGACAGGAACTGGTAAAGATTGGACCGGGGTCCATAGTTCACTAGAGGTGCTCTCCTTAGATAAACAACATGGCATGAAGGGTAAACAAATTACATCAGGGCAATTGACAGGAACTGAGCAAGGCATAACAATGCAATTACTAGTCAGAAAGATCCTATGAGGTTGATTGGGCAATACAACAAGATACATAGACCGCCATCCAACTGCAACTATGACTAGAATTCTACCTTCAGGTTATCATCCGAACCCCCTCCAGTATTAAGTTGAAGCAACAGACAACTGCTTTAAGCAAAGTGTGTAAGGTAAACAGTCCACATGTTCCATGAACAACAGACCGTTGTTTTCTCCCTAGTAGCAACAGCACATCTACAACTGAAGAGATTTCTGTCACTTCCCTTGGAAACTAGAGGCATGAACCCACTATCGAGCATAAATACCCCCTCTTGGAGTCACTAGCAACTACTTGGCCAAGATATCTACTAACAACGGAGAGCATGCAAGATCACAAACAACACAGACATGATAGAATCATAAAGACAAAAACATTAATCAAACCAACATAATAATCTCAATATCCATGGGATCCCTTCAAACACAACATGCATGATTACAAATAGATTAGATCTTGATCATTAATGGAGCTCACAAGATCTATACATCCATCTAGCTACTACATGGACCCATAGTCCAAGGTGGAAGTACTCACGCATCATAGCGGAGAGAAGGCCTCCGGGATGATCTCCCCTCCGGCAGGGTGCCGGGAAGAACTTGAGATCCCCCCGATCTAGGGACGATGGTGGCGGCGGCTACAGACGGTTTATTGGATATTTATCGGGTGCCCAGGGTTTCTGCATCGGGGGCTTCTTATATGCGAATGGGGAGACCGAGGCGGCCGCCAGGGCAGCCAAACCCTAGCCAGGCGCGGGGTGGGGCCCACACGCGCCTGGGGTGGGTCTGGCCCCTCCGGTTCCCCTTTGGACTTCTTGTTCCCCACGGAAAGTAATTGACTTCGTCCTTTGTCCCGTCCAATTCCGAGCATATTTCTTTACTAACTTTTCTGAAACCAAAAATAGCAGAAAACAGGCATCTAGCACTGTTACAAATTGTTAGTAGGTTAGTACCAGAAAACATGTAAAAAGCACCTCAAAGTTTGGACAAGTAAAGCAAAGTAGATACTAAACAAGCATGGAGCACCAAAAATTATAGATACGTTTCCAACGTATCATCGCCTCGCTCGACTGGCCTTTGGGCTAAGACAACTGCACTCGCTACTCACAGTGACCCAGTCCTCCACATCCTTGGCGCAGTGACTCAAACGGTTAAGTACCACGCTCAGGGACTAACGCCAGTCCAAGCCCACGTGGCCAGGGAAAACACCAAGTATGAGAGCGCGTCCTGGACTCACGGTGCGACTGATTCTCCGAGTCAGGTGGAGCGACGCGCCAAGTACAAACGTGCATCATCCTCACCTACCTTGGGCATGCGACTAGAACGGCTAAGTACCACACTCAGGGACTCGGCCAACCGACCCCGTTCGCACCCGGGAAAACAGCGAAGTATAGAGCACCCCTCGGGGTCGCCATGCGACTGGCTTTTCAAGCCATGGCGAGTTGACCTCAACTGACTAACAGTATAACAACAAACATACACACAAAAACAAGGTAAACCCCACAAAAGGGCGGACGCGCTCGGGGACTCGCACAACTCAACAATTCACAATCAAACCAAACATTGACAAAAGCATCCATGCATTCCTTATAGCAACAAAATAATGTTCGCTTACAAGGGCAGACATAAAATATTTACAACTAACGCCGATCGGGACAGTGATCTACTCTACAGGCTTCGACGATGGCACGCCACCGTCCCTACGAACACGGATGAAGGGCACCCATGGGTTCGACGGGTATGTCGTCAAGGTGCCCGCCATCGCCGATCGGAACGGATACTCCACCTTGAAGTCACGCTTCGCCGGCTCCTCGTCGTTTGGGGCGAAGATTGTCTCCTGATACGGCAGGAAGTCGCCCATCGCCAACACTCGATCGCAGTAGACTGCGGCCCAATCGGTCAGATTCAGCATGTCGGAGATCTCGACCGCGCCCGTGGATGAAGGATAGCCGCTGGTGACGTCGTCGAGGTCAAAATCGTCAGGGAAGTGCGCGAGCCCAAGGCTCAGCGCAGTCGCCGCCCCACGGTGAAAAGACAACCGTGACATGAACTCCACAACCACTGGATCCTTCTCCAGATACCGCCAGACCTCGGTGAGCTCGCTGGGGATAACCTCCGTCGGCAAAATCTCCTAAAGGTACGCGCGGATGCAAGTTGCCGACAGAGCGGCAGAGTCCACCAACATAGTGACACACTACCACGTGTCGTACGACTGCGCCTCGGATTCATCGTCAAGAATCTTCCCTGCAAAGCACAATTACACAATCAGAAAGGCTCAAAAAACATAAAGGCGACCCACACGCTCGGGGACTCGCCAATCATTCGAAAGAAAAGGAGCTCACCAATCGAGGGACGACAAATCCCCGTAATGAAATCCTGCAGACCAAGAAGTCAGTCTGTAGCCCGGCGACAAGCGCATCCAACACCTTCCGCTCCTCGGCAGCACCAGGAGAAATGGCTGCCTTATCTCTCTCATCCGCCAAGGTTGCCTCCGCCTACATGGCCTTGAGCTCTCGCTCCAGTTTGGCGACCCGCTTCTCTATGGTGCTCAAGGAAGACTGGGCAGCCGTCAGGTTGCTCGCAGGGACCATACCCTCGCGAGCCTTGCCCACCGCGACCACATGACTCTATGCATCATCACAACTGTGAGCACGACATAAAAAGACGTCCCTGACCAAGGACATCTCAAACTCTTACTAGCAGTAGCTCAAAGCTGCTCGTTCACTTCTCGGACGGAGCGGACTTCCTCTTCCAGGTGCTCCTTGGCGGCCAATCGCTCCGCCGATTCGCGCTGGAGGCCCTACAAAACAATGACAAACATCAGCAAAAACTTATGAAGCACTTCCTAAGTGCCTAGCCGCTGAAATTCAGCGACTAGCCACTCGGGGACTAGACAACAAAGAAATCATTAAGTTCCTAGCCGCCGCAACTCAGCGACTAGCCACTCAGAAGACTGGACAACGAAAAAGTAAGAATCTACCCGCTGAAATTCAGCGACTAGATCCTCGGGGACTGGACATACCTGGAGTGCCGCACCCAACATATTGTGGAGCTCGACCGCATTCACCGACGGGAGCACAAGAGGTGTGCGCCCGCGATGTTGCTCGACCTCCGCCGATTGTGCTGAAGCACTCGCCATGGAGGCCCTCGCCACAAAGCGAGGGAAGGTCGCCATCGCCGCCCCTGCGGCACTCGCTGTCGGGCCCGTTGCCCAACTGGCGCCGCAGGCTCTATCCGCTGCGACTCCGCGTCCACTATGGCCTTCGTGGCCACATCCGCTACAGTCGGAGCCTTGCTTGGGGTGTCAACTGGCTCGTCCGAGATCATGACGACCTCGTCGCCCTTCGCCCTCTTCGCGCCCTCAACAGGCGCCTCGACATCATCGCTTTTCCTCTTCCTCGAGGGATCGACTTGCGCCCCCATGGCACCCAATGGGACCTTTGCCACCGAGGGGTGACCTATTTTCTTCACACCAGTCCTGCAACATGACATCATCAGCTAGTTTGCTGGACAAACATAAATCACTTGCCCAAAGATATACTCTAAAGGATAATTACTTGGCGACTGGGATAAAGCGAAGGCCGGTGCGAATATGGGCCGGCTTCTCCAACTCTGGCCCCAGCTTCCGGCTGAGGACCATCTCGAGCATGGTCTAGGCCCTTGACACCGAGGGCTTCTTCGAGGATGAAGATGTGGCAGGAGGATCCGCGGCAATCGCCGCAGGTGCTTCCCTCGATGGCGAGGCACCCACTGATGGATCGAACCCGAGCCCGGTGACTGCGGCGAAGGGTGGTGGCAGCAACACCAATGGCACTTCATCCTCTACCACGGTCGCGTCGGCTGCCGCAGTCGCCCGCGCCGGCACGCTGGCCCCATCCTCGTCGGCCGCTTTGGTAGCTTCGGAGCTACTCGCGGACCGAGGCGGCGCCACTGCCTTGGCCGGCCCCTTCTTCTTCTGCGGCGACTTCTTTTTTGACGGCGTGGCCACGCGCCGCGAAGTGTCCTAGGGGACCGTGTCGTCACCCCCGTCGTGAGCCTCGAGGCTCTTGCTGGCCTCGATCTCGCGTTGTCATTGCCCGCGGGTCTTACGGACCGTGGGTGCGGCGACCTCCACAGCCTCGTCATCGTCTTCATCATCGTCATCGTCGTCATCATCATCGTCACCTCCAACGTTGCCTTTGTCGGAGGAGGACTCGCTCTCATCATCGACGTACTCATTCGAGTTTTCATCATTAGCGGGTGGAAGCCAGCCTTCCACCACTTGGAACAGCTACATGAACAGCACATGATCAGCAAAGTGCGATCGTAATTTTACAAAAGCGGAATAACCAAGGGAAATTAAGCTTGCCGATGGCTCCTTGCGCTTTGCGGTGTACGGGGGAATCCCGTCCTTCAAGTCGACGTACTCCGCATCGGTAATCTTCTTCAGCGCGAGAGTGTAGTCGTTGGCGCTCCATTCGGCGTTGCAGGACTTGGTCGGATCATCCTTGCCCGTGTATTCGTACATCCAATGGGCGCGTCCGGCCAGAGGCACCAGCCGCCGCCTAAGCCAGCAGTTGTACAAGTTGATAGTTTGGAGGCCCTTCTTCTTTAGGTTATGGATTGTCATCAGCATTTCGTCGACCACCATCCGCTGGTCGTGCGGGAGCTTGGCGACTTGAAGCCGACGCGTCTCGGGCCGGTCGGCGGAGTACATCGGAAGCGCCACCTCGTCGTCCGGCGTCGACTTGGTCACATAGAACCAATGCTTCTTCCACTCATTCGCCGCCTTCTTTGGCAGCATCAGGTCGAGGAAGGAGGCCTTGGACTTCAGCTAGAAGGTGAGGCCGCCCGTGGCTAGCATTGGGCCGCCTGCCCTTCGCGTCCGACCCTCCCGTGGAACAGATTTTGCCACAGGGGGAAGTACGGTCGGCAGCCTAAGTAGCACTCGCAAAACGCCACAAAAATGGCGAGTTGCTCGATGCTGTGTGGCCCTAGGTCCAATGGCTGGATGTCGTAATATGCGCAAAAGCGCCGGAAGAAGATGGATGTGGGGAAACCGAGCCCTCTCTCCAAGTGGCTGGTGAAGCAGATGAATTCCTCATCGCGCGTATCCGGTACCACCTCTCCGGCCGCGGGGATGCTCCATCTCCCGGAGCGGAGGATTCCCGCATCCTCGAAGGACTTCAGCAACACTTTCGTGCATTTGGATCTCCCCCACGAATCTATCGGAGGCGCCATCAGTCGGAGGATCTAGGGTTGCGGGATTGCTCTGGGTCGCTCTGGTCGCTACAGAGGAATGGAAGACTGGGAGACACACGAGGTCGGAGGAAGTGTGGGGAATGATCGCTCTTCGCCCGTCACTCTCCTTATAGAACTGTTGCTACCTGCCATTTTCGGGGAGCCGTTACCGCGCGGTGATTACGCCGATATTACCGTTGGATTACCCAACGGCTAGTTTGATTCAGGATGATGGTCCAACTTCTTCTACTCGACTCGCCAGCTGCCGCGATTCGACTTCTCGCCGATCCATTCGCCAGCTTCCGCGATTCGACTTCTCGTTGACCCCTTCGCCATGGTTGCATTCGACTGGTCGCCATTATTGCGATTAAGATGACGTATACTCTGTTTCATTAAAGGAGTCCACCACTGATTCGATTACGCGTCCAAATTGGACCCGCATACTCTGACTGCCAAAGAACACCTGCGACGAATCAACGACGGCCTCGGGGACTACTGATGGGGATATGCCGAGTGGGGTATACCCAGCAGGACGTTTCCTATTGGACCATGCTGCCAGCGAGTGGGCCTGCAGGACGGCGACTGGATCACGACCCAAGGAGGAGCTAGGCGACTGGAAGCTGGAGGCCCAGAAGCGTAGCTAGGCCCAGTCGGATTAGGTAAAGCGCCCTCCGAGTCCTTATCCAACTCGGTTGTAGATCTATAAACTCTAGCAAGGTGAGTCTATATAAACCTCCCTAGGGTACGCATAGAAGGCACGTTCCATCATACACCCCCTGCAACTCGCCGCCTAGTCGTCGAGCTCACCCTTGTACTCTTTCATCAATACAATCTAGCAGGAGTAGGTCTTTATCCTCCGGGGGGCCGAACCTGGGTAAAACCCTATGTCTTCGCCCTCATCTCGCACCGCAGATGGCTGGCCGCCCTTGCCACTCGTTTTACTACTCGCTGCCGATTGCAGCATCTACCGTGGCCATTCCCACGACAACAATTTTGTAGAGACAACCAACTCAAAACATACTCATGATAGAGATATATGTAACCTAGCTTAAGTGCCACACACGGTGTGCATGCTATCACTTTCACACACGTGGGGAAAAGCATATGGATCTATTAAAGCACGATGAGTATGTATGTAGACTCTAGCCTAAGTGCCACCATGGCGTGCACGCTGTCACTTTTTCACAGACATGGGGAGAGCAGAGATCTATTGAACCACTTGAGTAACAGAGTAAATCTACTTGATTACAAAGCTCATGACCACAACATGATCACGCATAGAGAGAGATGAACACATAGCTACCGGTACAACCCTTAGCTTCGAGAGAGAACTACTCCCTCCTCATCATGGGAATCAGCAACGGTGATGGAGATGGTGATGGAGATCGATGGAGATGGCTCCGGGGGCACTTCCCCGTCTCGGCAGGGTGCCGGAACGGAGACTTTCTGTCCCCAGAATCTCCCCTTTGGTGGCGGCGGTGTTGCGGAACTTTTCGTGGTTTTCTGGTCGATTCTTTAGGGGTTTTGGGTCGGAGGCTTCCTATTGGCGAAGGAGGCAAGGTCGGTGGAGAGCCAGGTGGCCCACACCCCCTGTGGGCACGGCCTAGGGTGGGTGCACGCCCACCTAGGGTGTGGCCACCCTGGTGTCCTCCTCCGTCTCGTCTTCGATTTTCCGTATCGTTCACGGAAAATTATGAACTTTGGTTTTTGTCCCGTCCAATTCCGAGAATATTTATTTTTTAGCTTTCTAAAACCAAAAACAGCAGAAAACAAGCAACTGGCACTGTGGCATCCTGTCAATAGGTTAGTTCTAGAAAGTGTATAAAAATACCTCAAAGTCTAGACAAAACATAAGACAAATGATATAAAACAAGCATGGAACATCAAAAATTATAGATACGTTTCCGACGTATCAGAAGTCGTCGAACGGGTCAAGAAGACCACATCCGTCCCGAAGACGAAAAGTAAGGATGAACTTCCAATGAAGCTCCTTGATGATCCGAAGATCCCCTCAGCCATACGAAATTCTCGAAGACCACACCACTCCTACAAGCTTCTCGACGTTAGCATCGAGATGGGGCTGAAGCTGAGGAGACCTTATTGGAAGAGACGCCACCGCCACCATGTGAACGTCGTCCCACGAAACTTAAACCCTAAAAACAAGAAAACGGAGCCCTCTCGCCGACGGGGGCCAAGATCCACCCCTCTTTCATGGCTCGAAGATCACAAAATCGAGATGGATCTGAGGCGAGAGACAAGGAAAACCTAATCCCCTGGGACTTAGGAAAACTTTTGAGCTTTCTTCTTCCACACAAATATCACACCCAAAAAAGTAGAGCTAGCGAAACTGGTACCGGAAAGACGACGGGCACATGTACATAGATGTGTCATATGCACAGACGTTCCTTAGTCATTCTGACACGAGTAAAATTTTCAGATCCCTTTTAGTTCAAATTATCAAAATAGACAACATTAAATCGAAAAGCATATATTTATTGATTAAGCGTGGTGGGCAGGGAGCCATTTGAAGGCACCTGCGGTGCATTGTAGTTTTGGTGTCTTTGATTGTGGGTCTATTTCGTTCCTATTGCTGGATGTAGGCCTGTGGAGGCATTGGATCGACGCTGCATTGTGTTTTGCTAGCGTAATTATGGATGGACGGTGGAAGGCTATTCGGCATGGCCACGTGTTTGTTCCGGGGATTTGATCGGCTGGGTCATCCAATACTACTGCGATGGCACGCGTCCGCACAGCCTAGCCAGCTAGGATCCGCCACGAATATATGTCGCTCCATGCATCGTATGCATGCGAGCTTCATCTCATCAGGAGCGAGCGTGCGTTGGTATTTTTATCAGGAGAGACCGGCCAGGCCATGGCATGGAATGGAATAAACAGACAGATTTCTAAATATTATTCTATAGCTTAAATCTGGTCGCACGCAAGCATTTCGTGGTATATCTTATATTTTTTGTGTTTTGTGAATCAAATGTATCTAGATTTTTTTGTATGTAGGTTTATTTAGGTTTGTATGTAGGTTCATTCACAAAGCTAAAACATCTTATATTTTGAAACGGGGAGTATATACCGTTATTTTGACTCTGCCAAGTGGGCCTACCTCCGTTGTCTGTGGGCCCATTTTCAGTCATTATTTCTAGACAAAGTAAAATCTATCTTCCCTTTGCTTCCCTCGTTTCGGCATCCCGCGCCCCTCCTCCTCCTCCAGCAGCGCTGCTCCTTCTCATCCTCTTCACCACATCTCCGTCGCGTCTGTTGCAGCCGATGGCATTTTGTCGCTTCCTTTCCCCTCCTGTCGATCCTTCTCCACCCCGTCTTCCATGCCCCTCCTCTCTTTCAGATGACATATGGGTGGTGGGGTAAGAGGTTGCCGGACAATGTGTCGACGGGGAACCGGCTCGAACGAAACCCTCCTCTTAAGGGTGCTCAAGTTAGCTGCATCTGCCTCCTACAGATTTACTACTAGCCTAGAGATTGATCTATTACAGCCTAGAGTGCACGCACAAACATAAAAAAATGTAATGTGCAAATCCACCACACAAGTCGCATTGTGTTAGAACGAAATATAGACGGCGATTCCTCTAGTATATGTCAACGAATGGAGGTGAGATCATTTGGAGGAAAATGATTGCTATGAAGGCAACAGCGTGACCAACAATTTTTCTTGTGCGCCATTTATAGTTCTGAAAAATTATTAAGTGTACAATTCATGAAAATGACTTCAATTCCATGTCATGGCACTTGTGTATTTGAGACATGTCATAATTATTAATACATTAACCTTGATTTTTTTTCCTTTTATAAAAATAAACCATGAAACTAGATTCTACTTCCATGCACGTGCCATTCTTCACCTAACTTGATGGTGAGTACGCTGAAGAACTCGGCGGTGTCGACCAGCATGCTACGCATTGGCATCCCTTGGAAACACATGTGCTACTGTAGCCGCCAACTATCTTGCACCAGTCACGACAAGTGATTTCATCACACGGACCCTCGTAGATCTTTGGACCACAGTTCTTGGCGATTGCCACATCTAACATAAACATAAACAAAAAAATTATGAAAGATCATTGAAAAATCAGGTATATATAGAATAACATGTGTATGTCTATATAACTGAGGATAGCATCAGAAGGGCAAGGGAGAGGAAAATAATATGGGTAGTCCTCATCTTTTGTTACAAGCGTTGGAAGATGTATTGAGCAATGAACTGTTGTGTGCTAAAGGAAAAAAGGATCCATTTATAGAAATTTGTACGAGCTTGAAGATATGGAAAAATATACATTTATTGGGAGTTAAAACATAGTAATTAATAAGCTCATAAATAAATTGCAAATTAATAACATCAATGCATACTAAATAATAAAGAGATAGGTACTCCCAATTATTTTGGTGGCATAGGCAATTAATAAATCACATGCAGATAGAGATATTCGATGTGCTATAAAGGAAACAAATTAATATGTAATCAATACAAATAATTGGGAGCACCGCTGTTATGGGAGAGTCGAGGCATACTTAATTACCGGAGCAACACCGTCGGAACAACACCACACCGCCATCAAAGTTGTGCCTCCACGATGCTATAATCGTAAACTATCTACAAGCCTACATTGCAGCACCAGGGATCCCAATGCCTTCTGCCGTTGGAGCGCCGTATAGGGAGGGAGATCCCGCAAGCTCGTCGCTATAGTGGATGGTGGAAAATTGATCTTCTCCCTTTTCACCACTATTGAGAGCACAGGAAGGCGCGTGCAACAGTCAATCGTAACAAGTAATTAATATTGCATAGCTTGTGTAGAAATGTTTGAGTATCATCGTCAACAATTCAAAAGTACCACGGAAACAATATATATTTTTGCAAAATTTCACTAATCTATTAATAATCATCAACAGTAGTACAAAAAAGACTTAAAAGTAATAAAAATTTAAAATAACAGAAACAACAAATTAACCCACCAGACTAGAGATGGTAGTGAAATATAGCAACAGGAAATACAATTCACTTGTAAAGAAAGAAATTACTTGTAAGTAAAATGAAAATCTTTCAAGTTCTTGACAAGATTACATGAAGATAATTCTTCAGAAGTCGTGCCAGTGAGTACGTCAATGACGTTATGTCACTCGCTCGCCGTCTTCAAACCGCGGTGTCAAGAGAGACGTGCTCTGCTTCCTGATCTGCACATGTTGTCGGTCGAGTTTGGAGCTGGCTTTGCTGCCCCGTACTTGCACCGACAACTTCCACCCCGATGAACCCGTGGGGCGGCGTCTCGGGCGCGGCCGTCTTGAGCAACGTGTATGAAGCGACCCCGAGCACGACGGCGATGAGAGAGGACAGGGATGCCGTCGGGAAATTTCCGATCTTCTCTGGGTCCTTGCACGCGTATGAAGTGGGAGTTTGAGAAACCGGTGGCTCTTCCCGCGAGCTCTCCGATACGCCGAGGCTGAACGCTACCACTGCCACAATCGTGAGAGCCCTGGACAGCAAGAACACGCAAGTATGTGTTAGAGATTCAGAGATCAGGATACAACGGATTGACTCGTTAACGAGGGACAGACCAGGAAAATAGGGACAAGATGATGCCGAGTTTGTGCCTCTTGGACGCCGGAGCCGCCCGCCGCCGCTTGGTCCAGCAGGGGCAGCAGCAGCAGCAGCAAAAGCACCGCCAACAGTCGCTCGTGTAGGCGGCGACGATGACCTGGTTGATGAGCACTAGGAACAACACCAGGATGTCGCACCCGATCGCCGGCGGGCTGCTGTACACGCACTTGGTCCCGTCGTACACCACGGACTGGACACCATTATTACCATCATTACAAATCTGGTTAGCACAAATCGAAATAATTGATGGAAAATGGTTTGGGTTTGGAATAGATAGTCATGCCTTGGAGCTGTAGAAGTTGGCGACGAATCCCAGGGTAACGGTGACCGTGCCGAGGAAGCCCAGGATTATACACACCAGCACCACGTCTTTCTTCATCTCGGCCAGGAACCGGTAGTGTGCGTTCCGACACGCTCCAGGTATGTCTGTGACCGGCAGCGTGCTAGTGGCACGCTTTTGGTCAAGCTTACCGGTAATGTCAAGTTAGTAGCGTGATTTGGCTGCGGCTAACGCCATTTTCTCCATGTCGCTAATAAACGTTTAACTACGTATGATTGATCCATTTACTTTTCTATAGGGTTCCGATCACCGTTTATTAGAAAACCGTTTCTTGATAACTCGATATGACTTGTGTGCTCACAGACCTTCATCGGTGCCGGGAGCGCAATGCATTTGTCATTGTGGCGATCATGGGTCCCACATGTATAGATACATTGTGTTTTATTTTGAACTTTCTCCTTCTTTTTTGTGAATAGGACCCTCGCATTAAAAGAAACAATGAACAATACAAAGCACCTCAAGAAAAAAAAAATTACAACGAGATCCTTGAAAAGCCCTTCATCTTCAACCTCTAGACCGTGTCGACGGTGCGCCACCTCTTCCACTCCTCCCTGAGTCGGCCTGATGTTGTTGGTTGCGTATGGGAAATCGTCGAACGGATCAAGAAGACCACATTCGTCCCGAAGACGAAGAAGAATGAATTGCCGATGAAGCTCCTTGATGATCCGAAGATGCCCACAGCCATAGGAAATTCTCGAAGACCACACCACTCCTACAAGCTTCTCGATGTTAGCATTGAGATGGGGCTGAAGCCGAGAAGACCTTATTGGAAGAGACGCCACCTCCACCACCTGAACGCCGTCCCACCAAACTTGAACCCTAAAACAGGAAAACGGAGCCCTCCCGCTGACGGGGGCCAAGATCCACCCCTCTTTCATGGCTCGAAGACCACAAAATCGAGATAGATCTGAGACAAGAGACGAGGAAAACCTGATCGCCCTGGACTCAGGCTCTCAGGGACGAAGGGGTATCCCATGCCCGTATGGTGATAATAAAACTTTTGAGCCTTCTCCTTCCACACAGATATCACTCCCAAAAAAGCAGAGCTAGCGGAACTGGTACCGGCAAGAAGACGGGCACATGTACATAGATGTTTTGTTTGCACAGACGTTCCTTAGTCATTCTGACACGAGTAAAATTTTCAGATCCCTTTTAGTACAAATTATCGAAATAGACAACATTAAATCCAAAAGCATATATGCCAACGAACGGAGGTGAGATCATTTGGAAGAAAATGATTGCAACCATCAAAGTCAAAGTCAAACTTAGCATCACTAGTAGTAGCCTCAATAGGCTTAGGCATAGTAGGAGTAGGAATAGGGACTACTTGTGGTTTAGTGGTGATGGTGCACACACTATTGTTTCTATCAATCTCAGCTTCCCTTTCCCACATAGCATAAAGTTGAGCTAACAGCCTAATATTTTCATCAATAGTAACTTGTATGGCATGAGCAGTAGCAAAGGTGTTCTCCATAGTTTCAGGTTTAGTAGTCATTTTATTAACCAAGGAAGTTTGAGCTTCAGACAAAGAGGATATATTTTTCTCAACAGTTAAAATCTTTTCCTCTATAGTCTTATAGAAGGTGGTTTGTTTACTAATAAAGTCCTTGAGCATGACTTCATGTTTAGAGGGGGAACTTCTAGCATTATTGTAAGAGCTTCCATAGGAATTGCCATTATTAGGAGGATAAGGCCTATAATTGTTGTTGCTACCAAAATTGTTCCTATAGGCATTGTTGTTGAAATTGTTGTTTCTAATGAAGTTCGCATCAACTTGCTCTTCTTGAGCAACCAAAGAAACTAAGGGAACACTATTAGGATCTAGAGGAGCTTTACCATTAACAAGCATAGCCATAATAACATCAATCTTTTCACTCAAAGAGGAGGTTTCCTCAACAGAATTTACCTTCTTACCATGTGGAGCTCTCTCAACATGCCATTCAGAGTAGTTAACCATCATATTATCAAGGAGCCTTGTTGCAGCACCCAGAGTGAGGCCCATGAAAGTACCTCCAGCAGTTGAATCCAACAGATTTCTTGAGGAGAAGTTCAAACCTGCATAAAAAGTCTGGATAATCATCCAAGCAGTGAGTCCATGAGTAGGGCAATTCTTAACCAAAGATTTCATTCTTTCCCAAGCTGGAGCAACATGTTCACTATCAAGTTGTTTAAATTTCATAATGTCACTTCTCAAGGATATAATCTTAGCAGGAGGATAGTACTTTCCAATAAAAGCATCTTTGCACTTAGTCCAAGAATCAATACTATTTTTAGGCAAAGAAAGAAACCAATCTTTAGCTTTTCCCCTCAAGAAGAAAGGAAAAAAGCTTGAGCTTAATAATATCTCCATCTACATCTTTATACTTCTGCATCTCACAAAGTTCAACAAAGCTATTAAGATGTGTAGCGGTATCATCAGAACCAGCACCAGAAAATTGCTCTCTCATCACAAGATTCAACAAAGCAGACTTAATTTCATAAAAGGTAGCATCATGAGCAGGTGGAGCAATAAGAGTGCTTAGGAAATCATTGTTGTTGGTGCTAGTGAAGTCACACAACTTGGTGTTCTCAGCAGAGTTCATTTTAGCAAAGGTGGGCAAGTCAAAAACAGCAGCAGCAGCAGCTAGAGCAGGAACTAATCTTTTTGTGTTTTTGAATAAAGCAAGCAAACCAAACTAGACTAATTTTTTTGGGTTTTTTTTTGGAAAGAAGCAAACAAAACCAAGCAAAAGAAACAAAGTAAAGAGAAAGGAAGTGAAGGACTCCCCTAGTAAAGACGTCCTTAGCCTCCCCGACAACGGCGCCAGAAAGACTTGATGGTGCTCGACGTGGCACTTTGTTAGTAACCCCAAGCGCAGGGTGTGAAGAGCAAGCAGCATGTTTTCCCTCAGTTGAGACCAAGGTTATCGAACCAGAAGGAGGAAGGAAACGTCACATAGGTGTTGCAAGCAACATGGAGACCTGCACAACACAAACTCAAGATTTTGCCCCAACGAACAGTGAGGTTGTCAAGCTCACCGGTTTGTTGTAACAAAGGATTAAACGAATGGTGTGGAAGGTAATGGTTTGCAGCAAGTAAACAAGTAACAGTGGAAGATTGACAGGAACTGGTAAAGATTGGCGCGGGGTCCAGAGTTCACTAGAGGTGCTCTCCTTAGATAAACAACATGGCATAAAGGGTAAACAAATTACAGCAGGGCAATTGACAGGAACTGAGCAAGGCATAACAATGCAATTACTAGTCAGAAAGATCCTATGAGGTTGATTGGGCAATACAACAAGATACATAGACCGCCATCCAACTGCATCTATGACTATAAGTCTACCTTCAAGTTATCATCCGAACCCCCTCCAGTATTAAGTTGCAAGCAACAGACAACTGCTTTAAGCAAAGTGTGTAAGGTAAACAGTCCACATGTTCTATGAACAAGACCCCGTTGTTTTCTCCCTAGTAGCAAAAGCACATCTACAACCAAAGAGATTTCTGTCACTTCCCTTGGAAACTAGAGGCATGAACCCACTATCGAGCATAAATACCCCCTCTTGGAGTCACTAGCAACTACTTGGCCAAGATAGCTACTAACAACGGAGAGCATGCAAGATCACAAACAACATAGACATGATAGAATCATAAAGACAAAACCATTAATCAAACCAACATAATAATCTCGATATCCATCGGATCCCCGCAAACACAACATGCATGATTACAAATAGATTGTGGGGAATATGCCCTAGAGGCAATCATGTATGATGAGATTTCCCATTGTATTCATAAAGATATTAAGTTTTCCTTGTATAAACATCTGATGTGTATCATTGAATATGTGATTCGGTTGTGGAACTATACATTCATGTTATTTGTACTAAATATCATTGGTCATTGAGGTTGTGCTGGACACACAACTTAGACCAATGTGAAAGTCGGGTTGATGACTCGGTTCCACTTGTCATGGGCATGGAGATGCTATTCCGACTTACACAGATTCGGCTAAAGAGTTTAGCGATTCGGATTGACCCATATTGAGGTACAACGAACAAGTTGTCATTTGTATATCTCAATCAATGTAATCCTTAGACCTGAGGTTATTGCATAGTCCGAGTTGAGGATCACCGACTTAGGTTCTGTCAAACGCTGATCCGTAACTAGGCAGAGTTCGGGTCGACTGAGAATCAAGCTGCGTGATGTGAATAACCAAGATGGGATTTTGCTCCTCCACTTGGAGAGATATTCTCTGGGCCCTCTCGTGAGATATTATTCGGAAAGCATGGCCATGCACGACTCGGTTAAGTGTTAACCGAGGCGATCGACTAAGAGTTAGTCGGGTGAATGACTTATCTTGGATCGAGAAGAGAGTCGGAATATTTAAGGGATGACAAATATTCGCCTATAGTCTGACAAGGTATATCGTGAGGCAAAAGGGACTCGGACACAAGTCACATTGGAAAGGCAAGTCTTCATGACTCTTTGGTACTTGGGAGTCGGCACGTTCTGATAGGAACCGCTACCGAATGGTCATTTGAGAGTCGGACTCTAATCAAGTCCAAGTAGCCATGAGCCTGTGGGGTCACACACTTAAGAGCGGGAGCAAGTTCGGCTTAGATATGAACTGGAAATCTGGTTGGGTTGGACCCGAGCCTGATTTGGACTGAGTCAGTGAGTCGGACTCACAGGGACTAATATTATATGGGCTTCAGTGAATGGGCCGCGCGAGCAGAGCCCACGTTCACTCCCTATATATAGTGGAGCACCGTAACCCAGAAAGGTTAATCGTTATTCGGTTAGGTCATTCCATGTGTTGGAAACCCTAGATCCACAGCAGTCCTGCCATCGTATCGAACCTAGCAGTTCGCCGCCGGTGCTCCTCCTTGTACGTGTGGATACCAGCAGAGGTGTTGTACGATCAGCGCCAGGACGATCGGATCGCGAAGGACTGCACTGCATCAATTGACGTGCTTCATCAGTAATCCGCAAATGTGCGTCTAGTGGTAAACCTCGTGGCCTTCTACCTCAGCTAGATCTTGGGATCACCATGTTAGAGGGAAAATTTTGTTTTATCTCTACGTGGCCCAACAGTGGTATCAGAGCGATAGCTTCTAGTTTTAGGCTCGAGATCTCGCATATGTGATATGCGGTTGGCTGTAGATGAGATCTATGTGCTGTTTTGGTGGTCGATCTATGAGATAGATTGGTTTTGTACGAGGTTGATTGGATCAACTGTACTCGGGGAATGGTAGATCTGATTTCCGTGATCATACTGCTGAGGTCGTGGAACGACATACCCCTACCGGTCGGCTTCCGCCATCGGGGTAGACAGTGACACGTAAATCCAGAGTTGGTGATCGAAGATCAAAGAGTTTGATCGAATTGGAACGAAGGTCGGAATCCATGTCCGGATCGTAGATGAGATCTACATTTTTGGAAAAATCGTCGGGCGATGCCCCTTCGATCCCCGCCCGCTATCCGGCTAGCGAGACCGCCGTCTTCGCCCTGTCGTAGCGCCTTAGATGTTGTTGCGAGTTTTACAATGCCGGTAGATATCGTATCTATGCATAACTTTTTTTTGCAGGAAGTTGTGAATGGTATGGTTCATGTGCATGTGATGTATGTGTGTAATCCATACGTGATCTGCGAATCATGGTTTTGTCAGTCGGCTAGAGCCTAGGTGATGTCATTTTATTGTATAACGACCTGCGTGTCGGATTCTCCTTGCAATTTACTTTAGTAAGCTAGTGTAGCTGTTCGGAGAACCCGGAAGACATGCAAGGAGTTGTACATGTCGGTGACATGGAGTAAGACGGCAAGTGACAAAAGTTGGCACGAGTCGGATTACAGGCTTTGTGGAGATGGAGATCGCCATGAAGGGAGCCATACCATTTCACATTATAATTGCTTTATTTTGTGTTATTGTTATGTCTCTGTTTTACCTCTATTAGATAGTCGGTAAAATTTAATCCCTCAAAGAAGGTCTAGTCGGTTTTCCCCGCCAGTGTTTGCACCATCACAAGTCGGACATTTTTGGTAGTGGGCTCATAAAATTGAGGTGCTGCCAATTCTTTCCGACTAGGTGGGTTCGAGTCAGACTCTTACTGCGGAAACACTCGGTAAGCTAGACGGGTCTATCACAATGGTTGTGGGGCTCGGGGAAAGGTCGGATGGGAGCCGGGGCATGTAACGCCACCCGTCCAACAGGAGTTGTATGAGATGCGATTGACAAGTTGTCTACCTAGATCACTTGGCGGCTAGCGGTGATGCTAAAGCTCACTAGCCGACTTGCTTATTTAGGGTCCTGAATCACTAAGCAACCATCGAAGGGGTGTTGGTTCTAGTGGGAGCATAAATATTAAAATGTTTAATATGCTTGCTCTTTTATGAATACATGTCTTAAGTGTTTTGCATATTTTCTGTTGTAGATCATGGCACCAAGTAGCAGTCACTCTCAGATATCCGGTTTTGCGTTGAGAACTATCCTTGAGAAAGATAAAGTGAACGACACTAATTTTACCAACTAGTATCGAATCTGAGAATTGTTCTCAAACAAGAAAAGAAGGACCATGTCCTAGACAACCCACTTCCAGATGAGCCGAATGAGAATGCGACTATCGCTGCCACCAATGCCTACCGTCGGACTAAGGATGAGTCCACGGATATTAGTTGTCTTATGCTTTCTCACATGGAACCGGACTTGCAAAAGCAGTTCGAGCATGTTGAGGCCTACGATATGATCGAAAGCCTCAAAAGTATGTTCCAGGCTCAGGCGAAGACTGAGAGGTATCAAGTCTCTCAGGCTTTGCTGAGTTGCAAGCTTAAGGATGGTGATCCACTGAGTCCGCATGTGATCAAAATGGTTGGTTACGTGCAGTCTTTGGAGAGGCTTGGCTACCCCATTAGCGAACAGTTCGCTACGGATATAATTCTGAACTCTCTTCCTAGTGCATATGGGCAGTTCATTTCGAACTACCACATGCATGGTATGGATAATAAGCTCACTGAATTGCATGGGATGCTCAAGCAGGCAGAGGCGGATCTCAAGAAGGGCGCCAGTCAATTGTTGATGGTGCAGAATAAAGCTAAGTTCAAGAAGAGTTCTTGGACTAAGAACAAGGCTAAGTCAGGAGGAAAGCAGGCTCAGGACCCGGTCCCAAGCACTTCCTCAAGGACTAAGCCATCTCCTTCAGCTGGATCCACTTGCTTATATTGCAAGGCGGATGGCCATTGGAAGAGGAACTGCAGCAAGTATTTGGCTGATAAAGCCAAGAGTGGATGTATGACTTCCGACTCAGGTACACTTGTTTGCAATGTTATAGACATATATCTTGCTAATGCACCTAATAGTTCTTGGGTATATGATACCGGATCAGTTATTCACATCTGCAAGTCGTTGCAGGGACTGGTAAGAACTAGGAGTGTAGCAAGAGGCGAGGTTGATATTTGAGTCGGCAACAAAGCAAGAGTTGCTGCGTTGGAAGTCATCACGATGCAACTTCATTTACCTTCCGGATTCATTATGGAACTGAATAATTGTTATTATGTTCCAGTGCTTAGTCGAAACATTATTTCTGCTTCATATTTGATGAGGCAAGGCTATGAGTCGAATATCAAGAATAATGGTTGTTCTTTGTATTTGAATGATATGTTTCACGGCTTTGCACCCGTCCAGGACGGGTTATTTATTTTGAATCTTGATGGTGAGTCGGTTTATAACATAAATGTTAAAAGGTTGAAACCAAATGATCTGAATATGACTTACTTTTGGCACTGTCGGCTTGGTCATATAAGTTGGAAACGCATGAAGAAGCTCCATGATGATGGATTCCTAACTTCGTTCTACTTGGAGTCGTTCGATACATGTGAATCTTGCCTACTCGGTAAATTGACCAAGACACCTTTTGCAAAGATTTGCGAAAGGGCGTCCGACTTGTTGGGACTAGTACATAGTGATGTATGTGGACCAATGAGCACGATAGCCAGGGGTGGTTATGAGTACTTCATTACCTTCGCTAATGATTTGAGTAGGTATGGATATATCTACTTGATGAAACATAAGTCGGAAGCTTTTGAAAAGTTCAAAGAATTCCAGAATGAAGCACATAATCAACTCGGCAAGAAAATAAAGTTTCTTCGGTCGGGCCGAGGAGGCGAGTACATGAGCCATGAGTTTGATGACCATCTGAAAAGTTGTGGAATAGTTCCTCAACTTACTCCGCCAGGAACGCCGCAAAGGAACGGTGTTTCAGAAAGGCGGAATCGGACCTTGTTGGACATGGTACGATCAATGATGAGTCGGACAGATCTGCCTTTATCATTTTGGGGTTATTGTCTAGAAACAGCGCCATTCACACTAAACAGAGTACCATCAAAATCGGTAGAGAAGACACCGCATGAGATGTGGACAGGCAAAAAGCCGAGTTTGTCTTTTCTTAAGATTTAGGGTTGTGAAGCATTTGTCAAGCGACTTCAGTCGGACAAGCTCACGGCCAAGTCGGATAAGTGTATTTTTGTGGGGTATCCGAGGGAAACCTTGGGTTACTACTTCTACAACCGAGAAGAGGGCAAAGTGTTTGTCGCTCGGAACGGTGTCTTCCTTGAGAAAGAGTTTCTCAGTCGGGGAGTAAGTGGGAGCACGGTGCAGCTCAAAGAAATTCGAGAGGAACCGACTAGTATCGAGTAGGCAAAAACCTTGGAGGTTGAGCCGGTCATGGTAGCTGAGCCGTCAGCAACACATGTACTATGAAGATCGGCAAGATTACGAAGTGTTCGTGATGTATTACTGTTAGACAGTGATGACCCGGCAAATTATTCGGAAGCGATGGTGGGATCTGATTTCGAGTCATGGCTTGGAGCCATGAGATCCGAGTTAAAGTCCATGGATGAAAAACAAGTTTGGAACTTGGTTGATCTGCCAGACGGTGCAAGACTCGTCGAGTGCAAATGGGTCTTCAAGAAGAAAACTGATATGTATGGAAATGTTTCCGTCTATAAAGCACGCCTTGTCGCGAAGGGGTTCCGACGAGTTCAAGGAGTTGATTACGACGAGACTTTCTCGCCTGTAGCGATGCTTAAATCAGTTCGGATCATTAGCTATAGCAGCCTATTTCGACTATGAGATATGGCAGATGGATGTCAAAACGGCTTTCCTTAACGGAAATTTAACCGAGGACGTGTATATGATACGGCCCGAGGGTTTTATCGATCCGGCTAATGCTGATAAAGTATGTAAACTTCACAAATCCATTTATGGGTTGAAGCAAGCATCTCGGAGTTGGAATATTCGCTTTGATGAGGTAGTCAAATCGTTTGGCTTCATCAAGATTGATCATGATTCTTGTTTATAAAAGAAGTTTAGTGGGAGCAAAGTAAACTTCCTAATCTTATATGTGGATGACATATTACTGATTGGAAATGATGTCCAGTTGTTGCAAGAAACCAAGGAATCATTGGAAAGGAGTTTCTCAATGAAAGACTTGGGTGAGGCAACATACATCCTCGGAATCCGGATCTATAGAGATAGATCAAGGCGGCTCATTGGATTGAGTCAGAGTACTTATTTGGACAAAGTGTTGAAGAATTTCAACATGGAATCGTCTAAGAAGGGGTTCTTACCGATGTCCCATGGTGTAAAACTTAGCAAGACTCAGTGTCCTTCGACAACTGATGAGCGAAGTCGGATGAGTGCGATTCCATATGCTTCTGCAGTCGGATCCATCATGTATGCCATGATTTGTACTAGGCCGGATGTTTCATATGCTCTAAGTGTTATGATCAGATACCAGGATGATCCTGGAGAAATCCACTGGACAACGGCTAAAAATATCCTAAAGTACTTGAGAAGGACTAAGGATATGTTTTTGGTTTATGGTGGTGAAGATGAACTCAGTGTAAAGGGTTACACACATGCGAGTTATCTTACCTACTCTAATGATTCTCGTTCGCAATCCGGATACGTGTTTATTCTAAACGGAGGTGCTGTGAGCTGGAAGAGTTCCAAGCAAGAGACTGAGTCTGCATCTACAACAGAGGCTGAGTATATTGCCGCCTTAGAGGCAGCAAAGGAAGCTGTTTGGATGAGGAATTTCCTCATGGATCTTGGTGTGGTTCAGGGCTCGTCCAATCCGTTAGACGTGTATTGTGACAACAATGGTGCTATTGCACAAGCCAAGGAACCTAGGCAACACCAGAAGAACAAGCACATACTCATGCGGTACCACCTGATTCGCCAGTTCGTGGATCAGGGTGATATATAGTTATGCAAGGTACACACGGATGCAAATATTGCGGATCCATTGACAAAGCCGTTACCACAGCCAAAGCATGAGGCGCACCTGATAGCAATGGGCATTAGATGCCTAGACATGTGATGTCGGAAGATTGACTCTAGTGCAAGTGGGAGACTGTTGGGAATATGCCCTAGAGGCAATCATGTATGATGAGATTTTCCATTGTATTCATAAAGATATTAAGTTTTCCTTGTATAAACATCTGATGTGTATCATTGAATATGTGATTCTGTTGTGGAACTATACATTCATGTTGTTTGTACTAAATATCCTTGGTCATTGAGGTTGTGCTGGACACACAACTTAGACCAATGTGAAAGTCGGCTTGATGACTCGGTTCCACTTGTCATGGGCATGGAGATGCTATTCCGGCTTACACAGATTCGGCTAAAGAGTTTAGCGATTCGGATTGACCCATATTGAGGTACAACGAACAAGTTGTCATTTGTATATCTCAATCAATGTAATCCTTAGACCTGAGGTTATTGCATAGTCCGAGTTGAGGATCACCGACTTAGGTTCTGTCAAACGATGATCCGTAACTGGGCAGTTATAAAGGCAGATTTCGGGTCGACTGAGAATCAAGCTGCGTGATGTGAATAACCAAGATGGGATTTTGCTCCTCCACTTGGAGAGATATTCTCTGGGCCCTCTCGTGAGATATGATTCGAAAAGCATGGCCATGCACGACTCGGTTAAGTGTTAACCGAGGCGATCGACTAAGAGTTAGTCAGGTGAATCACTTATGTCGGATTGAGAAGAGAGTCGGACTATTTAAGGGATGACAAATATTCACCTATAGTCTGACAAGGTATATCGTGAGGCAAAAGGGACTCGGGCGCAAGTCACATTGGAAAGGCAAGTCTTCATGACTCTTTGGTACTTGGGACTCAGCACGTTCTGCTAGGAGCCGCTACTGACTGGTCGTTTGAGAGTCGGACTCTAATCGTGTCCAAGTAGCCATGAGCCTGCGGGGTCACACACTTAAGAGCGGGAGCAAGTTCGGATTGGATCTGAACTAGAAATCTGGTTGGGTTGGACCCGAGCCTAATTTGGACTGAGTCAGTGAGTCGGACTCAAAGGGACAAATATTATATGGGCTTTAGTGAATGGGCCGCACGAGCAAAGCCCATGTTCACTCCCTATATATAGTGGAGCACTGTAACCCAGAAAGGTTAATCGTTGTTCGATTAGGTCATTCCATGTGTTGGAAACCCTAGCTCCACAGCAGTCATGTCGTCGTATCGAACCTAGAAGTTCGCCGCTGGTGCTCCTCCTTGTACGTGGATACCAGCAGAGGTGTTGTACAATCAGCGCCAGGACGATCGGATCGCGAAGGACTGCACTGCATCAACTGACGCGCTTCATCAGTAATCCGCAACTGCGCGTCTAGTGGTAAACCTCGTGGCCTTCTACCTCAGCTAGATCTTGGGATCACCACGTTAGAGGGAAAATTTTGTTTTATCTCTACGTGGCCCAACATATATTAGATCTTGATCATGAACGGAGCTCACAAGATCTATACATGAAAGCACAAAGGAGGAGATACAACATTCTAGCTACTACATGGACCCATAGTCCAAGGTGGAACTACTCACACATCATACCGGAGATAAGTCCTCCGGGATGATATCCCCTCCGGCAGGGTGCCAGGAAGAACTTCAGATCCCCTCGATCTAGGGACGATGGTGGCGGCGGCTACAGACGGTTTCGTGGATGTTTGATCGGGTGCCCAGGGTTTCTGCATCAGGGGGAGACCGAGGCGGCCGCCAGGGCGACCAAACCCTAGCCAGGCGCGGGGTGGGGCCCAACCACGCCTGGAGTGGGTCTGGCCCCTCTGGCCGGCCCCTCCGGCTCCCCTCTAGACTTTTTGTTCCCCACGGAAAGTAATTGACTTTGTCCTTTGTCCCGCCCAATTCCGAGAATATTTCTTTACTAACTTTTCTGAAACCAAAAACAGCAGAAAACAGGCATCTAGCACTATTGCAACTTGTTAGTAGGTTAGTACCAGAAAACATGTAAAAAGCACCTCAAAGTTTGGACAAGTAAAGCAAAGTAGATACTAAACAAGCATGGAGCATCAAAAATTATAGATACGTTTCCAACATATCATCGCCTCGCTCGACTGGCTTGTCGGGCCAAGACAACTGCACTCGCTTCTCACAATGACCTAGTCCTCCACATCCTTGGCGCAGTGACTCGAACGGTTAAGTACCACGCTCGGGGACTGACGCCAGTCCAAGCCCACGCGGCCAGGGAAAACACCAAGTATGAGAGCGCGTCCTGGACTCGCCGTGCGACTGATTCTCCGAGTCAGGTGGAGCGGTGCACCAAGTACAAACATGCATCATCCTCACCTACCTTGGGCATGCGACTAGAACGGCTAAGTACCACACTCAGGGACTCGGCCAACCGACCCCGTTCACGCCCGGGAAAACGGCGAAGTATAGAGCACCCCTTGGGGTCGCCATGCGACTGGATTTCCAAGCCACGGCTGATGGGGATATGCCTACCGGGGTATACCTAGCAGGACGTTTCCGACTGGCCCAGGTGCCTGCGAGTGGGCCTGCGGAACGGCAACTAGATCAAGACCTGGCGTGGACTCAAGCGACTGGAAGGTGAAGGCCCAGAAGCGTAGATAGGCCCAGTCAGATTAGGTTAAACGATCGCTGTCACCTTAACTGATTCGGTTGAGATCTGTAAACCCTAGGGGGGTGAGTCTATATAAACCTCCCTAGAGGGCACGTAGAGGATACGTTCCATCATACACCCAAGCGACTCGCTGCCTAGCCGCCGAGCTCGCCCCATTGTACTCTCACCATAATACAATCTAGAAGGAGTAGGTCTATACCCTCCGAGGGGGCGAACCTGGGTAAATCCTTGTGTCTCCGCCCTCATCTCGCACCGCAGATGGCTGGCCGCCCTTGCCCCATGTTCTACTACTCGCTGCCAATTGCAGCATCTGCCGTGGTCATTCCCACGACAGTGGCTCCCACCGTGGGGCCTGGCCGGTCAGGCCGGTGTTCTGCGGTGAGATCCAATCTACCCATCAACGAGTCGGTCGCCACCGGCCGCATGATAGCGATTGGCGAGATGCTCCAGATCTTGCCGAGCAGCTACGTCCCGGTGGCGCGACCCGTCACACATAGCATGATCCTGCCAGTCGGCACGATCAGCCTCTTCGTCGGCCTCACCGACGTCATCCTCTCGGAGGATTCGGCTCGCATCCGCGAGTCGCCGCCACGCGACCGGCTCTCTGAGAGTCAGGTCCGCACGATCCACCGCCTCGCCTCCGAGTACGACTCAACCCATAGCGACGTGGCTGAAACCACCGCAGCCGCGGAAGACGCGGCCCTCAACGACGACGCCAACTCGGCGACCCCGGCGTCACTCGCCGGATCCATTGTCGCCGTGTCGCCCGCGGGCTCCATCACCCAGGTCTCCAACGTCGGAGACTTCGAGGATCCCTCCATCCTTGGGATCTTTGACTTCGACTCTGGGTCGGAGAACTCCTCCGATCTCCGCGACGGAACCGGCCGCGACCTACATGGCGACTGGTGCCGACCCGCCGGAGGATCCATTCTCCACTCTGATCCCTCCCAACTCAATGGCAAGAGAGGTCGAGGAACTCCGCTTGAAGCTAGCGGAAGCAGTCCGCAAGGAACAAGCCGAGCGCCAAAAATTTCGCCTCGAGCAGGTGACGGCGCAGGAGCTGTCACGCTACCACCAGCTCTAAATCATGTCGTGCCTGAACCCCACCGTCCAGGGGCGCGCCCTGAATTTCAACGAAGAGAGCGACCCGGCCCGCATGGCCGAGCGTGCGACCTGCGAGAACGCGCCACCAGGAGGAAGCACCCAGCCCCCACCAGGGTCAACGGCGAATGGCGCCCCACCACCACCCAACCGCGCACCCCCCAGGGACCAGCCGCGGATCGTAGTCTCCTCACGGGAGCGAGACGCGAACGGCCTACCATTGTTCTCCACCCCAATGGACAACCTCGTCGCGGGCCAAGAAGCAGTCGACAACATCGCAGCCACTGGTGAAGGCGCCTTACAGATCCTGTATGCCAAGTCCCTGCTTGCAAAAGCGGTCGAGCAACAAAACGCAGGCGTCGACTCACAGGGTCAGATGTACTTGCGTTCATCGGGCAGCAAAGCGGCCTCAAGCGGCCGGCCCATGGAGGGGAACACCCTCAACTGCCCGCCACTCGAACCACTGCAACTCCAACACCGACCCGCGAACGCGGAACTCTCCACCAATGACCCCCGGCCAGCGACCAACTTCGTCGCCGCCAACGGCCAGCCCGTCGACGCCCGCACCCACATCATCAACAACCAGAGCTGGCGCGCACGCCAGCCTGACGACCTGCGGCATACCCTAAACAACCGCCGCGACGGCGAGCCGAGGGGGTCGCTAAGCCGACTCGAGCCTCGGTGCTTCGGACCGATGATCCGAGGCGAAATATACCCGCGAACTTCAAAGCGCCGAAGGAAATAGAGAAGTACGACCCCTCGTACGACCCCTCTGTGTGGATAGATACCTACCTCATGGCGATGGGGATCGCCGGCCACACCAACCTACTAGCCGCCCGCTACCTTCCCCTGATGATGGAGGGAGCGTGCAGGCAGTGGATTAACACTCTCCCTGCGGATAGCATCGACTCCTGGGAAGAGATGCGCGATGCCTTCGTCAGGCACTTCGAGGGTTCGTACACCCATGCCACCACCATCGAGGACCTGGAACGATGCGTCCAGGGACCTCACGAGTCGACCCGCAGCTGGGTCCAACGGTGGCAAGAACTATGGTACAACGCGGTCGGCATCCACCCCGACACCGCGATCCACTGCTTCAAGACCTCGTGTCGCTACGAGCCCCTGGTCACCAAGCTCAAACGAGCGTACCGCACACTCGACAACATACCGGACCTCCTGGAGATCGCCAAAAGGTACGCGGAGGAATACCCAAACCAAGAAACCGACGACGAGTCGGGAGGACAACGCCGCACGAGCGGCAGCGACAACGGACGATGGTCCGATCTACGATACAGCAACACTCGCCTCACCGGCAAGCGCCGCAGTGACGGGCGAGTCGACTTCGTCGCCAATGCTGGATACGCGCGGCGCGAGCCCAAGAGCTTCCGCCGTGACGGAGGGCAACGCCGCGACGGCGGCAACTACAAGGCGAAGCCAAGGTTCGA
Organism: Avena atlantica; assembly: GCA_910589765.1. Classification (NCBI taxonomy): domain Eukaryota; kingdom Viridiplantae; phylum Streptophyta; class Magnoliopsida; order Poales; family Poaceae; genus Avena; species Avena atlantica. The sequence goes on from OU342738.1 coordinate 186,398,937, forward strand.
CCCCGCGGCCCTTCTTAACCAACCTTGTGTATTTCACAGCAGGGAAGGAAAGCCCGCTACGCACACGACCGCCGACTGCCACTCTCTCAAGGAGATCGAGAAGGCACGGCGAGCGCGGGAAGACCCCGACAACAACCCGCCAAACGGCGGAAAATTCGGCAGCGTGGCCGGCTCTCTCCACACCTTCACAGGCTTCAACACGAAGCGCGAGAAGAAGGTCATCGCCCGTGCCGTCGCCGTCAACGCGGTGGCCCAGGTGGACGTCCCCCAGTTCCTCAACTGGTTTGAGCAACCAATCACTTGGAGCCGCCAGGACCACTCGCCACTAATCGAATACCCAGGCCGAGTCGCCCTGGTGGTCAAGCCCAAGGTGGGAGATTACTGGCTCCCCAAGACAATGATGGACGGCGGCAGCTCCATCAACATCCTATACCTGGATAGCTTCAGGCGACTACGGCTCCCGCAGTCGATGGTCGAGACGACCTACACCATGTTCCACGGCATCTTCCTCGGTCGGAAGGCGTACCCGATCGGCAAGGTCACGCTGCCAGTCACCTTCGGTACACCGGCAAACTTCCGCACCGAGCGGATCGTCTTCGAACTGGTGCCCTTCGATAGCCCCTACCACTGTGTCCTGGGGCGCCAGGCGTTCACCAAGTTCATGGCGGCGCCCCACTACGCGTACAACACGATGAAGCTCCCCGGACCGCGTGGCGTCATCACCATCCACGGCGACCCCGACATGGCCGCCGAGTGCGAGGCCAAAGGAGCCGAACTCGCCGACGCCGTCATCGCGGCAGAGGCCAACCACGCCGACGAGCTCGCCAAATACGCGAGAGGGGTCAACAACGACGACCCCACCATACTCAAGAAGCCCAACTCGGAGGGCGGCAACACCTCAGACTTCGAGGCAACGACGCATACCCGCACCGTCGAGCTGGTCCCAGGCGACTCCAGCCAGACGGTGACGATCGGGACGGGCATGAGCCCAGAATAGGAAGGCGCGCTCATCGAGTTCCTCCGTGAGAACAGGGACATCTTCGCATGGAAGCCCTCTGACATGCCTGGTGTCCCTACGGAACTCGCTGAGCACAAACTCAACGCCAACCCCAAAGTGTGACCTGTCAAGCAGTCGCTGCGGCCCTTCAATGAAGAGCGCCACCGAGCAATAGCCGAGGAGGTGCAGCGTCTACTCGCTGTAGGCTTCATCCGGCCAATCAAATACTCCAAGTGGCTGGAAAACCCAGTACTGGTCAAGAAGAAAAATGGGACCTGGGGGATGTGTATCGATTACACAAACTTAAATAGCGCCTGCCCGAAGGAGCAATTCGTCCTCCCGCGGATCGACCAAATAATCGATTCCACCGCGGGCTCGGAATCGCTATGCTTCCTCGACGCCTACTTTGGGTACAACCAGATCAAAATGGCCGCTGATGATGAAGAGAAGACGGCGTTCATCACGCCATTCGGAGCCTTCTGCTACACTGCCATGACCTTCGGCCTCAAGAACGCCGGGGCGACCTGCCAGCGGTGTATGCAGGAGTGCCTTGCGAGCCAAATTGGCCGCAATATCCACTACTACATCGACGACGTGGTAGTGAAGTCCGCTCGCCAGAGCGACCTACTCGCTGACCTGGCGGAAACATTCGCCAACCTGCGGAAATACAAGATAAAACTAAACCCAGGCAAATGCACCTTTGGTGTACCAACAGGGCAGCTACTGGGATACGTCGTCTCCAAGCGCGGGATCGAGGCGAATCCCACCAAGATCGATAAGATCGCTCGACTCGGCAAACCCGAGTGCCTGCGCGACGTCCAAAAGCTGGCCGGGCGAGTCGCGGATCTCAGTCGCTTCATCCCCCGATTGGGCGAAAAGGCGATGCCCCTATACCGCCTGATGCGCAAGAACCCCACCTTCCAGTGGGACAAGGAAGCGGATGATGCGCTCTGTGACCTCAAGAAGGTGCTACTCGCAGCACCGCTACTCGCCGCCCCCATCGACAAGGAACCCATGCTGGTCTACGTCACGGCTTCTGAGCGCGTCGTCGGCGCTGTCATGGTCGTCGAGCGACCAGAGGAGGGAAAGGAGCACCCAGTGCAGCGACCAGTGTACTATATCAACGAAGTCCTCACCGAGTCGCGCCAGTGCTACCCGCAATACCAGAAACTGGTATACGCGGTCTTCAGAGCACAACGACGACTGCCACACTACTTCCAGGAGCACCCGATAACGGTCGTCTCCTCAGCACCATTGCAGGACATCATCCGCAACCGTGAGGCGACCGGGCGAGTCGCCAAGTGGGCCGTCGAGATCGGCGTCCACAACATCAAGTATGAGCCGCGCAAAGCTGCCATACCTCCACTACTGGAGTTTACACTTCGACGGCTCCAAGAATGCGGATGGTGCAGGAGCAGGGATCGTGATAACGTCTCCGAAGGGCAACAAGCTACGCTACGTCCTCTTCCTCGACTTCACCCACTGCACCAACAACATGGCCGAGTACGAGGCACTACTCCACGGCATGCGAGCTTCCAAGAAGATGAATGTCAACCGCCTACGCTGCTACGGAGACTCCGACCTCGTCGCTGGGCAAGTCGCTGGCACCTGCGATGCCATCTCCCCCACCATGGCGGTATACCGCCAAGCGGTGGACAAGCTGGGTGGACACTTCGCAGGCTACTCCGTCGAGTGGATTGACAGGCGGAAGAACGAGGAGGCCGACGCACTCTCTCGTATCGGCTCGGCTCGACTCGCACCACCCGCCGGCGTCTTCCTCGACACCATCACCAAGCCTTCCGTCTCTCCCCCAAGGGAGATCGACATCGGAGTCCCGCTGCAACTAGAGGCAGCCCTGGTCGCACTCATCGCCGAGCCAGAGGGCTGGACTATGCCGTACATCGCCTACCTAGAGGAAGGCACCTTGCTAGCAGACGAAACAGACGCCCGGATGATAGCACGCCGCTGCAAATCCTTCGTCATCATCGACGGCGAGCTCCACAAGCATGACCGGCGTGTTCCAATGCTGCGTCCAACCCGCTGAAGGACGCAAAATCCTCCACAACATCCACTCCGGCGACTGCGGCCACCACGCCGGCGCCCGCTCTCTGGTCGCAAAGGCTATGCGACACGGTTTCTACTGGCCCACCGCACACGCAGACGCTGTCGACATTGTTCAGCGGTGCGCCGGGTGCCAGAAGTACGCCAACCAGACCCACGTGCCGAGCTCGGCGCTCAAGACAATCCCCATCACCTGGCCGTTCGCCGTGTGGGGTATGGACATGGTAGGCCCTTTCAAAAAGGCCCCCTCCGGCTTCACCCACCTCCTAGTCGCAGTCGACAAATTCACAAAATGGGTGGAGGCCAAGCCAGTCCGGAAATGCGACGGGAAGACCGCCACCAAGTTCCTACGCGAGCTCATCTATCGCTACGGGTTCCCAAACAGCATCATCACGGACAACGGCACCAACTTCGCCAAAGGAGCCATGGCCGAGTTCTGCGAGGAACATCACATCCGACTCGACCTCGCCTCAGTCGCTCACCCGGAGTCCAACGGCCAGGAGGAACGAGCCAACCAGAGCATCCTCCATGGCCTGAAGCCACGGCTCCAAGTACCGCTCGAGCGCACCGCCGGATGCTGGGTCGAGGAGCTACCCTCCGTCATCTAGGGCATCTGCACCTCCGTCAACAGGTCGACAGGGTTCACCCCCTTCTTCATGGTGTATGGTGCCGAGGCAGTCATGCCCACAGACCTAGAGCACGACTCGCCCAGTGTGACACCCCGGTTCTGATAAGACCGTGGCCTCTATGTGACATGTCAATCCCTGGATCGGTTCATTGGCCCACAATAGAGTAAGATAGATAATCATAGCAAAATAACCGTGTATCATGATCTACAATGATCCAGAGTACCATTATTACAATGTAAAAGCTTAGCATAAATCTAGCTCAAATTGTTCAGGTAGCAACAAAAACAAGTAAAACCTCCAATCTTCAAATTGCCCACAAGTGAACAAGTGCCGAGTGGAGTACCGTGGCCTATAACGATCAATCAGAATCGGAATAACCTGCAACATGAAACGTAGCATCCCCGAAGGGTCAATACATGGAATGTATGGCAAGTAGAGCTAGTAAAGGGAACAATAGTACTAACATCTACATGCATATTTGGCAAGTGGAGCTGTGTCTGGCTTGCATTTGCAAATACATTTGTCCTACTTTCATAAACAGTTTTTTTGATTTTCTTTGAAAAGATCCCAATTAAGTTAACCCAACATGATTAAGACAATTATGAAATTAGAATGAGCGAGAAACATGTCATGGAATCAATATCTAGCAACTCAGATGTCCATAACCGGGGACACGGCTAATCGATTAGATTATACACTCTACAGAGGTTAGTACACTTTACCCATGTGACTTGGCCATCCCGGCTCGTACCATCACTCTCATTTTGGGTGATGATAGGGAGAAGACCAAGAAGAGACTGTTCGGGAAGTAGCTCCTCAATCCCGACGCGCACCGGTCCAACCTACCAGAATTCTACATCTCTGGATACGCGGGTTCGAGTTACCACAACCTACTAAGTCCAACCAACCGCCCATTTCATTATCGGCACATGGTTATACATGTAAGCTACACAATAAAGAAGCCAATCATTCTCTCTTGATACCTGGGTGCCTTTCCGCAATGAAACCACCAAAATTTATCAATACCATCACACCAGGGGATTCATTGATTAAGTTGTTTTTAGTTTTCACAAACCAATACTTTGAGAAAACAAGTATCAATGATGTAACCCAGCCCTCGTTCATCAAGCATGGCTAAGCACATCTACCAACGGTGGTTCATCTACAAAGAGGGTCCTACCACATAATAGGACATAGCATAGCGATAGTATCATCCTACACATGCATCTACAAAATACACGACAATGCATAGAAAATAGTAGGACGATATCATGAACAAAGTAGCATCTACTTGCCTTGGTTGTAGCGGTCTGGAGCACAATCCTCACACGAGCAAGCGTTGCACTCAACACAATCTACACGACATAATTGCATTCATAAACAAACAATCCACAACATATGCAACAAATATGATGCATGAATGCAAGAACGGCAAGTGAATTGGTTCTACAGATGCACCACATAATTCTAATCCATAATACTACCGAATACATGCATGGAAAAAATAGATTTGGCGCTAGGAAAACTACTAGACAAAAGTAATGCTCCAAACTAGAGCTAGAACTTAAATAATTCACTACTGGTAGTATACTGTTTGTAAAATCTTGGGAATATTCTACCGCAAAGGCATCGCTGAATAAAAACAGTACCAATTGGAATTACTCGAAAAGGAATTATAAAACTCCCTGAGTAATTAAAACACTGCAGAAAGCCATTAGACAAATACTGCAGAAGTTTTTTACTGTAAGCCTACCTTTCTAATACACGATGAGATTCCCCTCATTCACACGAGCTCAGGGACATATCACACGTGATTTTTGGAGCTACGGATCTTTTTCTACGAATTTATTACTCCGAAAAGGCCATTAACTACTTTGATTAAACTGTACTAAACCTGAAAGTAAAAGTCTGAACCAAAGCTACAGCGAGATTCTACACGACTCACTGAACGCGTACATATTTTATTTGCAATTTTTTGCCAAGCGGTTGAATTTCTACGCAATTTACAAGATTCTACCGAAATCTGCCAACAAAAGGGATTAACGAAATTGACCCAGTCAACTGTGTCTGTTTGACTGGTCAAGCGTCTGCTGACTGGGCGCTGACTGGGCGTCTGACTAGTCAACGCCTGGGATGCTGACCAGTCAACGAACGATCTAAGCCGCTGATCTGGGACCTGACGGTGGCTGCTGTCTTACCGGAAACGGATGGCGAAACGGACTCCGGACGGCGGCGGCGAGCTCCGGACGGCGGCGGCGATCGGATCCGGCGACGTGGTTCTTCCTGCACGGACGTACACGCGGTCAACTACGGGTCGAGAAAAACAATCGCGGCGCGCGTACGTGAGTGTATGCGTGCATGCAAGCGCGCATGCGATGACGCGCACGCGAATCGAGGCAGCGGCTAGTGCGCGCAGCGAGGCGGCGCAGCAAGGCGGCGGCTGCGGCGCGGGCGGCGAGACACGGGACGCGGCGCAGGCGGCGGCGCTGGCGGCGCGCGGCGGCGGCGGCTGCAGCAAGCGGCGGCGGCGGCGGCTGCACGCGGGGGTGGGCGGTGGCGCAGGCGGCGCAGCGGCTCGCGGCAGCGGCGGCGGCTGGCGCGGCATGCAGCGACGACGGCGGGGCGGCGCGGTGCAGGCGGCGGTGGGAGGCGGCGCTGGGTGGCGGTGCTGCCGCGGGTGGGGGCGGCGATGGCGGCGTGGGGCGGCCATCGGTGGCGCGGAGCACGGGAACGGAGGGGCGGCGGCGAGGCGAACCTGGCGGCGGCAGTGGCGATGGCCGCCGGCGGCGGCGACGAGGCGACCAGGAGCGGCGGCGGCGATGGGATCGATCCCGAGGAGGCGCGCGCGTGGGGAGTGGAGGCGGCGGGGTCGGCGCGTGGGAGTTGGGCACGGAAATCGAGGGCAGGTGGGGCCCTCTTTAAGTAGTCCTGCGCGCGAGTTCTAAACTGAAACGGCCCAGAAACTGACTACAACTCGGAAATCGGTCCGGATTTTCGGACCGTTTTCCGGCGGTTTACTAAAACGTCCGAGTCTTTTGCATACGAACTCCGATTGGAGCGATTCTCGCGCCTACGGGTTCATATCGTCGAGGGGCACAACCTTCAGTCGAAGTTTGCGCGAAAACTCGAACCTACAGGTGTGGTTGTTGCAAGTCCCTCTAAAGCTTCCCGCAGGAACCTCGTAGCGAAACAAAATAGGGTTTTGAAGGTGGCGTTTCGCCGAACCTTTATACTCGACGGTTTTGCATGAAAAGATATGATGCAATGACATGAATGATATGCAAGACCAAATCTAAAATTTGGGATGTGACAAGACTAACCCCCTTAAGATGAATCTCGTCCTCGAGATTCGGCGCGGCTAGCAAATAGGTGTGGGTAGTCCTCTCAGATGTCATCCTCACGCTCCCAAGTGGCTTCCTCTTCGGTGTGGTGACTCCACTATACTTTGCAAAACTTGATTGTCTGGGTACGGGTAGTCCTTTCTGCTGTCTCCAGAATCTTGACCGGTTTCTCCTCATAGGTCAAATCATTCTCCAGCTGAACCTCCTCTAGCGGTACAGTGTCTCTCAATGGTGTATCTACCATCCCCGGATGGCACTTCTTCAGCTGGGATACGTGGAACACGTTGTGAACAGCAGACAGAGCCTCTGGCAACTCCAACTGATAAGCAACTTCTCCTTTGCGTGCTAAGACCCTGTACGGTCCAATGAATCGAGGTGCCAGCTTACCCTTAATTCCAAATCTCTTGATTCCACGAAGCGGCGATACTATGAGGTATGCTCTATCACCTATCTCATACACCACTTCCTTGCGCTTGGCGTCGGCGTAGCTCTTCTGCCTTGATTGTGCTACCTTCAGCCTGTCCCTAATCAAGGTGACCTTCTCCTCATCGTCCTTGATCAAATCAGGTCCAAACAACTGACGTTCTCCTACTCCATCCCATAGCAATGGTGTACGACATCGTTTCCCATATAGCACGTCGAACGGTGACGTCTTGATGCTGGTTTGATAGCTGTTGTTGTAGGAAAACTCCGCATACGGCAAATTCTCATCCCAACTAGAACCATGAGCCAAGGCGCAATCTCTCAGCATGTCCTCCAAAATCTGATTCACTCTCTCGGTCTGTCCATCAGTCTGTGGGTGAAACGCTGTGCTAAACTCCAATCTAGTACCAAGTGACTCGTGCAGCTGGCGCCAGAAGTGCGAGGTAAATTGGGTGCCTCTATCAGATACGATACTCTTGGGAACTCCATGTAGGCACACAATCCTGTCCATGTAAATCTTGGCCAACTTTGCACTCGTATAGGTCGTCTTTACCGGTATAAAGTGGGCTACCTTGGTCAAATGGTCGACCACTACCCAGATAGAGTCATATCCTGACCTGGTCCTGGGCAGTCCTGTGATAAATTCCATTCCCACTCTATACCACTTCCATTCTGGCACGGGCAATGGCTGTAGCAGTCCTGCTGGCTTCCGGTGTTCCGCCTTCACTCGGCTACATACATCACATAGGGCAATATGCTCCGCGATGTCTCCCTTCATGTTGTTCCACCAGAATCTGTCCTTTAGGTCCATATACATCTTCATATTGCCCGGATGTATGGAATACGGCGAGTCATGAGCTTCCTGCAGAATCAACTTCCTTATCTCGGGATCGTTGGGGACGCACAAACGATCTCCGTACCACAAGGTTCCTTGCTCATCCTCGCGGAATTCCCTTGCTCGACCTTCCTTCATCTTTTCCTTAACTTCATCTATCTCTTTGTCTCCTATCTGAGCCTTTATGATCATGTCCTGTAGCGTTGGTTGGACTTCCATTGTTGCTAAGTACCCTTCAGATACTACCTCCAGTCTAAGGTCCTTGAATTGCTTGCACAAGTCCTCAGGCAATTCACCAATTGTCAATCCATTGGCATAAACCTTCCGGCTCAGAGCATCTGCTACTACATTGGCCTTTCCTGGGTGGTATTGTAGATTCATGTCGTAATCCTTGATAAGCTCCAACCATCTCCTTTGTCTCATGTTCAGTTCTTTCTGTGTAAATATGTACTTCAGGCTCTTGTGGTCGGTGTACACATCACAGTGTTTTCCCATTAAGTAATGTCTCCATACCTTGAGCGCATGAACCACTGATGCTAACTCCAAGTCGTGTGTGGGGTAATTCCGCTCATGGTGCTTGAGTTGTCGTGAGGCATTTGACACTACTCTCCCATCTTGCATCAGCACACTCCCAAGTCCCTGTCGTGAAGCATCACAGTACACTTGGAAATCCTTCTGAAGATCTGGTAAACACAGAACTGGCGCGGTCACTAGTCGACGCTTCAGTTCCTGGAAGCTGGCTTCACATACGTCTGACCATTCAAACTTCCTCTCCTTCTTCAGAAGTTTAGTCATCGGCTTAGCAATCTTGGAAAAGTTTTCAATGAATCTCCTGTAATATCCAGCAAGTCCCAAAAAGCTTCGAATCTCTCCTGCATTCTTGGGTGCTTCCCACTCTGTTACTGCAGTCACTTTGTTTGGATCAACAGCAATTCCTTCTCCTGACACTACGTGTCCAAGAAATCCAACAGTGTTAAGCCAGAATTCACACTTACTGAATTTGGCATACAGCTTGTGTTCCCTCAGCTTCTCCATAATCATCCTCAGATGTTTCTCATGCTCGGCATCATCCTTGGAATATATCAGTATGTCATCAATGAACACCACCACGAACTTGTCCAAATACTCCATAACTACCTTGTTCATCATGGTCATGAAGTATGCCGGGGCATTCGTTAGTCCAAAAGACATAATTGTATACTCATATAAACCATACCTAGTGGTGAAGGCGGTTTTCGGTACATCCTCCTCTCGGATCTTCAATTGGAAATAGCCTGATCGCAGATCAATCTTGCTAAACACCTTTGCTCCTTCCAGTTGATCAAACAAGTCGTTTATGTTCGGCAGAGGGTACTTGTTCTTGATGGTTACTTCATTCAGCGAGCGATAGTCTACCACTAATCTCTTGGTGCTATCTTTCTTCTCCACAAACAGAACAGGTGCTCCCCATGACGACGCACTAGGCTGAATGAATCCCTTTTCCAGCTGCTCCTTCAACTGTTTCTTCAATTCTTTCAGCTCATCCACATCCATATTATATGGTTTCTTTGCTATTGGTCCAGTTCCCGGCATCAGGTCGATAAGAAACTCCACATCCCTGTCAGGTGGCATCCCTGGCAGCTCTTCCGGAAACACGTCGGGGTAATCCCTAATCACTGGCACAGTATCCATGCTAACCCCCTTAAGAGAATTCAACTTACACTTTCTCGGTCGTGCAGCCGACTTGAATCTAATCCTCTTACCATCCGGGGTTTTGAGTGAGACAGCTCGCTGTGCACAATCTACGTGTCCCCCATGCATAGACATCCAATCCATACCCAGAATGACATGTAACCCCTGTGAATCCAACACTACCAAATGTGCAATGAAGTTGTGTGTTCCAATCCTCACAGTTAAGTCGCGGCATCCCGCACTAGCTATCATATCTCCTCCAGGTGAACTCACTCTAATAGACCTTTTCATAGACTCAGTAGGTAACTTATACTTATCCACAAATGCCCTTGATATGAATGAATGCGATGCACCAGTATCGAAAAGTATAATTGCAGGGTAAGTGTTGATTGGGAACTTACCAATCACAAGGTCAGGCTCATCTGGAATCTCCTCCACATTCATGTGGTTCACTGTGGCCTTCTCGCCATTGGTTGGCTTCAGTCCTTTCCTCTCCGGACAGTTGTCAGCATAGTGTCCCTTCTGCTTGCACTTGAAGCACGTCACCTCACTCAGATCCTTCTTCATGAAGTTGCGATCACGGTTGCGGTCATGTCCACCGTGTCCTCCAGAGTGGTGAGAGTGTCCTCCCTTGTGGTTGTGGTGGTTGCTCCTATGGTTGTCATGACGATGTCCATTGCGGCGGTCATGGCTCCCATGGTCACTTCCTCCATGCTTGGAGTATCCATCATAAGAAGTGCGAGACTTGTGGTGAGAACCAGAGTGATGAGTACTGCTCTTTCTCTTGCGGTTCTCCACCTGCTTGTGCTTCCCCTCCAAGATCCTGGCCTTGTCCATAAGCTCCTGGAAAGTGGGGCAATAAACCACAAGTAGCTGTACTGAAAGCTCATCACTGAGGCCATCCAGGAATCTCTCCCTCCTTTTGGCATCAGTGTCAACATCCTCAGGTGCATAACGGGACAGGTTGTTGAACTCCTCAATGTACTCGGCCACGATGCGATTGGTTTGGCGCAAGTTGCAGAACTCCTTCCTCTTCAGGCTCAGAACTCCTGAAGACACGTGGTTGGTCCTGAAACCTTCCTCAAACATTGCCCAAGTCACGGTATCCAGCGGGTGGGTGATCTGAAATGTGTCCCACCAAGAAGCGGCTGGTCCCTCCAGTAGTTGAGCGGCAAACCTCACCTTCTCAGCATCAGAGCATCCGACAGTTACTAGATCCTTGTTGACTGAACGCAACCAGTCAAGAGCAACCATTGGTTCCGTTGCAGTAGAGAACTTAGCTGGCCTTAACCTCAGAAATCTGGTGAGAGCATCTCCCTGAGGCTGATTGTTTCCATTGTTGTTGTTCTGATTCGCCATGAACTGAGTCATCACTTGGGTCAGCTGTGCCTGAGCTGCCATGAGCTTCTCCATCTCAGTGGGTTGGCGGCGGGGAGGCATCTGCGGTTCAGCATAGGTAAGTTTAGAAAGAATCAACTACGATAATAGGATTCTACCCATGCATATGATCAACCAACAACAAACAATAGCAGACAATCACAAGCAAGCATCACATCAACAAACAAGTGATCCAGCAACATCCCAGGTGTTATCCTAGTAGTATATACCTACTGAAATAGTTTTGCAAGAGTTGGCAATGGTTAACTAAACAGTTGATCAACTAAACAACCAAAACAGCAATCTGCCAGAACAGTACAGCAGATTTCATGAATTTTTCTGCCTGACTTAAACTCGTCAGAAAGTTTAGCCAATTTTTGTGCATATGGTACAGAGAGTTTCGCATCAGCCCAATTTTTTTCAGATTTTTATGAGTTACCAGAAAAATATGAAAAATCGCGCAGTACTGTTGTATCAGCAGAAAAACTGCAGCGAAAAACACACAGATGATAACCAAATTGCCATAACTTTTTCATAAAATTCGCACAAATAAATCCTGGGATATTGGAGTACACAAATAAGCAACTAAACACTTTTAAACTAACACAAACTAAGCTTCACAATGATCGAGACTAAACTTAACGAGTTCTCCTAACGTGGACTAATTGGTGGACTTCTATCTACTTCTTGAAGAGATTGAGGTAGGTCCTTGCGGTCATGCGTTGGCGCTTCGGCTCGCGGTACAACCATGGTGGCGGAGTGTACACCTCTCCTGAACCATCACTTGAGACCTCATACTCCACCTCTTCTGGATCCTCCTCTTCTTCTTCATCTTCAGCTGCAACAACAACAGCTTCATCTCCTCCACCATCATCGTCTCCATCATCATCATCCTCGTCCTCATCATCATCATCGTCTCCACTGTCATCATCATCCCCATTGTTGCCATCATATCCATTGTCATCATCAGAGGGTGGATTCAGCTGTGCTTGGAGAGCGGCAATCTGGGCTGCCATTGCTTCAATGGTTTGGTCCCTTTCCTGGACGGTCCCTTGCAATTGCTGTATGCTCTGGGCGTTCTCCTGCACAGTACCATGAAGATGGGCTATGGTCTCATCTCTGGCTATCAGGGCAGTCTCCATAACTCCCACAGCTTCATGCAGAGTGTCTATTTCTTGTCCTTGGACCACCATTCCATTGCTAGTGAAGTCTGCAATCTCCTTCAACATCCTCACCTTCTCTGCTAGAGCTCCATTCTCTCTCTCCATGTCCTCTATGTGCCTCCGACGGGGCGGCATATTGTTCCTGTCGCCTGGGGTAATCACAATGTTCCCTTCTTCATCACGCCTTCCATAGTCACGGTAGGGTGAATCCGCAGGCAGTAGGTGTCGAACATAGTGGCACTGGCGAGACAGGGCTTCATGTACGGCCAAGTTGATTCCAAGTCCCCAGTTGCAGTATATCTTGGTGTAGACCAAGTGCGCGGGGTTTGGCAAGGCGGCATCTCTGAATATGAAGGTAGTGATCTCCCATGCATCCTCTCCATATCCATAGGTGTACAGCCTTCTTCCCTTGAACATAGGCAGTGGCAATCCCAATGACTGAGAGAGCTGAGCTAACTGCCTTGCAAAGGGCCTTGGTGACTCCATGGTGACATACTCAGTCCTGACGTCTCCCATCTATCAAGTAAAAGAGGAAAGTGTGAGAATAGCATATGGTAAGAATATACGAGGGTGAAAGGCATAAGAGGAAAGACAGAGTTAATATAAGCTTTAATAATTCCATGGCTTCCTAATCCAATTCTAGGTCACGATCCTACAGTCGACACACGGGCTCTGATACCATCCTGTGACACCCCAGTTCTGATAAGACCGTGTCCTCTATGTGACATGCCAATCCCTGGATCGGTTCATTGGCCCACAATAGAGTAAGATAGATAATCATAGCAAAATAACCGTGTATCATGATCTACAATGATCCAGAGTACCATTATTACAATGTAAAAGCTTAGCATAAAGCTAGCTCAAATTGTTCAGGTAGCAACAAAAACAAGTAAAACCTCCAATCTTCAAATTGCCCACAAGTGAACAAGTGCCGACTGGAGTACCGTGGCCTATAACGATCAATCAGAATTGGAATAACCTGCAACATGAAACGTAGCATCCCCGAAGGGTCAATACATGGAATGTATGGCAAGTAGAGCTAGTAAAGGGAACAATAGTACTAACATCTACATGCATATTTGGCAAGTGGAGCTGTGTCTGGCTTGCATTTGCAAATACATTTGTCCTACTTTCATAAACAGTTTTTTTGATTTTCTTTGAAAAGATCCCAATTAAGTTAACCCAACATGATTAAAACAATTATGAAATTAGAATGAGCGAGAAACATGTCATGGAATCAATATCTAGCAACTCAGATGTCCATAACCGGGGACACGGCTAATCGATTAGATTAATACACTCTGCAGTGGTTAGTACACTTTACCCATGTGACTTGGCCAGCCCGGCTTGTACCATCACTCTCATTTTGGGTGATGATAGGGAGAACACCAAGAAGAGACTGTTCGGGAAGTAGCTCCTCAATCCCGACGCGCACCGGTCCAACCTACCAAAATTCTACATCTCTGGATACGCGGGTTCGAGTTACCACAACCTACTAAGGACAACCAACCGCCCATTTCATTATTGGCACATGGTTGTACACGTAAGCTACACAATAAAGAAGCCAATTATTCTCTCTTGATACCTGGGTGCCTTTCCGCAATGAAACCACCAAAATTTATCAATACCATCACACCCAGGGGATTCATTGATTAAGTTGTTTTTAGTTTTCACAAACCAATACTTTGAGAAAACAAGTATCAATGATGTAACCCAGCCCTCGTTCATCAAGCATGGCTAAGCACATCTACCAACGGTGGTTCATCTACAAAGAGGGTCCTACCACATAATAGGACATAGCATAGCGATAGTATCATCCTACACATGCATCTACAAAATACACGACAATGCATAGAAAATAGTAGGACGATATCATGAACAAAGTAGCATCTACTTGCCTTGGTTGTAGCGGTCTGGAGCACAATCCTCACACGAGCAAGCGTTGCACTCAACACAATCTACACGACACAATTGCATTCATAAACAAACAATCCACAACAAATGCAACAAATATGATGCATGAATGGAAGAACGGCAAGTGAATTGGTGCTACAGCTGCACCACATAATTCTAATCCATAATACTACCGAATACATGCATGGAAAAAATAGATTTGGCGCTAGGAAAACTACTAGACAAAAGTAATGCTCCAAACTAGAGCTAGAACTTAAATAATTCACTACCGGTAGTATACTGTTTGTAAAATCTTGGGAATATTCTACCGCAAAGGCATCGCTGAATAGAAACAGTACCAATTGGAATTACTTGAAAAGGAATTATAAAACTCCCCGAGTAATTAAAACACTGCAGAAATCCATTAGACAAATACTGCAGATGTCTTTACTGTAAGCCTACCTTTCTAATACACGATGACATTCCCCTCGTTCACGCGAGCTCAGGGACATATCACACGCGATTTTTGGAGCTACGGATCTTTTCTACGAATTTATTACTCCGAAAAGGCCATTAACTAGTTTGATTAAACTGTACTAAACCTGACAGTAGAAGTATGAACCAAAGCTACAGCGAGATTCTACACGACTCACTGAACACGTACATATTTTATTTGCAATTTTTGGCCAAGCGGTTGAATTTCTACGCAATTTACAAGATTCTACCGAAATCTGCCAACAAAAGGGATTAACGAAATTGACTCAGTCAACTGTGTCTGTTTGACTGGTCAACTGTCTGCTGACTGGGCGTCTGACTACTCAACGCCTGGGATGCTGATCAGTCAACGAACGATCTAAGCCGCTGATCTGGGATCTGACGGTGGCTGCTGTCTTACCGGAAACGGATGGCGAAACGGACTCCGGAAGGTGCGGCGAGCTCCGGACGGTGGCAGCGATCGGATCCGGCGACGTGGTTCTTCCTGCACGGACGTACACGCGGTCAACTACGGGTCGAGAAAAACAATCGCGGCGCGCGTACGTGAGTGTATGCGTGCATGCAAGCGCGCATGCGATGACGCGCACGCGAATCGAGGCAGCGGCTAGTGCGCGCAGCGAGGCGGCGCAGCAAGGCGGCGGCGGCGCGGGCGGCGAGACGCGGGACGCGGCGCAGGCGGCGCGCGGCGGCGGCGGCTGCACGCGGGGGTGGGCGGCGGCGCAGGTGGCGCAGCGGCTCGCGGCAGCGGCGGCGGCTGGCGCGGCATGCAGCGGCGACGGCGGGGCGGCGCGGTGCAGGCGGCGGTGGGAGGCGGCGCTGGGTGGCGGCGCTGCCGCGGGTGGGGGCGGCGATGGCGGCGTGGGGCGGCCATCGGTGGCGCGGAGCACGGGAACGGAGGGGCGGCGGCGAGGCGAACCTGGCGGCGGCGGTGGCGATGGCCGGCGGCGGCGGGTGGTGGCCGCCGGCGGCGACGACGAGGCGACCAGGAGCGGCGGCGGCGATGGGATCGATCCCGAGGAGGCGCGCGCGTAGGGAGTGGAAGCGGCGGGGTCGGCGCGTGGGAGTTGGGCACGGAAATCGAGGGCGGGTGGGGCCCTCTTTAAGTAGTCCTGCGCGCGAGTTCTAAACTGAAACGGCCCGGAAACTGACTACAACTCGGAAATCGGTCCGGATTTTTGGACCGTTTTCCGGCGGTTTACTAAAACGTCCGAGTCTTTTGCATACGAACTCCGATTGGAGCGATTCTCGCGCCTACGGGTTCGTATCGTCGAGGGGCACAACCTTCAGTCGAATTTTGCACGAAAACTCGAACCTACAGGGGTGGTTGTTGCAAGTCCCTCTAAAGCTTCCCGCAGGAACCTCGTAGCGAAACAAAATAGGGTTTTGAAGGTGGCGTTTCGCCGAACCTTTCTACTCGACGGTTTTGCATGAAAAGATATGATGCAATGACATGAATGATATGCAAGACCAAATCTAAAATTTGGGATGTGACACCCAGGGTGGTCAACTACACGGAGGCCGCAAACGAATTCGCACGCCAGGATGGAGTCGACCAACTCGACGAGGCATGCGACCTAGCTCGCTCCCGCACCGCCATCTACCAACAAGGGCTCCGCCGCTACCATAGCCGGCGAGTAAGGACTCGCACTTTCCAGGAAGGCGATCTGGTGCTACGCCTCATCCAGGACAAGAAGGGCATGCACAAGCTCTCCCCCCCTTGGGAGGGACCATTCGCCATCGGGCGAGTCCTCGGCAACGACGCCTACTACCTCATCGACGTCCGAGGAGACAGGAAACTCGACATTAAGCGACCGTGGAATGTAAACCTCCTACGGAAGTTCTACTCCTAGAACTCCCTACATGTACTCTCCACCTGCTATGAAATAAAATAGATCGGTTACCACAAAATGCGTCTACTCTCCGTGTCTTGTGCCACTCGCACTCGTAATAACAGCGTTAAGCTAACCGCAGAAGTCAACCTCTGGTACAGCGACCGACACGGCCAAGTAGTGCGCTCCGAGGGCACTAGGTTACCCCAGGACTCGTAACGTCCACGAAAAACGCCAACCCGGAGCCCCATTGGAGTCGCCTAGCTCGACTGGCTTATCGAGCCAAGATAACTGCCCTCGCTCCTCACAGCGACTAAGGTCCTCCGCATCCTCGGCACAGCAACTCGAACGGCCAAGTACCACGCTCGGGGACTGACGACCAGTCAAGCACGAGCGACCAGGGAAAAACGCCAAGTACGAGAGCATGCCCAGGACTCTCCACGCGACTGATCCTTCGGGTCAGGCAGGAGTGACGCGCTTACTCTAACGCGCTCAGTCCTCACCTACCCTGGAGATGCGACTAGAACCACCAAGTACCACGCTCGGGGACTCGGCCATCCGACCTCGTTCGCGCAAGGGAAAACGTTCAAGTAAAGAGCACCCACGGGAGTCGCCCTGCGACTGGCTCTCCGAGCTCGGGCGAGTCTACCTCAATAGCAAAACAACTGACAAAACATTCAAAACCACAAACACATAACAAACGAGGTAAACCCCATAAAAAGGGCGGACGCGCTCGGGGACTTGTCCAATCAGCATCCAAAATCGCGAAACAATGCACAAAATAACACGAAGTTTCATTACAAACAGAACAAAGTCGTTCCAAAACACAAGATGAGTCCAATGGCTAATTGTTACTGACGCCCCAGGGCACAATGCTTCTACTCCGCAGGTTTCGACGGCGACTCGCCGCCACCCCTGCGGTTGCGAATGAAGGGAGTGTACGGGTTCGACGGGTACGTCTTCAAATCACCCGCCATCGCTGCACGGAACCGCGTCATGAATTCGACGACTGACGGCGCCTTCTCCAGATAACGCCATACATCGATGAGGTCGCTGGGAATTACTTCTGTGGGCGATATCTCCTGAAGATATGCTCGAATGCAAGTCGCGGACAACGCGGCCGAGTCGACCAGAGTGGTCACACACTGCCGCGCATCGTTCGACTGCGCCTCTTCCGAGCTGTCAATAATCCGACCTGTGGACAGACGTCGGCAGTGAGTACCAATAAGCGGATGGCAGAGGCCCGTGATGAAGCTTTGAAGCGAGGAGAAGTCGTTCTGCAGCCCAACAATGAGTGCGTCTGACACCTTCCGTTCTTCAGCGGTAGCAGTGACAGCAGCTTTCGCTCGTCCCTCCGCCGAGCTCGCCTCCGCCTTCGCCTCCTTGAGCTCGCGCTCCAGGTTAGAAATCCGTTCCTCGGCCGCACTCAGCGAAGTTTGAGCTGCCTTTAGGTCACCCACCGAGACAAGGCCCCGGCGGACTTCCTCCGCCTCGGCCACAACGGCCTGCAGCCCCTTGTTCGTCTCCTGGATGGCAACAAGTTCCTTCTCCATGCGACACTTTGCTAGAAGCCGTTCGGCCGATTCGTGTTGCAGGCCCTACGCACAAATTAAACCGTCAACAACATCAAAAATCCTAAGTGCCCACCCGCTGAAATCCAGCGACTAGGCACTCGGGGACTGGAGGTCAAAAATCCTAAGTGCCCACCCGCTGAAATTCAGCGACTAGGAACTCGGGAACTGGAGATCAAAAATCCTAAGTGCCCACCCGCTGAAATTCAGCGACTAGGCACTCGGGGACTGGACGCTACAAAAAACACTAAAAGAATCCGACCACTGAAATTCAGTGGCCCGATCCTCGGGGACTGGACATACCTGGATGGCTGCGCCTAGCATGCCGTGGAGCTGTAGCGCGTCCACAGACACAAGCAGGACTGGAGTGTGTCCGCGACGTTGCTCGACCTCCGTCTCGGCGACCCCAGGTGTCTGGCTCGTCGGTGCTGCGCCACTCGCTATGGCCGCTTTGGCCATGAAGCGGGGGAAGGTCGCAGCGGATGCCCCAGCGCCACTAGGAGCCGGCTCGGCCACTCCGGGCGAGGAAACAGCCTCCTTGTTCTTCAAGGACACCTCCGCCGCAGTCGGAGGATCGCTTGGAGCAACTGTCGTGTCGTCAGAGACCGTGATGACATCGTCGCCTTTCGCCCTCTTAGCGCTGTCTGCGGGAGCAGTGACTTCGTCAGCTTTCCTCTTCCGCGAGGGGTCCTCCTCGGCGACGACTGGCGGAACCTTGGCCATGGAAGGATGGCCGATCTTTTTAACTCCAGTCCTGTGAAACAACGATATGAGCAAAATTGTCCGATTACAACGGAAGGTAAGCAGTTGAACAAGACTTACTTGGCGACTGGTATGAACCACAGACACGTGCGGATGCCGGCCGGCGTCTCCAGCTCGGGGCCCAGTTTCCGACTGAGTCCCATCTCAAACACATCGTGTGCCCAAGACACAGAGGGCCTCTTCGAAGATGAGGCCGCGGCAGGAGCCTCCGTGATGGCATCTACGGGAGCTTTCCTGGGAGGTGAAGCTGCTGCGGCTGGAATAGCCCCCAACCCAGAGACCGGGGCGAATGGGGGTGGAAGCAATGCCAGAGGTACCTCATCCAGGTGAGCGGTGGCGTCCGGTGCTGCTGTCGTACGCTCCGCTTCACCCTTAGCCGAGCTGGTGGCATCGGAACTAGTCGCAGAATGGGGCGGAGACGCCGGCTTCGTCTTCCTCCTTGGCGGAGCCTTCACCTCCTTCTTCTTCTTCTTCGACGGCGTGGCCTCACGACACGAGGTGTGCTCGGGGAGCTCGTCATCATCGTCATCGTGAGGTTCGAGGCTCCTACTCGCCTCGAGCTCGCGCTGATGTTGCCCGCGAGTTTTGCGAACCATCGGGGCGGCGTCTTCCACGGGCTCGTCTTCATTGTCATCGTCGTCATCACCCGCATCGCTTCCGACGTCGCCTTTGGCGGGTGGCGACTCGCTCCCGTCCTGGACGGACGAGCTCGAGTTCTCATCGTCTGCGGGTGGGAGCCATCCTTCCACCACTTGGAACAACTACAATAAGCATGAGATAATGTTAGGATAACCGAGAATGCATCATCTGCGACTGCGAATGTAGCAAAAATGGCGACTTACCGTTGGAGCTGGGCGCCTTGCGGTATAGGGGGCGACCCTGGCCTTTGCGTCCAGGTACAACGCCTGGGTGATCTTCTTCAGGGCCAGGATGTAGTCTTCGAGTTTCCACTCGACGAGGCAGGATTTCGTCGGGTCGTCCCTACCCGTGTACTCGTACATGTAATGGTCGCGGCGAGCCAAAGGCACGAGCCGCCGCCCGAGCCAGCAGTTGTAGAGGTTGATGGTTTGGAGGCCCTTCTTCTTCAGACTGCGGATAGTTTGCAACATTTCGTCTACAACCATCCGCTGATCTAGCGGGAGCTTGCCGACCTAGAGCTGACACGGTTCGGGCCGGTCGGCGGAGTACCTTGGAAGCGCCACCTCGCCATCTGGAGTCGACTCGGTAACGTAGAACCAGGATTTCTTCCATTAGTTTGCCGCCTTGGCGGGCAGCATCAGGTCTAAGAACGATGCCTTCGACTTCAGCTGGAACGTCAGGCCACCCGCAGCCAGCATCGGGCCGCCTGATTCTTCGCGGCTGATCCTCCCATGGAACAGATCTTGCCACAGGGGGAAGTAGGGCCTGTAGCCCAGATAGCACTCGCAGAATGCCACGAAAATGGCGAGCTGCTCGATGCTATGCGGGCCGAGGTCCGACGGCTGGATCCCGTAGTAGGCACAGAAACGCCGGAAGAAGAGAGAAGTGGGAAACCCCAGTCCCCGCTCCAGGTGGCTGGTGAAGCAGACGAACTCTCCCTCGCGCGGGTCCGGAGTAACTTCTACGGCCGCGGGGATGCGCCATCTGCCGGCGCGCAGGATCCCGGCCTCCTCGAAGGATGCCATTAGCGCCCTGGTGCACTTGGATCTGCCCCATGGTTCGGTGGAGGGGGCCATTGGCTGGAAGATTTGTGGAGGTCGGGGCTCTCTGGATCGGTTGGATCGCGATGCGGAGTGGAAACGAAGATGGGCGAGGTCGGAGGAAAGATGAAGGAGTGTTTCCCCGCTCGCATGTCATTCTCCTTATATAGCGGTTGTTACCCGCCAATTTCGGGATCCGTTACTACGCGGTGATTACACCAAAAGTTACCGTTGGATTACCCCAACTGCTAGTTTTGAACCCACTTGACAGTCCAACTTCATCCACTCGACTCGTCGCTCCGCGCGACTTGATGATTCGCCGACCCGATCACTACAAAAGTGACTGAATATTCGCCGACCCGTTCGCCGAGCTGCGACCCGATCGGTCGCCATTAGTGCGACTAGAATAACTAGTTTTTCCTTTATTCAGGAGTCCTCCTCCGATTCAACTAGGCGTCCGCATTGGACCCGTATACACCGATTGCCAGCGACCACCTGCGACCAATCAACGACGGCCTCGGGGACTACTGATGGGGATATGCCTACCGGGGTATACCCAGCAGGACATTTACGACTGGCCCAGGTGCCTGCGAGTGGGCCTGCGGAACGGCGACTGGATCAAGACCTGGCGTGGACTCAAACGACTGGAAGCTGAAGGCCCAGAAGCGTAGATAGGACCAGTCGGATTAGGTTAAATGATCGCTGTCACCTTAACTGATTCGGTTGAGATCTGTAAACCCTAGGGGGTGAGTCTATATAAACCTCCCTAGAGGGCGCGTAGAGGATACGTTCCATCATACACCCAAGCGACTCGCTGCCTAGCCGCCGAGCTCGCACCATTGTACTCTCACCATAATACAATCTAGCAGGAGTAGGTCTTTACCCTCCGGGGGGGCGAACCTGGGTAAATCCTTGTGTCTCCGCCCTCATATCGCACCGCAGATGGCTGGCCGCCCTTGCCCCATGTTCTACTACTCGCTGCCGATTGCAGCATCTGCCGTGGTCATTCCCACGACAACGGCGAGTTGACCTCAACTGACTAACAGTATAACAACAAACATACACACAAAAACAAGGTAAACCCCAAAAAAGGGCGGACACGCTCGGGGACTCGCACAACTCAACAATTCACAATCAAACCAAACATTTACAAAAGCATCCATGCATTCCTTATAGCAATAAAATATTGTTCGCTTACAAGGGCAGACATAAAATATTTACAACCAACGCCGGTCGGGACAGTGATCTACTCTGCAGGCTTCGACGATGGCACGCCACCGTCCCCACGGACACGGATGAAGGGCACCCATGGGTTTGACGGGTACATCGTTAAGGTGCCAGCCATCGCCGATCAGAACGGATGCTCCACCTTGAAGTCACGCTTCGCCGGCTCCTCGTCATTCGGGGCGACGATTGTCTCCTGATACGGCAGGAAGTCGCCCATCGCCAACACCCGATCGGAGTAGACCGCGGCCCGATTGGTCAGCTTCAGCATGTCAGAGATCTCGACCGTGCCCGTGGACGAAGGATAGCCACTGGTGACGTCGTCGAGGTCGAAATCGTCAAGGAAGTGCGCGAGCCCAAGGCTTAGCGCAGTCGCCGCCCCACGGCGAAAAGCCAACCGCGACATGAACTCCACAACCACTGGAGCCTTCTCTAGATACCGCCAGACCTCGGTGAGCTCGCTGGGGATAACCTCTGTCGGCGAAATCTCCTGAAGGTACGCGCGGATGCAAGTTGCCGACAGAGCGGCAGAGTCCACCAACATAGTGACACACTACCGCGCGTCGTACGACTGCGCCTCGGCTTCGTCGTCAAGAATCTTCCCTGCAAAGCACAAGTACACAATCAGAAAGGCTCAAAAAACACAAAAGCTACCCGCACGCTCGGGGACTCGCCAATCATTCGAAAGAAAAAGGAGCTCACCAATCAAGGGACGACAGATCCCCGTAATGAAATCCTGCAGACCAGAGAAGTCAGTCTGTAGCCCGGCGACAAGCGCATCCAACACCTTCCTCTCCTCGGCAGCAACAGGAGCAATGGTTGCCTTATCTCTCTCATCTGTCGAGGTTGCCTCCGCCTTCATGGCCTTGAGCTCTCGCTCCAGTTCGGCGACCCGCTTCTCTACGGTGCTCAAGGAAGACTAGGCAGCCGTCAGGTTGCTCGCAGGGACCATACCCTCACGAGCCTTGCCCACTGCGACCGCATGACTCTATGCATCATCACAACTGTGAGCACGACATAAAAAGACGTCCCTGACCAAGGACATCTCAAACTCTTACCAGCAGTAGCTCAAAGCTGCTCGTTCACTTCTCGGACGAAGCGGACTTCCTCTTCCAGGCGCTCCTTGGCGGCCAATCGCTCCGCCGATTCGCACTGGAGGCCCTGCAAAACCATGACAAACATCAGCAAAAACTTATGAAGCACTTCCTAAGTGCCTAGCCGCTGAAATTCAGCGACTAGCCACTTGGGGACTGGACAACAAAGAAATCATTCAGTGCCTAGCCGCCGCAACTCAACGACTAGCCATTCAGAAGACTGGACAATGAAAAAGTAAGAATCTACCCGCTGAAATTCGGCGACTAGATCCTCGGGGACTGGACATACCTGGAGTGCCGCACCCAGCATATTGTGGAGCTCGACCGCATCCACCGACGGGAGCACAAGAGGTGTGCGCCCGCGATGTTGCTCGACCTCCGCCGATTGCGCTGAAGCACTCGCCAAGGAGGCCCTCGCCACAAAGCGAGGGAAGGTCGCCTCCGCCGCCCCTGCGGCACTCGCCGTCGGGACCGTTGCCCAACTGGCGCCGCAGGCTCTATCCGCTGCGACTCCGCGTCCACTACGGCCTTCGTGGCCACATCCACTACAGTCGGAGCCTTGCTTGGGGTGTCGACTGGCTGGTCCGAGATCGTGACAACCTCGTCGCCCTTCCCCTCTTCGCGCCCTCAATAGGCGCCTCGACCTCATTGCTTTTCCTCTTCTTCGAGGGATCGACTTGCGCCCCCATGGCACCCAATGGGACCTTAGCCACCGAGGGGTGACCTATTTTCTTCACACCAGTCCTGCAACATGACATCGTCAACGAGTTTGCTAGACAAACATAAATCACTTACCCAAAGAAATACTCTAAAGGATAATTACTTGGCAAGTGGGATAAAGCGAAGGCCGCTGCGAATATGCGCCGGCTTCTCCATCTCCGGCCCCAGCTTCCAGCTGAGGCCCGTCTCGAGCATGCTCTGGGCCCAAGACACCAAGGGCTTCTTCGAGCATGAAGATGCGGCAGGAGGATCCGCGGCAATCGCCGTAGGTGCTTCCCTCGGTGGCAAGGCACCCACGGATGGAGCGGCCCCGAGCCCGATGACTGCGGCGAAGGGTGGTGGCAGCGATGCCAACAGCACTTCGTCCTCTACCACGGTCGCGTCGGCTGACGCAGTTGCCCGCGCTGGCACGCTGGCCCTAGCCTCGTCGGCCACGCTGGTAGCCTTGAAGCTACTCGCGGACCGAGGCGGCGACATTGCCTTGGCCGGCCCCTTCTTCTTCTGCGGCGACTTCTTTTTCGACGGCGTGGCCACGCGCCGCGAAGTGTCCTCGGGGACTGTGTCGTCACCCCCGTCGTGAGCCTCGAGGCTCTTGCTGGCCTCGAGCTCGCGTTGTCATTGCCCGTGGGTCTTATGGACCGTGGGTGCGGCGACCTCCACAGCCTCATCATTGTCTTCATCGTCGTCATCGTCGTCATCATCATCGTCACATCCAACATTGCCTTTATCGGAGGAGGACTCGCTCTCGTCCTCGACAGACTCATTCGAGTTTTCATCATCAGCGGGTGGAAGCCAGCCTTCCACCACTTGGAACATCTACATGAACAGGGCATGATCAGCAAAGTGCGGCTGTAATTTTACAAAAGCGGAATAAACAAGGGAAAGTAAGCTTACTGATGGCGCCTTGCGCTTCGCGGTGTACGGAGGAATCCCGGCCTTCGAGTCGACATACTCCGCACTGGTGATCTTCTTTAGCACGAGAACATAGTCGTTGGCGCTCCATTCGGCGGTGCAGGACTTGGCCGAATCATCCTTGCCCTTGTATTTGTACATCCAGTGGGCGCGTCCGGCCAGAGGCACCAGCCGTCGCCCAAGACAGCAGTTGTACAAGTTGATATTTTGGAGGCCCTTCTTCTTTAGGTTGCAGATTGTCATCAGTATTTCGTCGACCACCAACCGCTGGTCGTGCGGGAGCTTGGCGACTTGAAGCCGACGCGGCTCGGGCCGGCCGATGGAGTACATCAGAAGCGCCACCTCGTCGTCTGGCATCGACTCAGTCACGTAGAACCAATGCTTCTTCCACTCATTCTCCGCCTTCTTCGGTAGCATCAGGTCGAGCAAGGAGGCCTTGGACTTCAGCTGGAAGGTGAGGCTGCCCGTGGCTAGCATCGGGCCGCCTGCCCCTTCGCGTACGACCCTCCCGTGGAACAGATCTTGCCACAGGGGGAAGTACGGTCGGCAGCCTAAGTAGCACTCGCAAAACGCCACGAAAATGGCGAGTTGCTCGATGCTGTGTGGCCCTAGGTCCAACGGCTGGATGTCGTAATATGCGCAAAAGCGGCGGAAGAATATGGAGGTGGGGAAACCGAGCCCCCTCTCCAAGTGGCTGGTGAAGCAGATGAATTCCCCATCGCGCGTATCCGGTACCACCTCTCCGGCCGCGGGGATGCGACATCTCCCGGCACGGAGGATTCCCGCATCCTCGAAGGACTTTAGCAGCACTTTCGTGCATTAGGATCTCCCCCACGGATCTGTCGGAGGCGCCATCAGTCGGACGATCTAGGGTTGCAGGATTGCTCTGGGTCACTCTGGTCGCTACGGAGGAATGGAAGACTGGGAGACGCGCGAGGTCTGAGGAAGTGTGGGGAATGATCGCTCTTCGCCTGTCACTCTCCTTATATAACGGTTGCTACCCACCATTTTTGGGGAGCTGTTACCGCGTGATGATTGCGCAGATATTACCGTTGGATTACCCAACGGCTAGTTTGACTCGGGATGACGGTCCAACTTCGTCTACTCGACTCGCCAGCTGCCGCGATTCGACTTCTCGCCGATCCATTCGCCAGCTTCCGTGATTCGACTTATCGCCGACCCCTTCGCCATGGTTGCATTCGACTGGTCACCGTTATTGCGATTAAGATGACGTATACTCTCTTTGATTAAAGGAGTCCACCACCGATTAGATTAGGCGTCCAAATTAGACCCGCATACTCCGACTGCCAAAGAACACCTGCGACGAATCAACGATGGCCTCGGGGACTACTGATGGGGATATGCCGAGTGGGGTATACCCAGCAGGACGTTTCCTATTGGCCCATGCTTCTAGCGAGTGGGCCTGCAGGACGGCGACTGGATCACAACCCAATGAGGAGCTAGGTGACTGGAATCTGGAGGCCTAGAAGCGTAGCTAGGCCCAGTCGGATTAGGTCAAGCGCCCTCCGAGTCCTTACCCAACTCGGTTGTAGATCTGTAAACCCTAGCGAGGTGAGTCTATATAAACCTCCCTAGGGTACGCATAGAAGGCACGTTCCATCATACACCCCCTGCGACTCGCCGCCTAGTCGTCGAGCTCACCCTTGTACTCTTTCATCAATACAATCTAGCAGGAGTAGGTCTTTACCCTCCGGGGGGCCGAACCTGGGTAAAACCTTGTGTCTCCGCCATCATCTCGCACCGCAGATTGCTGGCCGCCCTTGCCCCTTGTTTTACTACTCGCTGTCGATTTCAGCATCTGCCGTGGCCATTCCCACGACAACAATTTTATAGAGACAACCAACTCAAAACATACTCATGATAGAGATATATGTAACCTAGCTTAAGTGCCACACACGATGTGCACGCTGTCACTTTCACACACGTGGGAAAAGCATAGATGTATTAAAGCACGATGAGTATTTATGTAGACTCTAGCCTAAGTGCCACCATGGTGTGCACGCTGTCACTTTCACAGACATGGGGAGAACAGAGATCTATTGAACCACTTGAGTAACAGTGTAGATCTACTTGATTACAAAGCTCATGACCACAACATGATCACGCATAGAGAGAGAGATGAACACATAGCTACCGGTAGAGCCCTTAGCATCGAGAGAGAACTACTCCCTCCTCATCATGGGAATCAGCAACGGTGATGGAGATGGTGGTGGAGATCGATGGAGTGGCTCCGGGGGCACTTACCCGTCCCGGCAGGGTGCCGGAATAGAGACTTTCTGTCCCTAGAATCTACCCTTTCGTGGCAGCAGCGCTGCGGAACTTTTCGTGGTTTTCTGGTCGATTCTTTAGGGGTTTTGGGTCGGAGGCTTCTTATAGGCGAAGGAGGCAGGATCGGTGGAGGGCCAGGTGGCCCACACCCCCTATGGGCATGGCCTAGGGTGGGCCCACGCCCACCTAGGGTGTGGCCACCCTGGTGTCCTCCTCCGTCTCGTCATCGATTTTCCGTATCGTTCAGGGAAAATTATGAACTTTTGCTTTTGTCCCGTCCAATTCCGAGAATATTCATTTTTTAGCTTTGTGAAACCAAAAACAGCAGAAAACAAGCAACTGGCACTGTGGCATCGTGTCAATGGATTAGTTCCAGAAAGTGTATAAAAATACCTCAAAGTGTAGACAAAACATAAGAAAAATGATATAAAACAAGCATGGAACATCAAAAATTATAGATACGTTTTCGACGTATCAGAAGTCGTCGAACGGGTCATGAAGACCAAATTCGTCCCAAAGACAAAAAATAAGGATGAACTGTCGATGAAGCTCCTTGATGATCCGAAGATCCCCTCAGCCATACGAAATTCTCGAAGACCACACCACTCCTACAAGCTTCTCGACGTTAGCATCGAGATGGGGCTGAAGACGAGGAGACCTTATTGGAAGAGACGCCACCGCCACCATGTGAACGCCGTCCCACGAAACTTAAACACTAAAAACAAGAAAACGGAGCCCTCTCGTCGACGGGGGCCAAGATCCACCCCTCTTTCATGGCTCGAAGACCACAAAATCAAGACGGATCTGAGGCGGGAGACGAGGAAAACCTAATCCCCTAGGACTCAGGCTCTCAGGGACAAGGGGTATCCCATGCCGGTACGGCAAGACGACGGGCACATGTACATAGATGTGTCGTATGCACAGACACTCTCTTTCCGAACTTACTTCCACTAATTTGTCCGATACTACTTCTTGCCTCCCTCCTACCACCTCTACTTAACTCTACGGCTACCTCCTTTACGTTCCTTAGTCATTCTGACACGAGTAAAATTTTCAGATCCCTTTTAGTATAAATTATCAAAATAGACAACATTAAATCCAAAAGCATATATGCCAACGAATGGAGGTGAGATCATTTGAAGGAAAATGATTGCTATGAAGGCAACAGCGTGACCAACAATTTTTCGTGTGCGCCATTTATAGTTCTGAAAAATTATTAAGTGTACAATTCATGAAAATGACTTCAATTCCATGCCATGGCACTTGTGTATTTGAGACATGTCATAATTATTTCCTTTTACAAAAATAAACCATGAAACTATATTCTACTTTCATGCATGTGCCATTCTTGACCTAACTTGATGGTGAGTACGCTGAAGAACTCGGCGGTAACGACCAGCATGCTACGCATTGGCATCCCTTGGAAACACATGTGCTACTATAGCCGCCAACTATCTTGCACCAGTCACGACAAGTGATTTCATCACACGGACCCTCGTAGATCTTTGGACCACAGTTCTTGGCGATTGCCACATCTAACATAAACATAAACAAAAAAATTATGAAAGATCATTGAAAAATCAGGTATATATAGAATAACATGTGTATGTCTATATACATGAGGATAGCATCAGGAGGGCAAGGGAGAGGAAAATAATGTGGGTAGTCCTCATGTTTTGTTACAAGCGTTGGAAGATGTGTTGAGCAATGAACTGTTGCGTGCTAAAGGAAAAAGGATCCATTTATAGAGATTTGTACGAGGTTGAAGATATGGAAAAATATACATTAATTGGGAGTTAAAACATAGTAATTAATAAGCTCATAAATAAATTGCAAATTAATAACATCAATGCGTACTAAATAATAAAGAGATAAGTACTCCCAATTATTTTGGTGGCATAGGCAATTAATAAATCACATGTAGATAGAGATATTCTATGTGTTATCAAGAAAACAAATTAATATGTAATCAATACAAATAATTGGGAGCACCGCCGTTATGGGAGAGTCGAGGCATACTTAATTGCCGGAGCAACACCGTCGGAACAACACCACACCGCCATCAAAGTTGCGCCTCCACGATGCTATAATCGTAAACTATCTACGAGCCTACATTGCAGCATCGGGGATCTCCATGCCTTCTGCCATTGGAGCGCCGTATTGGGAGGGAGATCCCACAAGCTCGTCGCTACAGTGGATGGTGTAAAATTGTTCTTCTCCCTTTTCACCACTATTGAGAGCACAGGAAGGCGCGTGCAATAGTCAATAGTAACAAGTAATTAAAATTGCATAGCTTGTGTAGAAATGTTTGAGTACCATCGTCAACGATTCAAAAGTACCATAGAAACAATATATATTTTTGCAAAATTTCACTAATCTATTAATAATCATCAACAGTAGTACAAAAAAGACTTAAAAGTAATAAAAAATTAAAATAACGGAAACAACAAATTAACCCACCAGACTAGAGATGGTAGTGGAATATAGCAACAGGAAATACAATTCACTTGTAAAGAAAGATATTACTTGTAAATAAAATGAAAATCTTTTAAGTTCTTGACAAGATTACATGAAGATAATTCTTCAGAAGCCGTGCCAGTGACGTTATGTCACTCGCTCGCCGTCTTCAAACCGCGGTGGCAAGAGAGACGTGCTCTGCTTCCTGATCTGCACCTGTCGTCGGTCCAGTTTGGAGCTGGCTTTGCTGCCCCGTACTTGCACCGGCAACTTCCACCCCGAAGAACCCGTGGGGCGGCGTCTCTGGCGCAGCCGTCTCGAGCAACGTGTACGAAGCGATCCTGAGCACGATGGCGGTGAGAGAGGACAGGGATGCCGTCGGGAAATTTCCGATCTTCTCCGGATCCTTGCACGCGTATGAAGTGGGAGTTTGAGAAACCGGTGGCTCTTCCCACGAGCTCTCCGATGCGCCGAGGCTGAACGTTACCACTGCCACAATCGTGAGAGCCCTGGACAGCAAGAACACGCAAGTATGTGTCAGAGATTCAGAGATCAGGATACAACGGATTGACTCGTTAGCGAGGGACAGACCAGGAAAATAGGGACAAGATGATGCCGAGCCTGTGCCTCTTGGACGCCGGACCGCCCGCCGCCGCTTGGTCCAGCAGGGGCAGCAGCAGCAAAAGCACCGGCACTAGTCGCTCATGTAGGCGGCGACGATGACCTGGTTGATGAGCACTAGGAACAACCCCAGGATGCCACACCCGATCGCCGGCGGGCTGTTGTACACGCACTTGGTCCCGTCGTACACCACGGACTGGATACCATTATTACCATCATTACAAATCTGGTTAGCACGAATCGAAATAACGGACGGAAAATGGTTTGGGTTTGGAATAGATAGCCATGCCTTGGAGCTGTAGAAGTTGACGACGAATCCCAGGGTAACGGTGACCGAGCCGAGGAATCCCAGGATTATACACACCAGCACCACGTCTTTCTCCATCTCGGCCAGGAACCCGTAGTATGCGGTCCGACACGCTGCAGGTACGTCCGTGACCGGCAGCGTGCTAGTGGGTCTCTTTTGGTAAAGCTTACCGGTAATGTCAAGTTAGTAGCGTGATTTGGCTGCGGGTAACACCGATTTCTCCATGTCGCTAATAAACGTTTAACTACGCATGATTGATCCATGTATTTTTGTATAGGGTTCCAATCACCGTTCATTAGAACATCGTTTCTCGATAACTCGATATGACTTGTGTGCTCACAGACCTTCATCGGTGCCGGGAGCGCAATGCATTTGTCATTGTGGCGGTCATGGGTCCCACATGTACAGATACATTGTGTTTTATTTTGAACCTTCTCCTTCTTTTTTGTGAATAGGACCCTGGCATTAAAAGAAACAATGAACAGTACAAAGCACCTCAAGAAAAACGAAAATTACAACGAGATCCTTGAAAAGCCCTTCATCTTTAACCTCTAGACGGTGTCGACAGTGCGCCGCCTCTTCCGCTCCTCCCTGAGTTGGCCTGATGTTGTTGGTTGTGGATGGGAAATAATCGAACGGGTCAAGAAGACCACATTCTTCCCAAAGACGAAGAAGAATGAATTGCTGATGAAGCTCCTTGATGATCCGAAGATCCCCACAGCCATAGGAAATTCTCGAAGACCACACCACTCCTACATGCTTCTCGATGTTAGCATTGAGATGGGGCCCAAGCCGAGGAGACCTCATTGGAAGAGACGCCATCGCCACCACCTGAACGTCGTCCCACGAAACTTGAACCCTAAAAATAGGAAAACGGAGCCCTCCCGCTGACGGGGGCCAAGATCCACCCCTCTTTCATGGCTCGAAGACCAAAAATCGAGACAGATCTGTGACAAGAGACAAGGAAAACCTAATCGCCCTGGACTCAGGCTCTCAAGGACGAAGGGGTATCCCATGCCCGTATGGTGATAATAAAACTTTTGAGCATTCTCCTTCCACACAGATATCACTCCTAAAAAAGCAGAGCTAGCGGAACTGGTACCGGCAAGACGATGGGCACATGTACATAGATGTTTCGTATGCACAGACGTTCAATTTCCAGATCCCTTTTAGTACAAATTATTGAATAGACAACATTAAATACAAAAGCATATATGCCAACGAACGGAGGTGAGATCATTTGGAGGAAAATGATTGTTATGAAGGCAACAGCGTGATCAACAATTTTTCTTGTGCGCCATTTATAGTTCTGAAAAATTATTAAGTGTACAATTCATGAAAATGACTTCAATTCCATGTCATGCACTTGTGTATTTGAGACATGTCATAATTATTACTCCATTAACCTTGATTTTTTCCTTTTATAAAATAAACCATGAAACAAGATTCTACTTCCATGCACGTGCCATTCTTGACCTAACTTGATGGTGAGTTTGCTGAAGAACTCGGCGGTGTCGACCAGCATGCTACGCATTGGCATCCCTTGGAAACACATGTGCTACTATAGCCGCCAACTATCTTGCACCAGTCACGACAAGTGATTTCATCACACGGGCCCTCGTAGATCTTCGGACCACAGTTCTTGGCGATTACCACATCTAACATAAACATAAACAAAAAATTATGAAAGATCATTGAAAAATCAGGTATATATAGAATAACATGTGTATGTCTATATACGTGAGGATAGCATCAGTAGGGCAAAGGAGAGGAAAATAATGTGGGTAGTCCTCATCTTTTGTTACAAGCGTTGGGAGATATGTTGAGCAATGAACTGTTGCGTGCTAAAGAAAAAAGGATCCATTTATAGAGATTTGCATGAGCTTGAAGATATGGAAAATATACATTAATTGGGAGTTAAAACATTGTACTAACTAATAAGCTCATAAATAAATTGCAAATTAATAACATCAATGCATACTAAATAATAAAGAGATAAGTACTCCCAATTATTTTGATGGCATAGGCAATTAATAAATCACATGCAGATAGAGATATTCGATGTGCTATAAAGGAAACAAATTAATATGTAATCAATACAAATAATTGGGAGCGCCGCTGATATGGGTTAGTCGAGGCATACTTAATCGTCGGAGCAACACCATCGGAACAACACCACACCGCCATCAAAGTTACACCTCCACGATGCTATAATCGTAAACTATCTACAAGCCTACATTGAGGCACCAGGGATCCCCATGCCTTCTGCCGCTAGAGCACCGTATAGGAAGGGAGATCCCACAAGCTCGCCGGATGGTATAAAATTGCTCTTCTCCTTTTTCACCACTACAGTGGATGGTAGAAATGTTTGAGTACCATCCTCAGCAATTCATTACCACAGAAACAATATATCTTTTTGCAAAATTTCACTAATCTATTAATAATCATCAACAATAGTATAAAAAAGACTTAAAAGAAATAAAAATAAAAATAACGGAAACAACAAATTAACCCACCAGACTAGAGATGGTAGTGGAATATAATAGCAACAGGAAATACAATTCACTTGTAAAGAAAGAAATTACTTGTAAAGAAAATGAAAATCTTTCAAGTTCTTGACAAGATTACATGAAGATAATTCTTAACAGTGAGTACGTCAATGACGTTATGTCACTCGCTCGCTGTCTTCAAACCGCGGTGGCAAGAGAGACGTGCTCTGCTTCCTGATCTGCACCTGTCGTCGGTCCAGTTTGGAGTTGGCTTTGCTGCTCCGTACTTGCACCGGCAACTTCCACCCCAAAGAACCCGTGGGGCGGCGTCTCCGGAGCGGCCGTCTCGAGCAACGTGTACGAAGCGATCCCGAGCACGACGGCGATGAGAGAGGACAGGGATGCTGTCGGGAAATTTCCGATCTTCTCCGGGTCCTTGCACGCGTATGAAGTGGGAGTTTGAGAAACCGGTGGCTCTTCCCGCGAGCTCTCCGATACACCGAGGCTGAACGTCACCACTGCCACAATCGTGAGAGCCCTGGACAGCAAGAACACGTAAGTACGTGTTAAAGATCCAGAGATCATGATACAACGTATTGACTCGTTAGCGAGGGACAGACCAGGAAAATAGGGACATGATGATGCCAAGCCTGCGCCTCTTGGACGACCTAGCCGCCCGCTGCCGCTTGGTCCAGCAGGGGCAGCAGCAGAAGCAAAAGCACCGGCACCAGCCGCTCGTGTAGGCGGCGACGATAACCTGGTTGATGAGCACTAGGAACAACCCTAGGATGCCGCACCCGATCGCCGGCGGGCTGCTGTACACGCACTTGGTCCCGTCGTACGCCACGGACTGGAGATACCATCACCTCACAAATTTGGTTAGCACGGATCGAAATACCACACGGATCGAAATACCAGCTGATAGAAAATGGTCTGGGTTTAGAATAGATAGCCATGCCTTGGAACTATAGAAGTTGGCGACGAATCCCAGGGTAACCGCGACCGAGCCGAGGAAGCCCAGGACTATACACACCAGCACCGCGTCTTTCTCCATCTCGGCCAGGAACGAGCACCACCGTCGGGAATCCGGCAAAAGAACGAGTGCATT
The DNA here is from genome assembly GCA_910589765.1 of Avena atlantica. NCBI lineage: Eukaryota > Viridiplantae > Streptophyta > Magnoliopsida > Poales > Poaceae > Avena > Avena atlantica. Next base: position 186,432,884 of record OU342738.1, read on the forward strand.
GTCAAAGGTGCTAATCTCTGTGGAGGTCACATTTTTCCTAAGTTGATATCACTAGACCCTGAAGGATTTAGTCGCCGAAAGCTCAAGATCGAGTTATTAAGTGCCATGTGGGCGTAGTTTACTGCCGGTTCCCGTCACTCCGATGTAAACCTCTAGTGTGAAATATATGGTGTAGAACCGCATACTCTAGCCAATGCAATTAAAAAAACAATCTGATGGAAGAGACTATGCAACACATTTATACTTCAACATAAGGCACTTGTACTAGTAGTTGAAAAAGAGCCATAAGGGCAATTAATTAGTTGAAAGAAAATGAGTAAATTAGTTTATAAAACTAAATTTCAGTGCCACATCTGCACATGTACGTAGCACAAGCATTGCCTTCATGGCTTGCTAGACTACAATCAAGGAAACAATCGGTCGATAAGTCAGACTGCTGGACTATAATCAAGGAAATTAAGGAGATGCTGGGGGTCATGCGTCAGGTTCGGGTAGAGAAGATTTCAAGGAAAGGCACAGGCACACACCCTAGGCCAATTAGGTAGGCATAAGTTAAAGAGTAAATATCACTGAGGTTATAGAACTTGTCTTGTATGTGACGGGGGAATACCAATCGGGGTATACCCACGAAGCGGAGTCGCCAATGGTATCGAGCCGACTGAAATCAAGCCCAGAGCGTGTCGACTCGCTGAATACAGCGACTGGTATATTGAACCCAGACGAGTGGTGCCGACTGGAGGCCCAATGTAGCGACTCCATAGAAAGTCTATCAAAGTACTTGTAAACCCTAACTGGCTGCATATATAAAGTCACCAAGGGCACCCCACGGGGCATATTCTCCTAGGTCATATTGCATCCTCTCTCATATTAGATTAGATCTAGTCTCTTCCTTCGTCTGCGACGGCTCCCTTGTAAACCAATCTATGATTATATACTGGATTGATAGCAGGACGTAACGATCCTCCATCGAGGGGACGTGAACCTGGGTATATCGTGTGCCAATCTCGCTTCCGGATTATCCTACGTCGTCTTGCTTCCTCTACGTAAGCTATCTCCAGTAGCATCTGCCGTGCAATACCATGACAGTTAGCGCCCACCGTGAGGCTTGGAGGGTGATAATCCGGACGAGATCCTTTATCAACATCGGCAAGATCTCCATCACCTAACTCATCCGTGCCGCCTTCAAAATCAAGGAGGACGGTCAAGTCTGCGAAACGGGACCATGATCCGCACGCGTCCCACTAGCATCAGGCGCAACCGGAAGCATTTATACAGAAGATGATCACAAGCAGTCCTCAACTCAGCTGATCGATCGGTAAAGTGCTATTTTGCCTATTATTTAAGTCACTCCATGGTCCATACCGATTGCAAGTGGGAAAGACTACTTCACGTCTGATTTTACTAATTGAGATATTTAATTATTTGTGGATACTAATACAACTTATACATGATTGAGTAATTAATTATTTAAGTGCTGGAGGGCCAAATCGATCACTGTACGTCTCCACGCGAGAAGAATCAAGTCTTTGGTGAATTAAATAGTGCACGGGAGCATGTATCGCTAAAGCAGGCCCAACTGACTCCGTCATATTGCCAAATATGACGACTCCGTCCTACGAAGGTCTGATCGGAACTAAGACCTCGTCCAAAGGCTTGATCGACCATGCTATCACAAACTGCTTTGACTTTCCATCATCACGGCTGCGTACTACTTCACCGGCGACGACTTGGCTATGGCCAATAATTCTCTTTCACTCAATCTTGTTTAAAATATTTTACTTCGTATACTAATAATCTCTTTATTAAATGTGTGTTCAAGCATACTTGCGGAGAAGAAGCAAATTGCACTCTCGCGGCCTGGATGCGTGCGGCGCACCTACCCGACCAAGTCAGACACGTCCACTCCTTCTAGCTAAACGCCATACTTAGGGACTCACGTGGACTCTCCTAGCTCGGGAGACCCGCCTCGCCTCTCGGGATTCGACCCTCGGACTCGCCACGCTCGTGGATCCTCCTGCCGCGGACTCGCCACGTCCGGCGACTCGTCCATCGTGGACTCGCCATGCTCTGAACCTCGCCTAAACGCGGACACGCTTAAACGCGGACTCGCTAGGCTCGGGGACTCGCATGTTGCGGGCTCGCCTGCCGCGGGATCGCCATCGCGACCTCGCCCTCGCGGCCTCGTCGTCGTCGACTTCGCCATAGCGTGATCCCCGTCCGCCGCATCAACCCCGTGTCCGTCATGTTGACTTCGCCAAAGCGCGATCATACGTCTGCCGCGTCGACCTCGTGTCCGCCGCGTCGACTTCGCCAAAGCGCGACCATATGTCCGCCGCGTCGACTCCGTGTCCGCTGCGTTGACTTCGCCAAAGCGCGACCATTCTTCCGCCACGTCGACTCGTTGTCCACCGCGTTGATTCTTTCCAGCTACGTCAAATGCGTATGCTGCGCCTACTAAGGGACCTTTATCGTCCGGGTCGCCAGAGAGGGTCACATGCCATGCCGCATGGCCTCACCATTGGGTGTCTCTTCCCCCGGGAAAAATCAATTCGGCTTTGTCAACCTTTGAAAGAGCGACTCAATGGCCAAGTAGTGTGGACGAGGACTCGCAAACCGAGCCTCGGATCATCCATGAAAAACACTAACCGAGAGCCATCATTAGAGTCGCCTAGCTCGACTGGCCTTCCGGGCCAAGACAAATGGTTGTGCTACACAAACATCACCATGTCCTCCTCAACCTTAGATAGCGTGACTCGCACGGCCAAGTATTGTGGACGAGGACTCACAAGCCGAGCCTCGGATCATCCAGGAAAAGCGTCAATCCGAGAGCCATATTTGGAGTCACCATGCGACTGGCCCCCCGGGCCAAGACGAGAGACTCGCTAACAAAAACAGTGCAATCAATATCATCATGGACTCGCAATTATCGCGGACTCGCCACACTCGGGGACTCTCCTCTAGCGAACTCGCTCAACGCGGACTCGCCATGCTCGGCAATAACCACTACTATTTTCAGAATATGCATCTCTAAAGAGCCTCAAGTGGCCTCTACAAGCCAACTTGAGGCTTGGGGACTACTCCTAGGCATACTGCGTGTACGCGTGGTTTCTCGCCCTCACATACTCACCACGCTCGGGGACTCGCCACCACGGACTCGCCCTCGTGGACTCAACACGCTCGGGGACTCGTCACCGCGGACTCGCCCTCGCGTATTCGCCATGCTCGGAGACTTGCCACCGCGGACTCGCCCTCGCGTATTCGCCACGCTCGGGGACTCTCCACCGCGGACTCGCCCTCGCGTACTCGACACGCTCGGGGACTCGCCACCGCGAACTCGCCCTCGCGTACTCAACATGCTCGGGGACTCGCCACTGTGGACTCTCCCTCGTGTACTCACCAAGCTCGGGGACTCTCCACGGTGGACTCGCCCACGCGTACTCGCCGTACTCGGGGACTCGCCACCGCGGACTTGCCCTCGCGTATTCACCATGCTCGGAGACTCTCCACCGCGGACTCTCCCTCGCGTACTCGACACGCTCGGGGACTCGCCACCGCGGACTCGCTCTCGTGTGCTCGTCACGCTCGAGGACTCGCCACCACGGACTCGCCCTCGCGTACTCATCATGCTCGGGGGCTCGCCACCGCGGACTCGCCCTCGCGTACTCACCATGCTCAGGGACTCGCCCTCACGTACTCAACACGCTCAGGGACTCGCCACCGCGGACTCGCCCTCGCGTATTCGTGATGGTGACTCCTTGATGGCGCCAGAGAACATGGTGCTTGACGTGGAGTCTGTCGGGAACCCCAAGAGCAAGGTGTGAAGCAGCATAGCAGCAAGTTTTCCCTTAGTAAGAAACCGAAGTTACACAGGTGTTGCAAGCAATGCGAAGACCTGCACAGCACAAACTCAAGACTTTTCCCCAACGAATAGTGAGGTTGTCAAGCTCACCGGTTTGCTGTAACAAAGGATTAAACGTATGGTGCGGAAGGTAATGGTTTGCAGCAAGTAAACAGGTAACACTGGAAGATGTATCAATGGTAAAGATTGGACCGGGATCCATAGTTCACTAGAGGTGCTCTCCTTAGATAAACATCATGGCATGAAGGGTAAACAAATTACAGCAGGGCAATTGACAGGAACTGAGCAAGGCATAACAATGCAACACTAGTCAAAAAGATCCTATGAGATTCGATTGGGCAATACAACAAGATACATAGACCGCCATCCAACTGCATCTATGACTAGAAGTCCACCTTCAGGTTATCATCCGAACCCCCTCCAGTATTAAGTTGCAAGCAACAGACAACTGCTTTAAGCAAAGTGTGTAAGGTAAACAATCCACTTGTTCCATGAACAAGAGACCGTTGTTTTCTCCCTAGTGGCAACAGCACATCTACAACCGAAGAGATTTTTATCACTTCCCTTGGATACTAGAGGCATGAACCCACTATCGAGCATAAATACCCCCTCTTGGAGTCACTAGCAACTACTCCGCCAAGATAGCTACTAACAACAGAGAGCATGCAAGATCACAAACAATACAGACATGATATAATTAAAAAGACAAAACCATTAATCAATCTGACATAATAATCTCAATATCCATCGAATCCCCGCAATCACAACATGCATGATTACAAATAGATTAGATCTTGATCATGAACGGATCTCACAAGATTTATACATGAAAGCACAAGGAGGAGATACAACCATCTAGCTACTACATGGACCCATAGTCCAAGGTGGAACTACTCACGCATCATACCGGAGAAAAGGCCTCCGGGATGATCTCCCTTCCGGCAGGGTGCCAGGAAGAACTTCAGATTCCCCCTCCCCCCTCCCCCCGATCTAAGGACGATGGTGGCGACAGCTACAGAAGGTTTCGTGGAATATTGATCGGGTAAGGTTTCTGTATCGGGGGCTTCTTATAGGCGAAGAGGCGAGGCCGGGAGGCGACCAGGGGGGCCACATCCTGCCCAGGCGTGGGCCCACCCCTGGCCGTGCCTAGGGGGGTTTGGCCGCCCTGGTTCGCGTCTCCGTCTTCTCTTCTGGATTCGTGTCCCTCGCGGTAAAATATTTACTTTGGCTTTTGTCCCGTCCAATTCCGAGAATATTGATTTTATGCCTTTCTGGAACCAAAAAAGAAGAAGAAAACAGGCAACTGGCACTATGGCAACTTGTTAATACGTTAGTTCCAGAAAATATATAAAAACACCTCAAAGTGTAGACAAAGCAAAGGAAAGCAGATACTAAACAAGCATGGAGCATCAAAAATTATAGATACGTTTCCGACGTATCAATTCGCCACACTCGGGGACTCTCCACCACAGACTCTCCCTCGCGTATTCAACACGCTCGGGGACTCGCCACCGTGGACTCGCCCTCACGTACTCACCATGCTCGGGGACTCTCCACGGTGCACTCGCCCTCGCATACTCGCCGTGCTCGGGGACTCACCACCGCGGACTCGCCCTCGCATATTCGCCACGCTCGGAGACTCGCCGCCGCAGACTCGGCCTCGCGTACTCGACATGATCGGGGACTCGTGATACGCCCAATTTGCATCACCTTTCTATATCATAATTTACCTCTATTCATTGATATTTGTCTTATTATGAGGTATTACTTATGGATTTTCATCTGTTTATGCATGTTGGATGATTCCTAGAGGATGGACTGCCGGAGTCTGGATTTTGATGAAAAAGAAGGCGTTTCGGTGCAATTTCACGAAGATCAGAAAAATACCAGAAAAATATGGAAACATATTATTTTACCAGAAGACAAAGGAAGCCAGAAGGAGGAGCGAAGAGGGGCCACAGGGGGCCCCCTCCCCCCCCCCCACCCCCTAGGTGCGGGCCCACCTGACCCCGCGCCTAGGGAAGGTGTGGCCCACCTGCCCAGCCTCCGACTCCGACCCTTCGCTTATATCTTCCCTACGGAACCCTAAGCCTAGGGGAGCGATCACAGATAGATTTCCGCCGCCTCTAGGGGTCGGAAAACACCGAGAGAAAAAGATCTCTCCGGCAGACAGATTTCTGCCTGGGGAATTCCTTCCCGAAGAGGGGAGACCGTCGCCATCAACACCATCGTCAAGCTAGGCTTCATCGGGATCATCACCACCATCATCACACCATCATCTCCACCAGCACCATCATCACCACTCCGTCCCGCTGTAACAATTGTGTTGGATATTGCTTTAGTTCTTAGGGGAAACTTTCCCGGTGTTAATTACTATTGTAGTTGATGCTTGTGAGTGGAACCATTGGATTATTGTTTATGTTCAGATTGTTATCCATTACCACATCATCTTTGATCTTGATCCATATGATGACTTGTGAGTAGTTCGTTGTGTTCTTGAGGACATGGGAGAAGTCAGGTTGTTAGTAGTGAATCTGTGATGAGTTATTATTCAATGGTTTAGTATTTAAGTTGTGGTGCTATTCTTCTAGTGGTGTCATGTGAACGTCGACTACATGATACTTCACCATTTATGGGCCTAGGGGAATGCATTATGTATTTGGCTACTAATTGTGGGGTTGCCGGAGTGATAGAAACTTGAACCCCCATTAGGACACCTTTGCACAAGGGAGCATAGGATCTCAGAGTTTAAGGCTGTGGTTAGATTTATATCTTAATTACTTTCCTGTAGTTACGGATGTTTGTAGGGGGTTTAATCACAAGTATGTATTAGTCCAAGTAAGGCCGGTACATTAGCACAGGTTCACCCACACAACACTTACAACACCAAAGAAGAGTACTCGGCTATTTGAAGCGAAAGCACTTGACAGAATTCCCATGTGTCCTCGAGAACGTTTGGTCCTTATAAGTATTTCCACCGTGCTTGTCCTTTGCTAAGAAAGGATTGGGCCACTTGATCTGTTTGTTCGTTGTCTTTATTACTTGCTCTTTGTTTTGTTGCCTTATCATAAAACCACTAAAATTTTGTTTGCTAAGTATTCACAGGGATTTCCTGCTCCACACCACTGTTCAGCACCTTTTTCTCCTTGTTGGGATCGACACTCCTATTTATTGAAAGTACTACGATACACCCCCCTATATTTGTGGGTCATCAAGACTATTTTCTGGTGTTGTTGCTGGGGAGTGAAGCGCTATTAAAGAGTGGATCTGGTAAGGGAAAATTTTACTGTGAGTATTGCTTTTGTTACTGCTTGTTACTTTGTTTCCAATATGGATAACCCACTTGGTTTTCTGTTTGGGAAAACTACTACCACTGCTAGGGTAGTAGATGAACCACCTCTTGTTGAGATAGATCCTTTTAAGATACCTACAAGTATTGTTGATCGTGTTATGGATAATTATTATTTTGGGGATGGAACTGCCCATCCCGATGATCACTTGCTTTTTATCCATAAATTATGTGGGTTGTTTCAGTGTGCAGGTATCACAACTAAACAGGTGAAGAAGAAGTTACTCTCCATATCCTTGAAAGGGAGAGGTGAAGAATGGTATAAGCTACTGAAGAATGGACAATCCATGGAATGGGAGGAGATGGCATCTCTCTTTTACTCTAAATTTTATCCTCCCGGTGAGATTCATAAGGATAGAAATCTTATATATAACTTTTGGCCTCTTGATGGAGAAAGTACAGCTCAAGTTTGGGGGAGATTGGAGTTACTAATTCTTAAATGTCCTATTCATGAACTCCCTAACAATATTATTCTCAATAATTTTTATGCTAGGCTTTCTCTTCATGATAAAGATTTACTAGATGCTTCTTATGCTGGATCATTCACACGTATGAAGGAAGAAGCTAAATGGGATCTCTTAGACCGTATTCAAGATAACACTGAAGCTTGGGAGAATGACAAAGGAAGAAACTCAGGTATAAACTATGATTATGAATGCATTAAATCTTTTATGGGAACTGATGACTTCCATGATATTAGCAATGAGTTTGGTCTTGATTCCCAAAGTATTGCCAACTGTTTTAAGGCCTTTGCCTCTTACATAGAAATTCCCAAAAATAAGTGGAATAAGTACCATGCTCCGTATAAAGATGTTGTTAGTCATGTTCCTGTTAGAAGTACTCAAGTTTGTACTACTAATCATATTGTGCCTGAACCTCATGTTGAGAAAATGCCTTTCCCAGCTAAGTTAAAGGAGTATTCTATGATCATTAGTGAAAATAACAAAGGTACAAAGGAAACTATGGAGCCTGGTAAGCAATTGAATGTTGAACCTGTGGTAGCTATTGTGAAAGACACTTTCACTAGAAATATATAGGATGAGCATATTGTATTATATGAAGACGCTACTAATAGTGTTTCTCATCCTAAGAAAGTTAGAAAAGCTAGTGTCCTTGTGCTTTCTGTTAAAATTGGTAGTCATAGTTATTACGGTTTATGTGATATTGGTGCTAGTTCTAGTGTTATTCCTTATGATCTTTATAGGGAAATTATGCATGAGATTAGTCCTTGTGATCTTGAGGACATTGATGTGGTTATCCACCTTGCTAATAAGGAAACCATTTGCCCCATTGGCATTGTAATAGATGTGGAGGTCCTCTGCGGTAAGATTAAATATCCTGCTGATTTTCTAGTGCTTAATTCAGCAGCTAGCAAAACTTGCCCTATCATTTTTGGTAGACCTTTCTTGAACACTTGTGGAGCTATTATTGATTGTAAGAAGTAAAAAGTTTTAAATAAGTTTGATGGAGATTCTTATGAGTTTAACTTTTCCAAATTTTCTAAAGCTCCTTGTGAAAATATCTTGCCTAATAAAGATTTCAGGACGGAACAACTTGCTTCTATTAATCTGGTTTATGACCTTGGACCTCTTTTTGGTGACTGTAAGTATGCTTCTTCTGATGATAAAGTTGTTGCCAGTGAAAGTTATATTGTCAACTTTATTCAAAGTTCTACTGAAAGTTATTATGGGAGAGGGAAACATGGTTTTATGCATCTCAATGATGTTAAGTTTCCCCGTTTTATGCTGAAAGCTTTAAAGTTGCATCTGTTTTGTCTTCCTATGCTTGTGGATTTTTGTTTCAACAATTCATTTTCTCATGATACCCCCATGCATAGGAAGTGGGTTAGACTCAAGTGTGTTGGTTATTTTCTTCTTGATGCTCTCTTTCACTTCAAATATTTATCTCCTATGTGAGCATCTTTGAAAGTTTCAAGCCTAACTTAAAGGCATTAAAGAAAAGTACTTGTTGGGAGATAACCCAAGAGTTTTGTCGTGTCTTGGAAGTTATTACCTCAGTAATTACCGCTCCTTATCCTTTTTGTTTTGGTTTTTGTGTCAAGTTCAACTACTTTTGTGAAGTAGAGGAGTTGTGAAAAGTGGTTGTCCTGGGACAGATTTTTGTGATGTATTGTAAAAATTCGTGAGGGAGCTCAGTACTTAGGATGGAGCTGCATTTTTCTGTTCTTGTTCTCCAAGTTGTTATCAAACTTTCATCAGTTTTGCACTTTTTGATTTGAGCAACAGAAGGGTCTCGAAAAAATCAATATTTACCTGCTAGTCTGTTTTGACAGATTTTTGCCATCATTTGCATTTGCCTTTTACAGAAGCTTTTGTGTTGATGGTTTTTCAGTTGAAGTGTGTACCAAAGGTTTATTGTTTTTGCTTACACTAATGTTGTCATTGAGTTTGTGCAAGGATTTTGTAAGAAGGAAATTTTTAGGAGAAGGAGAAGAGGAATCTGCAGAGTTCGTCTTTGAATAGGTAAAAGTGGTGAAAACAGAAGGTTCATGAAACTCCAATCTTTTTATATTTTTTATGTTTTTAATACATAAGGAAGACTATGAGATGGAACTGAAGAGGAACCGGAGGCCAGGGTGGCTAAACCCACCCCAGGCGTGGGCCCACCTTGCCCCGCGCCTGGAGGGGGTGTGCCACCCCCGAGCTTTGACTTTGCCTCGTTTCCATATCAGAACCTTCCTTATGCCTTGAAACTTCGTAATATATAACCCCCCGGATCCCCTGAGGTTCATGCATCGTGTTCTCGTCATGTTTTCGTTTCAATCTGTTTCTGTCAGGAAATCTTCTCAAGTTTAGAGCACCATGGCCTCCGCCAACGACAAAGGCAAGAAGCCCGAGGAAGAAGAACCTCAAGTCCCCAAGGAGGAGGAGATTCCGGTAGGGTATGAAGGTGACATGGAGGAGGACAAGAAACCGAACACTCGCGCTACCATCGCAAGCATTGGTTTGGTGGCACGGCCTACCAAGCTTAAGAGGACAGCACGGATGTCTACAGGAGGGAAACCTTCACGTCTCTTCTACAATCCACGGTCATCTCCTCCACGTAACAAGAGACCCTTCCATACACTTATACATGAATATCAATACCAACAGGTGCCCAAAGGGAACTTGCCTTCGGTTTGGTATATGCCCTGTTCTAACAATGCAGAGAAGGATCATGCTAAGGATGAAGAGTGGAGAAATAATAACAAGGACTGGGATTCTCGGTCTGACATAATCATGAACCGTATAGAGCAAAACTCGGAGCTAATCCATACTCTTACTTTTGAGTTCGAGGAGTTAAGTAAACTTATTGAAGAGCTTATCAAGAGAACACCACCACCACCAAAGGATTAATTCATCATCAGGTTTGGCATCCCCTTGGCTTGTTCCAAGCTTGGGGGAGTGTCGCGGTATCACAACCATTATCTTTTACCTTTTTAGTGGATTCATATCTGTGGTAGAGAGGTTATATTATAGTTTGGTTTGCATGTGGAAGTATCTCTCCTTTAGTTAATTATCTATGTATCCCTTGGTGTGAGTGCCTTTATTGAATATTAATGAGAAGTCTCATCTTTTACTTTTTACACTTCTTATTTTAGTTTGCAATCTCTATTATATGATGGATCTTGTTGATCAGTATTGGCCCCACTTTGGGAGCATCAAGTGGATCTAAATTGGTTTTGGCAAACCGAGTTCTGGTCAGTAGCATTACTTTGAAAGAGAAAAAAAGAGAAAAAGCTTACAGGTATTTTGTATCATTTGTTTTCTTTCTTGTTGGCTCATAAGCTTAGTATTCTTTATTTAAGATCTTTTTGTGTCTTCAAGGAAGATTGCATTTTTGGCTTTATTACTTGTATGTTTGCTTGTTTCTTTCAACTCTCTTGCTTGCTACCCAGCCTTGCCAGCCAAAAACCTGTTTTGAGAAGGCATACTTCTCATGTTTCCAAATCCCTTTGAACCAAAACCCGTGCCACTTGTGTCCATCATATCTACCTAGTAGCTTTTTATATTCCAAGCAAATTCTCAAGCTTCATCTACCTTTAGAATTAAAAAGTATTTTATTATGTGAAAACTAGTTAGTAAAGCTCTCACGAACTTGATGGCACACTGAAAGGATACGGATGTCGCCTAGAGGGGGGTGAATAGGCGATTAAAACTTTTCCTAGAGTGGCTCAACAAAGGCGGAATAAAACTAGTGTTTACTTTGTAAAGAACAACCTAGAACAACTAAGGTTCACCTATGTGCACCAACAACTTATGCTAAGCAATACAAGCAACAAAGTGATAGCAAAGATATATATATTACTTCAAGCACGAAGGCTATCACAATGTAAAGTGTATAAGTAAAGAGCTCGGGCATAGAGATAACCTAGGCACGCGGGGACAACGATATTTTACCGAGTTCCTCCCAACATGGAGTACGTCTCATTTGGAGAGGGGGTGGTATCAAACCACCAACGCCACAAAAGGCCTCCCTTATTCTCCAGTGAATCTCACCCCAATGGGATCAATCCACACTTCCACTATCGGTGCACTTGTTGGTGGCAAACCGGAACCTCTCACAAGGTTGGGGCACTTCTCCACAACTTAATTGGAGGATCCCAACAAACACCACCAAGGCCACAACCTGCAACACCAACAAACCGTCTAGGGTTCCAAGAACCCAAGAGTAAAAAGCTTCTCAACTTTCACTCACCAAATCCTCCGGGGAGAACTCAAACCGATGCACCAAATGCAATGGCAAGAACACAAGTAGTGCTTAAATCCTTCTCTCCCAAATTCCACCAAAGCTACAAAATCTCGTGGGGGAATAAGAGAGGAAGAACAAAGTAGGAAATCCACAAAAGACTCCAAGATCTAGATCCCAAGATGTTCCCCTCACTTAGAGGAGAGATGGATTGGTAGGATTGTAGATCTAGATCTCCTCTTTCAAATCCCTAAAGTATATGCAACAATCAAGGGAGGGATTGAAGGGGGGAGCAAGCTTCAAAAGGTCAACAATGGTGGGGGAAAACTTGCAAGAGAGCTAGGGAACCATTGGGGAAGAAGGGCCCCTTAAATAGGTCCCTAGAAATTCAACCGTTAGGCCCAGGAATCGCCTGGTCCGGAGTCTCCGGACTGGGACCGGAGTCTCCGGTGTACCCAGGCCAAACGGGGGCAATCTGGAGGACGTACTGGACGCGGTCCGGAGATTAGACCGAAGATTAGTCCGAAGTCTCCAGTCTTACAAAAACTGGCAGAAAGACCAATACGAGAACATCCATAACTTTTGCATCCGGACTCCGATTTTGATGATATTGGGCTCGTTTTAAAGAGGACAATAAGCTCTACAAGATCATACAGAAAAACATAATAGTCCATCAAGGGAGTACAGAACCAAATGATGAAAGGTTTAACCTCTCTCAAAAAGATAAACCAGTAAAACCTCCAACATCGAAAACGTAGTAGAGAATGCATATGAAATCCGTTTTTGATGAACTAGAGCTTGTCATGGAGATTAAAACAAGATCTAAATCCTCACATGAGTAAGAACCAAATAATGGAAGGTTTTACCTATCTCTAAAAGACAAACGGTAAAACCTCCAAGATCAAAAACGCAATAAGATATAAAGGGGAAATCCATTTTTGATGAACTAGGGCTTGTTATGAATATTACCACAAGCTCTAGAACCTCACATGGATAAGATCCAAATAACAACCAAGAAAGGATGATGCTAAGTATGCAAAGGTTTGAGATCTCTCTGAACGATATGATTGAGTTACTCACTTGGGAGCCCCTCTTGATAGTACGGTTGTCTATCCTATAAACTGGTCTCCCCAACTAACAGCACGAGACCGGTAAGAAAGAAACCCTATCAAGATCATACCTTTGCCTTGCGCATATTCCACTTTATTATGATTTAGACGGTCTTGTCCTTCTCAAGATGGAACACCTTTCTTGATTGCTCTTGTACGCACTTGCTTGATGAAGACTTGCAAGTTACTCCCCCATACAACATTGTAACACCCTTAGAGTCGACCCTATGCAAGTTTTAGCGAAACCCGCCAAACCCGCATAGAAACGATTCAAAGGTGCCCACCAGGCACCTTCGTGCGGGTGGAAAACGAAGTAATAACATTACACAGAGCAAATGACGCAAAACCACCACAGTTGAGGCAAAGTGACCAAAAACCCACCAAAATGCATGTTGTTGGTAGTTTTTTTGTGAAGGATTGTCACCTTAGCCTCAAATGTGGTAGTTTTGCGTCATTTTCTCCATTACACAACAGTCCTCGATGGGATCCACAGAACAGATATATATACAACACGACTCCATGAGTCAAAATACAGATATACAGTACAAAGATCCAAATCACCTTGAAAACAATAGAGCGTCCAGCTACAGACAAGATGCAAATGGGGCTAAGAGCCCTGAAGAATAACCAATGGCGTCCATAACCCTGCCTAGGCCAAGCCGGAAGGGTAACCCTGCTAACGACGTCGATCTCAAAACCTGCTTAAACAAAAGGGGTGCCGACAAGGGCAAAGGAAAAGAGGAGCGTTAGTACTGAGGCCAGTACACGGCGAGGCTAGAATTCGGCGGTCCTCGCCTACATAGGTATGGTGGGCTGAAGCGGCAGCGGCAGCATGCACTAAACAACCTATAGAGACTCGATACAACTGGCGGCAATCAGAGAGGGGTAAGAAAGACCTATTCGGAACCAACCTGATACTACCATCAAACAACCCCATCCTGGCGTTTCCCCCTCGAAACCAAACGAGGAAGTCAACCGAGGAACTCACACCGTTGGCAGTTTTATTTATTCAGTTATCGTTGCAGTAATTACTAGTCAGGTATAGATAATCATCCTGATAAAATAAGCAATGGGCACTTTTAGTTAACCATTCCGTTATAGTTACAACACTTACTAATCAGATACAGATAGCATGAGATAACCCAAAACCCAGCAGTTGTTGGTACTTTATTTAGCCATTCCGTTGTAGTTGCCATACTTACTAGTCAGGTACAATGGTCGCAAGCGACAACACAAGCAAGCAATTGTTGGCAGGTTTATTTAGCCATTCCGTTGTAGTTGAAGCTGATTACTAGTCATATCAGATACAAGTCAATTTATAACAGTAAACTTTAGTTATAGTTGTCTATGATCGAGATACTGTGCTCCAAGTCGTCCATAACCGTGGACACGGCTTTCAGAAAGTTTTAACCCGACCGGGGTGCACAAATAGCAACACACACACGATCAACCTCGGAAAAACCAAATCAAAAGCCAACGAGGCTTTCACGACAAAGCAATCACAGGATTCAGAAATATTTCAGGGGGCCACCCCATTGAGTAGATCCGCAACGAAGTAAGCTAGCTCCGAGACGGACTCAAGGTTTGCGACAATGGCTGTAAACGACTGGGAACCCGGAAGTGTGACTGGGCTTGTCGATACCGCGAAAACACTCCGCTTACCTAAACAGTACAGTGTGCTCCTCGCACAATCGTAAATAAAGCAGTAGCATGGCATAAGTACAGGATCGTAAATAAAACCTCAAACTAATTTGTGGCCCCAAGAAATAAGACGGAATCAAGCTCTGGCTAAGGGGGGCCCATAATTCCCCATATGTGGATAGCGCGATAAATCAAGGAACAGGTATCAAGTACTCGGGGTCCTACAGGACACAAGTGGGCGGTCGGAAACCAAATATTATCTATCACCCACCGATGCCTCTGCTTACTTACTTCAATTTTAGTTGTTAAACAGGAATTAAAGTGAACGATAAGTAAAGCCGAGATCATCTCCAACATCAAACATGTGGCAAGACTCCAACAACTGTGGTACATGACGACACGCAACAGCACTTGAGCAAGCGACTACGACGCGCAAGTCCAACTATCTACCAAACAACAGGTAATAGGAGGTGGCCATGGCAATATAGGGCTGCAAGGGATATCACGGGTACGAAAACTAGAGCATCGCAACACAGATAGCAATAGATCAACAGGAGGGAATAAATACTATAAAAGTAAGATAGGTAGAAAGGGGGAGATGCTCGCCTGAAAACATTGCCGAAGGCTCAACCGAAGATCGGGTCGTAGCTCACATCAACTCAATGGCCTTATCTGCGAAGAAGCAAAACACTAGAATAAACACCGGATGCAATATTTAATACAACGGCAGAAGTTCGGCATGATGCATGTATGATGTATGGCATGGCAAAGATGTGATGCAATTAGGCCAGATTAAGCGGAACCGGGGTCCCGACAATTAATTAGGTGGTTCATGTTGTTTAGCTACCCCGCAAGTTAAATGTTGTATTAACATGGCAACAGTGAACACCGGTTCGATGCACAGATTTAAATGAGGCCAATATAAGGCTAGATTTGCCCGCATATGGCCCCCATATTTAATTATATGGTGAATCGGCATAAGGCCCCCAAACCACACAAATATGCATGCGAGATGAACAATTAATATGCAACAAGTTGTTATTTCATTTATAAAAATAGGGTTCGAGAAAGGGGTCACACATTAGGGTTCGACGATCTTGGTCCGGGGTTCGGGGTCGGTCTCAGGGTTCAGGGTTCGACGGGATCGAGGTTCGGACTCCGGGATCGCTCTCAGATAACGGGGGTAGATCTTGGCGTTCCGGGAAGCCGGACTTGGTTCGGCGTCGGGGGCGCATCGGTCTCGCCCTGGTCGATGTCGTTCTTGTCGTCGTGATGACCTTGTCGGGTCCGCGCCATCGAGTTGGGCTCGGCATCCGGGGCGAAGTGCTTGTCGTTCCGTGTAGGCGACCTTGGCGTCCGGTCCTCGGGCATCGGTGCGGGAAGGAGTTCTTGTCGTTCCGGGCTCTCGACGAATCTTGGCGTCCGAGAAGAAGATCATGTCGGTCCGCAGGGTCCGGTCTTCGGGGTTCGACGGGTGTCTTGGCGTTCGGGTTGCAGAACCTGGTGTCCGGGACGGAGTACTTGGTGGTCTCGGAACGGTTTTGGCTTCGGTTTTGGGAGTCCGAGAAACGCTCTTCAGGTTCCACGAAGTAGTTCCCGCTGGTCTTCACAGCATTCCCCGGGTTCATCTGCGCGCGTCGATCTTTGAAATCGAAGTGCTTGGCGCCCAGGTTCGGGTTCCGTGCGGCGGTCTTGGCGTTTGCTGGAACCCACGACCAGAAGCAACGTCCCCAGAGCACCCTTACCGCCGCATCTAACACCGACGACGCCGCGGCGGCTGCCCGAGCGGGACCACCATGCCAGTGGCGCCTCATCGCAGACGGACGGAAGGGCCGGCCCCGCGAGGCAGAGGACTGACACGGCCTGGCGGAGGGCGCCCGCGGCAGCGGTGGATGGGGGAGATGAGGACGGGCCCGCGCGGCGGCGCGGCGAGGGACGATGGCGTCGGGCGGCGGCCGGACCTCAGGGCGAGGACAACGGGCTGGGGCGGCGGCTGCAGAGGCAGGCGAGAGGGCGACGGCCGGCGCTGCTAGGGTCGGCGGCAGCTGAGCGGCCGCGGATGGCGGACGGCGGGGCCGAGCTCGGGGCGGCTCGCCGGAGGGCTCGGGTCGGGGGGGGAAGGGCGCTTGGGCGACGGCCGGAGGTGCGGGGCCCGGCGGCACAGGAGTGGCGTCGAGGCGAGGCGGCGGAGAGCGGGGACGGGTCGGGGCGAGCAGCGGTGGCGTCGGGAGGAGGGGGCGCCGTCGGTGACGCGGCTCGCAGAGGGAGGCGGTCGAGGGCCGGAGGGGGGGCTCGGGCGCGGTCGCCGGAGGGGAGGAAGAGGGGAGCGGACGCGGGAGGGCGCGGCGCTCGCCGGCGCGGAGGCGGGTGGAACAGAGCGGGGTGGGGAGGCTTCAGGCGGGGAGCTCCGGCGAGGAGGGGATCGTGCAGGGGAGCGGGGAACGCGAGGTGGCCGCGGAGAGGGGTCGCCGGCGACGGCACGCGCGGCCGCGGCCGGAAGAGGAAGGGAGAGAGGCGGCGCGGTGCAGAGAGGGAGAGAGCGAGGAGGAAGGAGCGGCTGGGGTGGGCTGCGCGTGGGAGACGCGGGGCGCCAGGCGGGTCCCGCGGTGGGGCCGGGGGGGTTGACTACGTGGGTCCCGCGGGAGGGTGGGTCGGTTTGGTGGGGTGTGGGCTGGGGAGGGAGAGAGAGAGAGAGAGAGGGGGTGGACCAGGTGGCAGAGGGTGGTTGGTGGGGGTTTGGGGTGGGCTGATGTGGCGTTCAGGGATTGGAGGGGGTGAGGTGGAGAGGGGCTGGGTAGAATAGGTTGGGTAGACTAGGGATTTAGGTGGACCGTTTTAATTCCTGGGGTGGTCGTTCGGGTCGAATCGTCCTGTTCGACTGCCCCACTAAAAATAAATAAAGGTTTTTATATATTTCAAACATGATTTTTGCAAACCGATAGCAGACAAAATAAAATAATCCGGAGACCCGGATTTGGCGTTTGAATTAAGACGGGCGTTTAGAAAACAAAACCAGGTTTTTCCGCCAATAGTTTTATGCAAGCAAATGCAAGATGAGGACGATGCTCAAATGCAATGTGGCATGATGACATGAGCATGCGGTCATGATGATGCAATGCACAAAAACAACGCGATTTTCTAGTAGTGGTTTTGCGGGATGCCACAATTCGACACCACTAACAATGGATCTCGCCCTCGAGATCCGCCTCATGGTACCGGAAGGAAGGCCGGCGATCTGCGTCTTCTCGCTTCATATAGATCCTCGCGACACCACTAACAAGAGGTCGTTGTCCGTGATCGTCGAGAGAACACGCCGGAAACAAAAGGTCGAAGGTAGAGGTATCCACAATAAAGCCGCCTCTAACTTCCGTGGACGGAGTAAAACTGCTGGATCCACTGATTCGATGTACAAGAGCGAATGATAAGAGTAGTCGGATGGTGATCAGTCCATCGCGCACCAAAACCATTACTCTGCACACGAATAGGCGAATTATGCAACCAACTCTCGGAATCAGACTGAAGATCTTGACAAACGAGGTTCGGAAACAAAGGAGTGATGCAGACTCTGCATCGGACCTGGCGTAGATGATGTCGTCGCGTCGGGAAACATCGGAAGGCACATACAAGGAACACAGAATGGTACCACAGTTAAAGGACCACTCAGATAGCATGAACACCGGATGGTAGAACACCGTTGTCAGAGGGGGAAGCGAAACCCTAAAGGTACGACGGAAACCCAACCACGAGAATTCCTGGACTCGAAGAAAAAGAAGAGAGCGGATTCAAAACACGCAGAGGTGAGAGGAGAGCAGCAGAGGGGTAAGGAGTAAAATCAGACCTAATCAGAACTATCCAACCGATTTTGCAAAAATAGTTTTGACACTATACTTCGGCCGTTAGCTAGGTTATCCTACAGGCTGGACTTGTGGGGTATCGCAACTGCTGAGCTCTGATACCACTCTGTAACACCCTCAGAGTCGACCCTATGCAAGTTTTAGCGAAACCCGCCAAACCCGCATAGAAACGATTCAAAGGTGCCCACCAGGCACCTTCGTGCGGGTGGAAAACGAAGTAATAACATTACACAACAGTCCTCGATGGGACCCACAGAACAGATATATATACAACACGACTCCATGAGTCAAAATACAGATATACAGTACAAAGATCCAAATCACCTTGAAAACAATAGAGCGTCCAGCTACGGACAAGATGCAAATGGGGCTAAGAGCCCTGAAGAATAACCAATGGCGTCCATAACCCTGCCTAGGCCAAGCCGGAAGGGTAACCCTGCTAACGACGTCGATCTCAAAACCTGCTTAAACAAAAGGGGTGCCGACAAGGGCAAAGGAAAAGAGGAGCGTTAGTACTGAGGCTAGTACACGGCGAGGCTAGAATTCGGCGGTCCTCGCCTACATAGGTATGGTGGGCTGAAGCGGCAGCGGCAGCATGCACTAAACAACCTATAGAGACTCGATACAACTGGCGGCAATCAGAGAGGGGTAAGAAAGACCTATTCGGAACCAACCTGATACTACCAACAAACAAACCCATCCTGGCGTTTCCCCCTCGAAACCAAACGAGGAAGTCAACCGAGGAACTCACACTGTTGGCAGTTTTATTTATTCAGTTATCGTTGCAGTAATTACTAGTCAGGTATAGATAATCATCCTGATAAAATAAGCAATGGGCACTTTTAGTTAACCATTCCGTTATAGTTACAACACTTACTAATCAGATACAGATAGCATGAGATAACCCAAAACCCAGCAGTTGTTGGTACTTTTATTTAGCCATTCCGTTGTAGTTGCCATACTTACTAGTCAGGTACAATGGTCGCAAGCGACAACACAAGCAAGCAATTGTTGGCAGGTCTATTTAGCCATTCCGTTGTAGTTGAAGCTGATTACTAGTCATATCAGATACAAGTCAATTTATAATAGTAAACTTTAGTTATAGTTGTCTATGATCGAGATACTGTGCTCCAAGTCGTCCATAACCGCGGACACGGCTTTCAGAAAGTTTTAACCCGGCCGGGGTGCACAAATAGCAACACACACACGATCAACCTCGAAAAAACCAAATCAAAACCCAACGAGGCTTTCACGACAAAGCAATCACAGGATTCAGAAATATTTCAGGGGGCCACCCCATTGAGTAGATCCGCAACGAAGTAAGCTAGCTCCGAGACGGACTCAAGGTTTGCGACAATGGCTGTAAACGACTGGGAACCCGAAAGTGTGATTGGGCTTGTCGATACCGCGAAAACACTCCGCTTGCCTAAACAGTACAGTGTGCTCCTCGCACAATCGAGGATCGTAAATAAAACCTCAAACTAATTTGTGGCCCCAAGAAATAAGACAGAATCAAGCTCTGGCTAAGGGGGGCCCATAATTCCCCATATGTGGATAGCGCGATAAATCAAGGAACAGGTATCAAGTACTCGGGGTCCTACGGGACACAAGTGGGCGGTCGGAAACCAAATATTATCTATCACCCACCGATGCCTCTGCTTACTTACTTCAATTTTAGTTGTTAAACAGGAATTAAAGTGAACGATAAGTAAAGCCGAGATCATCTCCAACATCAAACATGTGGCAAGACTCCAACAACTGTGGTACATGACGACACGCAACAGCACTTGAGCAAGCGACTACGACGCGCAAGTCCAACTATCTACCAAACAACAGGTAATAGGAGGTGGCCATGGCAATATAGGGCTGCAAGGGATATCACGGGTACGAAAACTAGAGCATCGCAACACAGATAGCAATAGATCAACAGGAGGGAATAAATACTATAAAAGTAAGATAGGTAGAAAGGGGGAGATGCTCGCCTGAAAACATTGCCGAAGGCTCAACCGAAGATCGGGTCGTAGCTCACATCAACTCAACGGCCTTATCCGCGAAGAAGCAAAACACTAGAATAAACACCGGATGCAATATTTAATACAACGGCAGAAGTTCGGCATGATGCATGTATGATGTATGGCATGGCAAAGATGTGATGCAATTAGGCCAGATTAAGCGGAACCGGGGTCCCGACAATTAATTAGGTGGCTCATGTTGTTTAGCTACCCCACAAGTTAAATGTTGTATTAACATGGCAACAGTGAACACCGGTTCGATGCACAGATTTAAATGAGGCCAATATAAGGCTAGATTTGCCCGCATATGGGCCCCATATTTAATTATATGGTGAATCGGCATAAGGCCCCCAAACCACACAAATATGCATGCGAGATGAACAATTAATATGCAACAAGTTGTTATTTCATTTATAAAAATAGGGTTCGAGAAAGGGGTCACACATTAGGGTTCGACGATCTTGGTCCGGGGTTCGGGGTCGGTCTCAGGGTTCAGGTTCGACGGGATCGAGGTTCGGACTCCGGGATCGCTCTCAGATAACGGGGGTAGATCTTGGCGTTCCGGGAAGCCGGACTTGGTTCGGCGTCGGGGGCGCATCGGTCTCGCCCTGGTCGATGTCGTTCTTGTCGTCGTGATGACCTTGTCGGGTCCGCGCCATCGAGTCGGGCTCGGCATCCGGGGCGAAGTGCTTGTCGTTCCGTGTAGGCGACCTTGGCGTCCGGTCCTCGGGCATCGGTGCGGGAAGGAGTTCTTGTCGTTCCGGGCTCTCGACGAATCTTGGCGTCCGAGAAGAAGATCATGTCGGTCCGCAGGGTCCGGTCTTCGGGGTTCGACGGGTGTCTTGGCGTTCGGGTTGCAGAACCTGGTGTCCGGGACGGAGTACTTGGTGGTCTCGGAACGGTTTTGGCTTCGGTTTTGGGAGTCCGAGAAACGCTCTTCAGGTTCCACGAAGTAGTTCCCGCTGGTCTTCACGGCATTCCCCGGGTTCATCTGCGCGCGTCGGTCTTTGAAATCGAAGTGCTTGGCGCCCAGGTTCGGGTTCCGTGCGGCGGTCTTGGCGTTTGCTGGAACCCACGACCAGAAGCAACGTCCCCAGAGCACCCTTACCGCCGCATCTAACACCGACGACGCCGCGGCGGCTGCCCGAGCGGTACCACCATGCCAGTGGCGCCTCAGCGCAGACGGACGGAAGGGCCGGCCCCGCGAGGCAGAGGACTGACGCGGCCTGGCGGAGGGCGCCCGCGGCAGCGGTGGATGGGGGCGATGAGGGCGGGCCCGCGCGGAGGCGCGGCGAGGGACGATGGCGTCGGGCGGCGGCCGGACCTCGGGGCGAGGGCGACGGGCTGGGGCGGCGGCTGCAGAGGCAGGCGAGAGGGCGACGGCCGGCGCTGCTAGGGTCGGCGGCAGCTGAGCGGCCGCGGACGGCGGACAGCGGGGCCGAGCTCGGGGCGGCTCGCCGGAGGCTCGGGCGGGGGGGGGGGGGGAAGGGCGCTTGGGCGACGGCCGAAGGTGCGGGGCCCGGCGGCGCAGGAGTGGCGTCGAGGCGAGGCGGCGGAGAGCGGGGACGGGCCGGGGCGAGCAGCGGTGGCGTCGGGAGGAGGGGGCGCCGTCGGCGACGCGGCGCGCAGAGGGAGGCGGTCGAGGGCCGGAGGGGGGGCTCGGGCGCGGTCGCCGGAGGGGAGGAAGAGGGGAGCGGACGCGGGCGAGCGCGGCGCTCGCCGGCGCGGAGGCGGGCGGAACAGAGCGGGGAGGGGAGGCTTCAGGCGGGGAGCTCCGGCGAGGAGGGGATCGTGCAGGGGAGCAGGGAACGCGAGGTGGCCGCGGAGAGGGGTCGCCGGCGACGGCACGCGCGACCGCGGCCGGAAGAGGAAGGGAGAGAGGCGGCGCGGCGCAGAGAGGGAGAGATCGAGGAGGAAGGAGCGGCTGGGGTGGGCTGCGCGTGGGAGACGCGGGGCGCCAGGCGGGTCCCGCGGTGGGGCCGGGGGGGTTGACTACGTGGGTCCCGCGGGAGGGTGGGTCGGTTTGGGTGGGGTGTGGGCTGGAGGGAGAGAGAGGAGAGAGAGGGGGTGGACCAGGTGGCAGAGGGTGGTTGGGGGGTTTGGGGTGGGCTGATGTGGCGTTCAGGGATTGGAGGGGGTGAGGTGGAGAGGGGCTGGGTAGAATAGGTTCGGTAGACTAGGGATTTAGGTGGACCGTTTTAATTCCTGGGGTGGTCGTTCGGGTCGAATCGTCCCGTTCGACTGCCCCACTAAAAATAAATAAAGGTTTTTATATATTTCAA
This sequence comes from Avena atlantica, assembly GCA_910589765.1. Classification (NCBI taxonomy): domain Eukaryota; kingdom Viridiplantae; phylum Streptophyta; class Magnoliopsida; order Poales; family Poaceae; genus Avena; species Avena atlantica. Next base: position 186,455,679 of record OU342738.1, read on the forward strand.
ACATGATTTTTGCAAACCGATAGCAGACAAAATAAAATAATCCGGAGACCCGGGTTTGGCGTTTGAATTAAGACGGGCGTTTAGAAAACAAAACCAGGTTTTTCCGCCAATAGTTTTATGCAAGCAAATGCAAGATGAGGACGATGCTCAAATGCAATGTGGCATGATGACATGAGCATGCGGTCATGATGATGCAATGCACAAAAACAACGCGATTTTCTAGTAGTGGTTTTGCGGGATGCCACAATTCGACACCACTAACAATGGATCTCGCCCTCGAGATCCGCCTCATGGTACCGGAAGGAAGGCCGGCGATCTACGTCTTCTCGCTTCGTATAGATCCTCGCGACACCACTAACAAGAGGTCGTTGTCCGTGATCGTCGAGAGAACACGCCGGAAACAAAAGGTCGAAGGTAGAGGTATCCACAATAAAGTCGCCTCTAACTTCCGTGGACGGAGTAAAACTGCTGGATCCACTGATTCGATGTACAAGAGCGAATGATAAGAGTAGTCGGATGGTGATCAGTCCATCGCGCACCCAAACCATTACTCTGCACACGAATAGGCGAATTATGCAACCAACTCTCGGAATCAGACTGAAGATCTTGACAAACGAGGTTCGGAAACAAAGGAGTGATGCAGACTCTGCATCGGACCTGGCGTAGATGATGTCGTCGCGTCGGGAAACATCGGAAGGCACATACAAGGAACACAGAATGGTACCACAGTTAAAGGACCACTCAGATAGCATGAACACCGGATGGTAGAACACCGTTGTCAGAGGGGGGAGCGAAACCCTGAAGGTACGACGGAAACCCAACCACGAGAATTCCTGGACTCGAAGAAAAAGAAGAGAGCGGATTCAAAACACGCAGAGGTGAGAGGAGAGCAGCAGAGGGGTAAGGAGTAAAATCAGACCTAATCAGAACTATCCAACCGATTTTGCAAAAATAGTTTTGACACTATACTTCGGCCGTTAGCTAGGTTATCCTACAGGCTGGACTTGTGGGGTATCGCAACTGCTGAGCTCTGATACCACTCTGTAACACCCTCAGAGTCGACCCTATGCAAGTTTTAGCGAAACCCGCCAAACCCGCATAGAAACGATTCAAAGGTGCCCACCAGGCACCTTCGTGCGGGTGGAAAACGAAGTAATAACATTACACAACAGTCCTCGATGGGACCCATAGAACAGATATATATATACAACACGACTCCATGAGTCAAAATACAGATATACAGTACAAAGATCCAAATCACCTTGAAAACAATAGAGCGTCCAGCTACGGACAAGATGCAAATGGGGCTAAGAGCCCTGAAGAATAACCAATGGCGTCCATAACCCTGCCCAGGCCAAGCCGGAAGGGTAACCCTGCTAACGACGTCGATCTCAAAACCTGCTTAAACAAAAGGGGTGCCGACAAGGGCAAAGGAAAAGAGGAGCGTTAGTACTGAGGCCAGTACACGGCGAGGCTAGAATTCGGCGGTCCTCGCCTACATAGGTATGGTGGGCTGAAGAGGCAGCGGCAGCATGCACTAAACAACCTATAGAGACTCGATACAACTGGCGGCAATCAGAGAGGGGTAAGAAAGACCTATTCGGAACCAACCTAATACTACCATCAAACAAACCCATCCTGGCGTTTCCCCCTCGAAACCAAACGAGGAAGTCAACCGAGGAACTCACACCGTTGGCAGTTTTATTTATTCAGTTATCGTTGCAGTAATTACTAGTCAGGTATAGATAATCATCCTGATAAAATAAGCAATGGGCACTTTTAGTTAACCATTCCGTTATAGTTACACCACTTACTAATCAGATACAGATAGCATGAGATAACCCAAAACCCAGTAGTTGTTGGTACTTTATTTAGCCATTCCGTTGTAGTTGCCATACTTACTAGTCAGGTACAATGGTCGCAAGCGACAACACAAGCAAGCAATTGTTGGCAGGTTTATTTAGCCATTCCGTTGTAGTTGAAGCTGATTACTAGTCATATCAGATACAAGTCAATTTATAACAGTAAACTTTAGTTATAGTTGTCTATGATCGAGATACTGTGCTCCAAGTCGTCCATAACCGCGGACACGGCTTTCAGAAAGTTTTAACCCGGCCGGGGTGCACAAATAGAAACACACACACGATCAACCTCGGAAAAACCAAATCAAAACCCAACGAGGCTTTCACGACAAAGCAATCACAGGATTCAGAAATATTTCAGGGGGCCACCCCATTGAGTAGATCCGCAACGAAGTAAGCTAGCTCCGAGACGGACTCAAGGTTTGCGACAATGGCTGTAAACGACTGGGAACCCGAAAGTGTGACTAGGCTTGTCGATACCGCGAAAACACTCCGCTTACCTAAACAGTACAGTGTGCTCCTCGCACAATCGTAAATAAAGCAGTAGCATGGCATAAGTACATGACGTAAATAAAACGTCAAACTAATTTGTGGCCCCAAGAAATAAGACGGAATCAAGCTCTAGCTAAGGGGGCCCCATAATTCCCCATATGCGGATAGCGCGATAAATCAAGGAACAGGTATCAAGTACTCGGGGTCCTACGGGACACAAGTGGGCGGTCGGAAACCAAATATTATCTATCACCCACCGATGCCTCTGCTTACTTACTTCAATTTTAGTTGTTAAACAGGAATTAAAGTGAACGATAAGTAAAGCCGAGATCATCTCCAACATCAAACATGTGGCAAGACTCCAACAACTGTGGTACATGACGACACGCAACAGCACTTGAGCAAGCGACTACGACGCGCAAGTCCAACTATCTACCAAACAACAGGTAATAGGAGGTGGCCATGGCAATATAGGGCTGCAAGGGATATTACGGGTATGAAAACTAGAGCATCGCAACACATATAGCAATAGATCAACAGGAGGGAATAAATACTATAAAAGTAAGATAGGTAGAAAGGGGGAGATGCTCGCCTGAAAACATTGCCGAAGGCTCAACCGAAGATCGGGTCGTAGCTCACATCAACTCAACGGCCTTATCCGCGAAGAAGCAAAACACTAGAATAAACACCGGATGCAATATTTAATACAACGGCAGAAGTTCGGCATGATGCATGTATGATGTATGGCATGGCAAAGATGCGATGCAATTAGGCCAGATTAAGCGGAACCGGGGTCCCGACAATTAATTAGGTGGTTCATGTTGTTTAGCTACCCCGCAAGTTAAATGTTGTATTAACATGGCAACAGTGAACACCGGTTCGATGCACAGATTTAAATGAGGCCAATATAAGGCTAGATTTGCCCGCATATGGGCCCCATATTTAATTATATGGTGAATCGGCATAAGGCCCCCAAACCACACAAATATGCATGCGAGATGAACAATTAATATGCAACAAGTTGTTATTTCATTTATAAAAATAGGGTTCGAGAAAGGGGTCACACATTAGGGTTCGACGATCTTGGTCCGGGGTTCGGGGTCGGTCTCAGGGTTCAGGGTTCGACGGGATCGAGGTTCGGACTCCGGGATCGCTCTCAGATAACGGGGGTAGATCTTGGCGTTCCGGGAAGCCGGACTTGGTTCGGCGTCGGGGGCGCATCGGTCTCGCCTTGGTCGATGTCGTTCTTGTCGTCGTGATGACCTTGTCGGGTCCGCGCCATCGAGTCGGGCTCGGCATCTGGGGCGAAGTGCTTGTCGTTCCGTGTAGGCGACCTTGGCGTCCGGTCCTCGGGCATCGGTGCGGGAAGGAGTTCTTGTCGTTCCGGGCTCTCGACGAATCTTGGCGTCCGAGAAGAAGATCATGTCGGTCCGCATGGTCCGGTCTTCGGGGTTCGACGGGTGTCTTGGCGTTCGGGTTGCAGAACCTGGTGTCCGGGACGGAGTACTTGGTGGTCTCGGAACGGTTTTGGCTTCGGTTTTTGGGAGTCCGAGAAACGCTCTTCAGGTTCCACGAAGTAGTTCCCGCTGGTCTTCACGGCATTCCCCGGGTTCATCTGCGCGCGTCGGTCTTTGAAATCGAAGTGCTTGGCGCCCAGGTTCGGGTTCCGTGCGGCGGTCTTGGCGTTTGCTGGAACCCACGACCAGAAGCAACGTCCCCAGAGCACCCTTACCGCCGCATCTAATACCGACGACGCCGCGGCGGCTGCCCGAGCGGGACCACCATGCCAGTGGCGCCTCAGCGCAGACGGACGGAAGGGTCGGCCCCGCGAGGCAGAGGACTGACGCGGCCTGGCGGAGGGCGCCCGCGGCAGCGGTGGATGGGGGCGATGAGGGCGGGCCCGCGCGGCGACACGGCGAGGGACGATGGCGTCGGGCGGCGGCCGGACCTCGGGGCGAGGGCGACGGGCTGGGGCGGCGGCTGCAGAGGCAGGCGAGAGGGCGACGGCCGGCGCTGCTAGGGTCGGCGGCAGCTGAGCGGCCGCGGACGGCGGACGGCGGGGCCGAGCTCGGGGCGGCTCGCCGGAGGGCTCGGGGTCGGGGGGAAGGGCGCTTGGGCGACGGCCGGAGGTGCGGGGCCCGGCGGCGCAGGAGTGGCGTCGAGGCGAGGCGGCGGAGAGCGGGGACGGGCCGGGGCGAGCAGCGGTGGCGTCGGGAGGAGGGGGCGCCGTCGGCGACGCGGCTCGCAGAGGGAGGCGGTCGAGGGCCGGAGGGGGGGCTCGGGCGCGGTCGCCGGAGGGGAGGAAGAGGGGAGCGGATGCGGGCGGGCGCGGCGCTCGCCGGCGCGGAGGCGGGCGGAACAGAGCGGGGTGGGAGGCTTCAGGCGGGGAGCTCCGGCGAGGAGGGGATCGTGCGGGGGAGCGGGGAACGCGAGGTGGCCGCGGAGAGGGGTCGCCGGCGACGGCACGCGCGGCCGCGGCCGGAAGAGGAAGGGAGAGAGGCGGCGCGGCGCAGAGAGGGAGAGAGCGAGGAGGAAGGAGCGGCTGGGGTGGGCTGCGCATGGGAGACGCGGGGCGCCACGGGTCCCGCGGTGGGGCGGGGGGGGTTGACTGCGTGGGTCCCGCGGGAGGGTGGGTCGGTTTGGGTGGGGTGTGGGCTGGAGGGAGAGAGAGGAGAGAGAGGGGGTGGACCAGGTGGCAGAGGGTGGTTGGTGGGGGTTTGGGATGAGCTGATGTGGCGTTCAGGGATTGGAGGGGGTGAGGTGGAGAGGGGCTGGGTAGAATAGGTTGGGTAGACTAGGGATTTAGGTGGACCGTTTTAATTTCTGGGGTGGTCGTTCGGGTCGAATCGGCCCGTTCGACTGCCCCACTAAAAATAAATAAAGGTTTTTATATATTTCAAACATGATTTTTGCAAACCGATAGCAGACAAAATAAAATAATCCGGAGACCCGGGTTTGGCGTTTGAATTAAGACGGGCGTTTAGAAAACAAAACCAGGTTTTTCCGTCAATAGTTTTATGCAAGCAAATGCAAGATGAGGACGATGCTCAAATGCAATGTGGCATGATGACATGAGCATGCGGTCATGATGATGCAATGCACAAAAACAACGCGATTTTCTAGTAGTGGTTTTGCGGGATGCCACAAACATGGGGAAACCTTTACTTTGACCTTGTCTTCATAGATCCATGATCACCAAGGATGGCAAGCTTTAAGCATGAGATCTTCATAGGTTTAACTCTCACATGACCAATCTGTGGATCACTCTTTGAACACCTTGGTCACCACTTGATCCTCTTCACTTTCTTCTTCTCCAAACCTTGAATCCAACATATGGTTCAAGCATTGCCTATGGACAATTCCTACCAGTACAACTTGATACAAGCATTAGTCCATAGAGATTGTCATTAATTACCAAAACCACACATGGGGGCCCACATGTTCTTTCAATCTCCCCCATTTTGGTAATTGATGACAATCCATTTGAGAGGGTTTATATAAGTAATTTAACACATAAAATGGTAGCACCAATATCAAATACTACATAAGTATATGATATTGGTACCACCACCATATATAGAGCAAACTCCCCCACAATCTATGCATGTGTGATGAACTTGAATTTCATTGCATATATTGCCAATCATTATCATTGGTGGAATTTCCTCTATATATAGCACATGCTAAGCAACAACAAAGATGCAAGAGCATGAAAGGCAAATGCTTAGAAACAAACTCAAGGCATAAACCATTTCCCTAAAACCCTCTAAAACTTCTCCCCCATTGGCATCGATTGCTGAAATGGGTGACAAGTTCTAGAAGGCCAATATAGTGATAAATCCCCAAACGGTGTGCATTCACACATATCCAATGATGAATACTTGGGAGGAAGTAGAACTATATCGAGGACCCAAAGATTGCCAAAAGAAATAAAATAAAAGAAGAATCAACAAATGATGTAAGCAATCACAAGATCCGATAAACCAATTGAAAGCAACAAAAGAGCAAAAGAATGTTTTTAAGAAGCTCCCCAAGATTTGTGCACAATTTAAAAATAAATGCATTAGAATACATAATGCACAAATATGGAATCCTTGATCCCCCATAAACATTTAAGGCACAACGAATGAGAAAGAAGACAAATGAGCATTATTAAATGAATTAGATGAGCTCCCCAAAGATAATGCACCAATTATGATAATTGCATTTGGGAACAAAGTGCATAATCATGGAATCCTCACTCATCCAACTCCATTTTAACAATACAAGGCATGAGAGAACAAATATTATAAGCACAAAGTTATGCTATAAATAAAATTAGGAAGCTCCCCAAGGTATGTGCAACATTAGGTTTTTGTATGTGAATACAATGTGCACAACATGGAATCCTCACTTCCTCTATTTTACTTATAAAACAGCTTTGTGCAAATAAGCAAATACCAAGGCATAAAATTTGCAAGAAACAAATGGTTGAGCAATAAGTAAGAGACAACATATTAGCGGGCTCAACCACAAGGATGTGTGAGATGCATGACAAAGCATATTATAAGACTAGTACAAGGATGATCATTGCGTATCCACATAGTATTCAATGAATGATATTGCTTAGTATGACCATACAACACACATGAAACAAGGAAGATATCAAAAAAAAATTGAGTAACCTCTTTCATGTGTATAAGTTTCTAAGTAGACAATCTTGCAAAGATATTGATCCACAAAGAAACATGTACACACAAAGTAGATACTTAAAATCAATAGAGAAAGATATCCAAAATGAAGTCATGACAATACCAATAAGATTTTTCTTGAAAGCATGGCCAAAAGGCTCAAATATATTATTGTACATCGGTGAGCTTCAACAACCAACACCACCCATACATTACAACTATCACCAAGGAAAAAGGAGAAAGTTGGAATATATGGAGAAAGGCAACAAGTATCACAAGGAGAAATCAACTAGCAAAATTTCACTATTGCACATGAGAGAAGTTGAGGAAAAGATAGACAATAAAATTGCTAGATTGACATATTTGGGATTGGTGGATCATATGCATGATTTTGTATAGTCCCAATTATATGCACTCATCTCAACTTATGCACATTTACAATAGAGAGTTCTTTTAATACCATGGCTAGAAATACAACAATAAATACAATAACAAGAATTCATGCCAAGATGCAACCTACAAAAGGTTGGAAGTAAGATAAATATGCATGAGCAAGAGATACTTGTTACCGAGATATAATTGGTAGGATGTAGACGATAGGAATTCGTTGGTCATCCTACAGCTTGTCTCAAATTTTCTTGTAATCTCTACTTCTTCAAAATCGAGAGACAAGCATCCAATATATCTCCAATGTACCTAAAACAAATTAAGTACAAAATGGTCCCCAAACTTATTGGGTCCAATGTAGTTAGTGCAACTACAATACATAGGAGAGACTCCACATAAATATGTGCATATTGATATGAAATTGAATTTCATGCACAACTTAGCCGATGGGATTTGGTGGAGTTTTCCCTATATATTGGATCAAAGAAAGCAAACATGCCATAATATAAAGATGTAGTAAATATGCCTGCACGAGGCTTTCAAGAACAAAAAAGGAGATACAATTTGAACAAAAGCACCAAGTAAACCGAGATGTCACACACAAGAGTGAGACATGACAAATGGTGTCCAAATTGTATCAAAGAACCAATTCAACACATGAAAGATTCACAAGTTCAACAAATAAACTAGGAAAAATCCAAAGAGCAAAAGATATATAAGAACACAAATACTCAAGGATTTATCTCATTCTAAAAATAGACAAAACATGAAACAAGGAATGAGACAAAACCAACTCCCAAAAAGAGCAAGGTTCCAACAAGAAACCAAACTCCCCAAACTTTTCATGATGGCACAAAATACCAAGATGAAAAGATTGAGCTTCCAAGAATATAAAATATGATATGGAACAAAACAGGAAGCATAAAAGGATTGTTCTAGATAATATAGGAGAGCTCACCCATAAGTAGTACATTTTATATAATTTTATTTTGAATGCAAAATGTACACAAATGAGATCATCACTACTACCTATATTAAATAAAACACAAGAGGATATCAATAAAATAATAAGATTCATAATAGGTAAGTAAGGCATGGGAGCACACGAAACATTTACTTGGCCATAGATAGGACAAGATTAAGCAAGGGCCAACATGAATATGATCAATAAATTCTACCATAAATTGAGTATTCATTGTCCAAGGACAAGAAATATTGGGTGTACTTTTCCCAAGGTAGCTTGCATGAATATCCAAGATCATAGTCACAACAAGAAGCATATAACAAAATATAATAATTACAATTGATGCTTCGAACAAGATTCTTGGTAGCTTCCAATAGTCACACAATCACTAGTGATTAGAGTAGCTTGAAGCAAATGGTTTCCATGAGGATATATATATCTAAATATGAGGAAACACATACCAAGAAACATTCTCACATACAAGATCCAAAATATGAGCAATAAAGGCATTCAGGCAAATTGGAACTTGTATGAGCAAAATGTGTCACATAGGAGCTAGATAATTATCAATATCAATTATAAGTGACACAACCTCGAATTCATTTCTAGGATTGTAATATGCACTAAGCATATGACTCCCCCATAATGTGATACTACCATGAAACCAACATGAGGCAAAAGGATACAAATAAAGATAATTAATGGACCTTATAAAACTTAAATTTCTCATGAGAATTATACCACATAGAGACTAGACAATAATCCAATATAAATACTAGGTGGTATTACTCAAGTACACATAATTTTAGGATTGTGGAATGCCCAAGCATAACACTCCCCGAAAATGGGATAATACATTAATCTCTCACAAGAGCCAAATACGATACCAAATGTAACCAAGTAAGGCTCAAACACAAGAAACACACATACATGGTGTGCCACCTAATCATAAACAAATATGCTTGATACCTCAAGATAATTAGGTGGAAAGCACAACATGTACAAAAGCATGGAATATACAAAACCAACACATGCACAAGGGGGCGAGTAACTTTCAATGTAATGAGTTAAGCATATGTTACCGCAAGGAGAAACATTGGATATATAACATAATCATGATAATCCAAATGTCTTGGCTTGACACAAATAATTGATGAAGATCCATCAATTCTTAATAATGTAACCAAGTCTCCAATGCCCTCCATCAATACCTATTGATCAAGTTTTGGCATGTTGGTCCCCAACCAAGTTGGGTCCTAAGAGGTTAGTCACAATAGGCTTGGCAACCCAAATGGTTCTTTTCTTGAACCCACATTGAGCACCAACAAATTTGGCAAACACATTGCCAAACTCATCCTTACAAAGAGAATAAGCATCATCAATAATGATAGGGTTGGATGAGGAGATACCAATAATGCATGAGGAAGAAATATGCCCCTTTGCACGACATATGTAGCAAGTTCTTCTCTTGCCATCTTTCTTCTTAGGTGAAGCCACAACTCGAGGAAGATCTTGAGTAGTCCTCTTAGGAAGAGGCCCATTAATGACTTGAGGTGGAGCTTGAGGCTGCTTCCCTTGTTGCTTCACACTAAGAGGCTTTTTCTTCAATGGGCAAGATCTAACATGGTGCCCTTCTTCGCACTTGAAGAAAACAATGTTGGCCGGATTCTTGACTTGATCTTGGCCATTCTTCTTCTTGTCCTTGTGCTTAAACTTGATAGTGGACTTGTTATTGATATTGGAGTTGAATCCAAGACCACTCTTGTCATTTGGGGATTTTTGCACACTCAAGATTTTGTTGAGTGCGGCCTTCCCTTGATGACCCTTTTTTAAGTCATTCTTCAAAGAAGTGAATTGAACCTTGAGCTCTTTGATTTCCTCTACATGGTTAGTTTCAATAAAAGTACTAGAAAGTAGATGCTACATTGTTAGAGCAACAAGGCACGGAATGTAATTCCTCACGAGATGTAGCATGGTTGTGAGAGGATGAATTACAAGGACTAGCACATGGTAATATAACATTTGGAGTAGATATAGTGCTAATGTCCACATGAGTCCCACTAGATGTTACCTTTGACACGATGGCCTCATGAGATAACTTTAGCCTTCCATGGGAGACTAGAAGATCCTCATGCGAGCTTGAGAGCTTGACATGACTTTCTTCTAATTTCCCATATTTTCTAGTTAGCAAAGCAAGTTGAGCCTTTAGCTCAACATTATCCTTCAAAATAGATGCTTCACAAGAAATAGAGTTAGTAGCACAAGCATCATCATTATTAGCAAGAGGTGAGGGCAACTTGGCAAGCTCTTTTGAATATGAAGCTTTAAGTTGCTCATGCGACTCGGTGAGTTTGATGAGCTCCCTCTTAATGACCCGAGAGCCATTTTAGAGGTGCTTAAAATCCTCAACAAGTTTAGCATAATCAACTTCAAGTTCATCATTTTTAATCTTGAAGGAGTTAGCCACCGCAAGTTCTCTATCATGGTATTCCTTTACTCTAGATAATTCTAGAGCAAAAGTCTCCTCAAGAGATTCTTTCGTGGTTTGTTCTTCTTCAAGGGAGTCCTTTAGTTGTGCAATTTCATTAGCATACTCACGCTCAAGCGCAAACTTTTGAGAAATAATATTCTCTTGATCCTCAATTAGTTTCTTGCCTTCAGTAGCACAAGTCAAGATTTCAAGAAATTTGGAGGAAGCAATTTTATTTATATGAAGAGCGGAAAAGACAATCTCTCCCATCTCTAGGATAGAGGCAATATCATAATCACCTAGATGATCATCATAATTATCATTCTCAACCTCATCATCATGAGATACAATGGGATCCAAATAGGTTACCTTTGTTCTCTTAGCCATAAGGCATATGTGAGAACCGGACGAAGGTGATGATGAGATTGCTCTTCTAGCTCTATTCAAAAACTGGTCTTGTCCCTTGGAATCTTCATTTTCCTATACATGGTTAGCAATACAAGCAATAGAGGAAGTATAAGCATTTTTTTCATGGCAACAAGACAACCCAAGCATATCATCATGAGATTTATTCAAGTCATTTCTACATGATATGCAAGTACTATTAACATAAGCATGTAAGAAGTTTGTAGTGCTGAAAGTGTTAAAGTCCAAAGATAGATCATTGCAACTAGATAGAGATGATGGATTACAAATAGTAAGAACACTATCCAAATTGCAATTTCTATCACCACTCACCAAATCATTACCTTGTGAAAAGTCACATGTTGGTGAAGTGGTAGAGGATGAGAACTCATCTCGACCGGAAGTGGAAGAAACACAATCATCCTCAATAATGTTGGACACAACATATTTATCTTGAAGTTTTGTCCATAACTCATGAGCGCTCCAAAAAGGAATGATTGAAGAGGTAACTACATAGCTCAAAGCATTAACAAGCACATTAGAAGCTTGAGCATCGAGATATAAGTTTTTCTCATCCTCACAAGATAGATTTTTGAAATCCATAGGAGGAGAAAAACCTACATCTACAATACGCTCCAAATTTGGGTCCATGTCCCGAAAATGAATGAGCATGCGATTTTTCCATATATCATAATTTGTGCCATCGAATATGAACATGTCATTGTGCACAAATCCCCTAGCCGATTCTTTACTCTCAAGGCGGTGAAGCCTAAAATGAGAAACCGTGCTCTGATACCAATTGAAAGGATACGGATGTCGCCTAGAGGGGTGAAATAGGCGATTAAAACTTTTCCTAGAGTGGCTCAACAAAGGCGGAATAAAACTAGTGTTATTTGTAAAGCACAACCTTAAACAACTAAGGTTCACCTATGTGCACCAACAACTTATGCTAAGAAATACAAGCAACAAAGTGATAGCAATATATATATTACTTAAAGCACGAAGGCTATCACAATGTAAAGTGCATAAGTAAAGAGCTCGGGTATAGAGATAACCGAGGCACGCGGGGACAACGATATTTTACCGAGTTCCTCCCAACATGGAGTACGTCTAGTTTGGAGAGGGGGTGGTATCAAACACCAATGCCACAAGGCCTCCCTGATTCCAGTGATCTCACCCCAATGGGATCGATCCACACTTCCACTATCGGTGCACTTGTCGGTGGCAAACCGGAACCTCTCACAAGGTTGGGGCACTTCTCCACAATTTAATTGGAGGCTCCCAACAAACGCCACCAAGGCCACAACCTGCAACATGAACAAACCGTCTAGGGTTCCAAGAACCCAAGAGTAAAAAGCTTCTCAACTTTCACTCACCAAATCCTCCGGGGAGAACTCAAACCGATGCACTAAATACAATGGCAAGAACACAAGTAGTTCTCAAATCCTTCTCTCCCAAATTCCACCAAAGCTACAAAAGCTTGTGGGGGAATAATAGAGGAAGAACAAAGGAGGAGATCCACAAAAGACTCCAAGATCTAGATCCCAAGATGTTCCCCTCACTTAGAGGAGAGACGGATTGGTAGGATTGTAGATCTAAATCTCCTCTTTCAAATCCATAAAGTATATGCAAGAATCAAGGGAGGGATTGAAGGGGGGTATCAAGCTTCAAAAGGTCAACAATGGTGGGGGAAAACTTGCAAGAGAGCTAGGGAACCATTGGGGAAGAAGGGCCCCTTAAATAGGTCCCTAGAAATCCAACCGTTAGGCCCAGGAATTGCCCGGTCCGGAGTCTCCGGACTGGGGCCAGAGTCTCCGGTGTACCCAGGCCAAACGGGGGAAATCTGGAGGACGTACTGTACGCGGTCCGGAGATTAGACCGGAGATCAGTCCGGAGTCTCCGGTCTTACAAAAACTGGCAGAAAGACCAATACGAGAACATCCATAACTTTTACATCCGGACTCCGATTTTGATGATCTTGGGCTCGTTTTAAAGAGGACAATAAGCTCTAAAAGATCATACAGAAAAACATAATAGTACATCAAGGGAGTATAGAACCAAATGACGAAAGGTTTAACCTCTCTCAAAAAGACAAACCAGTAAAACCTCCAACATCGAAAACGTAGTAGAGAATGCATATGAAATCCGTTTTCGATGAACTAGAGCTTGTCATGGAGATTAAAACAAGCTTTAAATCCTCACATGAGTAAGAACCAAATAATGGAAGGTTTTACCTATCTCTAAAAGACAAACGGTAAAACCTCCAAGATAAAAAATGTAATAAGATATAAAGGGGAAATACGTTTTTGATGAACTAGGGCTTGTTATGAATATTACCACAAGCTCTAGAACCTCACATGGATAAGATCCAAATAACAACCAAGAAAGGATGATGCTAAGTATGCAAAGGTTTGAGCTCTCTCTGAACGATATGATCGAGTTACTCACTTGGGAGCCCCTCTTGATAGTACGGTTGTCTATCCTATAAACCGGTCTCCCCAACTAACACCACGAGACCGGTAAGAAAGAAACCCTATCAAGATCATACCTTTGCCTTGCGCATATTCCACTTGATTATGATTTAGACGGTCTTGTCCTTCTCAAGATGGAACACTTTTCTTGATTGCTCTTGTACGCACTTGCTTGATGAAGACTTGCAAGTTACTCCCCCATACAACATGGGGAAACCTTTACTTTGACCTTGTCTTCATAGATCCATGATCACCAAGGATGGCAAGCTTTAAGCATGAGATCTTCATAGGTTTAACTCTCACATGAACAATCAATGGATCACTCTTTGAACACCTTGGTCACCACTTGATCCTCTTCACTTTCTTCTTCTCCAAACCTTGAAGCCAACATATAGTTCAAGCATTGCCTATGGACAATTCCTACAAGTACAACTTGATACAAGCATTAGTCCATAGAGATTGTCATTAATTATCAAAACCACACATGGGCGCCCACATGTTCTTTCACACACTTTATTTTCTTTCCCCTAATAGACTTGAACTATTGTGCCATCAAAGTTGTATATGCTTGCACCTATACGTTGGAATTAGGAGAACCGTGCTGTCACGGGAAACGTTTTCAACATTGCACTTGTACTCTGTACACAATTGATATCGTGCTCTTTTGTCTATGGATGTCAACGGTGTGAAATAAATAGGGAACTTGTAAGTCCATGGAGTTTGTATCCTGTGTTAGAGAAACGCCTGGGCTGCTAGCCTAAGCCATGCCTAATCATGGTGGAAACTTGCAGCATCACCATAGTGAGATATCTATGAAGCATCCTCAATAAAAAAGCTATACATATAATAAATAAAAAGATCGTTGAGATACTCATTGTCTACTTGCCTTGTCATTTTGGTTATGGGAAATCTCCTATACCATGTGCAAGGGGTACCCCATTGGCGGTTCCCAATGATATGCAAATACTTACAATTACAAGAACTTACATGTGACCAAAGTTGAGTAGCATGAGGAGTGGCCCTCATATTCAAGGGACATGAGATTGCCAACTTATATTTCGTCAAGCATATACTCCATCTTTGTGTACTTTAACCTTAATCATCTCAAGATGCCTATGATAGGGGCAATGAGGACTCAAAGCTAGTAAGTACCATAATATTTTGGAAGCTCTTTATGACTTGTAATCCCTGCTTCCCTCTATAAAGGGACCTTTCTCCCACTTCCAAGTTGAGTCAGTAAACCCACTTCCTCTCTTTCTCCAGCAAGCATTTGAGTTGCTGAGCATTCATATGGTGATTTATTCAATCATTTTATTTATCTTCCTTGATTGCACAAAACTCTTATTTATTGAGTATTACTTTGAAAGCCTTCACTTGTGAAAAAACTTTTTGAACAAAGAGTGCTCCTGTTTTGAAACTTCTATAAAAGCTTTTGTGAAACTGTGCTAGGTATTCTCTAACCAAGAACAAGTTTGCCAATTCCAATTATGATTTATCTTTATGCATCTCTATTGTGACTGTTGTACTTGGTTGCAAGCTAAGTTATATAATGGTGAGTTGTTTTCTTCTATGAGTTGTGCAATGGTAAGTGTGATGCTTCTTGTTTGTATTCTTTTATCGACACTTCACTCCATAAACCTGTGGACATGTTTACTGAGCTCAGTTTTCGCTTAGGGACAAGCAAAGTCTAAGCTTGGGGGACTTGGTACGCCCAATTTGCATCACCTTTCTATATCATAATTTACCTCTATTCATTGATATTTGTCTTATTATGAGGTATTACTTATGGCTTTTCATCTGTTTATGCATGTTGCATGATTCCTGGAGGATGGACCACCGAAGTCTGGATTCTGATGGAAAAGAAGGCATTTCAGTGCAATTTCGCGAATATCAGAAAAATATGGAAACATATTATTTTACCAGAAGACGAAGGAAGCCAGAAGGAGGAGCGAAGAGGGGCCACAGGGGGCCCACACCCCCTAGGCACGGTTCCACCTAACCCCGCGCCTAGGACAGGTGTGGCCCACCTGTCGGCCTCCGTCTCCACCCCTTCGCCTATATCTTCTCTACGAAACCCTAAGCCTAGGGGAGCGACCACAGATAGATTTCCGCCACCTCTGGGGGCGGAAAACACCGAGAGAGAAAGATCTCTCCGACAGACAGATTTCTATCGGGGTCCCAGAGAGGGGAGACCGTCGCCATCAACACCATCATCAAGCTAGGCTTCATCGGGATCATCATCACCATCATCACACCATCATCTCCACCAGCACCATCATCACCACTCCGTCCCGCTGTAACAATTGTGTTGGATATTGCTTTAGTTCTTAGGGGAAACTTTCCCGGTGTTAATTACTATTGTAGTTGATGCTTGTGAGTGGAACCATTGGATTATTGTTTATATTTAGATTGTTATCCATTACCATATCATCTTTTATCTTGATCCATATGATGTCTTGTGAGTAGTTCGTTGTGTTCTTGAGGACATGGGAGAAGTCATGTTGTTAGTAGTGAATCTGTGATGAGTTATTATTCAATGGTTTAGTATTTAAGTTGTGGTGCTATTCTTCTAGTGGTGTCATGTGAACGTCGACTACATGATACTTCGCCATTTATGGGCCTAGGGGAATGCATTGTGTATTTGGCTACTAATTATGGGGTTGCCGAAGTGACAGAAACCTGAACCCCCGTTAGGACACCTTTGCACAAGGGAGCGTAGGATCTCAGAGTTTAAGGCTGTGGTTAGATTTATGTCTTAATTACTTTCCTGTAGTTACGGATGTTTGCAAGGGGTTTAATCACAAGTATGTATTAGTCCAAGTAAGGTCGGTACATTAGCACAAGTTCACCCACACAACACTTATAACACCAAAGAAGAGTACTCAGCTATTTGAAGCGAAAACACTTGACAGAATTCCCATGTGTCCTCGAGAACGTTTGGTCCTTATAAGTATTTCCACCGGCTTGTCCTTTGCTAAGAAAGGATTGGGCCACTTGCTCTGTTTGTTCGTTGTCTTTATTACTTGCTCGTTGTTTTGTTGACTTATCAGAAAACCACTAAAAATCTGTTTGCTAAGTATTCACATGGATTTCCTGCTCCACACCACTGTTCAGCACCTTCTGCTCTTCGTTGGGATCGACACTCCTATTTATCGAAAGTACTACGATAGACCTCCTATACTTCCGGGCCAAGAAAAATAGTTGTGCTACACAAACATCACCATGTCCTCCTCAACCTTAGATAGCGCAACTCGCACGGCCAAGTACTGCGGACGAGGACTCGCAAACTGAGCCTCAGATCGTCCAGAAAAAGCGCCAATCTGAGAGCCATCTTTGGAGTCGCCATGCGACTGGCCCCCCGGGCCAAGACGAGAGACTCGCTAACAAAAACAGTGCAATCAACATCATCGCGGACTCGCAATCATCGCGGAGTCGCCACACTCGGGGATTCTCCCCTCTTGGACTCGCAATCATCGCGGAGTCGCCACACTCGGGGACTCTCCTCTAGCGAACTCGCTCAACGCGGACTCGCCATGCTCGGCAACAACCACTACTATTTTCAGAATATGCATCTCTAAAGAACCTCAAGTGGCCTCTACAAGCCAACTCGAGCCTTGGGGACTACTCCTAGGCATACTGCGTGTACGCATGATTTCTCGCCCTCGCATACTCACCACGCTCGGGGAATCGCCACCATGGACTCGCCCTCGTGGACTCAACATGCTCGGGGACTCGCCACCGCGGACTCGCCCTCGCGTATTCGCCACGCTCGGAGACTCGCCACCGCAGACTCGCCCTCGCGTATTCGCCACGCTCGGGGACTCTCCACCGCGGACTCGCCCTCGCGTACTCGACACGCTCGGGGACTTGCCACCGCGACTCGCCCTCGCGTACTCAACACGCTCGGGGACTCGCCACTGTGGACTCGCCCTCGTGTACTCACCACGCTCGGGGACTCTACACGGTGGACTCGCCCTCGTGTACTCGCCACACTCGGGGAATCGCCACCATAGACTCGCCCTCACGGACTCGCCCTTGCGTACTCGCCATCGTGAGCTCGCCCTCACGTACTCGCCAATCTCGGGGACTCGCCTCGCCCCTCGCGTGTTCGCCTGCATCGACTTGGCGATTTCATCATCAACGATTTGGTGGCCTCCACGTCCTCTACGACAGCAAGTTGACAAGGCGCCAGCCAAACTTCTCCAAGGGGCGACTCCGTCCAATGGCGACTCGCCTGGCGCGTCGACTCGTCCAGGCGAATGAACTACTTTATGAGTTATTTATCTATTTCAGGAGCTCGCCAACGACTCTACCCTAGAATCGTCTGCGCCGATTCTTCGACTTGAAGTCATTGCCGATTCCTTGACGCGCCCGGGGACTACTAATGGAGGAATACCAATCGGGGTATACCCACGAAGCGGAGTCGCCAGATGGTATCGAGCCGACTGAAGCCAAGCCCAGAGCGTGTCGACTCGCCGAATACGGCGACTGGCGTATATTGTACCCAGACGAGTGGCGCCGACTGGAGGCCCAATGTAGCGACTCCAATAGAAATCCCATCAAAGTACTTGTAAACCCTAACTGGCTGCATATATAAAGCCACTAGGGGCACCCCCACGGGACATCTTCTCCTAGGTCATATTGCATCCTCTCTCATATTAGATTAGATCTAGTCTCTTCCTTCGCCTACGGCGGCTCACTTGTAAACCAATCTATGATCATATACTGAATTGATAGCAGGACGTAGCGATCCTCCATCGAGAGGACGTAAACCTGCGTACATCGTGTGCAAATCTCGCTCTCGGATTCTCCTACGTCGCCTTGCTCCCTCTACGTAAGCTACCCCGGTAGCATCTGTCGTGCAATACCACAATAGTATGTGCAATTAAGTCACACGTCTTGTAAAATAGATAAACAAGTCACAAAAGTTGTCAAATATGTGTACCGAGTGAACCGCCGTTTTTTATAAAAAAAATGTGTCATGCGTTGTCACGTGAGGGGGGAGCATGGCACTTAAAAGTCTACAGAAATCCCCTTATGTTTTCGGGCGAGCATGGAACTTAAAAGTCTACAGAAATCCCCTTATGTTTTCTTGACCTGGTTTAGTTGGATTCCTTTTTTAATAAGTTATCCGATCACGTAATTAACGCCCACATCGATCGAATCGATCTGAAGCTAGGTCATGTTCGTGATGTGTGCGGCGATGTAGAACAAGAGTGGCGAACCAGCGAGCTCGTCGGGGACGCCGCGCGTGAAGGAGAAGAACCCGCACGCCAAGGAGATGGCGCCGGCTGCCGATTTCCCCTGTCTCCGGCTTGACTGGCAGGAGGCCCCGTTGCCGTCGCCACATCCCCGCCGCCATCCAGTCCGCCGTCGCCACATCCCCACCGCCATCCAGGCCGCCGTCGTCGGTCATACCTCCGCCATCCAGGCCGCCGTCGCCACATCCCCGCCCCCATCCAGGCCGTTGTCACCTATTAGGTCGCCGCCCGACATGGTCTCAACTCGCGATTCGATTACGGAACGGAGCAACATCGATTTAATCTGTGATGTTCATGTCGTTTTGCATGTGTATCCTCGTAATTAAACACGCGTCTTTTTTGCATATATCTGAGTCCCTAACCGTCTCACGTGACACGCACATTACTCATTTTAGTAAAAAAAATGGCGATTTGACCAGTTTGTGACCCGTGCCACGTGTTTGACAAGTTGTGACCAGTTAGTATATTTTGCAAGATACGTGACTTATCTGTACATACTAAACAAGTTATACGACCACGAGTACAATTTACTCTAAGTTAAATGGGTGTTTACGTGATGGCGGCGCCTTCCTATGTGGCGGCTCTGCTTGCAAATGATTGTAATAACGCTGTTTCCCTCAAAAAAAAATGAACATGGCACAAGGAGTTTAGAAAAAACAGCGATGCAAGAACAAGGAACACCCGTTAAAACAAAATGCAGACAAGGAGCAGAGTGGGAGCTGCTAGTTGCCGCCCGCTGTGGCACCAACAGCTAGCGCCGCCGGAAGACAGCGGTGGCCGGCCTATTAAATTCTGTAAGCAGGAGCTTCTTTCTTTCTTCTTTTTTTCAGTTTTTTTTTCAGATTTGATCAAATTCTAAATCTATAAATATTATTTAGAAAATCATGAACAAAAATTTCAAAAATCATGAACCAATTTAAAAAAACAAGAACCTATTTCAAAATTATGAACCAATTCCAAAAAAATCATAAACCAAAATTTGAACAAAGTTTCAAAATTCGTAAACCAAATTTTTGAAAAAATTATGAACCAAATCTACAAACCGTAAAACAAATTTTCAAAAAACGTGATTTTTTCCAAAATACAATAAACATTTCAGATTAAAAGGGAAAACCAAAAAAAACTAAAACAGAAAAAGGAAAAAGGAAAAAAATACAAAAAGAAAACAGAATAGAATGATCACACCGCGGAAATGGACTGGCCCAACAGTGAAGACACAGCGGACGGCAATTAACATTTCGCCAGCAGAGTTGCTATGCTCTTCCAGTTAAAACACCCGCTAAAACGGCGATGTGGTCCAGTTATCTGAACAATCACGAGTTGGACCTTCTATGCCAAAAGAACAGCTAATGGGCCATGGGCTCACAAGTCACAGCGGTGGTAGCCTTGTACGAGAGAGCTCGGCCTACTATCAGCACCCGAGCTGGGTGACCGCGCAGCGCCGAGGGAGCGCTGAATAATACCACCTCGGGGAAGCAACGGGAAGCGCGAGCGGTGGAAGGCTACAAATAGGAGCGGCAAGGGTACGTTGCAACTCAAAAAGGGTCGGTTGGCTATGTATGCCACGTCCATCCTTATCTGATGGGTGCTGTATGGCTATCAAGACATATGGCCGACATAATTTCTGGGAATTAATAGGGTTGGCTCGTTTTGGCCTACCCTCCATGTTTAATTTCTAACTTTTGTTTGAATTTGAACTTCAGTTTTGGGCTATCGAATTAGGAATTTAGTGCGTGGGTATTATCTTCTGTTCTTGTGTCAGAACTCTAAAAAAGGAGAACGTGCCACAGTAGTGCTATACATTTCACAAACCCTTCTGTTTTACATTTTTTGTCAAAAAAAAAAGGTCTGCATTCTTTCAGTTCCAATAAAAACAGTGCAATATCGAATAGAGAACACCACACTCTGAAGGGAATTTTATTTCACATGAGAAGGCAATCGAGGCTCAGTTTAGTTCACCACCCTCTAAGAATAACGGCATAGGCAGAATAGAGAACACCCTATAGAAACAAAAAAAAAATCCAGAGCAGGAGTAACTGTTTTCTAGACTTCAATTGCAACAATAATAGCATCGCTTCATTGGGAGACAGCAAGATGTAAACATTCTACAGCTGGAATTCGAGCTGTGCGCCTTCATTGACGCCATCTGTGTAGTGTAGATCAGGGAAAGCATCGCATATGATCAAATCTACTCCTTCCCACTTTCTGCCTTGCCTGCTGCTGGCTTCTTCTCGTCGTCATCATCATCACTCTCTAAGCCCTGCAAACGCAACAGTCGTGTTGTTAGCATCAAGCCATCAACCATACAGCTGCACAGGAAAGCAACATTATGCACGTCAAACTCGGAAGTGCTCCACAACATAAGAACAGACACCTATGTAGCCTATAGTGGTAGAGCACTAAGCTTCTAGTTGGCCAGGCAAATAATAGATTCAAGCCCCCACTACTAAAAGTCAAAGGTATGTGGTTCCACCTGCGTATGATTTTCTTGTACACCTCAGCACAACAAGGAACATCTAAAGATTACAGAATGATTACCAAACTTCGTATCAGTGGCACTAGAACAAGGAATTTCAAGTGTGCAATGTCTTGTCCAATACTGTAATCGCACATCAAAGCTACATTCCATAGGTATGAAAAATGCTAGAACAATACCATCTTGTGAACTGTGCCTAATGACGGAATCTGTTTTATGGAAGCAGGTGTACTTACTGTTGTACCATCTATCTTATCAAACTCATCGTCTAGCCCATCATCATCATCACCAACATCTGTAGGTAATAACCAAAAAGAGTCATATATAAGAAATGCAGGAGCATGTAGTAACTAATGAGATGGATCAGGTACAGGAAAGTGAATAGCATACCAGGACCCTCATCATCACTGCCCAAATCTCCAAGAAGAAAAACATCTAGATCTTGCTCTCGACTTGATGAGGTAGATGTCTTGCTTGGCATTTTCGTGTCTTTCTGTTCTGGTGAAGTTGTAGGTTCTGAGGTCTGTGATATTTCCTTCTGGGAAACAGTTTTTTCCTCCTCGGCTTTCACTTTCAGCTCCTCAAAATATTTGGTCTCATAACTATTTGGATTACATTTAAGTCAATAAGCTATTGAGGATCAACAGTAGTGTGCAAGAAAACTATGCTCAAACTAATTGTGAATATATGGTGTACTTGAAAAGCAAACCATTTAACTCAACTAGAAAAACAATGAGCCTACACGGAAAAAATAAAAATATCGAGCCTGATTGCTCATGATTTCAAATTGTGTATTAGACTAGGATATAAGATCCATCCTTGTTCCTACTACCTATCATGAATACATATATGCAGGCATGTGGAAAGGGAAGTATGTGATGACTCCAAAACAAAGTGGCACCAACCAAATAATAACTGCTTGCAAATTAATTCATTTATCAATGTACATGTCTTCTACTAGGTTATTGAACCGGAGGAGATTTCACACACTAAAGATCATGACTAGAGCAATAAGAATAATTCTTAAATTCCTTCAACAAGTGTGACACCTAGGATACTTGGCAAACAATTCAGGTTTAAGGAATGAAAAGTTTGTTCCCATCCCAAAATGCAACCAACGGGTTGCATTAGACACAGCAAACTTTGAACAAAGCATTCTGATAGATATTTATTTTGTGCATTTTCAGGAAATAATCAGTCCAAAGTATCTATAATATTCATGTTGCATTTTTACAAAATATAAAGCATGTTGCCCTCTAGAAAAGTTAGGTCGGGTAATTCTGTTAGAAAAACTTATGACGCAGAAGTTCGACACTGACCAATGACCACAATACATATTAGAATTAGCAATAACATGAGCAAAAAATAAGCAAGAAGAGTAGAAGACTTACGGTGTTACGTAGTTGTTTACTAGCAAGAAATAAACTCGCCAGAATTTACGCTCTTTCATGTATCGTGGGCACAGCTCATATCTGAACTTTGAAATTTCCTGGATATAAGATAGCAATACTAAGAATTTTAATAGAATACAAAACTGGGCACTTGTAGAATAACTTGATAGACTGATAGACTTTTTTCATGGACAGTAATGAGCTAATGGCCAGGTTAACAGAAAAATCTAGCTCAAGGCTCGGCAAACTGGACCAGCAATTAACTTGTAGCAACCAAGAACAGAACGGAGAAGACCTAGAAATCTCATCAAACTATCTATATACTAATTTTCCTTGAGGTAGGTTCGTCTACCAAGATTTTGGTTCCGATTTTTCCATGGACGCTTTTGCCCCTGCCTGTTCGGGGTATTTACCAGACCTGCCACCGCCAAGTGGAATAGCCGTCCTCTCCTCCCGTCCGCCGTCTCCAGTCTCCCGGATCTTCTCTTCGACCTGACTGTCGGCGCTCCCCGCATCCCGGAGTCGGCGGCAGACCCGTAGCGCGCGTTGGGCCGAGCTCCTGCCGCCCTGAGACTAGGCCTCGCCTGCGGTGTTGAACTTAGTCCATCTCTCCAGGCTGCGGCAGCGCCGGACAACCAGCCAGGAGGAACAGGGCGACTGAGGGGTTGACCGAGGGAATAGCGGTTCTCGACGGAGCGGGGCTGGACGGGAGCGCGTTGCTTGACGGAGCAGGGGCTGGGCGGCGCCGGAGTACACCATGGCCTAGGGGCAGCGGGGAGAAGGCGACGGCTAAGCCAGCCGACACCTGCGGTGCATGCCGCTACGCTGGAGACAGTGTCGCCCTCTTACTGGACCCTCCTCTGTCTAAATCCACCGCAGAAGCAGTACCGGTGGGCTGTATCAGCGTGGGGGTTATGGTTGGGATCGGGAGGAGTGTGCAGGTGGAAGTGAGTCGCTGTTGGATCTGATCCATAGCTTCCTCCTCGTTTTTCTGAATTTCAGATTGCACACGATGAGTAATTACTGTTGTTGTTCATAACTCAACTTGCCCGTGTCCACCGGCCACCGCGGCGCGGGTAAGGCCACAAGCCAGTTCGCCATGAGCAGCAGCTGCTGTTCTGCATGTGTCCACCAGGCGCGGTTGCGCGCCGTCTCGCCATGGGCAACTGGTATCGTTATATGATTCTTTTGTCTCCGGTATGGTGAACATCTCACTGAAGGGCTGAACTCCCAGAGCACGTCAGCGATCACACTGGAATTGTTTGGCCACCACCTGCAGATTTCTCAGGTGACACGATGTGGTTTATAACTTGTTGTGCTGCCACTCGCTTGCAGTCTGAAATTTTCTTCGTACTCCTTATATGCTATTTTGCAAGGACACCAACTTAAAACAAGTCTGGACCACAATATGGACGCATCGATGGTGTTTGCTAAATTCTTGGTAATAGCCTGTAGTTTTGAGCTCTACTTTATAATTCTGCAATTTGGAAGCTCCATGTCACAGCGTGAGTGTTGATGTCCGACTTTGATTTGAGTAGCTGAACCCTATCGACTAGAATCTTATCACTATATATCGGAACACTTGAAGGAAAGGAACATTACAAAAGGTAGGTATGTATATCTAAACTGATGGGTAAAAGGTGTGATTGAGAAAGAAGCTGGTTGTAGTCGGATTGGTAAGTTGAATATTATTGTAGTTTTTAAATCTAGATCATAGAGGTTCTCTCTGGATAAAACTAAGCGATCCTTCGTCTTTAGGAATGGAAGTTGAGGTAATCTTAGTAGCAGCAAATTATGTTAGGATGCTTGATAGTGTGATGTTGGTAGTGAACGAAAAATCTTGTGAGAATTTTTTATATTCACTGTATTTGCACGTGCGAGAATAAAGAAACTAAGAAAACCGTAGCAACGCACGGGCACTCTGCTAGTAATCATAAAGAAGCGAAGGTGAATGAAAACCATATTAGCCTTCAGATAGGGTAGTCTGATTTGACTAAAAAAATCAGATCAGTCGTTATAAATGAATATCGGTGTTCATTTCAGCATTTATCGCAAGCAGGCAGCATACTCAATAGCAGTGCTTCCTAAATAGTAGAAGCACCTCATTTTGAAAATTACAGTGATAACAACCAGCGCATGAAAAATGGGTACTAATACAGTTTGAACCAAAATACTTTTATCGCAATTTACTATAGAATCATGCCTCTCTTTATATAAGAGTTCCATTCAACATTTTTTTTTTGAGAGAGAGATGTTCCATTCAACTTCAGGTTACCCTAAAACTGGTGTCATGACACTTTAAGTTTGACACTAGCTGATATGCCTTCTTATGTTGTGTAACTCAAACAATTCATTCCATATCATTTAGCATTTAGTTTAGTGTAACGAATGTCACAATATTTTATCCTTGATCTATACAAACTTGTCTTAACCGAATGTCACAGTATTTTATCCTTTGATCTATACAAACCTTTATTTTGAAAAAACTGTGTTGTTAATACATCCAGCTATTTGTCCTAATATCACTGCAAAAGACCTTTTTCAAACTTATCTAGAGTACATTCTGATTTACAGAGTATGAAATATAAGTACTATCATATTTAACATTCCCCAGGCGTTGATAAGTCAGTAAAAATGTACTAACTGTTCAGTTAGCTAAAGCTATCAGATCAATCTTAAATCAATACATTATCCAGAATAGTAATCACTCCAATATTCCGGACTGTTTGAAACTAAAAACATTCGTCCACACTCTATAGATCGAGCCACAGAACCCAAATCGACATGCATGCATCGAACACCCACTGAAATGGTTAAGGGATAAAAAACCTTGACGGCCGAGAGGACGAGAGTGGCGTGCCTGGCCTGCCATTCGTTCAGATCCTGACGCACATTCGACACCGTGGGCACATCAGACATCTCCGGCTCATCTGCGCAACCAAAATCCTATCAGTCAACCCAGCGCCTCGAATCCCCTAAACCCAATCATGAGTAAACCGCACCTTGCAAGGGGAAGTCGCGGAAGGTGCTTATGGTCATGCCGTTGACGAACTCGCGGAGGTCTTCGGTGATGCCGTAGCGCTTGAGCTCGTCGGCGTCGGGCGCCGACTCGGCCGCGGAGGGGAGGGGCGAGATCACGGTGATTGGCGGGATGGAGGGGACGGGGATGTCCGAGGCGAGGTGCATGATCTGGCCGGCGAGAAGGTCGGCCTGCTTCGTCGCCTCCGCGGCGATCTCGCGGGACTTGGTCGCGGTCTCCGAGAAGATCTCCTTGGACTTCTTCGCCGTCTCCGACACTAGCACCGACGACCGCTTAGCCGCCTCCAGTGACAGCTCCTGCGACCGCTTGGCCGCCTCGCCGGCGAAGGACCGAGCCCTCTCCCAGAGATCCATCGCGCTTGGAAGATTCTGGAAGGTTCTAAGTCGTCTTCGCTGACGTCGGTGCGGGGACGGGAGTATTGGTTATTTTGCTCGAGAAACTGGAAAGGAGATATGGAGATTTGTTGTCAATTCTGCCCTCGTTTATTGTGATAATTGTTTGTACTAATTCTTTTCTCCGTGGTGCTAGACTGCTACGCACGTTCACGGTTATAGAAAAGAGTAAACGGTACCAGCGCTCTTAATCTTTTATCGCGCCTTTACTTTTTGATCGTAATTCTTTGAAATTGTATATCTAGATTCTAAATCTTTTTCAAGTGATTCACATAAGGTTCTATTTTGGTCTGACCAACGTTGACCGATGCCATATCAATAGTTGGGCCTACGAGGCATACCGGCCACCCTATATATTTGCAAATAGACCCCTAAGGATTTATTTCTTCCAGAACAAAGTCCCTCGAGCCAGGCTGCTCTTCCCGCCGGCACGATCCATCCATGTGTGATGTGGGTGGGCGTCGCCACCGGCATCTCGTATATTTCTTGGTCTTGTTGATTTGGTTCGTGAAGTGCAAGATTGTATGTGGTGTGGTTTATGGGACATGGTATGTACCAGCATTTTGGCCGGGGTTAGGAGTTTGGGCGAAAGACGCGACGTGCAGCTAGCTACACAGAGTCACAGACGAGTCGTGTGCGTATACAACTAACCATATGAGCATGCATGTGGCACCCATGCATCCGCTGCCAAGGAGGTCGCTATTAGGTACTCGTGTTAGGTTCGTGCGTGACTATCCAGCCATATACATCGAGCCAGAGTTTATCAGACATCATGTATACTGTACATACCAATAGAAAAGAGCATGTACGTACGTATGCGCATGAGCTTCGTGTCATTCGAACTTGCGAGCGAGCGAGAAATGGGGTGTAAGCTAGCTCAGGCGTTTGACTGGCCGCTCTAGAAGCCTGCGCTGAGATCACGATCCGACATGGCGCTTCCGCTCCCGTTGAACTGGATGACCATCAGCAAATACAAAAACGCAGGGTGCCTGAGGTTGCTAGTGAAACCTTTGCAAACACTGCGTCATGCCGCCCGAGCTCGTTCACTGAAACATCAACCCCAAGATCGTGACGTGTGGCTGCTACCATCACCTAAAGTAATACACATCAGCAAACAGTTGCACGGGAGGTCACATCCAGGGCCAAGACGAGCTAGCAGCAAGGGTACAAGATTGCATGTAACGACACATGTACAAGCAAGGAAACACGGCATAATCTGGCATCGGAATATAACCGCATGGACCATCCTTTCGAAGGATTACAACATGGGGGGCTTTTTACAAATATACATGTGATGTGGCAGTGGTCAAAGTGCCACGTAGACAGGTCAAAGCGGTCCGTTGAAAATAGGACCTCAAACGAATCACTTTGAAAGATTTAGAACATAGATGTGCAATTTCAAAAAATAGGGACCAAAGTGAAGGCACGGTAAAAGAACTAGGATCGCACGTACGGTTTACTCATATAGAAACTCAGATATGCTAAGGGCATTTAATATGTGCAAAAAACCACACCTTAAGTCCTATGTGGCAATGCTTGTAGTCTACTTTATACATAGTGAAAGAAATAAGAGTTGTCCATAAGCTTATAGGTGACCTTAAGCTTATGGTTTGTTCACAAGCAATAGAACATAATTTACTCTCTTCTCCCTCTCATGCATAAGTATATAGGATGAGACATGTGGGTCCCAGCTTATAGTTAAAGTTCACCTTATACATAGTGGAAGATTTTACAACAGAGGTAGGTCCCGTCTTATGGCTAAAGTTCACCATATACATAGGTGATGCCCTAAGTATAGAATCTCTGCAATAAGTCGTCAACCTTGTGGCCACGTATTTATGTGGATACAAAAGTGGGATGTAAATACACTAGCAAATAGGAGAGAATTAAACGAGTATTAGTCTAAGTTAGTATAGAGATGTATTTTTTGTGTGAAATAGAGATGTCACCGTTAGAATATTAGGCATAATTTCCACGATTAATTTTAGAATATAAATCATGACAACAACAGCCACAATCATGTGAACCTCTAACATACTAGATGTATTGATCAACGTGAACAGTAGCAGACTATACGCACTAACAGTCATAGTAAAACAACAGATCTGATGACGGTGTGTGTACTGATCGGTTGTCGGTGTAGTCGTCGTTGGTGCAGTAGACTGACGAAGAAGTCGACGTTGAAGACGACGCGCACGAGGTCCGGCTTGACGACCAGGAAGACGAACTTGAGCAGTCACGCGGAGCGCTTCCCAAAAATCTTATTCGCTCTCTCCCGTACAGGATCATAAAGGCGAGTGGTTCCGGAGACCTGCTCTCCCGACCGCCGGCAAGCGGGATGGAGTAGACTACGGTGGCGGCGCAAGCAGAGAGGATGGCAAAACCCTAGATTGGTTTGGTGTCGTTCGTTGTGGAAGCCGAGCAGACGTTTATATAGAGAGGCTCGGAAATCCCGTACAGGACCGCACACATTTTCCTGAGCAGCAAAATAAAGCTCTGCCCGGCGAGATTCTCGCAACCCGTGGCGCGCACGCGTCGTGACGAGGCGAGGCGAGACGAGCGTGCGAGCGGCGGCGGCGGCGTCGGAGGAGGAGCGCGCGTGTAGCTCTCTTATTTTCACTCACTTATAAAGTGGTGCAACACTCCACCTTATAAGGTGGTGCAACTCTCCTTCAACTTTCCATGTGAGACTAAACTTTAGCTTCCACATCTCTTGTCACACACATGTGAGTTGTCACCAATTTGGGCCAAATCACATATGGGCTTCCACATACATGGGCTTTGAGATTTAGAGAAAATCTGAAATCACACATGGGTCTAATGATTTAGCCCATTATTTATATCAATCCCCCACCAGATCTCAAATGCCCATTTGAAGATTTTTCAATCCTCGCTACTTGTTTATATACCAGTGTTTCAGTAGAGACTGTTAAGTTGAACTTCCGCCTAAAATCTTGAACTACGTCTATCAACAACTTGAACAATGGACGAACCTTGAATTGCAAGTTTGGTGCCAATAGATTTCACTCAACATCATAACTAGTACCTGGCTGCCAGTAGCCTACCCCGCGGGTTGGAGCATATGCATCATACTCCCTGGTCTCTTCATGATTTTAATAGAGATCACCCAAGTCTCATAGACCGCGACGTTTACAGTCGAACTCATATAGGTGTGTTCTTTCAAGAATACCTTGTAGGACGACATCTTTGCTAGTTAAAGCCAACATAAACACATTAAGGCATATTGCCAACCTGCCTTACAGATTATGAGAGTTATGCATCTTCACATAGAGAGGGTTACAAAATACTCTCCCCAGTCCACCCACTAGTTTGTTCTTCCCAGGTCCTAATTCACGGGATCTCCGATCACATAGGTTGGGTTACCACTAGGTGTGACATTCATGGGTCTCAACCCCATCTCCCTCGATGCAATTTCTATCACATTTTGTGATAGTCCCTTTGTAAAGGGATCTGCCAGGTTTTTGTCTATTTGAATATACATAACAGTTATTACTCCGGAGTTTCTCAATTTCCTGATAGACTTCAGACATCTCTTCACGTGTCTTGATGACTTCGCGTTATCCTTAGAATTGTTCACTTTGACAATCACAGTTTGGTTGTCACAATTCAAAAGGATTGCCGACACAGGTTTCTCAACCACAGGCAAGTCCATCAAGAGCTCACACAGCCATTCTGACTCAACAGTGGTTGTGTCTAAAGCAGTAGGCTCTGCTTCCATAGCTGACATCGGCAATATGGTCTGTCTATGGGATCTCCATGAAACTGCACCACCTCCAAGGGTAAACACATACCCGCTCGTGGCGTAGAGTTCATCAACGTCAGAGATCCAGTTCGAATCACTATATCTTTCAAGCACAACAGGGTGTCCTGAATAGTGAATCTCATAGCTCATTGTACCACATAGATAGTGCATGACCCTTTCAAGTGCATGCCAATGATCAATACCCGGGTTAGACATGAACCTACTCAACTTGCTCATAGCAAAAGAGATATCAGATCTTGTAGCGCTTGCTAAGTACATGAGATAACCAACAACTTGTGAATATTTCAGCTGATCTGTTGATTCCTTCTTATTCTTTCGTAATGTCAAACTGGGATCATAAGGTGTTGGAGAAGTCTTGCCATCATTAAAGCCAAATCGTCTCAAGACCTTCTCAACATAATGAGATTGCGTTAAAGTAATCTCATTCTCGTCCTTAATAAGCTTGATGTTCAGAATCACATCAGCCTCTCCCAGATATTTCATATCAAAACTCTTTGATAGGAAAGACTTGAATTCATTTATCACTTTCATATTTGTACCAAAGATCAGAATATCATCCACGTACAAACATAGTATAACGCTATCGCCCCCACCATGGCGATAGTAAACACACCTATCAGCCTCATTAATGACAAAGCCAGCAGAAAGTAGAGTTCTGTCAAACTTCTCATGCCATTGCTTAGGTGCTTGTTTCAGGCCATATAAAGATTTTAATAACTTGCACACCTTTGTCTTTTCACCTTTTACCACAAACCCTCCGGCTGATCCATGTAGATCTCCTCTTCCAACTCTCCATTAAGGAAAGTTGTCTTGACGTCCATTTGATGAACGAGAAGACCATAAGAGGCAGCCAGGGACAGTAGTACTCGAATGGTGGCCAGTCTAGCGACAGGTGAATATGTGTCAAAGTAATCTTCGCCTTCTTTCTGTGTGTAGCCCTTAGCTACAAGTTGCGCCTTGTACTTCTCAATAGTACCATCAGGCCTTAGCTTCTTCTTAAACACCCACTTACAGCCCATAGGTTTGCAACCATAGGGTCGTTCTGATAATTCCCAAGTTCCATTAGAAAGAATCGAGTCCATCTCATTTTGGACAGCTTCTTTCCAATCATCTGCATCAGGAGATGCATATGCCTCTGTAATGGATCTAGGAGTATCGTTCGCAAGGTACACGATGAAATCATTACCAAAGGATTTTGCAATCCTCTGTCTCTTACTCCTCGTGACAGGTTCATCGTCATCCTTCTTAAGGACTTCCTCATGTGGTTGTTCAGAATTCTCAATAGATGCACTAGATTCAGGAAGTATTTCAGAAGAAATTTTACCAATGCTATGCATATCTTTCATAGGAAAAATATTCTCAAAGAATGTTGCATCACGAGATTCCATTATAGTATCAACACGCATATCAGGCACCTCAGATTTAACCACTAGAAATCTATAGCCTACACTCCGTGGAGCATATCCTAGAAACATACAATCCACTATCTTAGGTCCGAGCTTGCGTTTCTTGGGAATCAGTATGTTGACCTTTGCCAAACACCCCCAAGTGCGCAAATATGAAAGTGATGGTTTTCTCCCAGCCCACTCCTCGTAAGTGGTATTTTTTTATTCTTATTAGGAACTCTATTCAGGACATGACATGAAGTCAACAAAGCCTCCCCACCATGCCTTTGATAAACCAGCAGTGGCTAACATAGAATTCACCAAGTCAGTCAGCGTGCGGTTTTTCCTCTTGGCAACCCCGTTTGATTGGGGCGAGTAGGGAGGCGTCCTCTCATGAATAATTCCATGTTCCTGACAGAATTCGTCAAATACTTTGGGAAAATACTCACCACCACGATCCGACCTAAGACGCTTGATCTTTATCTCTAGTTGTTTTTCAACTTTGGCCTTATAGATTTTAAAGTAGTCTAAAGCCTCATCTTTAGTTTGCAACAAGTAAACATAGCAGAATTTAGTAGCATCATCTATCAACGTCATGAAATATCTCTTTTCACCTTTTGTCAACACACCATTCATCTCGCATAGATCAGAATGTATGAGTTCTAGAGGTGCCAAGTTTCTCTCCTCGGCAGCCTTGTGAGGCTTTCGAGGTTGCTTTGATTATACACAACTATGGCACTTAGAACCTTTGAAAATAGTAAAATTCGGAATTAAACTCATACTGGACATCCGAGACATCAAACCAAAATTAATGTGACATAAACGAGAATGCCAAACACTGGTATCATCATTAACATCACCACAAATATGATTCACGGATTTATTACAAAAATATTAAAGTGAAAACCGGAACAAGCCTCCGAACTTATAACCTTTACCAATAAATTGTTCATGTTTCGAAACAACCACTTTATTGGACTCTAGCACAACCTTAAACCCATCTCTACACAGAAGGGAGCCACTGACGAGATTCTTGTTCATAGTAGGGACATGCTGCATGTTCCTCACCTGCACGATCTTTCCGGGAGTAAACTTCAGATCCATCGTGCCAACACCACGAACAAAATCATGTGATCCATTCCTCATTAGGACGGCTAAATCCCAAGCGACCTGATAAGAAGTGAACATAGAGATGTCAGCACACACATGAACATTAGCACCCATATCAATCCACCAACATGGTGATTGAAATACTGAAAGAACAGTAAATAAATTACCATACCCATCAGTGTTGCTAGTGGTCACGGCGTTGACAGTCTTCCCACCTTTCCCTCTGCGATCTGCACGATCTGGGCAGTCCTTGGAAAAGTGGCCGAGCTCTCCACATGAATAACAGTATAGCTCGGCCTTATTCAGCTTCTTCTTCTTCTTCTTGAAGGTTGTAGTCTTTTCAGGCTTGTTGAACGAGGGCTTATAGTTCCCTTTGTTTTTGTCGAAGGTCTTCTTTTGCGCCATATAGGCGCTAGACTGACCCTCGCCTCCTCTCTCAACAGTGTCCTTAGCCCGAGCCTTCTCCTCAACATCAAGAGACGCTATCAGGTTTTCAACCGATATTTATTGTCTCTTGTGTTTGAGAGTTGTGGCGAAGTTCCTCCACGAAGAAGGCAACTTTGCAATAATGCACCCAACCACAAACTTGTCGGGTAAGATACACTTGAGGATTTCAAGCTCCTTGGCAAAGCACTGTATCTCAGAGCTTGCTCAACTACATAATGGTTGTTAACCATCCTGTAATCATGAAAGTTCTCCATGATATACAGCTTACTGTCAGCATCTGCTACACCGAACTTAGTGTTCAGTGCCTTCGAGAGCTCTTTTCTATCTTTGATGTGCATATACACATCAAATAACTTGTTGTCAAGAACACTCAGAACGCATCCCACAAAGGCAAGATTGATTTTCTTGAACTTGCTTTGAACCTCGTCAGATGTAGTTCCCTCAGGTAAACCCTCATTAGCCTCGAATACTTTCAGAGCTTGCTGCCACATAGTGGTCTTTACTGCCACCTCTTAAAATGAACGCCGGTAAAATTTTCCGGCTTCATCACATCGGCCAAGTGTCCCATGTTTAATTCAGGAAATTGCCTATAATAAGGCTTTTGGATTGTTGGAATATTAGGCATAATTTCCACGATTAATTTCAGAATATAAATCATGACAACAACAGCTACAATCACGTGAACCTCTAACATACTAGATTTATTGATCAACATGAACAGTAGCAGACTATACGCACTAACAGCCGTAGTAAAACAATAAATCTGATGACGGTGTACATACTGATCGGTTGTCGGTGTAGTCGCCGTTCGTGCAATAGACCGACGAAGAAGTCAATGTTGAAGACGACGCGCACGAGGTCCAGCTTGACGACTGGGAAGCCGCGCCGTGATGACGAACTTAGCAGTCGCGCGGAGCGCTTTCCGAAAACCTTATTCGCCCTCTTCCGTATAGGATCACAAATGCGAGTGGTTCCGGAGACCTGCTCTCCCGACCGCCGGTGCATGCCGGCAAGCGGGATGGAGTAGACTACGGTGGCGGCGCAAGCAGAGAGGATGACAAAACCCTAGATTGGTTTGGTGTCGTTCGTTGTGGATGTCGAGCAGACGTTTATATAGAGCGGCTCGAAAATCCCGTACAGGACACGAAGTGGACTAAGCCCACGTCGCGCACGACATTTTCCTGAGCAGCAAAATAAAGCTCGGCTCGGTGAGATTTCCACAACCCGCGGCGCGCGTGTCGTGACGAGAAGAGACGAGGCGAGGCGAGCGTGCGTGCGAGCGACGGCGGCGGCGGAGGAGGAGCGCGCGTGTAGCTCTCTTATTGTCACTCATTTACAAAGTGGTGCAACACTCTCCTTCAACTTTCTATGTGGGACTAAACTTTTAGCTCCCATAGCTCTTGCCACACAGTAAGCTGCCACCAACTTGGGCAAATCGCATATGAGCTTCCATATATATGGGCTTTGAGATTTAGGGAAAATCTGAAATCACACATGTGTCTAATGATTTAGCTCATTATTTCTAACGGTCACAATACAATCATAGACGTACGAGCATAGGGGTAGGGTGTGCGTGTATACGTTCATAGGTGTGGATGCATATACATGTTGTGAACGTCTATGATTATATTGTGTTTCTAAAAAAAATAGATCTCTAATTCACACAAAAAATACATCTCTATACTAACTTAGACTATACCCGTTTAATTCTCTCTTATTTGCTAGTGTATTTACCGGGATCTGAGAGGATTATTCTAAATCCGCAAAATCCCCATAATCCATTTGTCACGCCGGGTTTAGACAGAAAAATCCTGAGATATTCCTTTAAATCTTCTCATTTTTTTTCCTATATTAAATACATCTTATCATACTATTGTATTTTTTGTTAGAGTATTTGAGGAGACCGGAGGAATTTGGATGAGCACAAGAAAATTAAAAGCCTAAGTGGAACTAGTGGGATAGGTCACAAGTGAGATATGTGATTTAGCCCACATGTCACACTTAATGTAGAGTTAGTACAGAAATATAAAAGTAGGAACAAAATTGTCCCATTTCTATATTGTGACGTCTATGTGTTGTGAGTTTCGGTCAAAATTGGACATCATAAAGTTTGAGCAAGTAGCTGACACGGAATCCTTCCAAGGTGAACCTGACACCAGGGGTGGACCCACGTACTTCCTCCATTTTAAAATATAAGATATTTTAGATTTGTAAAAAAAATGTATTTAGACTTTTTTTGGTGGTTAGATTCACTCTAAAACATACTAAAAGAAGTATAGATATATTTGCTTCATAAAGCTAAAACATCTTATATTTTGAAACGGAGGAGTAGAAGCGAGTGGGGCATCCACTCAAATTTTGAAACTTCAATAGAATTTGTTCATTTTTATAGAAAAAATTACAATATATGAACTTGTACAAGGAATATCCCTAGTCCGATTGTTTGCCTCATTCACAAACTCTTTTCTAGGTTTGTCCCTTCCTAACACAGAAACATTGCTGATACGCTACCTACTCCCTCTGTGTCAAATTAGGTTGCATATAAGATTTTATTAGAGTTAAATTATACAATGTTTGACCAAGTAGTTTAATGCAACTATAAACTTATACAATTTCAAATTAATATTATTAGAATTGCCTTGAAATATAATATATACATTTTATATCATACATATTCATATTATTTTGTATATTCTTGGTCAAACTTTGCAGACTTGCACACAAAAATATGCGCAACATAATATGGAACGGAGGAAGTACTATTTTCACCATTGATTCAGAGGTTGAAAACGAGGCACCCGGCCCAATGCCTAGGGTCGGCCACTAGAGTTCAACTCCTGAGAGAAGCCAGGTGTAATAGAGAGAGTATTTTTCTTCAAAATTCCACCATTTTATTAATAAACATTAATAGCAATACAAAGAGTTTCAAAAGTGACCACCTAGCGACAACTATAAACACTAGCATGAATCAAAGGCACGTCGCCGTCCTTGCTCCTCCATCACCGGAGTTAGACAAAGTTTGTCGTAGTATAGCTTATTATAGTAGACTGGCTGAAAGTCGTCATGCTAAAGCCCAAAGGACCAACGCACTAGAGCAACAACTATCGCCGAATATGCCAAATATAAATCGAAAGAGACTAACCTCAAACCACACCAACCAATACGAACAACAACCGGATCCCAAGGAATCTATCGGACACACGACTCCACACGTCCTCCGCTGATGCTAAGCGCACCACCAGAGCGAGGATAGGATTTGAAGGACCTTGTTTTGACCTCAGGACATAGCCTCAGCCTCAACATCCTAAAAAAGACACTAAAAACAGTCTAAACAAAACACGGAGACCTCCCACCAGCGAGTGGTCGTGGTCCGCCATGCCTCCAAGTCCCTAAGACCGCTGGAGACGGGACGGACCGGTGGCGTCGCCAACGGAGGGAAGGAACCCTCGTTAGGTTTTAGCCGCCGCAATCTCTCTCTGTTCTCTCTATATTCTCCAGTACCGGTTTAGCATATATTTCTCTAGTGGTAATCGCTCTATTCTCTTTCTATTCTCCTGTACCGATAATAGAGATAGTTGACACTATGTTTATCTAGTGTGAATTATTGCTCTAGTGGTAACCTCTCAATTGTTAGGGAAGGGTTGGCTGCATTTACCTTCAACCTCTACAGCTTTTGCTTACGGTACACGCTAGTTAGATCGATCTTGGCATCTTGGGATGATGAGTAAGGCCGGAACTAAAACTCGAAACTAGCAAGCTGAATAAGTAGGTTGCAACTCAATAAACAAGTTTTAGTTTATTAAACAAGTTTGAGTTAAACATTCCGAGTTTATTGAGTACTCGTTTAACTCGATAAAGGTAGTGATAACAGTAAATATTTTGTCTATGTGAAACAACCGATCCTGATTATTATAGCTTATCGACTACAAATTATTATACATTCCTAAATAATAAGGAATAATTGTACATACAGGCTATGATGTTGCTTGGTGACAATTTTACATAGCTAAATGAGCAAACTTGTGAACTTTCAAGTCGAGCTGAATTTCTATTTTTGACTCATTTGTTGAACAGGTCGAGACGAGCTAACTCGTAAGTTGAACGTGAATTCCAAACCTAGATGAGCAAATGTATATCAAAGGGGTAGAGGATTGAGGGAAGAGGGTATATCGTTGACTTTACATTTATTCGAGTATAAGAAAAGCCAACAGAGTTTTGCAGGAAGAAAGACAAAGCGAGTTTGGCGTGAATATGATATACATGATTTTGTGATTTTATGTAGCTATAATTGAATGTACTATGTATCAAAACTATGCAAATAATTAAGTCACAGACTATGCTAGCTATATTTTTTTCTTATTTATGTGTTTTGTTCAACAAATGTCATAAGAACTGATGGCAAATAATTAAGTCACAGACTATGCTAGCTATATTTTTTTTCTTATTTATGTGTTTTGTTCAACAAATGTCATAAGAACTGATGTTACTATAATTTTCTCTATCATATAAGATGTTATTAAAACTAAGCTGTTAATTTAGACTGGATGCAAAGAATTAAGCAATAATAAATGATACTAGCTGCAAAAAGAAATTATTTTCGTATTTTGTACAACAAACACCACAAAGAACGGGGGTAGATGTAGATAGGATCATCTCCTTGCCGTGCAGACTCAGGTTCTGAACTCACTTGGTCTGTCCGAACCCTGACGTGAACCAACCGAAGACAGTGGCGGAGCTGCACCTACTCTATGTGGTCAAGGTCAAGCGACCACATAAAAAAATTGGCTAGCATTGAAACTTTAGCTAATAATACATCATAAATGATCCTATAATTCTTAATTTTCGATATCACTGCAGTTTTTTATGAGTTTTTTTTACAACACTCGCCGCTAATCTAGCTCCGCCACTGACCGAAGACGGCAAGAGAAGGCAGGGAGGAGCCTAGTCAACGCGGGCTATTCGGATTGCTGCTAGCCTGCTATCATTTTCGTTTTTTTTCTTTTTTTTTGCGGAAAAGATGGGCTGCTACGTGGGTGTCACTGTCAGGGACGCCCTTCTTAAAATGTGATTGCAGGTAGTACTTGGAAGAAACTAGGGCCCCGGAGAAGCATAAAAGATAAAACCATGCCGGCCACTACCAGTACAATTTCCAAGTGCCAATCGTGGGCTGCCAGGGTACCGTAGTTACGCAAAGCCCAACACAATTTGTTTGCCGGGACACAAATTTTCCTATGTAACACAACACATAGTTTTCTGAGGCAAATGCTATGCGCCGCTCACTGCGGCGAGGGTGGCTGGCGCCGCATAGGGGTGTTCCTTGATGGGCTGGCCTATTTATTTCACCTTTACCTTTTTCTGTTCGTTTTTTGTTTATTTTCTGCTTTCTGCTTACTATTTAATTTTCCAATTTTTTACGTTTCAGATTTTGAAGTTTTTTGAAAAGTAAACGTTATTCAAATAAATTTTGATCACTTTTTGACAAGATTGTTGATGATTTAGAAAATTTGATCGTGTTTTCTCCAAAAATGTTCAAGTTTTTTAAAAATATTCATGATTTTTGAGAAAAATCGCATTTTCAAATTTGTCCTTGTTTCGAAAAATGTTGACGCCTTTTATAAAATTGTTCACACATTTTGAAAACGTGTTTATGATTTTTGAAAAGCCGTTCATGATTTTTTTCAAAAAATGTTCATGATTTATTTAAAAATGTTCGTGTTTTTAGAAAATGTTTATATTTGAAATTTGGTTCATTTTTTAAAAAGTTCATGTTTTTTAGAAAATGTAGATGCTCTTTAAAGATCTTCACCGTTTTTGAAATCACTATTTAATAAAAAAAGAAAATGTTCATTTGGGCACGTCCTCTGATTTGAATGGTCAGAATACCGACGATATCGCTGGTCCTCTCCAATTCTGGTGGCCTTAGGGTCTTGGACACGTGGCGGACCACACACCCTCATCGGCGAGAAGTTATCGTTCTTTTTGTCTGTTTTAGTGTCTTCTTCGAGATGGTGAGGCGGTGGCTCCATCGTGAAGTCGGAATAAAGTTCTCCCCGTTTTATCCTTGCTCCGGTGGTATGGCTAGCACCAACGAAGGGCACGTGGATTTGTCGGATCTCGTGGGATCCGGTCGTTTTATGTGTTCGTCAGTGTGGTTTTAGTTCAGTCTCTTCTGATCTATGATTGTCATTATTGGAGAGGATTACTGCTCTAGTGCATTGGTCT
Source organism: Avena atlantica (assembly GCA_910589765.1). NCBI lineage: Eukaryota > Viridiplantae > Streptophyta > Magnoliopsida > Poales > Poaceae > Avena > Avena atlantica. The sequence goes on from OU342738.1 coordinate 186,494,908, forward strand.
GTTGGACCTTAGCATGACGACTTCCCGTTTATCTAGTATGACAAACTCTACTATAGTAAGCTTTGTCCGGCTCTGGTGACGAAGTGGCGAAGACGGCGGGACGTCTTTGGCTCACACTAGTATGTGTAGTCGTCGCTAGGTGGTTCAAATACCTAATTGTAATTTCTTTTTATACTCTTTATCTAATGTTAATGATTATCAATAAATTAGCGGAATTTTTGTAAAAAGAAAAAGAATAAACAAAACCGAATTGAGCAGCGCTGCGAAGTGAAGAAACGTTACACTGTCAACCGAATTTTAGATTTGAGTAAATGGCATTAGGAGTCACACAACTTGACGTGCATTTGCGCTTAAGTCATATAACTTGTAAACTAAACTAACAAGTTACACAACTCGTGAACCCGTGCACCCGTGGTCACAAAACCGGTTAATTTGGTGGTTTTTGACCAAAACCAATCTTAGACAGACTAAATTTTTACAATAACCCCCTCGTACTTCTACATAATAAATTTTGAAATCCGCACCTTTTCGTTTCAAAAAAATCTAATATTTATCGTGAGCATGAGAGAGGTTTGTAGCTCCGGAGCTCTAGTAAGCTCGGTATTTGAAAATTTTGAAATCCATACTTTTTTATTTTTAAAAAATCTAATATTTATTTTGGAAATGCATAAGTGCGCGATGACCGTTGCATGTTTAGGTGAAAAATTCGTTTTTCTTTGGGCTACAAAAAAAATCCTGTATAAAAAAGCACGTGTCAGAGATTTGTCCTTTTTGTATTTTGCAAAATAAAACGTATTTCTTTATGAAATATTTTGCATACCTTAGAAATGCATATATATTTGTGCGTCATTTTTTTCGGAATTTTTAGAGTCTTATAAATACTCCTAACTTTTTTTTTAAAGAGCTACAATGAGCTCGGAAGCCACGTGAGCATCCTATACACACTTGGCAACATGAAAAATATATGATAAGGGTTTTTTATAAAAAAAATAGTCTGTCTATAACCGGTTTTGGTCAAAAATCACCTAGTTGACCGGTTTTGTGACCACAGGTGCACAGGTTTGCAAGTTGTATGACTTGTTAGTTTAGTTTGCAACTTGTGTAACTTAAGTACACCTACAGACCAAGTTGCGTAACTTTTAGTGCCATTTACTCTTTAGATTTTAATGGGCTTATTTTTGATCGGGCGCCATCGTTTCAGTCGGTGCGTACGGACGTGCCGCTACGAGCGGTGTACAGCACCTCCCCGTTTTGTGTCAGTTGGATCCAAGCTTATGTAATGTTGCTCACAGTTCAGTGTACTTCCCTTAAAACGTTTATCTACTTCCTTCGTTTAAAAATATAAAATGATTTAGCTTTGTAAAGTAAATATATATCTAAACTTATTAGTATGTAAATTTATTCCGATTTAAAATAAATCTAGACACTAAAATAATTCTAGATACATTCATTTTTTTTAAACCTAAAACATTTTATATTTTGCAATGGATGGAGTATATGCTAACAAAAAAAACATCATCGCGCTGTAGTATGTTGAATCTAGAAGGCAAAATCTCATGTATATTTTAGAAATAAATATTAAATATTTAGTTTTGCAGGAATTACAGAAATGTTTCTCCTCATGAATTTAGGCATCTTTTGCCGCTGTGCCTCATCTGTGTTCTGTACTGTTTTGCAAAAAAAAAAAAGCAAGGAGCAATTCAAGCGCGCAGTGTCCCAAAGAAAACCAACACATAACCACGCAACAAGTCAAGTGACATGGTCAAATTTCGTCTGCTCAAAAAGACACAGCAAATCCCCATTTAGAGGGTCGGCCAAACGAGTACGCCCCGCCGGAAGATAAGGTCGGCCGCCGGTCGTCTCCACGCGCACAGAAGCTTCCATTCCTCCCCCCACGATTTCCGGCCCAGAATGCAAAACAGGGAATCAAAACGACAGTGTGCAAGACAACAGGAACAAGACGCCGTCCGCTCTCGCTGATGGGCAAATTAAATAAAAATAACCTAAAATCGTAACAAATTTAAAGATTAACCCTGTTCGAAAAGAAATTTAAAATGAATAACCCTTTTCTGTCACTCTCACTCGCGTGGCGCCGCAGCCACTTGTGCAACTCCATATGAGACGGCCCCGCATGCCTGCCACGCTGTCTGGCTGGGGCCCGACGTCGCACAGCTGCCACGCTGGCTCGCATGTGCAGCGCCGTCAAGCCTGGCGCCGCGAGCATGCCAGCAACGCCGCTCGGGCTGGCGCAGCACGAGTTGCCACGCTGGCGTCGCGGGGCCCAGCCCATAAGTGTGGCGCCTGTCGGGGTGGCGCCGCACCCCCCTCTGCAACGCCATGGTAGCTGGCGCCGCACGCCTGGAGCCCTTAGCGCTTGCGGGCCTGCCTCTCCCCCAACCCTAGCCTCATTCTTCCCAGTTTCCAGCACGAGGCGGCGGCGACGGATGCACTCACTCCCCCTCTCCAATCATCTCCAAAACGGCAAGATCTCCATTGGTTTCTTAGGGGATTTCATCCCCAATCCATTCTCAAAGGTACTCTCCCTCACATCCCTCTAGTTCATCCAAAAATTCCATTGTATTTGTTTGTAATTGCAAAACTCGTCTAAACCCTAAATCCCATAGGATTAGTTGATGTGTAGTCGTGTTTGGTTGATGTCTAGAGTTTGCAATGGCAATGACATGGTGAAACCCTAAATCTCATTGAGATTCTATGGAGCAATGTCATGTTTGTATAGTATTTGGTCATATACATGTTAGTTCTAATTTGTTGTTCATAGCTATTGGAACCTTGGTCACATAGAGATGCCTTCATAGAAACTAGGGTTTGTAAAATTAGGTCACAAAGATATGCCCATATAGAAACAATGGTTTATAATTTTGCTCACATAGAGATGCCACATTGGAATAATGGTTTGAAAAAATGTAGATACCTACATTGCTCACATAGAGGTGCCCATATAATTTGGCTCACATAGCAATTTATTCATATTAGTAGTTGGTTTATAATATGCTCACATATAGTTCTGCTTTTTGTAATTAACTAGAATGTCGGAATCGGAATCGGAAGAAGCCCGTACACCACCCCATGTACAACCCGGGTTCGTAGAAGGCATGTCGTTTCTTGAGCCGTCGTATGATAAGGTTCACCGTGGCCGCATTCTTGCCGAGGGGATCAAGGTAAGAAAAAAAAACCTCGAAATCATTATATGTTTCTCAGGTTGGATGGACATGTTATAATCGAGCTTCTATGTGTGCAGCCTCTTGTTCCCCTACGAATGAGGTATCACGGGCATTTCCAAGAGATGATGCGGTATGATGATCGATACATGGTGCACATCAAAGCGCTAGGATTGCTGTAACACCCTCAGAATCGGGCCTATGCAAGTTTGAGCAAAATTCGCCAAACCCGCATAGAAACGATTCAAAGGTGCCCACCGGGCACTTTCGTGCGGGTGGAAAACGAAGTAATAACATTACACAACAGTCCTCGATGGGACCCACAGAACAGATATATATAACAGCGACTCAAAGAGTCAAGAATACAGAGATATTATACAAAGATCCAAATCACCTTGAAAACGATATCGCGTCCAGCTACGGACAAGATGCAAATGGGGCTAAGAGCCCTGAAGAATAACCAATGGCGTCCATAACCCTGCCCAGGCCAAGCCGGAAGGGTAACCCTGCTAACGGCGTCGATCTCAAAACCTGCTCAACAAAAGGGGTGCCGACAAAGGGCAAAGCAGAAAAACAAAGAAGGAGCGTCAGTACTGAGGCCAGTACACGGCGAGGCTAGAATTCGGCGGTCCTCGCCTACAGAGGTATGGTGGACTGAGCGGCAGCGGCAGCATGCACTGAACAACCTATAGAGACTCGATACAACTGGCGGCTATCAGAGAGGGGTGAGAAAGACCTATTCGGATCCGACCTGATACTAGCATCAAACAAACCCATCCTGGCGTTTCCCCCTCGACACCGATCGAGGAAGTCAACCGAGGAACTCACACAGTTGGCAGTTTTATTTATTCGGTTATCGTTGCAGCAATTACTAGTCAGGTTAAAGATAGTCGTCCTGATAAAATAAGCAGTGGGCACTTTAATTAACCATTCCGTTATACTTGTAACTCTTACTAATCAGATACAAATAGCATGAGATATACCCAAAACCCAGCAGTTGTTGGTACTTTTATTCGGCCATTCCGTTGTAGTTGCAATACTTACTAGTCAGATACATTTGTCGCAAGCGACAACCAAACAAGCAATTGTGGGCAGTATTAATTAGCCATTCCATTATAGTGAAGCTGATTACTAGTCATTATAAGTCAAATTTATAACAATAAACTTTAGTTATGCTTGTCTATGATCGAGATACTGTGCTCCAAGTCGTCCATATCCGCGGACACGGCTTTCAGAAAGTTTTACCCGGCCGGGGTGCACCAATAGCAACACACACTCGATCAACCTCGGAAAAACCAAATCAAAACCCAACGAGGCTTTCACGACTGAACAATCACAGGATTCAGAAATATTTCAGGGGGCCACCCCTTGGAGTACACCCGCAACGAAGTAAGCTAGCTCCGAGACGGACCCCAAAGTTTGTGGGGCCGGCGGTAAACGACAGCAGATCCCCAAACGGGGACTGTCGATACCACGTAAACGGGTCACAGATCCTAAACAGTACAGTGTGCAGTACCTCGCACAATCGTAAATAAAGCAGTAAACATGGCATAAGTACAGGATAGTAATAAAGCCCCAAACTAGTTCGTGGCCCCAAGAAATAAGACGGAATCAAGCTCTGGATCAGGGGGGTCCCATATACCTCCCAGATGTGGATAGCGCGATAAATCAAGGAACAGGTATCAAGTACTCGGGGTCTTACGGGACACAAGTGGGCGTTCGGAAACCAAATATTATCTATCACCCACCGATGCCTCTGCTTATTTCAATTTTAGTTGTTAAACAGGAATTAAAGTGACGATAAGTAAAACTAGAATCGTCTCCAACATCAACATGCGGCAATACATCAGCAACTATGGCATATGACGACACACAACAGCACTTGAGCAAGCGACTACGACGCGCAAGTCCAACTATCTACCAAACAACAGGTAATAGGATGTGTCCAAGGCAATATAGGGCTGCACGGGGATTTCACGGGTACGAAAACTAGAGCATCGCAACACAGATAGCAATAGATCAACAGGAAGGAGTAAATTACTATAAAGTAAGATAGGTAGAAAGGGGAGATGCTCGCCTGAAAACATTGTCGAAGGGTTCAACCGAAGATCGGGGCGAAGCTCACATCAACTCAACGGCCTTATCCGCGAAGAAGCAAAACACTAGAAGGAACACCGGGGGCAATATTTAATACTCGGCAGAAGATCGGCATGATGCATGTATGATGTAGGTCATGGCAAAGGTGCGATGCAATTAGGTCATATTAAGCGGAACCAGGGTCCCGACAATTATTTAAACGGTTCAAGTTATTCAGCTACCCCGCAATTTAAAAGGTTGCATTAGCATGGCAAAAGATATCACCGGGTTCGCTACACAAATTTAAATGAGGCCGATATGAGACTAGATTTGCCCGCATATGGGCCCCATATTTAATTATTAGGTGAATCGGCATAATGCCCCCAAACCAATGCTATGCATGCGGGAAAATGACAATTTAATGTGCAACAAATGTATTATATTATGAAATTAGGGTTTCGGGAAGAGGTTCACACGTTGAGGGGTCTCGACGAACTTGGGGTTCCGGGGTCCGGGGTCGGTCTCAGGGTTCGACGGAGCTGGGGTTCCGGGGTCGTTCTCGAACTCCGGGGGTTAGGGTCTTGGCGATCCGGGAAGCCGGACTTGGTTTGGTGCCGGGGCGCATCGGATCCTCCGGGTCGGTGTCGCTCTTGTCGGGCCCGCGGGGTTCAGTCCTCGGGATCGGTCTTCAGTTCCAGATCTTGGCGCAACAGGGGTTCTGCATCACCGGATCTGTGGACCAGGGTCTTCGGATCTGTGCTCTCGGTTTCATGACGGAGAACTTGTCGACCCACGACGAGGATGTCCAGGTACCGGCTTGGGTAGACGATGACGGCCTTGGATGTGGTAACGGTAACCTCCTAGAGTCCCCGTCTCGGTACAATCTTCACGCATCGGTTCTCGTCAACGGAGTGCTTGGTAGAGAGCATGGCGTTCTAGGGTCTTCGGAAGATCTTGTGGGGATTCTCGTCAAACACGAGGGTCTGAACATCCTCGCGAGCTTCACCACACTTGTAGCCAAAACTTCGACACATCGGAGGGGTCGGTTGCAAGCACGGGGTACACGCAGGCAGAAGCTTGGCGACGAGCAGCGGGGAGGCCGAGGTGGCACAGAGCCCGACGAGGGGAGCGGCAGCGAGGACAGGGCGACGCGGGGCGGAGCAGGACCGCCGGTGGCGAGGGCGGCTCCGGCGGCGAGCTGCTGCGGGGTAGAGGAGGGGTCTTGGGAGCACGGCGAGAAGGGGAGGCGTCGCGGGGCGACGGGGTCCGGCGACCTGAGCGGGAGGAGGCGGGGCGCTGGAGAAGGAGGCCGGCGAGGAGCTCGACGGCGGAGCGACGCGGTTGAGGTCGGGCCGACGCGGCTCCGGCGAGGGGGTTGGAGGCGAGCGACGGGGTCGGGAGAGGCGAGCGGGGCGGCGGGGCTGAGCGGGAGGAGCTCCGCGCGGCGGCGGCGCGCCGGGCCTGCGAGCGAGGGCGGCGGCGCTCGCGGGACGGGGTGGCTGCGGCGGCTTGCGGCGGTGCGGGCGTCGGTGGTGCGAAGGGGAGGCGCAGGCGGCGCGGCCATGGAGCGACGGGGGAGGCGCAGAGAGAGAGAGGGAGCGAACGCGGGGAAGAGGAGCAGTGCGGGGATGGGGCGCGCGCTAGGTGGGGTCGGGGTAGGACCGGGGGACAGGGGCGGGGCCCAGGGCGTGGCTGCTGTGCGGTTGGGGAAAAATCCGGGGTGGGTCGCTGATGGGTGGACCAGGGGAGTGAGGGGCCCACGGGGCAGGGGGTGGGGGTGGGCAGGCGTGTGTGCGCTGGGTAGAGCAGCTGCGCGCGCGTGTGTGGTGTGTGTGCTGGGGCCGGTGTGGGGTTGTGGGGTAGGCAGGTGAGGGAAAGGGGGAAGGGGAGAGGGATGAGCCAAGTGGCAGGAAGGGATTGGGTGAGGGAGAGAGGGTGGCTGAGGTGGCAGGATGTTATTGGAGGGAGTGAGGTGGAGGGATGGGTTGGGTAGGACAGTTGGTGAGTTTAGGATTTAGAGGGGCAGGTTGGGTTGGACCGTTTTAAAATCTGGGGCGGTCGTTCGGGTCGGGTTGGCCCGTTCGACTGCCCCTACTAAAATAAATTAAATATTTTATTTATTTCAAACAAAGTTTTTGCAAACCAATATCGGGCAAACCAAAATATTCCGGGGACCCGGTTTTGAGGTTTGAATAAAGAGGGGCGTTTAGAAAACAACACGGGCTTTGCAAACATAGTTTTGGCAAACAATGCGTGATGATGACGATGCAATGCACAAATTCAACGCGATTTTCTAGTAGTGGTTTTGCGGGATGCCACAATTCGACACCACTAACAATGGATCTCGCCCTCGAGATCCGCCTTATGGTACCGGAAGGAAGGTCGGCGATCTGCGTCTTCTCGCATCGTGTAGATCCTCGCGACACCGCTAACAAGAGTTCATCCTCCATCTTGAAATCGGCGACACCACCAACAAAGGGTCGTTGTTCCTGATCCTCGAGAGAACACCCCGGGAACAAAAGGTCGAAGGTAGAGGTATCGCAAATAAAGCCACCCCTAACTTCCGTGGACGGAGTAAATTGCTGGATCCACTGCCTCGACGTACAAGAGCGAATGATAAGAGCAGTGGTAGGGTAGCTAATCCATCCCGCACTCAAACCATTTCTCTACACGCGATTAGACGGATTATGCAACCAACTCTCGGATTTAGACTGAAGATCTCGACAAGCGAGGTTCGGAAACAAAGGAGTGATGCAGACTCTGCATCGGATCTGGCGTGGAGGATGTCGTCGCTTCGGAAAACACCGGGAGATACCACAGGAATCGTATGAAAGACACAATGATTAGGTTTCGCGATGGTTCCATTGGCATGAACAACACATGCTCAAGGTATACTCCAACTTCACCAAAGCTCGTCTTTCTCATATGTTTTCAACGACACTGATATCCAGCAAGGAACACATATGGATAAGATCTCAGGAACCAAAGGATTGGATGAAGGGTACAACAGACAAGTTGCAGATTGGTGATCGTAGCACCTCCGTAACAAAAGGGAGAATTCGGAACCCTGAAGGTACGACGGAAACCCAACCACGAGAAATCCTGGACTCGAAGAAAGAGATGAGAGCGGATTCAAAACACGTAGAGGTAAGAGAAGAATATCAAAGGGGTAAGGAGTAAAATCAGACCTAATCAGAACTATCCAACCGATTTTCGAAAATAGTTTTGACACTCTACTTCGGCCGTTAGCTAGGTTATCCTACAGGCTGGACTTGTGGGGTATCGCAACTGCTTGGCTCTGATACCACTCTGTAACACCCTCAGAATCGGGCCTATGCAAGTTTGAGCAAAATTCGCCAAACTCGCATAGAAACGATTCAAAGGTGCCCACCGGGCACTTTCGTGCGGGTGGAAAACGAAGTAATAACATTACACAACAGTCCTCGATGGGACCCACAGAACAGATATATATAACAGCGACTCAAAGAGTCAAGAATACAGAGATATTATACAAAGATCCAAATCACCTTGAAAACGATATCGCGTCCAGCTACGGACAAGATGCAAATGGGGCTAAGAGCCCTGAAGAATAACCAATGGCGTCCATAACCCTGCCCAGGCCAAGCCGGAAGGGTAACCCTGCTAACGGCGTCGATCTCAAAACCTGCTCAACAAAAGGGGTGCCGACAAAGGGCAAAGCAGAAAAACAAAGAAGGAGCGTCAGTACTGAGGCCAGTACACGGCGAGGCTAGAATTCGGCGGTCCTCGCCTACAGAGGTATGGTGGACTGAGCGGCAGCGGCAGCATGCACTGAACAACCTATAGAGACTCGATACAACTGGCGGCTATCAGAGAGGGGTGAGAAGACCTATTCGGATCCGACCTGATACTAGCATCAAACAAACCCATCCTGGCGTTTCCCCCTCGACACCGATCGAGGAAGTCAACCGAGGAACTCACACAGTTGGCAGTTTTATTTATTCGGTTATCGTTGCAGCAATTACTAGTCAGGTTAAAGATAGTCGTCCTGATAAAATAAGCAGTGGGCACTTTAATTAACCATTCCGTTATACTTGTAACTCTTACTAATCAGATACAAATAGCATGAGATATACCCAAAACCCAGCAGTTGTTGGTACTTTTATTCGGCCATTCCGTTGTAGTTGCAATACTTACTAGTCAGATACATTTGTCGCAAGCGACAACCAAACAAGCAATTGTGGGCAGTATTAATTAGCCATTCCATTATAGTGAAGCTGATTACTAGTCATTATAAGTCAAATTTATAACAATAAACTTTAGTTATGCTTGTCTATGATCGAGATACTGTGCTCCAAGTCGTCCATATCCGCGGACACGGCTTTCAGAAAGTTTTACCCGGCCGGGGTGCACCAATAGCAACACACACTCGATCAACCTCGGAAAAACCAAATCAAAACCCAACGAGGCTTTCACGACTGAACAATCACAGGATTCAGAAATATTTCAGGGGGCCACCCCTTGGAGTACACCCGCAACGAAGTAAGCTAGCTCCGAGACGGACCCCAAAGTTTGTGGGGCCAGCGGTAAACGACAGCAGATCCCCAAACGGGGACTGTCGATACCACGTAAACGGGTCACAGATCCTAAACAGTACAGTGTGCAGTACCTCGCACAATCGTAAATAAAGCAGTAAACATGGCATAAGTACAGGATAGTAATAAAGCCCCAAACTAGTTCGTGGCCCCAAGAAATAAGACGGAATCAAGCTCTGGCTCAGGGGGGTCCCATATACCTCCCGGATGTGGATAGCGCGATAAATCAAGGAACAGGTATCAAGTACTCGCGGTCTTACGGGACACAAGTGGGCGTTCGGAAACCAAATATTATCTATCACCCACCGATGCCTCTGCTTATTTCAATTTTAGTTGTTAAACAGGAATTAAAGTGACGATAAGTAAAACTAGAATCGTCTCCAACATCAACATGCGGCAATACATCAGCAACTGTGGCATATGACGACACACAACAGCACTTGAGCAAGCGACTACGACGCGCAAGTCCAACTATCTACCAAACAACAGGTAATAGGATGTGTCCAAGGCAATATAGGGCTGCACGGGGATTTCACGGGTACGAAAACTAGAGCATCGCAACACAGATAGCAATAGATCAACAGGAAGGAGTAAATTACTATAAAGTAAGATAGGTAGAAAGGGGAGATGCTCGCCTGAAAACATTGTCGAAGGGTTCAACCGAAGATCGGGGCGAAGCTCACATCAACTCAACGGCCTTATCCGCGAAGAAGCAAAACACTAGAAGGAACACCGGGGGCAATATTTAATACTCGGCAGAAGATCGGCATGATGCATGTATGATGTAGGTCATGGCAAAGGTGCGATGCAATTAGGTCATATTAAGCGGAACCAGGGTCCCGACAATTATTTAAACGGTTCAAGTTATTCAGCTACCCCGCAATTTAAAAGGTTGCATTAGCATGGCAAAAAGATATCACCGGGTTCGCTACACAAATTTAAATGAGGCCGATATGAGACTAGATTTGCCCGCATATGGGCCCCATATTTAATTATTAGGTGAATCGGCATAATGCCCCCAAACCAATGCTATGCATGCGGGAAAATGACAATTTAATGTGCAACAAATGTATTATATTATGAAATTAGGGTTTCGGGAAGAGGTTCACACGTTGAGGGGTCTCGACGAACTTGGGGTTCCGGGGTCCGGGGTCGGTCTCAGGGTTCGACGGAGCTGGGGTTCCGGGGTCGTTCTCGAACTCCGGGGGTTAGGGTCTTGGCGATCCGGGAAGCCGGACTTGGTTTGGTGCCGGGGCGCATCGGATCCTCCGGGTCGGTGTCGCTCTTGTCGGGCCCGCGGGGTTCAGTCCTCGGGATCGGTCTTCAGTTCCAGATCTTGGCGCAACAGGGGTTCTGCATCACCGGATCTGTGGACCAGGGTCTTCGGATCCGTGCTCTCGGTTTCATGACGGAGAACTTGTCGACCCGCGACGAGGATGTCCGGGTACCGGCTTGGGTAGACGATGACGGCCTTGGATGTGGTAACGGTAACCTCCTAGAGTCCCCGTCTCGGTACAATCTTCACGCATCGGTTCTCGTCAACGGAGTGCTTGGTAGAGAGCATGGCGTTCTAGGGTCTTCGGAAGATCTTGTGGGGATTCTCGTCAAACACGAGGGTCTGAACATCCTCGCGAGCTTCACCACACTTGTAGCCAAAACTTCGACACATCGGAGGGGTCGGTTGCAAGGACGGGGTACACGCAGGCAGAAGCTTGGCGACGAGAAGCGGGGAGGCCGAGGTGGCGCAGAGCCCGACGAGGGGAGCGGCAGCGAGGACAGGGCGACGCGGGGCGGAGCAGGACCGCCGGTGGCGAGGGCGGCTCCGGCGGCGAGCTGCTGCGGGGTAGAGGAGGGGTCTTGGGAGCACGGCGAGAAGGGGAGGCGTCGCAGGGCGACGGGGTCCGGCGACCTGAGCGGGAGGAGGCGGGGCGCTGGAGAAGGAGGCCGGCGAGGAGCTCGACGGCGGAGCGACGCGGTTGAGGTCGGGCCGACGCGGCTCCGGCGAGGGGGTTGGAGGCGAGCGACGGGGTCGGGAGAGGCGAGCGGGGCGGCGGGGCTGAGCGGGAGGAGCTCCGCGCGGCGGCGGCGCGCCGGGCCTGCGAGCGAGGGCGGCGGTGCTCGCGGGACGGGGTGGCTGCGGCGGCTTGCGGCGGTGCGGGCGTCGGTGGTGCGAAGGGGAGGCGCAGGCGGCGCGGCCATGGAGCGACGGGGGAGGCGCAGAGAGAGAGAGGGAGCGAACGGGGGAAGAGGAAGCAGTGCGGGGATGGGGCGGGGATGGGGCGCGCGCTAGGTGGGGTCGGGGTAGGACCGGGGGACAGGGGCGGGGCCCAGGGCGTGGCTGCTGTGCGGTTGGGGAAAAATCCGGGGTGGGTCGCTGATGGGTGGACCAGGGGAGTGAGGGGCCCACGGGGCAGGGGGTGGGGGTGGGCAGGCGTGTGTGCGCTGGGTAGAGCGGCTGCGCGCGCGTGTGTGGTGTGTGTGCTGGGGCCGGTGTGGGGTTGTGGGGTAGGCAGGTGAGGGAAAGGGGAAGGGGAGAGGGATGAGCCAAGTGGCAGGAAGGGATTGGGTGAGGGAGAGAGGGTGGCTGAGGTGGCAGGATGTTATTGGAGGGAGTGAGGTGGAGGGATGGGTTGGGTAGGACAGTTGGTGAGTTTAGGATTTAGAGGGGCAGGTTGGGTTGGACCGTTTTAAAATCTGGGGCGGTCGTTCGGGTCGGGTTGGCCCGTTCGACTGCCCCTACTAAAATAAATTAAATATTTTATTTATTTCAAACAAAGTTTTTGCAAACCAATATCGGGCAAACCAAAATATTCCGGGGACCCGGTTTTGAGGTTTGAATAAAGAGGGGCGTTTAGAAAACAACACGGGCTTTGCAAACATAGTTTTGGCAAACAATGCGTGATGATGACGATGCAATGCACAAATTCAACGCGATTTTCTAGTAGTGGTTTTGCGGGATGCCACAATTGCTCCCATTCATCCATATGGTCAATCGTGGATCACCGCACATGAACCCTGCTGCTATCACCGCGCTCGTCGACTGGTGGAGGCCGGAGACGCATAGTTTTCACCTCCGTACTGGTGAGATGACCGTCACTCTATAGGACATGTCCATGATCCTTGCACTCCCTATCCAGGGGGATCCTTTGTGCATTAACACAGGCTCCGACGACTGGCGTGAGCGGATGTGTGCCCTTACGATGGTAAGTCTCCTTTTCCAATGCTTCATATTGATTCTTTAAAATGGGGCTCAGAGATGTCCTCAATTCATCTTGGTGCGTCAAAGGAGGCTTAGTCAATTCCTCTTGGTTCATGGGTGGAGGACTCCGAGCTTCATATGGGGAGGCAACCGGTATGATACTCCTTTGCATATTACCATCAACCTTTTTCGTGGCAAATAACTCAAGAGCTTTGTCTTGTGATTCGGCCACCACTTCCTTGTATGCAAACCAACGTTGCTCCGAGCTGATACGCATTGTCTTCCAACGGTTGTGCATCCCAAATCCCACATTGTGCCTACCCTCCAACTCAACAACATCACTAGGATCCATCCAATTCAAATCTACCCGAACTTGTTGCAACACCTCCGCATAGTTTGGACTACGATCAAACACCAAGTCAATCTCATCCGGGTCTGGCTCAATATTGCCTCTCAAGAAAGCTTCCTTGTCCATATGATGGACATAGACAATTCTAGCCATCCCTAAAATAAATATAAGAACACAACGGTACATAAATTTAATAAGTATATATGCCAAATTTACACTAACAACAAGCTCATACAACCCTAAACCCTAACCCTAACCCTAACTCTAACCCTAACCCTAACAATCTTATCTATATACATGAAGGTTTAATATACCAATCCTAACACTATATATCAACCAAACACCTCATTGCTCCATACAAATTTACATATTCAATTGGTGGCCTAGCATTTGTAGGAATTTCTCAATCTAGGGACAAATAACTTAAAATTTGCGGATGAAATTGAGGGGAGAAGAGGAGAATACCTTGGTGAGGCGATTGGGGAAGAAATCCCCTAAGTTTTTCTTCAAATCTTGGGGTTGAGATTGAGGAAGAGTGAGCCCTAGCGCCGCCGCCGTTCTAAGTGGTGAGGGGAGAGGAAAGAAAGGAAAGAGAGAAGAGGGTCGGGCTGGGCCGACCCGCTGCCAGCTTAAGGGCTCCAGGTGTGCGGCGCCATCCACCATGGCGCGGCAGAGGTGGGTGCGGCGCCTCCCCGACTGGCGCCGCACTTAAGGAGTTGGGCCCATGGAGCCAGCGTGACAGGGCGCGCAACGCCGTGTCGAGTGGCGTAGCAGGCGTGCATGCGACGCCAGGCTTGACGGCGCTGCACATGCGAGCCAGCGTGGCAGCTGTGCGACGCCGGCCCCCAGCCGGACAGCGTGACAGGCGTGCGGCGCCGTTCTAAATGACGCTGCACAAGTGGCTGCGGCGGGAGTGGCAGAAAAGGGTTATTCAGTTTGAATTTCTTTTTGAATAGGGTTAATCTTTTTAATTTATTACAACTTTAGGTTATTTTTATTTAATTTGCCTCGCTGATGCTCCTGCCCGTCTTGTTGCGCGTCGCGCGTACCGCCGCCTACGTTCTGCCGCGCAAGAGCCGTTTTTTTTTCTCTCGCTTCCGCTAGTGCACGCGCTGTTCTGTTTCAGATATGACGCCGTGGACGGGACAGGGTCCTAACGTCTAGTATCGATTCTCTTCGCCTCTAGCTAGCTATAGCTAGGCTAGGCTTACGAGAGAGCAGAGGCGCATAACAGAACGGCAGCGGCGATTAGAGTAGCTAGCGTCCAAGCACAGGTCTGTCACTTTGGCACCTGCCTGTCTTTATTCTTTCCGTCCGTTTGACGCTACACACGGCGGCCTATGGCGGGGAGACGCTAGTAGATGGGGTCAATGGGCGGGCGGGCGGGCGGGCGGGCGGGCAGGGTGAGGCCGATCGAGCCGTGACAAGCTGCAAATCCCGTGGCACCAGGGATACGCCAATCTGGTCCGGTGGCTTGCAGCTGCAAGGTTCGATCGGTTCGCAATGAAATCTCTGGGTCACTACCTAGCTAGTGATCGCTGCCCTATGGCTAAATAAGGTCGTGATAAGTTGGCTCTGACGAGGACAGCGTACACACTACACGAACTAGCTTGTCGTCTGAAAATCTAATCCATATTTTATTTCCCACTCTCACGCTTCCATGATCCTCAGAAAAGGGGAGGACAAAAACTTCTTCAGCCCGTAATCATGCTGCTTTCGGCTGATCTATACGATCGAATCCCCAAACTCATGTGTTTTTACTTTTTATGCCCGAATAAAAATGTAACTTGGATCTAGCATGCATCGATCAGCTGAGAAGCCGACGTACGCTGTGAAGGGCCTGCACATACGCAGGACATGACATGAGCCGCACGTACCCAGTACCCTAGCTTTGATCAGCTGCAGAGATGTGGCGTAGCGAGGAGAGGACCATAACCACCTCTCGCTTTCAGATTCAGGCTGCCCAACTTCGAGACTAGCCTCGGCAAATAATTAAGCCACGACCACGAGTCGCCCATTGATCTCCAAAAGGCCACGGCCGCCCTTATCTCCCCCCTGGAGACCCCACGACCGTCCGTATACGTGCATCTCAGTCTCTGGGACCTCACTGCGGCGTCCCGTCCCCCTCGTCCTGGTGGTATCTGCGTGGCGATGCGTATATATCAGCTGCACGATCGAAATGTATACCCGGGGCTCGACAGATCTCGTCGGGCACGCTGAACTGCAGCCCGAGCCCGACACGAGAGGCACGAGATCATGGAGAGATGGATCGAATCCCGGAAGAAGGAACGGTCGCGGGGCAACCCATCCGTGGCTAGTGCCTCATGGAGCCAGGCATTAAGACGAGCCGGCAATACACAAGGAAGTTTGTTAGGCACGACAGCAAAGGGCGGGCACATCACATGGGCAAGCACGCGCGCATCGCATCGCCGTTTGCATGCGGGTCTGAGCGTTGGAGCAGCTCGCAATATGAATACGTCGTCGGTAACCTTGATTTTCATAACAGGTCAGGCGTTCGTGTCCGTCAACCGTACGTGTATGCCTATCTATCTGTTGTACATGGAGCTCACGGCAGATACGAGAAACTGACTGGCGGCCCAGAGAGAGAGAGAGAGATACTCTCCTTTCAAAAAAAAAAAAAAGAGAGAGATACTCCAGTTGACTAGTCTCATAGTATCGTCATCCGTGGAAGCTAGGAGAGATTTCTGCGATCGGAGGTGACGGCGCGGCCGGTACCCGTTGCCGGCCGGCCGGCCGGCCGTAGCGTCGATGGCACGGCGATGCACGCATGTCTCTCGGGGATCTACGTACGAAAGCGACGGGTGAGGATACCCATCGATCGGTGCCCTACCGCGCTGTCTGTTCAGTTTTCTGTCATGCTGTCTGTCCAGTGTCCACTCTTGCTTGCCGCCTCGCCCTATCGCTTGTCTCACTGACTCTAACGTACGTGGAGTACACCGTCGCGTTGCTCCTAAATGGCTAAATTCACTGCCTCTAGGACTCTACTAGGCAGGTAGTAATATTATGCCGTCACTGTCCATCAGGACGCGATACGGATACGTACGTACGCACGCGCACGGACCCTAAACCATAGTTAGCTTCCACTACTAGAAACGACCACATTCGCCTACCGCCGGCGCATAGCAGGCCGGACGATAAAAATTAGGACGCCGGCGGTCGCTTTTTCTCATGCTGGTCCTAGTGCTAGTATTATAAGGTGTATTATGCATGCCAACTTGGCAAAAATCTGATGTGACATCATAATAATGAAGAGAGAGATGATTAGAGTATCATAGGTAGATACCGTATCAGAGCACGTAAAACTAGAAATCATAATGGCAAATAAATCTTGTACACACATTTTACATAAAGATTCTACAAATCAATAAATATACTACTAATATGATACTACTCTTCATTATTATGTAAAATCTTTATGCATTGCCTCTAATCATCATGATACATGATACAATTCATTAGAGACATAGTATCATACACTAGTATCATATGCATGATACTAATATTATGATACTCCCACTATAACCAGCCTCAGTGTTCACGAATCACAAGTTTCAACTAAGCAACCGCCCGCATTCATGCATCACAAGGGAAGGCACGCGACTCGGTCTTGGCTACCTTGACGTGGACATCTACTGTAGCTTTCCTCAGCCTGTTAGGCGTTCTGCCGCCGCGCTGGCTCTTCGATCCATCATGTCCACACATCACAAGTCACAGATTCACCTAACGGCCGGTGATTAAGCCTAGCTAGCGATGAGAGACGGTCAGGGGGCCAGATTGCTTAAGCAGTAGTACACTCTCTCGATCGATTCGATCTAACACGTACGATCGATACGTATCGACAAGCAAAGCACTAGCTAGCTAGCTAGGTGTCGTAGCTCTTTGACCTAACAAATTAACAGGGAGCACAGCGACGGGGCCCTCCCGGTCTGGGTCGAGCTCAGTCATCTTTCCTGGACAAGAATCATTGCACCGGTCGATTGCTCCCTCAGCTCGATCGGTGTACAGTTAACGCTAGATAAACACTACTAGCTCTATTTGTTGATGTTTAGCCAGATCGATCGGTCGGTCGGAGCCAATCAGGGAGAGTACTATCATTCAGGTAAACGGCGCCGGGACGTGACGGCAGCTCACAGCAGGCGCGCCCGGATTCACGCCGGCACGACGCTTACTCCCTCATTTAGAAATATAAGACATCTTAGCTTCATAAAAATGAATGTATCTAAATGTTTTTAGTGTATGAATCTACTTCAAAACCTTTACGTATTTATACACTGAAAAATGTCTAGATACATTCAATTCATAAAACTAAAATATCTTATATTTCTAATGAAGAGTACATGTTAACCATTTGAAGTCGGTGCATCATTTGTGGCCTGTAAAACACCCTCGTTCCTTGATCGACCGGCCACGCAAAACGGCCGGAGTTTGGTAAACATGCCAGATAGGTGGGGTAATTGCCTGCACATCGGTCAGTTTGGTTGCCGCTCCTGTCCGACACAGACAGATATACGTGCATCATGCAGCCACTACAGGAATGGAGCTGGGCACCCCACGGCCAGAGGCTATGCCGACGGCCAAAATTGGGGTAGTCGGCGTAGGCCACGAGCTAGGTGCCCCACGAAGCTGGCCGTCGGCGTAGAATTGCCCTCGGCGTAGGAGTGGCTACCCCAACGCCTTCCCTCGGCGTAGTATATGCCGACAACTTTTGAAAACGTTAAGGACCCCCGTGGCTACGCCGAGAGAGACCTTTGCCGAGGAAGCTACGCCGGGAGCTACCGTCAGTTTAGGCATGCTAAAATTTAAAATGTGCGTACACATCGGTCAGTTTGGTTGCCGCTCCTGTCCGACATAGACAGATATACGCGCATCATACATACACTACATGAATGGAGCTAGACGTCGACGGCCAAAAGTCGGGACCGTCGGGATAGGCCACCAGCTGGACGCCCCACGAAGTTGGCCGTCGGCGAGAATTGCCCTCGATGTAGGAGTGGCTACGCCAACGGCTTCCCTCGGCGTAGCATATCCTGACAGCTTTTGAAAACATCGAAGGCCTCCGTGGCTACGCCGAGAAAGACCTTTGCCGAGGGCTACCATCAGCGTAGGCTACGCTAGGCTACGCCGAGGGCTATATGCCTCTGTCGGCCTACCACGCGCATCCTGTAGTGAGCTGATAAAATTTAAAATGTGTGTACACTACGGGTGACAACATCAGGACAATGCGCTGGTGGTGCCAGTGGCCGTCCATCCAACGAAGATGATAGGTTGGATCTCTCGTAGTACGTGGAGACCGGCCGTGCGGGAACACCATCCGTGCATGTGTGTCATGTGCGCACGTACGCCTGGTGGGGCTACGGCGGTGGGAGGACGAGTGAACCATTGAACGGCATCACGTACGGGTACCGGGTACACGGCGACGCTGATCCGAGCCTAGCTATAGCTAGGTTGGAGAAGGAACAGTGGAACGGGAGCGTGGTGCAAGCACGTCCATAGGCAGTGCGCTGGCTGCGCGGACCGCAGGCTGAGGACGGCCGTGTGCCTGATCCAAGCACAGTATATGGCCGGTAAGCAAGGGGCCAGCCCTGGACCAGCTACGTGCGTGCGCCAAATAATACTACCTGTGCTATAGCTGAATGTACGTGCATTGCTATGGCATCGAATAGTTTAACTCTTTAGTAATCGTGATATAAAAAGTTTTGATACAATGTTTTGATTTTTTTTGAATCATTGACATAATATCTTTCATCGACACCGAGCTACCGATGAAGTTACAGAGTTTGTCCTGAATATAAGCAGTGAATTGTAGCATATCATCTAGTGTGTTGATTGAAAGTATGTTTTATAGCTGGTTAGCTGAAGCATCCAACCCTACTAGCTCATGCAACAACCATGCATATTGGTTAAAATGCATCCGCATGCAACTTAAATCGGTCAGATATGTCGCAATACTCTGTCTTTGGAATACTATGGTTTACAAAAACTGAGTGATCAAACATAGTCTAAGCCATTTAATAGTATAGATAACTTTTTAGTAAACATATGTGTACAGCTTCGTATATGTTATATCTCAAAAAAAGTTCCTGTATGTTCCTGGATGCATCCACTTTTCGCATGATTCGTGAAACGCAATTCATCTTCCTACAGGCACTGTTTCTTCTAAAAGTGTCGCACTCTCATTAGGTTGAACACATGAATCAGCACACGCCGAATTCTTTCTAGGCTCCTAGTGAACAACACCGGGACTAACGCCTTCATTCATGGCAGGCTCAGGATATGATCAACGGAGTCGCCGCCATGTGCATAAATAAGAAAACAAGGATGCAAATCCTAACCAACAGGGAACTCAAAAACCAAGGAATGCATCCATACCAGGCTGTAGTTCTCCAGATTAGCACACTCGTCATGCATACTCCACGATTACAATTCCAAGTGATGAAGATCTCAGGTGCTACGCTTGCCAGCTTGTGGTTTCTGTAGGTGAGTCATCGGGCCTACAACTACATAAAAATTGACGACTTGATTAGGGTGAGTGAAGTAGTAGGTGTTTAAGGAACAATTAGCTAAACCATCACTAAAGCTAACTAACTGAACTTATCCTTTTGTTGGATTGTACATGTTTAATCCTACATTTACTAACCAACAAGGAAATTTGAATCGAAGCTCTTTTAAAAACTTTAAATATGATCAGCTCTGCCCCTAGCAACAATCAACAACACATAGAGAATACTACACCTCTCAATTGTACATCTCTACAAAAATAGCACAATAGAAACTACAATCTTACTCATTGCGAGCACCAAATCACACGCAACTCAACCCCATATGGCCAGTGTATGCTACCTTAGTTGTTTGTCGTTGCTCTAGGCTACTTATCAGTTCCTTGTGAAGTCTCCAATTGTCATAGATCGGTACAGAAATGAGGGGACCTTGTAAGCTGAATATCTAGGAGCTAGTAACTGACGATTGCAGACCCACCATGATGTACAGGATATGGTCTAAATTATGTGTGCTCCATTGGACAGAAACTATGTACACCTCTAGAATACTTTAATACAACCTAAATTAAAGTTTTGCTTATCAAGGGAGAAAAAACATTATACTATTAAGGTTTCAAGAAAATCATCTAACAGAAATTCTGTTGCTAGCAATTATCTACCTCACCTAGGCCTCAAAGATCTACCAGGAGTCCCTAGTTCAGGAAAAACATACAATCTGGATGATAAAACAACATAAAATCTTCAGTTAAAGAACGTTTGTATGGCACAAAATATACCCTCGGCAGTGTCGTGGTATTGCCGACGAGTACACCATGGAGGGGTCCTCACAGTGCGTGTTTAGAGACGTGGGGTAAGGCGGAAGGTTGGCGGGTACAAGGTAACACAGCTTACCTATGTTCAGATCCCACGACGGTGGCGGAATCCTACTCCTGCTATAAATCACTATAATGACAATACGCCGAGTTATAGGGATTGGTTCGCTGTGCGAGGTATGCTTAGTTATGCCCTAAAGGCTCCTCTAGGTCCGGCTTATATAGTCGTCAGATCCTAGGGTTACAGGCAAAGTCCTAGCCGGACAGGTTACAGAGTCCTACACGGTGCATAACTAGTCTAACATGTCTTGCACTCCAAGGCCCCGGGTACGCTGGTGACTCCTCCGTAGCATTTCTCTATCCGACATGGGCCTCCCTTCTAGATCCATCTAACTGGGCCGCCCAGCATGCCATAGGCCTTGCTCCCGACTATGGTCCACTCGGGTTATCCGGATTAGAGACATGTAATGGTGATACCCATTTAGTATATCCCCAACAGTAGCCCCCGGAGAACTCCGATATCTTGCGTCGTCTTGCCTCTTTAGATTGAATGCTCCGTCTAAATGTATGTCGGCAAATCGTCAAGCAATATCTTGTAGTCCTCCCAGGAACCCTGCAATGCTCTCCGTCTTCAACATGTAAGTCGGAGAACTGCTGAATCTTCCATCCATGCCAGAATCTTCAGATGGGATGGTTCATCTGACTATGTCAGTAGAGGTACATAGACCATAGGCCAGTGACGCCTCATAACTGACACACGTAGAGAACACAATCATAGCCATTTTTCCAGCGCAAAGGATACGAAACGTTGGCGGCGGCGGTGGGAACGTGGCAAAATTTTCGTGCACGCGCTGTCCATGCAACAACCGTTCGATCAACTTGCACGAATCTTGATGCTGAGTACTATAAATTGTAACCGTGGTGATTCTTATCCTTTCGCCGCATTCTTCCTCGCATCGTCTTCTTCCTCCAGCAAACGCCTCCTCGAGCTCTCCGCGCGCACAGATGAAAAACCCTAACTTTTCCATCCAATCTCACAGCCAGCCTTCCTTTGCACAAATGGCAAGCAGCAACACTGCCCCATCCATGGCGGCATCAGACGAGGCCACGACCAAGCCGACAAGCTCCATCCATGTTCTGCCGGAGGGCGTGGTAGTTCTGTGCTCCGCGGTGGTGGAAACCACCGGCGGTGACCATGTTCCAATGGAGCTGGAACTGCTGGAAGAGGAGGCTGATTCTCACAAGGGGGAATGGCGTGGCTCCGATATTACCGAAGGCGATCTCAAGGAGATGCTCGTCGAGGGGTACCTCCCCGCGATGGAGGGGCTAGTCTGGCGGGCGGCGCCGGCTGGCGAGGTCGTCCCTTCTCCCCTAGCCAGAGAGAAGGTGTACCTCAAAGCCCAACTGGTACGCGACGTCTCCCTCCCAATCTCCGACTTCTTCATAGAGGTCCTTAGCCACTACTGGGTTCAACCTCAGAACCTGTCTCCGAATAGCATCCTCACTCTTAGCAACTACGTGGCGCTTTGTGAGGGTTACCTAGGAATCAGGCCTAGGTTAGATCTTTTTATATACTTCTTCACCGTTAATAGGGAAGCCGGAGTGAGCAAGGATGAACTTAGAAATTGCGAAACCATTAGCTTCAAGATCCGGCCTGGCCGGCGGTTCCTCGACATTGTAGGCCACAAGTCATGCAAGAACTGGAAGAGGACATATTTCTATGGCCCATATATCCCTCTGGCTGGCCGAGAAAGAAAGTACGTGGACTTTGTCGATGGAGCCGCCGTTGAAGCCCCGACATGGAGATCCCAAGCCCTCCTTCCCTCCGACGATGAAGCCTCCCGCGTTGTAAGGCGGATCGAGTTGCTCGTAGAGACGAGTCTGACCGGGTTGGACCTAGCCATGTGCTGGTTCATCGGGCGGATTCAACCTCTGCAGCACCACGTGAAGCTGATGCATGAATATTCCAAGGATAGGAAGGATAGAGTCCACATCTCTGAGGACAACTTTTTGAGTGACTCCGTCAAGCTTCGCCTCAAGGACATAGTCAAGGTGAATGACAGGAAGCATGGCTTCACCTAGGGGTGGGCGTTCGATCATGACTGAAAATTCGGTCTTTAAAAAATAAAGACCAAAATATACTTGTTATTTTTACTAACTGACAAATTCGGTTACCCGATAATTCGGGTTTGGTTTCGGTCATGACCAAATTGTGTGGTAGATATTATCAAATACAAAAGTTGGATAATATTTGGTAAACCATTGGTACTATTTCAGTTGTAATTTGAATATAAACTACACTTCATAGTCATATTAACTTTTAGAAACTAACATTTAATAAATACTATATTTGGCTTAGACGAGGAAGATAAATATATAGTTATGGGCAACTAGGGCTTTGGAACTAGGCCACTCTCACCTAAAGTTTGTTCAGTTAGGTCCATTCGGTTAATAAGAACTAATGACCGAATTAATCGAATGAAATTAGGTCTACAAAATTTGCTACCCAATTTTTTGATCGGTCCTTTCGGTCTCGGTCTATTTGGTTTCGGTCTCGGTCTTTTTGGGTTTGGTTTTCGGTTTTTTTGCCCACCCTTAGCTTCACCATCACCTACGACATGTTCGAGGGCGGCACGTGCCCAGAGGTACTTGTTTATTTTCCATGTATGACATATACTCCAGTTCTTCCGTCTAGCCTTAACCATTGCATCTAACACTTTGGGATTCACTTAACAGCTAAAGAGTCTAGACGAAGGTAGCATGGCTACCCAAGTCTATGACCCCAAGATGAGGGAAGTCACCATTGTGTCCGACGATGATGTCCCGCTGGCACGAAAGCGGAAGATCTCCACCTCTGACGCTGCCTACGGAGGCAAGAAGACGAAGGGTGGATCCTCCAAGAGATCCACTGCCTCCTTGGAGGCGAAGAAAATAAGAATGATCGGTATCCCGTTGACCAAAGCACCAACCGTTGTGTAAGCTTCTTAACATCCGACATTGTCTCTTGCTCGTCTTGTTCATGTACTTATACTTTTGCATGTTTTAGGAAGAAGGATAGTATGAGTTTGAAGAAGACCTCCAAAACATCAGGGGCTTCTAAAAACATCAAAGAAATGTTTAGTCAGTCCTTCCCCGCCATTGACCCTCCGACTCCAAGCGTCCAACTTGCTACCGCGCCGATAAGCTCTCCAGCAAAGGTAACGTCTGAACCTTCCGCCATGGAAGTGGATCCAGCTCCTTCTCAGGGGATCCCCGACGTTGCCTCTAAACTTTCCATTGTCGGTGAGCAGGCGACACAAGAAAGCGTGTCCTCCAAAGTGGCTGAAGCTCCGACTAAGGATGCCACTGGTAAGGATATGGTGGAAGGAGGAACGTCTGCCGTAGGCGGAGCCGTTGCACCCAAGACGCCAGCAGAGTTTCCAAAAATCGTCTACCTAGTGCTTACATCGAGTAGCTCAGCTCTGGCTCCTGGTGCAGCGCTGACTTCTCCCACATGTGGTCTTGACGAGCTGCTCAAGCAGGCGGATATCCTGCGCGGAAACAGCCTTGCCTTTAGCAAGATATTTTCCGAGAGCGCCACCAATCTCAAGATATTGCACTTGTAAGTTTTATATGTCTTTTGCATTTCATATGTAATATCCCACTGTAGCCCCCGAGGATTTAGACAGAAAACCATAAGTCTTTGGGTCTGAATACTCTAAGAGTGACTAAGTTAGAAACTTCGCACTGTAGCCCCCAAGTATGTAGTTTGAATAAATTATTCCGACTAGATACTTTTAGAGAAGCATACGCAGTGTTTGCAAATTTCAATATTGTAGCCCCCAAGCCTCTAGTTGAAACAGTATTAGTTCCGACTAGATGCTTAAAGAAAGACTAAGCATATTACCAAGTAAAAAACTCGTACTGTAGCCCCCAAGCCTCTAGGTGGATAGTTATCCGACTAGATGCTCCAAGTAGACTAAGTATCATTGATCTTTTCGCAGAATGAGAATGATCGGAGAGGTGTCGCCAACGACAAGTTCCAGAAGATGCGTGCTGACCTTGAAGCTGAAAAGGATAAAACTTCCTTCTTGAAGGATCAAATCACCAAGAGAAAGAGTCTATTTTTCTTTTCAATTTTCGCACTCAATCTTGGTCTTGCGCCATTAACCTCTGACTACTCATCGTGCGCTGTCATTTCTCCGACATGCAGAAGCTATTGCCAAGGAGAAGGATATTGTCGAGCAATCCAAGCACATACAAATGCTGGATAGCGAGAACAAAATCCTCAAACAGGAGAGGGTTGAATCCTTGAAGATGCTATGAAGGACGTGTAGGAGTCCGCCAACACGGAGATCAACCGGCTGAAGGAGGAAATTGCAACCCTCAAGGAGCAGAACAAAGCTTCCGACGAGAAGAATACACGCAACCTTGAGGCTTACAATGTCCTCCGACAAGAACGAGACTCCATGGCGGAGACGCTCCAACAAGCTGAGGCTAGCATCTTTGGTAAGCAATCTCCGTCTTGTACTTCTGTAAGCCAAGTACTTTGAACTTTTGTTATGTTGAACTCATGTACTCCATTGCTTGGCCAAAAATGCAACTCCTATTGGTTTAACCAATAATCCTCCTCCGCCAAAGGAATGCATGGTTCTTGCCGGAAACTTCATCCACACTGCCATCACACAAGCAAAAGAAATTTCCAAGCCCCTGAACATCAACATCAAAGCGATGGACTCTGTCATGAAGTACTCAGAGATCTTGCGCCAAGCCCCCGAGCGCATCATAAGATGGAAAGCTTCATGTACCCAGGATGGTGCAAGGATGTCGCTGGCAATGGTCAAGGCTCACTATGAGAATGCTGACATCGACACGGTGACCTCCGGCTTGCCCGATGTAGACGATGACGGCCAGAATATCAATCATGGAGCTATCTGCTCATCGCTCGCCGACTATGACACCAGGGTTGCCAAGTTAGTAGATGCTAACACATTTGTGCCTCTTGATATTATTGATGCCGACCTGTCCAGCTCCTCTGAGTCCCTCAAGACCATCGACTTTGTTGATGATCAGGATGAACCTCCTGTTGCTGACGACGTTACCTCGAAGTCTCCTGTGCCGGAGGAATGAAAAACACATATGTAATATTTCCCCCCTCTTGATATGTATGTATGCGGAAAAACTATGGTTTAACCTTAAGGCGGAAAACAATAGCTATATGTTTCCTGCAACTTAAGTACTAGTTCCAGCATGTATATAGTTTTTAAGCAAGTGCTGGCTTATCCATTACTCTGGTTTTATGCTTGACTTTTCGTGAGTCGGAAGACTCATAGTCGGAACCATGCATTTAGGTGATGATGCCCAATGACACCATCAAGAACCTAAGCATAAAATCGCTAAATTCGAGTGCTGAAAGTCACTATTCCAGAATCCACATAGAAACAACAAAGAACGTGTAGACCAGAAAACTTAAGCCAATGCCCGTAGGCGGAATTTTCACAAGTGCAAATGCAAAACTTGCGCATAAAGGTTTTATACGATCCAAAAATGAACACTAAAGGAGGTAAAAGACTCAAGCATATGAGTGAACCAAAGAGCTTTATTTCATTGATCATATAAGAGGTACACAGTAGATAAAAAATATGCTAAGTGTAAAAATGACGTAGCTATGCTATGTTCCATGGTCGATCAAGCTCCGGGTAGTCATCATCCGGGTCACGTCGCTTATGCTTATGATCCTCGTTTGGTCTATCCTGTAGTTCACGATTGTCAACGAGGTAGTAAGACCCATTGAGTAGCGCCTTGCTAATGATGAATGGTCCTTCCCATGGTGGGGATAATTTGTGTGACTTCTTCTGCTTAAGTCGGAGCACCAGATCCCCTTCTTTAAACGAGCGATGCCGAATGCGGCAACTATGGTAGCTGCGTAGCTTCTGCTGGTAGATGGCGGATCTTTGGCATGCCAATACGCGTTCTTCCTTGAGAAGGTCCACATCTAGGTGCCTGGATTCTTCAGCGTCATCTTCATCATAGGCGGAAACTCTTGGTGAATCGTGGAGGATGTCGGAAGGCAGGATGGCTTCTCCTCCATATACCATGAAATAAGGGGTATAGCCGGTAGATCTGTTGGGTGTAGTTCGCAAAATCCATAGAACATATGGTAATTCCCCCGCCCAGGCTCCAGCTGCTCTATGTAGCGGTGCCTCTAGACGTGGCTTGATTCCCTACAGAATTAATCCATTGGCTCGCTCAACTTTCCCATTGGACTGTGGATGTGCCACAGATGCCAAGTCAAGTCGGATGCCCTTCTCCCAACAATAGGCTTCCACTTCTCCGAGTGACAAGTTGCTTCCGTTGTCGGTGATAATGCTATGTGAGAGACCAAATCTCACCACTAGATCCTGGACAAACCTAAGGGCAATTGCCCCATCAAGCTTTCTAATGGGTTTAGCTTCTATCCATTTGGTGAATTTATCAACTGCTACTAGCAGATGCATAAACCCACAAGGTGTCGTCTGTAATGGTCCAACCATGTCTAGCCCTCAGACTACAAAGGGCCAAGTTATTGGTATTTTCGCAATTCTTGAGCTGGGACATGTGGTTGTCGGGCATAGTACCGGCATCCCATGCATGTCTCCGCCAACTTGTCGGTGTCCGCCTTCACGGCTAGTCAGTAGAATCCTTGCCGAAAGGCTTTGGAGACCAACGATCGATGAGCGGCGTGATGCCCGCAATCTCCGAGATGGATCTCACGAAGGATTTCAATACCTTCTTACTGGGAAACACACTTTAGGTATACAGCAGTGGTGCTTATTTCATAGAGTTGTCCATTAATTATGGTATAGCCCTTCGCTCAACATACTATTTGCCGACTTTCGACTTCGTCGATGGGCAAAGTTCCGTGTACGAGATACTGTATGAACGTTTTTGTCCAAGCCGGGGGGACCTTTTTCACCGTGTGAAAAAAAGAGTCAACTCTATCCGGTTTCTCGAGGTCTACTCCCTTCACGGATGGTGTCCATAGATGCTCCAGGAAAATGCCAGGCGGAATTGGTTTGCGCCCTGATCCAATCTTTGACAGCAGATCAGCCACCTCATTTTCCTCCCTCTTGACATACTTGACTTCGCAGCCCCTCAAAGCACTTGGCTATCTCGTCTACTTCGTCTCGATATTCCGCAATCATAGGGTTCCACGCGTTCCAGGTGCCAGCCACCTACTGGGAAACCAAGTCAGAATCTCCACGACAAACTATGCGCTTGATGCCAATATCCTTGGCTATGTGAAGTCCGTGAATGAGTGCTTCATATTCCGCCATGTTATTTGTAGCCTCGAAGTGGATCTACAGAACGTAGTGTAGATTTTCCCATGTTGGTGACTGTAGCAGTACACCAACCCCCGAGCCGTTGTCTTTGATCCGTCAAAGTGCATCACCAGTATTCTAGCTCTGGTATAGGGGTAGCTGAAATGGTTTCGCGGCATAGTAAATCAAAATTTTCTACGGAGCGAACAGAGGGAAAGCCAAGATCTAATCTAGGAGATGCAAACAACGAGATAGATTGGATTAAATCTTCATACCCTTGAAGATTCGCACAGCGGAACGTTCGTCGGAACGTGGGTGATGTAGTCGTACTCGCTTCTCCTCCTCGCGATCCGATCCGATCTAGCACCACAAGTGGCGGTGCCTCCGTGAGATGCACACGTGCAGCACCTCGACGTCTCCTCCTTCCTCGGACCAGCGAGTATGGTGGAGAGATAGATTGGATCTACAACACGACGGCGTGGTGTATATGGTGGAGAATTTCTGCTGCAGGGCTTCGCCTACAAACAGTCGGGAGGGAGAGAGGAAGGTAGCAAGACTGCTAGGGCTTGGAGGAAGGTGTGTGGGGGGAGGGGGTGCACCACCCCTCTATATATAGAGGGGGGCGGCCAGCCCTTGCCCCTCCTCCAAGCCTATCTCTAGTTTAAACAATTTAAACTCTCCCTTATCTAGAAATCCTATCTCTAGTTTAAACGATTTAAACTCTCCCTTATCTAGAAATTCTATCCCGAGATTTAAACGAGTCAAATCTCTCTAGAATCGGCTGGGCCCTATGGGGCCTTGTGCCCCTGGACCAATGCGGCCAGGACACTCCCTCATAGGCCCATGCCCCCTCCCGGAAGGTGGGGCCACGTTGGTCCCCTTCCGGAAGGTTCTAGAAGCTTCCGGTACAATACCGATTAACCCGGAACAATTCCGAACTCCAAAAACTGCACTGCCTTATATGAATCTTATTCTCGGACCATTCCGGAACCTCTCGTGATATCCCGGATCCCATCCGAGACTCCGAACAAAAATTCATAAACTAATTATCCAATCTATCCTAGCGTCGAGATACGTTAAGTGTGTGACCCTGCGGGTTCGAGAATATGCAGACATGATCTTCTATCAATAATCAATAGCGGGGTCTGGGCACCCATATTGACTCCCACACATTCATCGATGATCATATCGGATGAACCACGATGCCAGGATTCAATCAATCCCATATATATATTCCCTTCGTCTCGCGATATTTTACTTGCCCGAGATTCGATCATCGGTACCGTCATACCTAGTTCAATCTCGTTCACAGCAAGTACTTTACTCGTTCCGTAATCCGATATCACTTTGTGATTAACTCCTTAACCACATGCTTGCAAGCGGTGTTGATATCAATTACCGAGTGGGCCCAAAGTATATCTCTCCGACTTGGGAGGGACAAATTCCATATCGATACATACAACCCAACAGATACTTTCTGATCACCTGAGAGACACCTTTATGATCACCCTCTCATAGGATGACGTTTGATGACCTCAAAGCTTTCTTCCGATACCAGGGAGTTGCATTATCTCATGGTCTAAGGAATACAATATTTGGCATAAGAAAAGCTTCGCAAAGATGAACACGATGACACGATCTAATTGCTTTGCTTAGTTTGGGTCTATCCACCATATCATTCTCCCAATGATATGATATCATTATCAATTGACAACTCATGTCTATGGTTAGGAAACCTTAACCATCATTGATCAATGAGCTAGTCCATAGAGGCGTACTAGGGACACGGTGTTGTTTACAAACCACACAAGTATTAAAGTTTCCGCTTAATACAATTCTAGCATGGAACATAAACTTTATCATGAACAAGAATTATAATAATAACATCTTTATTATTGCCTCTAGGGCATAATTCCAATAGGTAGCATCTGGCATCTCCGTCCAGTCTACAATAAAATCCGCCAAGACCTGTGACTTGATAGCGTCGCGTCTCTTGTAGGTGATCTCGAAGTCGGCAAGTTCAATGCCCCACTTTGCAACCCTTCCTATAGCATTGTTGTTATTGATGATGTCAGACAGTGGAGCCTTGCTCACAACTGTGATAGGGTGCTCCTGGAAATAGTGCCTTAGCTTCCGAGAAGCAAGAAACACTCCATAAGCTAGATTTTGGTAGTGCGGGTAACACTGTTTGGATTCCGTCAAGACCTCGCTTACATAGTAAACTGGTCGCTGTACTCCGTGATCATGCGTTGGTTCTTTCCGCTCCACCACGACGACGATGCTGATTACCCGGTTGGTGGCCGCCATGTAGATCAACATAGGCTCCATAGGCTCGGGTGCTGCGAGCACATGTGCAGAGGAGAGTATCTCCTTTAGCTTCTTGAGCGTAGCATCTGCTTCGTCTGTCCATGTAAATTTGTCCGCCTTCTTCAGCAACTTGTACAACGGTAGAGCCTTCTCTCCATGTTGGCTGACGAACCGGCTTACTGCTGCAATGTAGCCTGTTAGCTATTGGATGTCCTTTAGGCATGTCAGACGGTTTATGTTTAGGATCGCCTTGATTTTCTCTGGGTTAACCTTGATTCCACGATGGGAAACGATGAAGCCCAACAATTTGTCGGCTGGAACCCCAAAGACACACTTCTTTGGGTTAAGCATCATGTTGTATTTCCGAAGATTATCAAAGGTTTCTTTTAAGTTGGAGATTAAGTCGTTTGACTTTTTAGACATCACCACTATATCGTCCACATAGGCATGAACATTCCGACCAATTTGATTGTGTAGGCAACGCTGTATAGTCCGCTGGTATGTAGCACCTGTGTTTTTTAGCCCAAAGGGCATCATGACATAGCAAAACGTGTTGTAGGGTGTGGTGAACGAAGTGGCCAATTGGTCTGACTTCCTCATTTTTATCTAGTGGTATCCTGAGTGTGCATCGATAAAACACAGAATTTCCGAGCCAGCCATCGAGTCAATGACTTGGTCAATGCGAGGCAAAGCAAACAGATCTTTTGGACACGCTTTGTTCAAGCCGGTGTAATCAACGCACATTCTTAATTCTTTGGTTCCCTTTTTGGGGACAAGTACAGGATTGGCCACCCATCGGGTGTGAAGGACTTCTCGGATAAAACTAGCCTTAAGTAACCTAGCTATCTCTTTTCCTATGGAGCGTCTCTTCTCGTCTCTGAAGCGTCGTAGAGGTTGTTTCACCGGTTTGCATTTTGGATCAATATTCAAGCTATGCTCAGCAAGTTCCTAGGTACACCTTTCATGTAGGCAGGTTGCCAGGCAAAGATGTCCCTATTCTCACGGAGGAACTCGACGAGCGCCCTTTCCTATTTAGGGTCTAGGTTCGTCCCAACGACGGTGGTCTTGGAGGCATCGCCTACCACAAGTTCCATAGGCTTGGTCTCGATGGCGGCCTTGAAGGCGGGATCGGAGTTAGAAATCTGTTTCTTTGATGCTGGCATCGACCTTGCTCTGGATCTCCTTGAACTCTTTGCTGTAGAGGACAGCTTCTGGAAAGGTTGCTTCTCCAATCTCGCAATCCCTTGCCTTTGTAAAGCTTCCGGATATGGTGATGACACTGTTTGGTCCATGTATCTTGAGCTTGTTGTAGACGATACATGGTTTGGCCATGAAGACGTGGAAGATGTCGCATCCAAATATGACGTGGTACACGCTCTTGAAGGGGACCACTTCAAAGGTCATGCATTCTTGGCGGTAATTTTTAACATCACCAAAAGCGATCGGAAGCGTGATGCACCCAAGGGACCGAGCCACCCGGCCAGGAACTACGCCATGGAACACGGTGCTGGTCCGCCTTAGGTTGGTCTCTGTCAAGTTCATATTGTGCAGTGTATCCTGGTACATGATGTTGATGCTGCTTCCACTGTCCACCAGCATTTGGTGAACTCGTTGTCATCAATCAAAGGGTTGATGACCATGGCGTATTGGTTCTCCATTGAGATGAGGTCTAGGTGATCCTTCTTGTCCCAAGTGATTGGAACTTCCGACCAGCGCGGGTACTAGAGAACTGGGGGGTAGGGTGGCCATCAGTATCCTCACCGAGGTTTTCTGTGACCGGACAGTAGGGGTGCCAAGGAAAGTGTGGTAGACAGCGACCTTCTTCTTGAAGGGGTTCTTGCCTTTGCCATCGCCCTTGTTGGCGTGCTTGGGATCAACGTCCTCATCCATGTCACTTGAATCCTTGGACTCCTCTTCCTTCTTCTTCTTCTTCTTCTTCTTCTTCTTCTTCTTCTTCTTCTTCTTCCCTTTGCTCTTGCCTCGTGGTCTGTTTTTCCGGCTTCGCTTGTATCCGGACTCCGGGTCCTCCTTGAGGTTGTTGACGAACTTGCAATGGCGATTGGTGTGAGTGGATTTGCCGTTGGCGTCGAGGTGTACAAGGCATGTCATATCATGGTACTCCTCGTATGTTTGGGGAACACGGAGCGCTTGCGGGGTAGTTTCACTACCTCTCCGCTGCCCACGACCAGCCCCCGTCCTCGGCCACACTGTCCGCCATCACCCCTTCCTGCAAACATCGTGGCGAACATGTCGGAGGTTTGCTTTTCTTATGGCGGGCTTGTAGGGTTTCGTAGCATGGAAAACAAAAAATTTCTATCGCATACAAACAAACAAGCCAAGATCTATCTACTAGATTGTAGCAATGAGTCGATGGAATAACTTACCCTCGAAGATTCCAAAGTGTTTAACGAGAGCGGATTCTCGTGGGTGATGTAGTCGTACTCTTTCCGATCTCAAGATTGTGTAGACGATCCTTCCGGCGCTGCGTTCAGGCAGCGCTCCCGCAGTCGGTCACACGTTCGGTACTCGACGAAGACCTTCCTCTCCCTTGTTCCAGCAGGCAGCGGAGGTTGTAGCACTCTCCTCGCGATTCCGGCAGCACAACGGCGTGGTACCGGAAGTAGAGGGGAAATCCCGCAGGGCTTCGCCTTAAGCCGGAGCGAGTATGGTGGAGTATGAGAGAGGGCAATTAGTGGTCTAGAGATTAGACACACCAATTAGAAGGCTCTAAACCGTAGGCTAAAGCAATTAGAAGCTCTAAACCAGAACGACTCTAAACCGGAGATTAGAGGTAGAAACTTGTGTGTCTCGAGGAGGAGGCCCTGCCCCTCCTTTTATAGGTGGGAGGGGGCTTGGCGCGCCAGGGAGGGAGGGAGTCCCTCCCCAACTCGGCCTAGGGCTGGCCGCCGGCTTGGAGGAGAGGAACTCCTCCTCCAAGTTGGTTTCCAACTCCTCTTGCTTGTTTCCCACAGTTTCTTGTTTTAGCCGTTTGACTTTCAAACTGGACATTTGACTTTTCTGTTTTAGGATTCAATTTAATCCTTTATTTGGGACAGCAAGAACACTTAGTACATGATGCAATCATTCCAATATGTAATGACACATTCATGTACCCCTTCCCCCGGAGTGCCGGACAATCCGGAACCTTCTAGAACATTCCCGATGAAAACACTGAAATCATTCCCGAACTCCGAAACGGGACTTTCCTTATATGAATCTTATTCTCCGGACCATTCCGGATCACCTCGTGATATCCCGGATCCCATCCGAGACTCCGAACAACATTCGGTCTCTTTCTCATAATACCATAACTACTCAAACAACGTCGAATCCTTAAGTGTGTCTCCCTACGGTTCGTGAATTATGCAGACATGATCGAGACACTTCTTTGAACAATAACCAATAGAGGAATCTAGAAATTCATATGGCTCCCACATATTTCTACGATTACTTTGCGATCGAATGAACCACTTACATATGATACCAATTTCCTTTTGTCTCACGATATGTTACTTATCCGAGGTTATGATCGTCGGTATCTCTGCATACCTAGTTCAACCTCGTTACTGATAAGTACTCTTTTCTCGTTCCCGTGATATGTGATCCCTTGTGACCAAGTCACATGCTTGCAAGCTAATTGGATGACATTCCACCGAGAGGGCCCAGAGTATATCTATCCGTCATATGGATGGACAAATCCCACTCTTGATCCATGTGTCTCAACCAAAACTTTCCGAACACTCAATGCCACCTTTATAACCTCGTCGAGTTCTACTTTCCTTCTAGTCACTTCTTTCGAGAGAAATTCCTTCTCTAGAAAGGATCCATTCTTGGCAACAAAGATTTTGCCTTCGGATCTATGATAGAAGGTATACCCAATAGTTTCCTTCGGGTATCCTATGAAGACGCATTTTTCCGCTTTGGGTTCAAGCTTGTCCGGCTGTAACTTCTTTACATAGGCTTCGCATCCCCAAACTTTAAGGAACGACAATTTAGGTTTCTTCCCAAACCATAATTCATACGGTGTCGTTTCAACGGATTTAGATGGTGTCCTATTTAAAGTGAATGCGGCTGTTTCTAATGCATAACCCCAAAATGATAGCGGTAAATCTGTAAGTGACATCATAGAACGAACCATATCTAAGAGAGTTCGATTACGACGTTCGGACACACCATTACGCTGTGGTGTTCCCGGCGGTGTCAATTGTGAAAGTATTCCGCATTTCTTCAAATGCTCGCCAAACTCGTAACTTAGATATTCACCTCCACGATCAGAACGTAGAAATTTAATATTCTTGTTACGTTGATTCTCTACCTCACTTTGAAACTCCTTAAACTTCTCGAAAGTTTCGGACTTATGTTTCATGAAATAGATATACCCATATCTACTCAAGTCATCCGTGAAGGTAAGAACATAACTATAACCACCGCGCGATGCTACACTCATTGGACCACACACATCGGTATGTATGATTTCCAATAAGTCCGTAGCTCGCTCCATCATACCAGAAAATGGAGTCTTAGTCATTTTTCCCATCAGACATGCTTCGCATCTTTCAAGTGATTCAAAATCAAGTGATTCAAGAAGTCCATCGGAATGGAGTTTCTTCATACGTTTCACTCCAATGTGACCAAGACGACAGTGCCACATATAGGTCGAATTATCGCTTGATTTCAAACGTTTAGCCTCAATGTTGTTGATATGTGTATTTCCACTATCGAGATTCAATAAGAATAGACCATCTATCAAAGGTGCATGTGCATAAAACAAATTACTCATATAAATCGAACAACCATTATTCTCGGACTTAAACAAGTAACCGTCTCGCAATAAACAAGATCCCGATATAATGTTCATGCTCAACGCAGGCACCAAATAACAATTATTTAAGTATAAAACTAATCCTGATGGTAGATGAAGGGGTAGCGTGCCGACCGCGATCACATCAACCTTTGATCCATTTCCCACGCGCATCGTCACCTCATTCTTCGCTAGCTTCCGTTTATTCTGCAGCACCTGTTTCGAGTTACAAATATGAGCAACCGAACCAGTATCAAATACCCAGGCACTACTACGAGTACTAGTGAGATACACATCAATAACATGTATATCAGATATACCTTTCTTCTTGATGTTGCCGTTCTTCAAATCCGCCAAGTACTTTGGGCAATTCCGCTTCCAGTGACCTTCTCCCTTGCAGTAAAAGCACTCAGTATCAGGCTTAGGTCCAGCCTTGGTCTTCTTCGCCGGCGTGGTAACTTTCTTACCACCCTTCTTGAAGTGTCCCTTTTGCCTAGACTTGCCTTTCTTGAATTTGGTGGTCTTATTGACCAACAACACTTGGTGCTCTTTCTTGATCTCCACTTCTGCAGATTTCAACATGGCAAAGAGTTCTGGCAACGTCTTGTTCATGTTCTGCATGTTGTAGTTCATCACAAAGTTCTTGTAACTTGGTGGTAGTGATTGGAGGACACGGTAAATCCCCAAAGCATTAGGAATCACTATACCCAAGCTTTGAAGTTTGTTTGCATGCCCAGACATCTTGAGCACATGCTCACTGACGGAGCTGCCCTCTTCCATCTTGCAGTTAAAGAACTTTTCAGAAGCCTCATAGCTTTCAATTGCCACATGAGTCTCAAAAATCAATTTGAGATCCTCGACAATATCATATGGGTCTGAATCCTCAAACCTTTTCTGAAGCTCCGATTCCAAACCATACAAGATAGCACACTGAACTATGGAGTACTGATTCTTCCGAGCGAGGTAAACATTCTTTACTTCATCGGGAGCATCAGCTGCAGGTGGGTCACCCAGCGGTGCATCCAGCACATAGGTCAAATTACCAGCTGTGAGGACAATCCTCAAATTGCGGAACCAATCCGCGAAGTTGCTTCCATTGTTTTTCAACTTTTCTTTCTCTAGGAACGCATTAAAATTGATGGTAGGGGCTGCCATTGATCTACAACATATTTGCAATAGTTTAGACTAAGTTTATGACAAATTGAGTTCAAATTAATTAATGTAATTAAACTAGGTGAACTCCCACTCAAAACAATATCCCTCACATTGTTTTAGTGATCACACGAACCAAATCCACTACATCAACGCCGATCATCACGAGAGTTGATATAGTTTCAATGGCGAACAATCGTCATGTTCATCATATCTACTATATGATTCATGCTTTACCTTTCGGTGATCCGTGTTCCGAGACCATGTCTGTACATGCTAGGCTCGTCAAGATCAAACCTTAGTTTCCGCATAAGCAAATCTGGCTTGCTCACGTTGTATACACTTGCGGAATCTAACACACCCGATCATCACGTGGTGCTTCGAAACAACAAGCTTTAGCAACGGTGCTAACTAAGGGTGAACACTTTATGACTTGAAATTCATGTGCATGAGGGATCATATTATAATGCTACCGTCATCTACTAAGCAATACAAGATGCATAAAGGATTAACATCACATGCAATTCAATATATATGTGATATGATATGGCCTTTCTTCTTTGTGCTTCCGATCTCCATCTTCAAGCACGAACATGATCTCCATCATCACCGGCATTGCATCAAGGTCAATGACGCTACTCCATGGTTGTCGTCCACCGGCTTCAACTATTACAACTACTTTGAATAGACACGCGGGTCTTAACATAAATTAAAGACAACCATATGGCTCCTGCCGGTTGCCGACTTACAATAAGGAACATTGCATACATCAAATATAATCACAATCATGGCCATATCACATCACTGCACACCCCTGCAAAACAAAGTTAGACGCCTCTACTTTCTTTGCATATTTTACGTGGTTTGGGGCTTTCAATAAGTGTCGTTCTAACTTACGAACAAGAACCACAACATTGATACTAGTATTGTTAATCACCCGTTGTAAATTGGATCTTAACTATGCTAGGAGAAACAGGCACCCGCAAAGCCACTTATGCAATACAAGTTGCATGTCAAGCGTGGAGCAAGTCTCATGAACGATGTCATGTAAGGTTAGCCTAGGCCGCTTCATCCCAACATACCGCAAGATGCAAAGTACACAAGAAGAAATCGACAATAAAAGCATCAACGCCCACAATGACCATTGTGTTCTACTCGTGCAACAGATCTACATATAGACACGGCTCTGATACCACTGTAGGGTTTCGTAGCATGGAAAACAAAAAAATTCTATCGCATACAAACAACAAGCCAAGATCTATCTACTAGATTGTAGCAACGAGTCGATGGAATAACTTACCCTCGAAGATTCCAAAGTGTTTAACGATAGCGGATTCTCGTGGGTGATGTAGTCGTACTCTTTCCGATCTCAAGATCGTGTAGACGATCCTTCCGGCACTGCGTTCCGGCAGCGCTCCCGCAGTCAGTCACACGTTCGGTACTCGTTGAAGACCTTCCTCTCCCTTGTTCCAGCAGGCAGCGGAGGTTGTAGCACTCTCCTCGCGATTCCGGCAGCACAACGGCGTGGTACCGGAAGTAGAGGGGAAATCCCGCAGGGCTTCGCCTTAAGCCGGAGCGAGTATGGTTGAGTATGAGAGAGGGCAATTAGTGGTCTAGAGATTAGACACACCAATTATAAGGCTCTAAACCGCAGGCTAAAGCAATTAGAAGCTCTAAACCAGAACGACTCTAAACCGGAGATTAGAGGTAGAAACTTGTGTGTCTCGAGGAGGAGGCCCTGACCCTCCTTTTATAGGTGGGAGGGGGCTTGGCGCGCCAGGGAGGGAGGGAGTCCCTCCCCAACTCGGCCTAGGGCTGGCCGCCGGCTTGGAGGAGAGGAACTCCTCCTCCAAGTTGGTTTCCAACTCCTCTTGCTTGTTTCCCACAGTTTCTTGTTTTAGCCGTTTGACTTTCAAACTGGACATTTGACTTTTCTGTTTTAGGATTCAATTTAATCCTTTATTTGGGACAACAAGAACACTTAGTACATGATGCAATCATTCCAATATGTAATGACACATTCATGTACCCCTTCCCCCCGGAGTGTCGGACAATCCGGAACCTTCTAGAACATTCCCGATGAAAACACCGGAATCATTCCCGAACTCCGAAACGGGACTTTCCTTATATGAATCTTATTCTCCAGACCATTCCGGATCACCTCGTGATATCCTGGATCCCATCCGAGACTCCGAACAACATTCGGTCTCTTTCTCATAATACCATAACTACTCAAACAACGTCGAATCCTTAAGTGTGTCTCCCTACGGTTCGTGAATTATGCAGGCATGATCGAGACACTTCTTCGAACAATAACCAATAGAGGAATCTGGAAATTCATATGGCTCCCACATATTTCTACGATTACTTTGCGATCGAATGAACCACTTACATATGATACCAATTTCCTTTTGTCTCACGATATGTTACTTATCCGAGGTTATGATCGTCAGTATCTCTGCATACCTAGTTCAATCTCGTTACTGATAAGTACTCTTTTCTCGTTCCCGTGATATGTGATCCCTTGTAACCAAGTCACATGCTTGCAAGCTAATTGGATGACATTCCACCGAGAGGGCCCAGAGTATATCTATCCGTCATATGGATGGACAAATCCCACTCTTGATCCATGTGTCTCAACCAAAACTTTCCGAACACTCAATGCCACCTTTATAACCACCCAGTTACGGTGTGGTGTTTGATGTCATCAAAGCATCCATCCGGTAAAGGTGATATGCATGATCTCATGGTCGAAGGAATTAGGTTACTATGTATCAGAAAGCATATAGCAATTGAACTATTGAAATGACTTGATCTTTATGCTACGCTTATCTATAGGAGTATGTCCACCATATCATTCTCCTAACGATATGATCTTGTTGTTGATAACATCTCAATGTTCATGATAGGGAAACCACAATCATCCATCAACCAACAAGCTAGTGAAGTATAGAGGCTATACTAGGGACTTCAAATTAAGTTTACAAATCACACAAGTATCAATGTTTCCTTGTTAATACTATTATAGCATGAATGTAAACATTTATCATAAACACAAAGATATAATAATAACTACATTTATTATTGCCTCTAGGGCATATCTCCAACAGGGCTCTTCCTCTTGGTGCTATTGTTCCTCTTAGATTGGGTTGGAACGGCTATTGCCAGTAAGGAGCCATGAGCATTGTCGTCGGCAGCCGCGAACTCACTGGCCAACTAGATCATCTGGTTGAGATCGAGCTTGTGATTGTCCTGCAGGCGCTTCAACTTATGCCGGAGCAACGTATGTTTTTCCAATCCATCAATGAAGGCGGCCATGGAGGTCTGATCGTGCACTCCTGCGCAGGAATTCTTTTTATCCAGCCAACGGGAGACGTAGGCTCGAGATGTCTCGTCTTTCTCTTGCACGCACCGTTGTAGACCACCAAAAATGCAGGGATGCTTATACATACCCTCGAAGTTTTTGGTGAACGATTCTTGCATGTCCAACCAGTTGCAAATGGACTTCTCCGGCAAGTTATCATTCCATTGGCGGGCCGTGCCCGTCAACATTAGTGGGAGGTACTTGAGGACAACGTTGAGGTTACCCCCGGAGATCTCCACCACGTTGTCGTAATCCTGCAACCACGTAGCTGGTTTGGCAATGCCGCATAGGTCTTGATGATCTTGTCAATCCAAAAACCCTCCGGGTAAGTTGCAGTCCGTATTACAGGTCCAAAGCAACGTGGTCCTAGGTATTTTCCTTCCCGGGACTCATGAATCTTGTCCAGGCGTGAACGTGCATCGTATGGCTCCTGGCTTGCTCTTTTCTTCTTGCCGCCAGGGGATGGGATGCGTGAACGACGCGACCCTCCTCCGCCATGGTGGCTGCTAGGTGGTGACGGAGGCAGAGGTGGCGGTGGGTTAGCCTTCTTGCTGTTACCCTCCTGCGACGCCTTGTGTCTATCGCGGTTGCTTGTCGGACGTGGAGGGTCATGGGGTGACCTTCTCTTGTGTCCTTGGTTGCGCTCTCCATCATGATCGGGCTGCTTTGCATTGTCACGAATGACGATGCCGCCCTAAGGGCATCTTGGCGGAGGCATGCTCGTATGATGGTGAGCCTTTGGGTCTCCGTGATGTCGGGGGGATCGGGGCGGTGGAGATGGGCGACGAGGATGATCCTTGCCTCCGTGGTCGGAGGATACGGGAATAGCATCCTTCCTGTTGCACGCGTCCCTCCGTCTTTGCTCTGATGAACCCGTCTGGGACCCGACATCATGAGGAGATCTCTCCCTTGGTGGCTTAGGATTGCTAGACTAGCAATATGCTGGGTCAGACTCAAGACTCTGAGAGGTGGCCTTTTCCTGCTGTTTGACCGCCTTCGCTACAAGGTGATAGACTTGTTCCACATCTACGGGTGATCTATCCTGCTCCATTATGGTCTTGGCGACGGATAGGTTGAGGATAGGAGGGGCATGACCTGCCTGTCCTTGCTGTCAATATATGGTTTGGCTTGTGGCCGCTTCGGGGGAGCCCATCCTAGATTGCGCCGTACACCAGGATTGTTGATGACGCGATCCGGAGCTTTCCTAGCCTTCTGCTGCTTGAGCAGAGTCTTGTACTCGGCCTCCATTGCTCTAGCTTTCTCGATTGACTTCTGCGCCTTGGCCAGATCTTGATCTAGCTTTGAGCCTTGCTCCGCGATGGCATACGCTTCCTCTAGCAGCTGCTAGCGCTTCTCGTCAAGCTAGACTATGTTCCGTATATGAGCCCCAGTCATGGGCTTAATGAGAAAATTGCCATACATCACCTGTAGGGGTTCGTATCATGGAAAACAAAAATTTCTATCACATGCACACAAACAAGCCAAGATCTATCTACTAGATTGTAGCAACGAGTCGATTAGAATACTCACCCTCGAAGATTCCAAAGCGGTTAACGAGAGAAGATTCTCGTGGGTGATGTAGTCGTACACTTGCTGATCTCAAGATCGTGTAGACAATCCTTTCGACGCTGCGTTCCGGCAGCGCTTCCGCAGTCGGTCACATGTTCGGTACTTGATGAAGACCTTCCTCTCCCTTGCTCCAACAGGCAGCAGAGTTTGTAGTTCTCCCCTCGCGATTCCAGCAGCATGACGGCGTGGTGTCGGAAGTAGAGGGAAAATCTTGCAAGGCTTCGCCTAAGCCAGAGCAGGTTATGGTGGATCTAGGGTTTCCGGCGATCTAGCGTTTAGAGGGCCAGAGAGGAGGAGGCATGACCAACAAGCGGCTAGGGATACAGCGAGCTGGTGTTGACGCAAGGCAGCGGCGCAGCAGCAGCGACGCAGTTGGCGGCGGCGACGGGCGGCGGCGGCAGCAACGACGATGGCTTGGGTGGAGGGGTGGTGGTGTTGTGTGGCCTTGGGGCACCCCTCCCCTCTATTTATGAGAGGGAGGGCAGCTTGGGATAGGGGATTTTGAATCCTTCCCCAACTCCCTCTTCTTGTTGTCTTGTGGTGGAGGGAAAGAAGGATTCTTTCCTTCCTCCACTAGGACACATTGTCCCAGTTTGACTTTTCAAACTTGCCTTTTGACTTTCAATTTGGAGCTTGATTTATTTCTTGCTAATGCCCAACCAAGTGACCTAGGACATGATCCAATCATTCCACTTATCCATGACACATTCATGTTACCTTCCCCTTCCATTCCGGTGAACCTTCTAGACCCTTCTAGAACCTCTCCGATGAAATCATCGGAATTATTCCCAAACTCCGGATTTGGACTTTCCTTATATGAATCTTATTCTCTGGACCATTCCGGATCTCCTCATGATATCCCGGATACCATCTAAGACTCCGAACAACATTCGGTCTCCCTACTTACATTCCATATCTACTAAACAACATCAAATCCTTAAGTGTGTCTCCCTACAGTTCGTGAATTACGTGGACATGACGAGACACTTCTTTGATCAATAACCAATAGAGGAATCTGGAAATTCATACGGCTCCCACATATTTCTATGATTACTTTGTGATCGAATGAACCACTTACATACGATACCAATTTCCCTTTGTCTCGCGATATTTTACTTATCCGAGGTTTGATCATCGGTATCTCTGCATACCTAGTTCAACCTCATTACCGATAAGTACTCTTTTCTCGTTCCTGTGATATGTGATCCTTGTGAGACAGTAACATGCTTGCAAGCTAATTGGATGACATTCCACCGAGAGGGCCCAGAGTATATCTATCTGTCATATGGATGGACAAATCCCACTCTTGATCCATGTGCCTCAACACATACTTTCCGAACACTCAATGCCACCTTTATAGCCACCCAGTTACGGTGTAGTGTTTGATGTCATAAAAGCATCCATCCGGTGATGGTGATTAGCATGATCTCATGGTCGAAGGATTTAGGTTACTATGTATCTGAAAGCTTATAGCAACTGAACTATATTAAATGACTTGATCTTTATGCTACGCTTAACTATAGGAGTATGTCCATCACACCATTCTCCTAATGATATGATCTTGTTGTTAATAACATCTCAATGTTCATGATCAGGAAACCAAGATCATATATTAACCAACAAGCTAGTTTAACAAGAGGCTTTACTAGGGACTCTTTTATGTTTACAAATCACACAAGTATTAATGTTTCCGGTTTATACAATTATAGCATGGTATGTAAACATTTATCATAAGCATGAAGATATTATAATAACCTCTTTATTATTGCCTCTTGGGCATATCTCCAACAGTCTCCCACTTGCACTAGAGACAATAATATAGTTTCAAATCTTTTTGTATTCAACACCTATGGCTTTCCGGTGTTGTATTTATACGATTGCTAGTGGTCAACTGATCTTCGGATCTAACTCTTTTAGGTCCGTGTGTAGTTGCATGTCTTTGCGTCTCTACGCAACACTCATTCTCTAATGAGATGGCTTTGTATAAATTTGGTCCTTTGGTGAGACCTTTGGTTCCTTGGGGTTAAAACATGTTGATAATATTGTCGTACAATATATCTTCATGGTACCATCCCGCTGTGAACCACACCTAGTTTAATAACAAACTACTTAACACAAATGCCCTCTTTTGATACTATAATAGCAGTCATATACTTAGCATTTGTTGTAGTATCTGTCACAATGTATTAACTTTGGAACCCATCCAAATCCATTATGGAAATTACTTTCCATTATATTGTGCCACCCTTAGTTTAGATTGAGATAAACTTAATTTATACTTTATGACAAAACTAGTACCAATGTAGTACTTTTACAATGAACTAATCATCTATTTGTCACATCTACAAAAATAATATATTCTTAGTTCTTCCAAAAGATCATAAGAATATCCTTACTATCGTCCACTGATCATCTTATGAATCATTCTGGTATATGCTTATAACATTCAGAGCATAGGACATATCTGGATTTGTACATATCACAGTATGATTAAAAAATACTTTTTGTGATTTTATTCATCAAGTATCAATCAATACTTGAATCTTTGTTTCACTTACCAAGTGTCGATACACTTGAATTTCGATTTAATCCTTTATGTGTGGCAAGAACCTTTCTTGTCATTTCCATATTGAACTCATTCAATATATCATCTATGTACATTTGGTACAACCATATTAGCATCTCAATCTATCTATATAGATATTGATGCCAAATATTCGGGTTTTGCCTAAGTCTTTCATCGAGATGAATTTTTTAACATGTGTTAATAAAAGATACATCATTTCCAATCAACAATATGTCTTCCACATAATGTATTAGAAATATGTCTTAGCGCTCCCACTTAATTTCTTACAAATGCAAGCATCTTCATCGTCTCTAATGAATTTAAACCCTTTTAACAGTTTCATCATGGTGAAGATTCCAACTCCACGATGCTCACTTCAACCATTGTAGTTTGCATACGCTTTTAGCATCCTTTGAATTAACAAAACCCTATGGACCGTGTTATGCACACGTCCAAGGTAACAATTCTATTAGAAGAACTTGTTTTGTTTATTCAACTACCACATGACAAAATTATATATAGTGGTTGCTACATTAATCTGTCTAGACTAAATATCGCTATGAAAGATCAAATCTTGTCATAGTCAACCTTGAACATTGTTGTGAACTTTTTTCCAACATGTCAACTATTTCATAGATGTGAA
This sequence comes from Avena atlantica, assembly GCA_910589765.1. Lineage (NCBI taxonomy): Eukaryota > Viridiplantae > Streptophyta > Magnoliopsida > Poales > Poaceae > Avena > Avena atlantica. The sequence continues at coordinate 186,539,297 of OU342738.1, forward strand.
ACATCCATGTATATTTCTTTATAGACCCAAACACTACTCTAAGGTCTTACACCTTTCCAGAGGGTGTTTTAAGTTCAAAGCTTGATTTCTCGTTTATAGAACTATCACGGATTTTATGGCTTCAAGCCATTTGACGGAGTCAGGGTCCATCATCGCTTCTTTGCATGTAGTCCGTTCATTATTGTCAAATAATGATTCAACCCTCAAATCTTGGTATTTGATTGTTTACCCGACCTACTTGGTTCAATAGGAACTTCGACCTCCGTGGCCACAACCTTTGAGGCACATGAGCCATGAGCATTGTTGCTGCCTCTGAAATGCTTTCCGGTGTTGCGCAACTCAGCACATATAGCTAAGGTTATTTTAACCTTATCAAAGTTCTATTTTCCTCCCACTTAACTTTTCACAAAAAAAATCTTCTCAAGAAACTTAACGTTCTAAGCGACAAACACTTTTGTCTTTGGTGTTATGGAGGAGTACCCAACGATTATCCGAAATAACCTACAAATACATGCTCATCCGACTTTGGTTGTAAACATCTTACTTATGCATAGCATACCAATGTTTAAGAAAGGACAACTTGGGTTTTATCCCAAACCATAACTTTTTATGTTGTCATTTCAACGGATTATGATGGAGCTCTTTTCACTGGAAAAACGGTAGTCTCTAAAGCTTTTAATCTTTAAAATATAATGGCAGTTTTATGAATTCACCTCTGATCTTACTATGTCAAAGAAGGTGTGCATATCTCGATTATTACATACTCATATGGTGTTTCAGGAAATGCAAATTCATGGAACAATTCCTCAAATCTTAGGTGTTATGCTAAACTTGTAAATGAAATATCTTCCTTTATGATCCTATCATAAATTCTTTATTTTCTTGTTACATTGATTTTTTTACTTCATATTGAAAGTGTTAAACTTTTCAAATGTTTCACACTTCATCCTTATTAAGTAAATATGCATATATTCCCTCAAATTTTCAAACAAAGCATAAGAAGTTGAAATCCATCGCTCTCGACTACATACAATGGGCTTCATACATCTATATGTATAAGTTCCAATAAGCTAGTCATTTGTTCCCTTTTGGCCTATGAACGGAGTTTTAATCATCTCTAAGAAAGTTTCACAAGCGTCATTTGATCAAAATCAAAACACTCCAAAATTCCATCCACATGGAGTTTCTTCATGTTTTCTTTCCAATATAACTGTAACGACGATGTCACTTCTTAAGTGATCTTTCAATCAATTGTCTTTCAACATTTTTAGCACTAGTTTTATGGATGTGATTTCTCCAACGAGATTTGTAAATCATCCATCTTTTATGGATGATGGCAATTATTTGAACAACCCTTTTGTTCTCATAATACCTGATTGAAATAACAATTATTGAAACAAATCTTGAAGTCAAGCTTTGATGTTAACGAGCAACACAACAACCCTTTATTTATTCTTGATGAACATCATCACATATTCTTTTGCTAGTTACTTAGGCCATTGCAGTTTATGAATTATGTTGTTTCGTATGATGATTCACACCAACAAATTCAGTATCCAATACTTAAGAACCACATTGTTTAATAAGCAAAGAATATAGCCATAACATGTATATCCTCTATATACCTAAGCTAAACAATTCTAATCTTTTCTTTTCTGCCATATATTTTTGAGATTCTCTTTCAGTATTTCCTTTTTCTGTTTGAAAGAATCTATCAACATCAATAGTGGAGCCATACACATGACACATAGTACAAAGCATGTATAGTTAAATACCAATGTCTTTGGACTTGCACTTTTAAGTAGATCACCATCATCAAATGTTTGGTGTTCTTTCAAATTCCATTCTTTAGTAATCTTTTAGTGTAGTAAACATTTTACCAATATATGCATCCTTATTATGGAACTTCTCATGATCAAGCTACTTTAGCTTATAATGGTGAATTGCGAGTATAATGTTGCTCTCCAAAACCTTTTTGAGGATAAGGACGACTAGCGTCTCCAACCTTTTGAAAATTCCCATCAAATATGAGAACATAAACTTTGCCATATTATACTCTATCATGTTGTAATCAAAACATCATTTTAGATATCGCAATATTTTCCACATATGATGTTCCCAGATAACCTTGATATTAAAACAATCTTTTGAATATCAAGAATCATGGAGATAAACATGATACTTATATACTAACACTGGAATTGTTACTCTTGATTTATACCAATTATTAAACTTCACGGAGTAACCGGAACTTACTGAAAGTTTGCAATAGGACTTTTAAACTTTAGATTAACACTTCAAAACAATACGATACTAGTTCGTAAAGTAATTAACCAGAATTCTATAGTTCTATTATCTCAATTATAACTAAGCGCAAGGTGGTAAACGGATGCCAATGACTACAACAACTATCCAAATTCACTTTGATTTAATTTATGATAAATAGTGTTCAACTTTTAATCATATTGCTATTGAACTCCCACTCAAAACAATATCCCTCACATTGTTTTAGTGATCACACGAACCAAATTCACTACACCAAGTCCAATCATCACGCGACATGATATAGTTTCAAAGGCGAACAATCATCATGTTCATCATATCATCTATATGACTCATGCTTTACTTTTTCGGTATTCCGTGTTCCGAGACCATGTCTGTACATGCTAGGCTCGTCAAGATCAAACCTTAGCTTCTGCATGAGCAAATCTGGCTTGCTCCCATTGTATACACTCGCAGAATCTAACACACCCGATCATCACGTGGTGCTTCAAAACAACAAGCTTTGGCAACGGTGCCTACTAAGAACGAACACTCTATAACTTGATATTTTGTGAGAGGGATCATCTTATAATGCTACCGTCATGATCTAAGCAATACAAGATGCATAAAAGGATTAACATCACATGAAATTCATAATATGTGATATGATATGGCCTTTCTTCTTGTGCTTCCGATCTCCATCTTCAAGCACGAACATGATCTCCATCATCACCGGCGTGGCGTCAAGGTCAATGGCGCCGCTCCAAGGTTGTTGTCCACCAGCATCAACTATTACAACTACTTTGAATAATAGACACGCAGGTCTTAACGAAATTTCAAAGACAACCATAAGGCTCTTGTTGGTTGCCGACTTACAATAAGGAACATTGCATACATCATATATAATCACAATCATGGCCACATCACATCACAGCACACCCCTGCAAAACAAAGTTAGACGCCTCTAATTTTCTTTGCATGTTTTACGTGGTTTGGGGCTTTCAGTAAGTGTCGTTCTAACTTACAAAGAAGAACCACAATGTTGATACTAGTATTGTCAATCACCCATTGTAAATTGAATCTTCACTTTGTTGAGAGAAATAGGCACCTGCAAAGCCACTTATGCAATCAAGTTGCATGTCAAGCGTGGAGCAAGTCTCATGAACGATGTCATGTAAGGTTAGCCCGGGCCACTTCATCTCACCATCCCGCAAGATGCAAAGTACACAAGAAGCAATCGACAACAAAAGTATCAACGCCCACAATGACCATTGTGTTCTACTCGTGCAACAAATCTACATATACACACGACTCTGATACCACTGTATGGGTTCGTAGCATGGAAAACAAAAAAATTCTATCACATGCACAAAAACAAGCCAAGACCTATCTACTAGATTGTAGCAACGAGTCGATTAGAATACTCACTCTCGAAGATTCCAAAGCGGTTAAGGAAGCAGATTCTCGTGGGTGATGTAGTCGTACACTTGCCGATCTTAAGATCGCGTAGACGATCCTTCCGGTGCTGCGTTCTGGCAGTGTTTCCGCAGTCGGTCACATGTTCGGTATTCGATGAATACCTTCCTCTCCCTTGTTCCAGCAGGCAGCGGAGGTTGTAGTTCTCCCCTCGTGATTCCGGCAGCACGACAGCGTGGTGTCGGAAGTAGATGGAAAATCCTGCAGGGCTTCGCCTAAGCCAGAGCAGGTTATGGTGGATCTAAGGTTTCCGTAGATCTAGGGTTTAGAGGGCCGGAGAGGAGGAGGCGTGGCCGATAGCGGCTAGGGCGGCAGCGCGGCGACGGTGGCAGCAGCGGTGGCGGATTGGGTGGAGGGGTGGTGGTGTTGTGTGTCCTTGGGGCACCCCCTCCCCTTTATTTATGAGAGGGAGGGAAGCTTGGGAGAGGGGAATTTGAATCCTTCCCCAACTCCCTCTTCTTGTTGGCTTGTGGTGGAGGGAAAGAAGGATTCCTTCCTTCCTCCACTAGGACACATTGTCCCAGTTTGACTTTTCAAACTTGCCTTTTGACTTTCAATTTGGAGCTTGATTCCTTTCTTGCTAATGCCCAACCAAGTGACCTAGGACATGATCCAATCATTCCACTTATCCATGACACATTCATGTTCCCTTCCCCTTCCGGTCCGGTGAACCTTGTAGACCCTTCTAGAACCTCTCCGATGAAATCATCGGAATTATTCCCGAACTCCAGAATTAGACTTTTCTTATATGAATCTTATTCTCCGGACCATTCTGGATCTCCTCGTGATATCCCAGATCCCATACAAGACTCCAAACAACATCTGGTATCCCTACTTACATTCCATATCTACTAAACAACATCGAATCCTTAAGTGTGTCTTCGTACGGTTCGTGATTTACGTGGACATGACCGAGACACTTCTCCGATCAATAACCAATAGAGGAATCTAGAAATTCATATGGCTCCCACATATTTCTTAATTTGCGATCGAATGAACCACTTACATATGATACCAATTTCCATTTGTCTCATGATATTTTACTTATCCGAGGTTTGATCGTCGGTATCTCTGCATACCTAGTTCAACCTCTCTATAGATAAGTACTCTTTTCTTGTTCCTGTGATATGTGATCCCTTGTGAGCCAGTCACATGCTTGCAAGATAATTGGATGACATTCCACCGAGAGGGCCTAGAGTATATCTATCTGTCATATGGATGGACAAATCCCACTCTTGATCCATGTGCCTCAACACATACTTTCCGAACACTCAATGCGACCTTTATAGCCACCCAGTTACGGTGTGGTGTTTGATGTCATCAAAGCATCCATCCGGTGATGGTGATTAGCATGATCTCATGGTTGAAGGATTTAGGTTACTATGTATCTGAAAGCTTATAGCAACTGAACTATATTAAATGACTTGATCTTTATGCTACGCTTAACTATAGGAGTATGTCCATCACACCATTATCCTAATGATATGATCTTGTTGTTAGTAACATCTCAATGTTCATGATCAGGAAACCAAGATCATATATTAATCAACAAGCTAGTTTAACAAGAGGCTTTACTAGGGACTCTTTTATGTTTACAAATCACACAAGTATTAATGTTTCTTGTTAATACAATTATAGCATGGTATGTAAACATTTATCATAAGCATGAAGATATGATAATAACCTATTTATTATTGCCTCTTAGGCATATGTCCAACATCACCCTATCAGCTGGGGTGATTTGGGCAGTCGCAGACATAGATGACGGACGGGCGGGTTTGTGGTGTTGAGGTTACTCGGACCGATGTTAAGTTCCTGCGAATGTTGCACTAGGTTAGGCGGAGGGGGCATGGCCTTTGCACGATCATTGTCGGCAGCATCAGGTGGTCCCTTCCCCTTGTCCAGCACTTTAGGCGGAGCTTTTCTGGGTTGGTCTTCTTCCATCACACTCCCAATGGCGACAAACACCTCTCGAGATGTGATGGCCTTGTCGGCCTGCTCCTCGTTCTTGATGTCCTCCTCCATCTCCTGCATGGCAGAGTCGAGTTCCTCCGGGTTGATATCCATCTCCTACGAGTCCACGCTGATGTTGGCGTAGAGCGCGTCCAAAACAGAGTCGGAGGGCGCGGGGATTCCTCGACAATGGAAGAAGATGCTGAGGCTGCAGGGATGTTGACTGGAGATGGTGGTGGTAGTGGCTGATGCGGTGGGGTGCCGGGTAAAGCTGCGAGCACTGCTTTTGAGCTTCTGCTTCAGCAGCCACGTAGTTATTGACGGTGTTTACTATGCCCTTGAAAGTGAGGCTTCCTAAGGCCTGTTGCAGCCTTAGCGTATGCCAGAGAAGTGTATCACGATCCAGTCCTTTCACAAAGTGATAAATAGCATCATCACTGGGGTAATGTTCCAGATTGGCCCGTATACGGAGCCACCTAGCTAGGTAATCGCGAGGGTTTTCACCCTCTCTCTGAACGCAACGCGTCAGATCAAATATGGTCACCATGACGACGAACTGGGATCTCTGCTTTCCAGACGTACGGGCGAAGCCGGTGGATTTGCAGTGATCTTCCACCACTATATCCTGCACATGGGAGGTTTGGGTGGGCCTTGAATTTTTCTGATCTAAGCCCACAAACTCAGAAGAGAGATCCGACTTTGATCCTTCTGCGAAAGTATCCTGCCCGTAGGCGGTCCGTGCGGGTCTTGACGATCCTTCGGCTTCCAGGGTACTAGTGCCCGAGTCGGTTTCACCGATGAAGAGGTGGATGTCCCCGATTGGGACGATCGAGCAGCAGGTGGGGTTCGTCTTCGCCGAGATCCAAAACTTGTCATGAGGGATGGTTGGAACGTTGCCGGAGAAGAGAACACGTCCGATGGCTACGGTTTCACCGATTCCCACGAAGATCTTTGACCTCGCCCATTGTAGAGACTGAAGCGCCTCGAGTCCCACGGTGGGCGCCAACTATCATGGTATTTCCGACGAGTACGCCATGGAGGGATCCTCATAGTGCATGTTTAGAGACATGGGGTAAGGCAGAAGTTTGGCGGGTACGAGGTAACACAGCTTACCCAGGTTCAGATCCCACGATGGTGGCAGAATCCTACTCCTGCTATAAATCACTATAATGGCAATACGCCGAGTTACATGGATTGATTCGTTGTGCGAGGTATAAGTTTAGTTATGCCCTAAAGGCTCCTCTAGGTCCGTCTTATATAGTCGCCAGATCCTAGGGTTACAGGCAAAGTCCTAGCCGAACAGGTTATAGAGTCCTACACGGTGCACAACTAGTCTAACATGTCTTGCACTCCAAGGCTCCGGGTACGTTGGTGACTCCTCCGTAGCATTCCTCTATCCGGCATGGGCCTCCCTTCTGGATCCATATAACTGGGCTGCCCAGCAGGCCATAGGCCTTGCTACCAACTATGGGCCACCCGGGTTATCCGGATTAGAGACATGCAATGGTGATACCCATTTAGCATATCCCCAACAAGCGGCCAAAGACAGAGACATGAAATAGATCACCTGCATTGGTACTGCCATTCTAGGAAGGTGGGGTTGCGTTAGCGGCGGTTGGTGTCTCAGGTCATCAGGAGCTCGAAGTGCCACCGACGGCAAGAGGCGGTGACGAATCAGGGGTTGCCAAAGTCGAACGATGGCAATCACGTCCGCTGCCTCCACCATCACCACCACGTCAGCGGTGAAAAATCAGGGGCTGCCAAAGTCAAACAATGGAGATCCCCTCCACCATCACTACCACGTCAGCGGATCTGGAGGTATGAAAGGGGAGGGATGCACGTTGGGGAGTTCTGGCCCGAGGCGACCGAGGGAGTTCCTCGGTGCCACGATGTGGTGATTCGCCGGCTAGGCGACCCACTTGGTTGGTCGAAGGGGGCGTGGGTCGGGATCCGGTGGAAGGAGGGTGCCATGGAGAAGCATCATGGAGGCGTGGGTGGTCAGCGGTCGCTGCGCAGGGGAAGACAGTCGGTGACGACAGTGCAGGGCTTAGGGAGGCACCGACCGGAGAGAGGCAGGGCTCTCGGGAGGAAGATGGAGCTAGGATCGATCTCGGGATGGAGGCGTAGCTGTGCAGTGATGTCTGTGTAATATAGCCATCCACGTCCGTATTTAAACTAGATATTATTCATATATTTGATGAAATATCTCTCTAAATCCTGCCACTAATGCCTAATAATCAAAGGGGTATACAATCCTTTCTTGCTATTTTTTCCTGCGTAAATAATGACGTATGATGATGGGAATCACTACATAAATGCCAAAGATACGAGATTTCCAACACGTCAAAGAAACCAGGAGCCGTGAAGTGAATGTTGAAGCTTTAACGACCAACTATACAGCGGAAATTTTATTCCGGTGGTATAGTTTGCACAAACTTCATTAGGTCAAACAGAACAACTTTCGTGAAGGGACCCCTATATAAAGAGGCTTCAGGTGATGGGAAACAACGCTTTTTTTCAACCTCAACTCTCCCTGCCACCAGAAGCCGCCATGCCGGAGGAATAGATCTATATCTAAACCTCTAAACCCTTCTCCACCACCATAGCTATCTTCCACCACTTGTAATAGTAGATCTCTTCTCCAATTAGCGATATTGTAAGACTATTTGCTATCAATATTATGATCTCTATTATAATGTTTACGATTGTTCATTTCATCTCTATGTGTGAGTAATTGTCCTTGGGCTAAGGGCTTCGGCCTAGCCATGTAGCTTTTTTGTGCATGTTATTTATCATAGATGGGATTATGTATTAGTTTGTATGACATGATGATTGTAGTACCCTCTATTGACTCAATCTAAGGACTTGTCAGGTACCCAAAACCCCGAGGATTGATCCAGGTAAAGGGAGTGTGAGTAATGACTACAGGATGGGAACCCCACTGACATAAGGGGTAGTATGGCTGTATGTGAGAGATTTAGTTGGGATTAAAGTTGACATTGCTATGCATATAATTAGTTCTCTTTCTTCCATGGATGAGACTAGTAGGTTATTACTGTAAGCGGTTGCGAAGGCAATAATAATTATGGATGCACTGACCACATATAATTATCTTGCTCTAACAATTACATGCATACTTTATTATTATCTATTATTCCTATCATATGTTTTGCACAGCTACTGGTAAAAACCGAAGACCCTAGGCCCTCCCTCTCTCTCCATCGTCAACAACATCGCAAACTCTTGGTCCGGTGAAAACACAAAAGAAATTCTAAAACTCTCGAAGGTCCGTTTAACTAATATCACCTTGCTTTCTATTTTCCGAGGATTGATAAACCTAGGTATACTAGGGAAAAATATTTTTACAACATCCGTAATCCAGATTTAAGGTATCATGCGGCATGGCGAAGGTCCCCCTTCTCCCAGATTTTTTTCCAAACAGTATTCCACTTGGAGGTGGCAGTGGCGGGTAAATACCTAGAAGAAGCAGGGGCAAAAGCGTCATTTGATTGCATACGGAAAAATTCAGCCGACAAACCGTACGTGAATATTTTTAATAGTATAGACTAAAGTGGTACAACTTCTCCGGCACGACTTTAGCCTTAGTATACAACTAAGGGGTTTGATCCAATACTATCCCTCCTCCTAAACTCGTACAAACTCGTATAATATCAAACATAAAGAAGGCTTAGATCGCTTGATATCCTTTGTAATTAGTATATACACGTATATATGTAATTATGTAAAGAATTTCTATATAACTCAATCAAATAATATATTTTTCTAGTCATACTTGTATTAGTACGGGCTCTACGCTAAGTAAAAAAAGAATGTGTGTATGTCATATCATCGTCGGCGAGGATAGTGTCGCGCCCCAGTGGTAACGGTGGAGGTTGGGTCCGGCGAGCCGATGACTCGGCTTGGCCTTGCAGTTGTGTGTCGGCAAGGGTTGGCGCGGCAGCAGCGGCGGCGGTTGGACTATTCGGCGACTTGTCTGGTGGCTGCGGTTGCGACGATTGCTGGCGACGATGGTCGGTACTGAAAGGTGGTGGGCAGGCCGGATCATGTGCTTGCGGGAATGCCGTATACATGTCCTGATCTTTATGCCTCTACATGTAATATTTTGTTTGGATACTCTATATGTGGAAGTATTTGTACGAGTTTAGGTGGAAGAGGTAGTACTGGATCAGACCCCTACAACTAATAGGTTTATTCAGATTTTTATATTTCAAGCAATTAAATAATTGTAAAAATATTTTTACTATTAAAAAAAGAAATGAAGAATGAAGCCGCCCACTCACCATTCTAAACAAAACACCGGAAAACAACCTAAACAGAAAAACAGGGACCCTTTTGGCAACAAGAGTTTGTAGTTCGCCACACCTCCAACTCCCCATAGTCACTGGAGACAGATCGGAGCGGCGGCATAGCCGAAAGGAGGGACAAAACCCTATATAATACTCTTTCCTTTCCTCAGGGTAACTTGATAAAGGTGTAACTTTGGCCGACATCTACATACGGTCACTTTTTTTTGGAAAAGGGCGCATTTATTAAAGATAATGTTTACACCCGGCCTCTGCATAACCAAGATGCACACAGCCACACGACCGACAGAGCTAAAGTAAAAAGTATACAAATATTACACAAAGGCACTATGAAAATAAATGACTAGTATCTAAGACAGATCAATCCTCAAATCACGTGGCCATCCATGTTGAGAAAAAACATCCCTCGCCGTGTCCTCCAATCGCCTACATCCCTCCATAAATAAGTCGCGGAACTCGAAACGTTGGAGAATCTTTCATGAACAGAGGATAGCCGTGGCTCGATAGATAACCTGTAGAGGAGAAGACACAATGTTATTAAAAATCTTGTTATTTCTACATAGCCATAGCGACCATATAATGGCAAGCGCTCCCACCCTAAACAAAGTTCTGTACTTATCAACAATTCCATACAACCAATTACCAAAAACATTGGTTACAGAACGTGGCGGAGATAAACTAGAAGCTATTTGGATGAATGACCATATAGAGCGAGCAAATTTACAATGGAAGAATAAATGGCGAATTGTCTCATCTTGATGACAAAAAACACATTGTGTACTTCCATTCCAATTCCTCTTTGCAAGATTATCTTTTGTTAGAATTACCCCTTTCTGTAAATACCAAGCGAATATCTTCGTCTTAAGGGGTATTTTCATATTCCAAATTTTATTATTATCATTAACATCGACCGGGATATCAGGTTGGATCAAGGCTTTGTATAGTGAGACAACAGAAAATTTACCACTTTCTAGTAATTTCCATTTGAACACATCAACACCGTCCGATAATTGTATTCTGGATAATCGTAATAGTAGATTATTCCAAGATACCAGTCTAGGACCGATGAGACTTCTTCTGAAAGACACATTAGGAGGATAATCTTCCAACACCGTGGAAATTGTATCCCCTTTATGTCTAACAATCGAATATAGAGCCGGATATTGTTCGCGAAGAGTAGATTGACCAAGCCATCTAACTTCCCAAAACCTAATCTGTGATCCATCTTTAATCTCGAAAGCACCAAAACGAAAGAAATACTTCTTGGTGGCCATAAGACCCGCCAAAAATGTGAATCACCGGGTTTCCAAACCACTTGAGACACAGCCTTGGACCCCACATATTTCCTCCATAACATGGTTTGCCAAACACCATCTTCTGTAAGTAGTTTAAAAAGCCATTTGCCCAGGAGTGCAGTGTTTTTGACTTGCATATCATGTATGTCCAGTCCACCAAATTCCTTCGGGCGGCAAACCACATTTCATCTGGCCAGTCGATATTTCTTTTTCTCACTATCCCCTTGCCAAAAAAATCTTGAACAGAAATAATCCACTTTGGTCAAGACCCCTTTTGGCAATTGGAAGAACGAGATCATATACAGTACCATGTTAGTGAGTACTGAATTTATGAGTACTAATCTTCCACTAAGGGATAACAATTTACCTTTCCAACTATTAAGATGTTTATGTAACTTTTCCTCAACATATTTCCATTCAGCAATTGTGAGACGCTGATAATGAATCGGTATTTCCAAATAATTGATTGAAAACTGGCCCTGACCACATACGGTCGCTTAGTTTGATTACAAACTCAAACTTGCACTAACAGAAACAAAAATAAATTATAGTTAGATAGTGATTGATTTTGTTTCTCATTTTGATTTTCTATATATCTTGCGACGAGGAATATCTATTCCTAAGATTGGCATAAAGGGTGGCTGGCTCTATGCGCAGCGAATGTTCCAGGAAAAGTTAAAATTCAATTTTGGAGACTGATCGAGAATGGACTTGCGGTGGGTACTGAACTTAAACACAGAAGAATCAAAGACGGTGTAATCTGTCTAGTGTGCGGCGAAGAGGAGAGTTTAATCCACCGATTCTAGGGCTGTTCTCACTCATCGATGACATGGAAGATTCTTTTGGAAGAAATAGGTTTGCTGCTAGATAAACCTCCTGATAATTTATGAGGCCACTCTGACCTTCGGTCTCAGCTCCTGGATTGGATTGGGAAGGCTGACGATAAATCCACGACTTGGATGCTGATGCTGACCTACAACTTGTGGCAAGAGAGAAATGACGCCAGGGACTCTTCTCATATCAGTGACCCCAGGCAGATTGTGCGCAGAACCATGGCGGGTGTTGATGAATGGCTGAATATACACAAGCCAAAAGCACCAGGGCCTAAAGTTACGGAGCACTGGCTCCCGCCGGCGAAAGGATGGTGCAAAGTCAATGTGGATGGCATGTTCAGACCGTCGGATGCGAGGGTGGTGGTGGTGTGGTGATCCGTGACCATCATGGAGACTTCTTGGCAGGAGCTTGTCATTTTTTCCCACATGTCGCCGATGCTGAATGCGTTGAACTTCTGGCTTGCAAAAGGGATCTCCTGGTAGCAAAGGAAGTGCAGGTCACAAGAGTGATACTAGAGACAGACAGCGTTGATGTTGCAACAAAGCTGAAGAAGGATGAACAGGATAGGTCAATGCACGGCCTCTGGTCAGGAAAATTCAAGCTCTACTCGGAGGCTTTCAAGAAACCTTGGTGCGATCGGTTCGGAGAACAGTGAACGAGCCTGCTCATATGATGGCAAAGGAGGGATGTGACAATAATCTTTGTAAGGTGAGGCTTTATGTACCACCGGACTGTATTGAGCGTAGGATCCATTTGGATTTGAGGATCTCTTAAATACAACCACAACCAAGCTTATCTCAAAAAAAAAAAAAAGTCGGCACCAAGGACCATAATTTTTTCTAATTGTCAATCGAGATTCATGTGAATACAAAGGGACAATAAGACCGCTATTCTATACATATGGATGTCGACGGTGAAATAATTATTTCTAAGTTGATTGAGAAATATTCATTCCCTTTCCTTTCCGCTAGGAGATATAGATTGCATTTGACACTACGGTGATCGACGTACGTGAAGTGTTGTGGATTCGTTGGTGTGGTCTTTCATTCTTTGCGCGTTCAGTGAGGCTAGGACCCACTCTTTTCGGGTTCTTGCTTCTCTCTCCGACGCTAGAGCCGTCCTTGCAGGTGCAACGCTTAGTCCGCGTGTGCGTTGGGTGCGGTGGTGCCCTGGTCCTTGTTTTACTAGGTAGTGTGGCCATAGAGGGTGCGGTTTTTGCTCGGTTATCAGCCATTCAAGTCGTGACGTCTTGTGCCCTCCATCGACGCCGCACCGCCTCCGGTGTGACACAACTGAGTGCACTTCCCCTACCCACGGTCTACGACGGGGTGGGCGCCGCCATCGCTGCCGGAGTCGGAGGCAACGGCTGCAAGGAGAAGCGAGATCCGATGGAGTTTTTAGGGTTGGAGGTGGCGCCTCCGGAGTCGATCAGGAAGGGAGAGGATTGCAACGCATTAGGCATGAATTAACACGAAGAGCAAAAGGAAATTACTGCTTCATGTACTCCTGTACGTGCCGTGCGTTGTGGACAATGTCGTAGTAGTTTTTTTTTCTTTTTGAAACAATAATGTCGTAGTAGTAGTACTGTACGGTCTCCCATGCCTAAAACGGGCACGAGCCGACGTGCTAGCACGTACTCCGTACGTACGAGGCGGTGGCAGGACACGGCAGGGCAGGCGGGAGAAAACGACCGGGTCTTGAAGGAGCGACGCGACAGGCGGACGTGTGCGCGCGGATGGACGGCAAAACAAACAGCCCACAGGTACTCCACGCAGTCGATCCCAGCTCGTACGTACAGTATACGTCTTTAATTACCCCCGACGACCTCGTTAATACTACTCCGATCTGAGGAAATGCGTGACGCACGCTCTCGGTTAGCTACGAGCACGATATGAGGTTGGCCTGATTCGACGTACTACGTAACCGCACGTACTAATCGGGGCAAGATTAACACCGGTGGCATGGATGCCAGCTGCGATGCTAGCGCGCTCGCGGCAGCCAGCGAACGAGCACGACGTGCCGGACGCAACAACCTACCCAACCCGTCGTCGATCGCCATTACTGGCTATCCGGGATAGCTTGCCGCCCGTGTCGTCGACTCGGATCGGCCGGTGGCGCGCACGCGCGCGCGGCCGGATCGACGTACGGCGCTAGCTGCACCGCCGATGTGTCCGACCGGGGCAGCTAGCTAGGTCGTTCGAGCCACCGGGTGACGTGATCGCGCAGTGGTCCTCGTGACGACGACGGCCGCGGCTCAATCGGGCGACGGGCCGGGAGACGTACGTCCACTGCTCGCCCAATTAATATACCATGGACTCTGCTCCCGGTCTGCCCTCTGCCTACCCCGTGGAGCCAGGAGTCCATCTAAGGTAGCCACTTCTCCGGTAGGGCATGTTGGGTTAATCCACCCCACAGCTGAATTGAAGTGGAATGAGTGGGATTTGCTTGAATTTTTATTTAGATGGGATATAATTTCTCTCAATCGATGCCAATTCACTTAATCCATTACAAACCGAACAGGCTGTAGTCCTTTTTTTTTTCCTGGACGTAAGAGCCACCTCCACTGTTTGGACGCTACCGAGCAGAAATCCAAAGCTAAATAGGGCGGACGATGTAACTTTCGCCCCGGAAATGTCCAGTTTTCCAGGCGCGTTCCTAGGCCGAGTTTCAGACGAAGCAAAAAATGACGACATATTTGATTTTTTTTTGTTCCTGCCGACGAAATCTTGGCCCAAGGTGTTCGACAGAAGTACGTCCAAAAAGTTCAGTGACAAAATTATTACAGAACTAGATAAAATGGCTCGGCGATTAGTCATCGATGGTGATGTCCTCCTTCGGCGCGTTCGGTGCGACGGAGATGGGTGCATCGGCGGCGTCGCCGGCCGACTGGTTGGAGGAGGTGGAAGCAGAACTCGGTGAAGTTGTGGCGACGGTGGCAGTCGGCGCTGACCTTGGCATGTTGTCTGCGTTGTCCGCTTGGAGGATGGCGTTGCGGCGCGCCATGTATCATGCCTTGACCGGCGTGCTCATCGTCGAGGTGTCTTCGCTGCCCACGAGGAACTGGAGATCCGTGTTTCTCTTCTTCGTGGCATAGTTGGCTGCATGGTGGGCGGGAGCTCGACGAATTGGCGGGAATGGAGAGGAAAGGCGGGAGCGGAAGAAGAAAAGGGCAGGAGTTCGGCCTACAGTCGCCGACAGGGTTGGCCCACCTGTATTTTCGCTTTGTCCGGCGTTCCCAGTGCCTGGGATCGGCCTGGAAACTCCGGACAAAAGTTAGGCTAAATTCGAACGAAATCGACATCCTGGCAATACTACTGGGCGAAAAAATCACTGTTCGAATGGAAAAAAGACCGTGGGAACACCGTCCTAGGACGCGGGTGGAGATGCTCTAACAATCTATGAGAAACGGGATTGCAAGAAAAAAATCAAGATTTTTCTTAGAGAATACTAGAAACAATCTATGGGAGTCATTTGTGGAAAAAAACATATACTCACTTTATTCAAAAATATAAGATATTTTAGTTTTGTGAAATAAATATATGTTAACGCCTTTTAATACTTTCTCCGACCCATATTAGTTGACTCAACTTTGTCTAAATTCATATGTATCTTGTTAAGTATCTAGCTAGATTCATCCGTACCTAGACAAAGTTAAGTTAACTAATGTGGGTCGTATAAAGTATATATGTTTACACTGAACTTATATACATTAAAGATGTTTAGATACAGTTGATTCACAAAGCCAAAATTATATTCTGGATGGAGAGAATACTAGTAATACCATGTAGTAGTAACTTGTACTCCGTAGAATAATCTTCCTCGCGGGGTTCAGATTCGTTGGTTAGGAATGTTTGCCACGATATCGTGTCAGGTAGCGTTCCAAAATGGACACCAAAGTGGTTGGTTGTATGCAGCCACCTTGAATGAAAGCCAGAAATGTCCAACATCATGAGGCCCAAGTTCATCCACGGTGTGCCCACTTGCCCTTCCTATTTGGGGAACCTCAACACAACAAGTAGCTCCACACCGTCACGGCTTTACCCTTAAATATCTCTTGCGACCTCATTGCACAAAACACCGTCCATAGTGTCAACCTGAAGCATAATCATGTTGCTTGACTTCATAGTGGGTCACAACTATTAAAAGGAGAAATCACTTCTTTGTGTCCATCGTGTATTCTTACATGTTTCGAGTAACCGGGTTCATCCACTTTCACTAGTACCAGGGTGGAGACATCGCCCCAGCCCCAACCTTGCCGTCATATTCGTATGATGAAGTGATTGATAGACTCGAGGCTTTCTCTATCAGTAAAACAAAATCAAAATCATGGAATAATTTACGATATCTTTGGAGCAAGGCCACTTAAGAAGTATTCCCTGAGATTTTTAAAAAGTCATAAATGATGGATCTACACGAACTCAATAGACCTACAATGAGGTCTAATTAAATCCCAAAAGAACCCGAAGACGAGCTAGTCCGATTAGTTTGAGTTTGAGAGAGCTCGAGAAGTTAATGTAGAGTGGAAACTCTCATGTTAGTTTTTCATCAAGTCACTCTTGTGACGATTTTTTCCCACGAAAACGCAAAAAGTTTTGCATTTCTATGCATTGATTGAAGAGAAGGTTATAATTACACGTCCAAGAGAGGACCACCCCACACCATACAACTCAACCCACTAAGCTATATTAGGGGATGATCTCGCATCCCCCGAGCTCCTGCGCCGGCCGACAGTCTTGCCTTAGCCTTGATCATGTCACGCAAGGAGGAAACTGTCAAGTTATCGAAGAAGATTGTGTTCCCATGCTTCCACAGCCACCAATCCGTGAGCACGATAAGCAACGAGATCCCTTTGCGCATCTGGTAAGGGGTCGTCGGCCGTCTAGCGCCAGATCAGCCTATCTAGTTCCTGTGTAAGCTGCACGTCTCTCAGTCAGGCCTACAGTTGCATTGCATGTATTGCCACAGTGCAAGCGGGCTCAGTGCTCCAAAGACGTCACTAATCTAGGTGCGCTCCATCGACGCTTGCTAAACTTTCTGGTGCTTCCTAGGTCGTCTTGGGACCAGTGCCAGTAGCTTTGGCGCTAAGTCCCCAATGGACTCCCCATTTAGCCACCTGGCGTCCCAGAAGAGTGCATACTTCCCATCACCCAGCATCACCTTAGTGGACACGTCAAACACTTGATACTCCTCCTTGGAGAAATGCATATCGAACCCGCTCCAAAGGTCACAAGGGGTCTGTTCGCATCCTCCAAAGCCACCGGACCCTAAGGCTGGTCGTCGTGCGAGCGAGTCCAGGAGTGCCAGAGCCTCTGAAATGCAGCGGTCGGATGACCTTGTCCAGTTTACATGGCAGTGACCATCATTGACGCCCGACCAATCCACCCAGAGAAAACCCCATAGGATCTTGGTCACATGCTTTAGAGTTTTCTTGTTAAGAGATATCACTATGAGCTGGTGCAGGAGAATCGCAGTTGTGACGATTTCTTTATTACAACTTAATCCTAAACTAGTAGGAATCAGTTAAAAAACCCTAGAGTTCCTAGCTTGAAACAGGTGTCTTGTTACCATTTGTTGACGTGCATAGGCCAATGCGCATGAGCTTTCCATATGTACGATAGTAGTACTAGCGCATGTACATTTACACGAATTATGTGAAGGAACAGTTCGGACTCAAGGGCATTTTGGTAAAACTGTCCGGGCCAGGGGCAGTTTGGTAACTTTGTCGGTTGAAGGACGACGACAGGGCGAGGACGCGATCGAGGTGCAGATATTTACCTGCTATCCTTGTGTGATGCACAGCCGTAGCTCATTGGGTGGAGCTCTTGCCGCTCCCAAGCTCGTCCAAGAGCACACCACACAGCCAGAGATGAACAATCACATACAAGCACACTCTTCTAGAACGTCCTGAACACCACAGCAGCCCTTGCGGTTCGCCTCATGCAGGACTTCCAATCCATCCCGGGCCTCGCCGGGCGGCTGTTCGGCGGCGCGGCGGCGGCGGCAGACATCCGGCGCGCGCAGGCGCAGCAGGGTCTTCCCGCGTCTCGGTGCGGCGGGTTCTCGCAGGCTCCACCAGAGGCGGTGAAGTGCCCGCGGTGCGACTCGACCAACACCAAGTTCTGCTACTACAACAACTACAACCTGTCTCAGCCGCGCCACTTCTGCAAGAGCTGCCGCCGGTACTGGACCAAGGGCGGCGTCCTACGCAACGTCCCCGTCGGAGGCGGCTGCCGCAAGGCCAAGCGCAGCTCGTCGTCGTCGTCCGCCACGTCGACGCCCGCGGCCACGGAAGCCAAGAACCAGCGGCGCGCGTCCGCGTCGTCCTCTGCCCGCTCCAATAGCGGCAGCGGCAGCACGAGCCCCACGGCCGCCGCGGCGGAGACGACGACGGCTCCTCCCGCCCCGGCCACGCCGTCGTCCAACTCCAACACCATCAACTTCGCGAACCGCAGCCCGAATTACCCCTTCGGAGCTGACGTGCCTCCACCGGCGCCCATATTTGCCGACCAGGCCGCCGCGCTCGCGTCCCTCTTCGCGCCGCCTCCTCCTCCGCCCCTCCCGGTGTTCAACTTCTCAGCGTCGCTGCCCAAGACGGAGGAGGCGATCGGCTCTGTGCTGCTCGCGGGCCAGGAGGGGCCAGAGGTGCCCACCTCTACCTCCACCGTCGCCGACATGGCGCCGTTCATGTCCCTGGACACGGGGATCTTCGAGCTCGGCGATGCGTCGCCGGCCGCGTACTGGAACGCCGGGAGCTGCTGGACGGACGTCCCGGACCCGTCCGTCTACCTACCCTAGTTCGGTTTAGTTTTACTCATCATCATCACGATCACTTCGATTAAGCTGTGGTTAAATGCTTCTTAACGACGACCAACAGCTAGCTGGTAAGTACATGTAATGGCTACGTACGTACTGCCGGCAACTGCACCTGCACCTTTCGTTTTTCTTTCCTTTCTGTGGCCACACAGGTATGTGTAAGAAAGCTAACCATTGTGTCGCTACAACCGAATCGATCGATCACAGCAATTATTCTTGTTCTAGATTGTCAAGTTCTCCCTGGCATGCATGTTGTAAGTTGTAACCGCTCTTGACTCGTCTACTCTTTGAAAAAAAAAAAATATTGCATTGTCTTTTTTATTTTCATTTTTCTCAGGCTCGCATCACTTATAATCTTCTAAATAATCAAATTATCGATCTCTACCACAAAATCCCCAAAAATATCTATATTTGTTTGAAAATATCGAAGGAAATTCCTTTTAGGAGGAAAAATTCACATATATAAGTTGTAGTGTAATGTTATGCAAAAAAAATTAACCAACATGTCTACTTCTATTATGAAAAAAAAACATTAACCAACATGTCACTCAATCTACCATGAGATATGTTTACATAATATATTTAGTGGGTATGATAGATATTGATATTGTTCTGTAAAATTTGTAGAAGTTTGAACATATTTAACTTAAGGCAAGAGTGGTGAGTATAAGTAAGTAATTTGTTCTTGGAGACTCCGGTGATGGAGGGCGAGGAAGACACGCCTTTGGCTCGCGTTGTGTAGTCATTGTTAGATGGTTCAATAAAATATTTATAAATTTTTAAGGACTACTTGTATTTCTTTTGATGATTATTAATAGATCTTGAGTTATCGCAAAAAAATGTTATGTTGTCCTAAAGTTTTTTAAGTGAAGAACTGAAGCTGAGGCAATAGATTAGGGCAGATTGAACCACCATGTCACCATTTCCATTAGTTTCTTTAATTTAGGGCTGGAGAAGTTGTATTTCTTCGTTGTAACACCATGGAATGAGAAAAGGCCAAAGCTAGAGAGATGCTAGCTATGGGAGTTTTCTTCCCCAAGCTAGCCGGAAGCAGGGCATAAACTTGTTAGGGCGGATTTTCGTTGGAAGTTGATTTGTTTAAGTTTATTATAGGTGCGGGTACGAACCTACGCGCCTTTCGCTCTCCGGGGAGTTTGTGTTTGATGGAGACGGCACTGGCGCTTACGTAGTACAGTACTTCCCCTGTACACCATCCAGCGCGTACTGTAGGCGCGTACGTCCGCCGGCCCCAGCCTCGGCATGGCGCGACATACCCCGGCCCCTTGCTTGCATCGCTCTATCACGCCAACCTCACTTCCGTCCCGCGTCCCGGGTCAATGGCCCCAGTTTGTCAGCGGGGTTCCGTTCACAGTTCAGGGCGCAGGTGGGAGTGGGCTGTCCGCGGAGCCTATTACCCAAGCCCACATAAAAAGCTACGCGGGGCACCCGCGGGCGGTTAAACAAAAAAATGGTGGATTTTCGTGAAAAGCCCACGATCAAGCGAACATTAAAAAAGCTAATTCAAACTAATATTTTCACATTTGTCTAGATTCGAATATATTTAGTTATATTTACTGTTAGATACATCCGAATCTAGCCAAATATAAGAACATTAATTTAGATTGAAAGGAGTAGAAATTTCCTAATCAAACAAATATTATGTCTAGTAGAAAGAAAGACGAGTCACTCAGAAAGTGGAAAAATAATTAATACATTGAAGTGCTAAATATTGATCGTATTATGCTAAAATATTTTTACAAATATTATACAAACAACAATTATAATAACATATTTGCGGGTATATATATGCATACGTGGGATAGTAAAGACACGCATAAGTTTCGTAGTCTTTTATGGAACACCCACTTAAATTGTGTGGGACTGTGCGCGTATACGGGCCTCCCGCGGGCAGTCCCACATGCACCCTCATTCACAGTCAGGGCTGGGCTGCTGCCGCACTGCACCGCGTAACTTGTCTGTCGTCCCGGTACGGTACACACCTGCCCCTCGGACCGGTTGGATCGGGGTTGTGTGGTTCCGGTTGGGCCAAGGAGACGGTCGCCCTCTCCCGTCATCACGATTCACGCGCCGGCCGATCCGTCAGTCGTTACACCGAACCGAAGCAGTCACCAGTTCGTCACGCGCAGCTAAGCTGCTTGAATTTTGGGACGGTGCCGAGCCCACAATCTTGACCCGATCACGAACGAGTGACCAGAGCGCCCACCGATTACTTTCAACCGTGCGGTCATTTCTCTAGTTATTTAGATCGACGATCGGAATCATGGCGCCCAAGAGATTTTTCACCATGCCTACGGTGCGAAGTCGACGGGAAACTGAAACCCAAGCGCACAGTATGATCGTCCAGGACGAAAACAGGATCCTACCCAAGGATCTACACATGTCACTCTTGGTACGAGATGCATGATGCATCGGCGGGCGTACCGAACGCACGACCGTCGCCCCTGCCTGCCTATCATACGTTGCATAGGAGGGGGTGAACCGATCTACCAGGTACTACCTGCCTAGCTATATATCTGCTCCGGTAGAGTTTTCTCAACAAATAGCCAAAACAAACGCATCATCAGCATAGATTCGGCTCTAGAGAGCCCGCAGGCTACTGCCGGCGATCAGCAAGGATTGATTCGGGCTGAAGAAAGAAATCTTCGTACCAGGGCCAGGCTCGAGTTTATATCCATCGTGTACGGGCTAGGACAAGAACTTCTGGCGTTGCTATTTTATTACTCCTGCGAGTGGATGGCTGAACTGTTCCGCCATGACCCACCGTGAGAGGCACACATCTGTTGCGTTGCGTCTGAACAAGGGGACTGAGCTGTAACTGTGCAGTAAGACTGTGCCATGCCGCCGTGTCCTACACGATCCACGTCGTGGTCGCAGGTCCCGTCGAGATGAAAACTTTCGGGTGACTGCGCCCCTACTCCCTCCTACGCCCGTCGACGGCTATGCTATCCGCACCTGCTCCACGACCGTCCAGAAACAAATATCACAGATAGTCCATCGAGAATTCGAGATACGGACAGTTGATGTTTTCCGGTATGACAGCAAGTAAAACTACTACTACCACCAGTCTACCACGAGCTTATTGTCTCCTGGATAGAAAATACTTGATTTTTCGTCGACCGTCCGATCCGATCGAGATATGGACTGATTGCCATATGCACGCAGAGTGGCAGAGCAGTGCGATAGTACGGGGTCAATAATGTCACTGATACGATATATCCCGGCAGAGGCAGAGGAATTTTTATGGCCATGCTCCCGCTGCCACAGGCACCGGGGTGCAGCCATTGACACCACCCTATCCATCGGACCATCACTACTGTGAACTCTGACGATGCGCACAGTAGCAGCGGCACTGCGGTACAGGCAGTTACTGCAACCAGTTCGTGGTGATGGCAGTGGGCGCAGGACAGTACTGCTCCTAGGAGACGACACTGTTCAGAAGTTACTATGATCTGAGGATCCATCACTCGTGTTCAATGACCTGGCTGTCCCTGCGCTGCAGTGGAAGCAGGATGCACGACTAATGACGAAGAGGTCCCATGTATGTATTTAGGGTCTGTTTGTTACATCTTCCGCTTCAGCTTTTGCGTAATCAAAACAAACAAGCAAATTTTGAACAGCGCTCGCGAGAATCGGGCCGGCAACCGGTGTTTCCCGAGCTTTTCAGCACTTCACGAGTTACAACGAGCAAGATTGCCCTTCGGGACTTCAGAAAAATTACAGGAACCTGCCACCACGCCCATGCACAACGCCCAACCCCAAGCCCGACATGAACGGATACCCCAACCGCCTATGAACTTCTCTCCTGTCGCCATGGATAGGCAGGGCTAGGGTTTCCCGCCGCCACCTTTCCTGCCCTCTTCCTTTCCCGCCATCGGTCGTCGTACACCCCATCGAAGCTCCCCGCCATCGAGCCCATCGCGTCGGTCACACCCAGGTTGTGTTACCCCCGAGCGCGTTCCCGTCCCCATGGAAGTTAGGGCATCTCCACCGGGCCGACCCATCCGGTCGACCCAAACGGTCTGTTTCTATCTGTTTGGGTCGGGCCGCGATCGCTTTGGGGTCGGGGTCTGGCCTGTCCGGCCGACCGCGCCCAGCGGACCGACCCATTTGCCCGTCTCCCTCCCGCTATCACCGCTTGACAACCTCCCGATGGGACGTTAATGGCGACGCGACGTCGGCTATTAGTGTCGGCGGCTTCCCGCGTGCCTGGCATTTCCGCCATTGCTTCCCGGGCGCGCCTCGCATCCCGCGAGGAGAAAACTTCTCGTGCCTCCCAGGCTGTTTTCTGTCTTCGCCGCGGCCTATAAAAGACAGCCGCCGACACGGCGGAGACAACAAGCCCAAAGCAAAAGCAAACCATGCAGCCGAAAAAGCGCCAGCCACCAGCAGCCATGCCTCGCCGCAAGATCGCCAATTGGACGAAGATCCGAGAGATGTGTCGCACCCGCTTACCGAACGTGGAGGTCGACGAGGTCCACCTCGAGGCCACGTTGCTGGCACGACGCATTAGCGACGGGCAGGTGCTGGCCTTCTAGAAGGAAGACCACGTCGCCGAGTTGGCGCTGGAGCGGGTGGTCGAGGCGGCCTCCACTGTGGCCGCCTAATGGGCGGTGCGCGACATACACCACATCACCGCCAAGGAGGCGGTGCCTTGGAGGCCGCATCAGCAGGTCTCCGCGAGACCCGTCACGAGGCGGCCATGACCACGCTGGAGGAGGTGTCCAAGGAGGCCGCCAAGGTCGCCGTACGCAAGCTTCACCATGTCGCCAAAGCGCGCAACGACGCGGAGGAGGCGCAGCGCGAGCACGTCGCCGACTCGGCGGCAGAGGAGGAGTGCGTGGCTATGGCCGCTGAGACGACGGCCGCGTGGGCTCTTATCAAGGGCAACAAGACGAAGGTGGCGGATGACAATGAGGAGGAGGGGGAGGAGGTGGATCAGCTGGAGGAGGAGAAGGGGAGGCAACAATCACCATCCCCGTGCAGATCGCGCAGGCGTTGGTCTTCGGCCCAATGGTGCTCCGGTTCCGGCTCCGGCTCCTTCTCCGCGGAGTTGCTCGCGGCTGAGGCGGAACTCCAGCTCCAGGCGTTTGCCATTGCTGCGGCGATGGATCTCGCCAACTAGGAGGCAAGGGACCACTAGGCCGCCGAGATGGACAAGACCCTGACAAACCGAGCGAAGGAGGACCGCAGGAAGGCGGCAGGCAACACGGTGGCTCGCGGCCTGGCGCGCGACCGTCACCGCGAACGTATCCAGCAGCGGGTCATCTTGACCGCTAGGGAGGCGATCAACGGGGCCGGCGGCAGCGGCAACGGTGGCCGCGAAAATAGTGGCCACGGCAACAGTGGCCGCGGTAACGGCGGCGAGTTGCCATGGCGACGTCCTCCAGCAGCAGCAGTAGCCGTAACAGTAACAGCATCAGTAGCATCCCCTATTTTGTTCAAACGGCCTTTTTTGCAAATGAAAGGGTTAATCTAATGAATAGCCATCGCTAAGTACTAATATTTCGCTTACATATGAGCCCCTAGTGGTCGATGGGCAGAACACCCGTGCTGTCCGCGCACGTCCGGGTCAACGCAATTGTTGCCCATATTTGATGTACATATGGATCAAGCTAGACGCGTTTGTCTAGACCGTGTCCCTTTCTCGCTGCCCGATTACCATAGAAGCTCCCGTCCACCGTCCAAGCTCCCCTCCCCGTTGCTCTAGACCTCCCCTCTTATACGTCGTAAACGTATCTATAATTTTTGATGTTCCATGCTTGTTTAGTATCTACTTTGCTTTGCTTTGTCTACACTTTGAATTATTTTTATATGTTTTATGGGACTAACCTATTAACAAGATGCCACAGTGTTAGATGCCTGTTTTCTTCTGTTTTTGGTTCTAGAAAAGGAAGAAAATCAATATTCTCGGAATTGGACGGGACAAAAGCCAAAATTAATATTTTACCGTGGGGAACACAGAGCCAGAAGACGAGACAGAGAAGGGCCGCGAGGGGGCCACACCCCCTGGCCGCGCGGCTAGGCCTAGCCCGCGCCTGTGGTGGTGCAGCCGCCTCGGGCACCCCCTCAGCCTCCCTCTTCACCTATAAGAAGCCCCCGATACCAAAACCCTAAGGACCCAATCAATATTCCACAAAACAGTCCGTAGTCGCCTCCACCATCGTCCCTAGATCGGGGGGGGGGGGATCTGAAGCTCTTCCCGACACCCTGACGGAGGGGAGAGATCATCCCGAAGGCCTTCTTCATCACCATGCCAGCCTCCGGTATGATACGTGAGTAGTTCCACCTTGGACTACGGGTCCATATAGTAGCTAGATGGTTGTTTCTCCTCCTTTGTGCTACCATGTTTAGATCTTGTGAGCTTCGTTCATGATCAAGATCATCTATTTGTAATCATGCATGTTGTGTTTGCGGGGATCCGATGGATATTGAGAATACTATATCAGATTGGTTAATGATTCTATCTTATTGATTCTATCATGTCTGTGTTGTTTGTGATCTTGCATGCTCTCCGTTTCTAGTAGCTATCTTGGCCAAGTAGATTCTAGTGACTCCAAGAGGAAGTATTTATGCTCGATAGTGGGTTCATGCCTCTATTTAATCTGGGGAAGTGACAGAAATCTTGTAACACCCTCAGAATCGGACCTATGCAAGTTTGAGCAAAATTCGCCAAACCCGCATAGAAACGATTCAAAGGTGCCCACCAGGCACTTTCGTGCGGGTGGAAAACGAAGTAATAACATTACACAACAGTCCTCGATGGGACCCACAGAACAGATATATATAACAGCGACTCAAAGAGTCAAGAATACAGATATAATATACCAGATCCAAATCACCTTGAAAACGATAGAGCGTCCAGCTACGGACAAGATGCAAATGGGGCTAAGAGCCCTGAAGAATAACCAATGGCGTCCATAACCCTGCCCAGGCCAAGCCGGAAGGGTAACCCTGCTAACGACGACGATCTCAAAACCTGCTTAAACAAAAGGGGTGCCGACAAAGGCAAAGGAAAAAGAGGAGCGTCAGTACTGAGGCCAGTACACGGCGAGGCTAGAATTCGGCGGTCCTCGCCTACATAGGTATGGTGGACTGAAGCGGCAGCGGCAGCACGCACTATACAATCTATAGAGACTCGAGAAACTGGCGGATATCAGAGAGGGGTGAGAGAGACCTATTCGGATCCAACCTGAAGCTAACACCAAACAAACCCAACCTGGTGTTTCCCCCTCGAGACCAAACGAGGAAGTCAACCGAGGAACTCACACCGTTGGCAGTTTTATTTATTCGGTTATCGTTGCAGCAATTACTAGTCAGGTTAAAGATAGTCGTCCTGATAAAATAAGCAGTGGGCACTTTCAATTAACCATTCCGTTATAGTTGTAACTCTTACTAATCAGATACAGATAGCATGAGATATACCCAAGACCCAGCAGTTGTTGGTACTGTTATTCAGCCATTCCGTTGTAGTTGCAATACTTACTAGTCAGATACATTTGTCGCAAGCGACAACCAAACAAGCAATTGTGGGCAGTATTAATTAGCCATTCCATTATAGTGAAGCTGATTACTAGTCATTATAAGTCAAATTTATAGCAGTAAACTTTAGTTATGCTTGTCTATGATCGAGAAACTGTGCTCCAAGTCGTCCATATCCGCGGACACGGCTTTCAGAAAGTTTTACCCGGCCGGGGTGCACCAATAGCAACACACACTCGATCAACCTCGGAAAAACCAAATCAAAACCCAACGAGGCCTTCACGACAAAGCAATCACAAGATTCAGAAATATTTCAGGGGGCCACCCCTTAAGTAGATCCCGCAACGGAGTAAGCAAGCTCCGAGACGGCCTCAAGGTCTGCGACAATGGCTGTAAGCGACTGGGAACCCCAAACGGGGCTTGTCGATACCGCGTAAACATTCCGCTTCCAAAACAGTACAGTGTGCAGTACCTCGCACAATCGTAATAAAGCAGTAAACATGGCATAAGTACAGGATCGTAAATAAAACCTCAAACTAGTTTGTGGCCCCAAGAAATAAGACGGAATCAAGCTCTGGCTGAGGGGGGTCCCATATACCTCCCGGATGTGGATAGCGCGATAAATCAAGGAACAGGAATCAAGTACTCGGGGTCTTACGGGACACAAGTGGGCGTTCGGAAACCAAATATTATCTATCACCCACCGATGCCTCTGCTTATTCAATTTTAGTTGTTAAGCGGAAATTAAAGTGAACGATAAGTAAAACTATGATCATCTCCAACATCAACATGCGGCAATACATCAACAACTGTGGCAAATGACGACACACATCAGCACTTGAGCAAGCAACTACGACGCGCAAGTCCAACTATCTACCAAACAACAGGTAATAGGAGGTGTCCAAGGCAATATAAGGCTGCAAGGGTTATCACAGGTACGAAAACTAAAGCATCGCAACACAGATAGCAATAGATCAACAGGAGGGGAATAAATACTATAAAAGTAAGATAGGTGGAAAGGGGGAGATGCTCGCCTGAAAACATTGTCGAAGGTTTCAGCCGAAGATAGGGGCGAAGCTCACATCAACTCAACGGCCTTATCCGCGAAGAACCAAATCACTAGAAGAAACACCGGATGCAATATTTAATACACGGCAGAAGATCGGCATGATGCATGTATGATGTATGACATGGCAAGGTGCGATGCAATTAGGTCATATTAAGCGGAACCGGGGTTCCGACAATTAATCATATGGTTCAAGTTGTTTAGAAACCCCGCATTTTAAATGTTGTTATAACAAGGCAAGATAAGATACCGGTTCGCTACACAAGTTTAAATGAGGCCAATATGAGACTAGATTTGCCCGCATATGGGCCCCATATTTAATTATTAGGTGAATCGGCAAAAAGGCCCCCAAACCACATGATTATGCATGCGAGATGACAATTAAATATGCAACAAGTTGTTATTATGTTATAAAATAGGGTTCGAGGAAAAGGGTCACACATTAGGGGTCACGACGATCTTGTTAGGGTTCCGGTGTTCGGGGTTGGTCTCGGGGTTCGACGGATCTGGGGTTCGGGGGGGGGTTCGACGAAAACGTTCTCGGACTCCGGGGTCGTTCTCGGTATCGGGGCAGGTCTTGTCGCGTCCGGGTGCGGGCCTTGGTTCGTGCCGGGACGCATCGGATTTGTTTTGGTCGGTGCCGTTCTTGTCATCGCGAAGGTCTTGCCGGGCCTCACGGGGTCGATCTTGCCGTTGCGAGGATCTTGTCGGGCTCGCGCCATCGAGTCGGACGGTCTTGGCGTCCGGGGTAGTTCATGTCGTCTCCGTGTAGGCGACCTTGGCGGGTGGTTTCCGTGTAGGAGAACTGGAGGTCGTTGGCGAACTTGTACGGTACCGGGGTTTCGGTTGTCAGTGCCGGAACTCGGGTGCGGCGTTGGTGGGTCTTCGGGTTTGCATCGGGTCGATGTAGATCTTGGCGTCATCGGGTCATTAACTCCGGGAAGGAGGTCTTGGGGCGGCGTCGGGTTCGGTCTCCGGGTACCGTGGGTCCTCGACGTCTAAGAAGATCTTATCGATCCCGGGTCATCGCCTTCGGGTTCCTTGTCGGCGGCCGGGGCTCGGCTCGGGACAGGGCGGGTCCGCGCAGGGCCGGCTTCGGGTGACGCGCTCGAGGACGCAAGGGGACGTCCTGGCGGCGGCGCAGGCTCGACGTGGGCCCGCGGAGGCGCTGGCGACGGAGGCTGCTGGGAGGAGCGGGGCACCGGCGGCAGGCGAGCTCGGCTAGCTGGGGGCCCGGGACGGTGGTTGTGGGGGCCGGAGGCGGCCAGGGGAGCGGCGGACGGCGCGCGGCAGGGAGCAGGCGGGCTCGGGGAGGCGGCAGGTCGGAGGAGGTCTGGCGGGGCTCGGTGGGCGGCGGGGTAGCCGGAGGACCTGACGGCGGCGACGGGGAGGGGGCCCGCAGCGGCGGCGGCGCGAGCCAGGCGGGGCGCGGCCGCGGCTGAAGGGAGATGGCCGGAGGTGCTGGGGGCCTGCGGACGGAGCGCGACGGCGGGAGGCGGCCGGAGTCGCGACGCGCGCCGGTGGCGGTCGGCTTGAGCGGCGGCGCAGCCGGGGAGCCTGGCGGGGCCGGATGGAGGCGCGGCGACGCCGGCTGCGCGCGGACGCAGGCGGGCGGAAGCGGGGGAGCACGGGGGACAGCGGACTCCGTCGGCGGTGCGGGTGGTGCGGGCGAGCGGCGGCGCGCCGGGCGGCGAGGTAGCCCGCGGCGGCGGAGGGGCGGCCAGGGACGCGGAGGCGGTGGAAGGGCGACGGCGGGCGGCGCGCAAGGGGCCAGGGGAGAAGAACGAGGGGAGGAGGAGGGAGGTGGCCGCGCGTGGGAGACGGGCCCCGCGTGGGGCCGGGGTGGGACCCGCGGGCGGTTGGTGGCTGGGGGTTGGGGCCCGCGCGGCAGGTGTGTGCGTCGCGTGCGTGTAGATGGGGGTGTGGGCTGCTGACGTGGGGGGGAAGAGGGAGAGAGAGAGGAGGGGTGAGGCTAGTGGGATTAGGTGGCAGAGAGGGATTGGTGGAGGGAGAGGGTGTGCTGAGGTGGCGGATGGGGATAGGTGGGGGTGATGTGGAGGCTGAGGGTGGGTAGAAAACTGGGTAGCTCTAGGATTTAGGTAGGGCTGGCCGGTGGTCCGTTTGTTTTAAATTGGGGGTGGTCGTTCGGGTCGGGACGGCCCGTTCGACTGCCCCCGCTAAAATAAAATAACTTTTTATTTGTTTAATTGGACCGTTTGCAAACCGCTCGCGGCCAAAACAAAATACTCCGGAGCCCCGGGTTTGGCGTTTGAATAAAGTCGGGGCGTTTTAGAAAACGAAAGCGGGCTTTGCGAAATAGTTTTGGCAAACAATGCATGATGATGACGATGCAATGCACAAATTCAACGCGTTTTTCTAGTAGTGGTTTTGCGGGATGCCACAATTCGACACCACTAACAAGGGATCTCGCCCTCGAGATCCGCCTCATGGTACCGGAAAGAA
Source organism: Avena atlantica (assembly GCA_910589765.1). Taxonomy (NCBI): domain Eukaryota; kingdom Viridiplantae; phylum Streptophyta; class Magnoliopsida; order Poales; family Poaceae; genus Avena; species Avena atlantica. Next base: position 186,569,284 of record OU342738.1, read on the forward strand.
AGGTCGGCGATCTGCGTCTTCTCGCTTCGTGTAGATCTTCGCGACACCACTAACAATGGTTCGTTGTCCCTGTTCGTCGAGAGAACACTCCGGGAACAAAAGGTCGAAGGTAGAGGCATCAAACGATAAGGCCACCTCTAACTTCCACGGACGGAGTAAATTGCTGGATCCACTGCCTCGACGTGCAAGAGCGAATGATAAGAGCAGTGGTAGGGTAGCTAATCCATCCCGCACTCAAACCATTTCTCTGCACGCGATTAGACGGATTACGCAACCAACTCTCGGATCTAGACTGAAGGTCTCGACAAGCGAGGTTCGGAAACAAAGGAGTGATGCAGACTCTGCATCGGATCTGACGTGGGGGATGTCGTCGCGTCGGGAAACACCGGGAGATACCGCAGAAATCATATGAGAGACACAATGATTAGGTTTCGCGATGGTTCCATTGGCATGAACAACACATGCTCAAGGTATACTCCAACTTCACCATTGCTCGTCCTTTTCATATGTTTTTCAACGACACTGATATCCAGCAAGGAACACATATGGATAAAGAGCTCAAGAACAAAAGATTGGAGGAAGGGTACAACAGACAAGTTACAGATTGATGATCGTAGCACCTCCGTTACAAAAAGGGAGAAGGCGAAACCCTGAAGGTACGACGGAAACCCAACCACGAGAATTCCTGGACTCGAAGACGGAGATGAGAGCGGATTCAAAACGCGCAGAGGTAAGAGGAGAATAGCAGAGGGATAAGGAGTAAAATCAGACCTAATCAGAACTATCCAACCGATTTTGCAAAATAGTTTTGACACTCTACTTCGGCCGTTAGTTAGGTTATCCTACAGGCTGGACTTGTGGGGTATCGCAACTGCTGGGCTCTGATACCACTCTGTAACACCCTCAGAATCGGACCTATGCAAGTTTGAGCAAAATTCGCCAAACCCGCATAGAAACGATTCAAAGGTGCCCACCAGGCACTTTCGTGCGGGTGGAAAACGAAGTAATAACATTACACAACAGTCCTCGATGGGACCCACAGAACAGATATATATAACAGCGACTCAAAGAGTCAAGAATACAGATATAATATACCAGATCCAAATCACCTTGAAAACGATAGAGCGTCCAGCTACGGACAAGATGCAAATGGGGCTAAGAGCCCTGAAGAATAACCAATGGCGTCCATAACCCTGCCCAGGCCAAGCCGGAAGGGTAACCCTGCTAACGACGACGATCTCAAAACCTGCTTAAACAAAAGGGGTGCCGACAAAGGCAAAGGAAAAAGAGGAGCGTCAGTACTGAGGCCAGTACACGGCGAGGCTAGAATTCGGCGGTCCTCGCCTACATAGGTATGGTGGACTGAAGCGGCAGCGGCAGCACGCACTATACAATCTATAGAGACTCGAGAAACTGGCGGATATCAGAGAGGGGTGAGAGAGACCTATTCGGATCCAACCTGAAGCTAACACCAAACAAACCCAACCTGGTGTTTCCCCCTCGAGACCAAACGAGGAAGTCAACCGAGGAACTCACACCGTTGGCAGTTTTATTTATTCGGTTATCGTTGCAGCAATTACTAGTCAGGTTAAAGATAGTCGTCCTGATAAAATAAGCAGTGGGCACTTTCAATTAACCATTCCGTTATAGTTGTAACTCTTACTAATCAGATACAGATAGCATGAGATATACCCAAGACCCAGCAGTTGTTGGTACTGTTATTCAGCCATTCCGTTGTAGTTGCAATACTTACTAGTCAGATACATTTGTCGCAAGCGACAACCAAACAAGCAATTGTGGGCAGTATTAATTAGCCATTCCATTATAGTGAAGCTGATTACTAGTCATTATAAGTCAAATTTATAGCAGTAAACTTTAGTTATGCTTGTCTATGATCGAGAAACTGTGCTCCAAGTCGTCCATATCCGCGGACACGGCTTTCAGAAAGTTTTACCCGGCCGGGGTGCACCAATAGCAACACACACTCGATCAACCTCGGAAAAACCAAATCAAAACCCAACGAGGCCTTCACGACAAAGCAATCACAAGATTCAGAAATATTTCAGGGGGCCACCCCTTAAGTAGATCCCGCAACGGAGTAAGCAAGCTCCGAGACGGCCTCAAGGTCTGCGACAATGGCTGTAAGCGACTGGGAACCCCAAACGGGGCTTGTCGATACCGCGTAAACATTCCGCTTCCAAAACAGTACAGTGTGCAGTACCTCGCACAATCGTAATAAAGCAGTAAACATGGCATAAGTACAGGATCGTAAATAAAACCTCAAACTAGTTTGTGGCCCCAAGAAATAAGACGGAATCAAGCTCTGGCTGAGGGGGGTCCCATATACCTCCCGGATGTGGATAGCGCGATAAATCAAGGAACAGGAATCAAGTACTCGGGGTCTTACGGGACACAAGTGGGCGTTCGGAAACCAAATATTATCTATCACCCACCGATGCCTCTGCTTATTCAATTTTAGTTGTTAAGCGGAAATTAAAGTGAACGATAAGTAAAACTATGATCATCTCCAACATCAACATGCGGCAATACATCAACAACTGTGGCAAATGACGACACACATCAGCACTTGAGCAAGCAACTACGACGCGCAAGTCCAACTATCTACCAAACAACAGGTAATAGGAGGTGTCCAAGGCAATATAAGGCTGCAAGGGTTATCACAGGTACGAAAACTAAAGCATCGCAACACAGATAGCAATAGATCAACAGGAGGGGAATAAATACTATAAAAGTAAGATAGGTGGAAAGGGGGAGATGCTCGCCTGAAAACATTGTCGAAGGTTTCAGCCGAAGATAGGGGCGAAGCTCACATCAACTCAACGGCCTTATCCGCGAAGAACCAAATCACTAGAAGAAACACCGGATGCAATATTTAATACACGGCAGAAGATCGGCATGATGCATGTATGATGTATGACATGGCAAGGTGCGATGCAATTAGGTCATATTAAGCGGAACCGGGGTTCCGACAATTAATCATATGGTTCAAGTTGTTTAGAAACCCCGCATTTTAAATGTTGTTATAACAAGGCAAGATAAGATACCGGTTCGCTACACAAGTTTAAATGAGGCCAATATGAGACTAGATTTGCCCGCATATGGGCCCCATATTTAATTATTAGGTGAATCGGCAAAAAGGCCCCCAAACCACATGATTATGCATGCGAGATGACAATTAAATATGCAACAAGTTGTTATTATGTTATAAAATAGGGTTCGAGGAAAAGGGTCACACATTAGGGGTCACGACGATCTTGTTAGGGTTCCGGTGTTCGGGGTTGGTCTCGGGGTTCGACGGATCTGGGGTTCGGGGGGGGTTCGACGAAAACGTTCTCGGACTCCGGGGTCGTTCTCGGTATCGGGGCAGGTCTTGTCGCGTCCGGGTGCGGGCCTTGGTTCGTGCCGGGACGCATCGGATTTGTTTTGGTCGGTGCCGTTCTTGTCATCGCGAAGGTCTTGCCGGGCCTCACGGGGTCGATCTTGCCGTTGCGAGGATCTTGTCGGGCTCGCGCCATCGAGTCGGACGGTCTTGGCGTCCGGGGTAGTTCATGTCGTCTCCGTGTAGGCGACCTTGGCGGGTGGTTTCCGTGTAGGAGAACTGGAGGTCGTTGGCGAACTTGTACGGTACCGGGGTTTCGGTTGTCAGTGCCGGAACTCGGGTGCGGCGTTGGTGGGTCTTCGGGTTTGCATCGGGTCGATGTAGATCTTGGCGTCATCGGGTCATTAACTCCGGGAAGGAGGTCTTGGGGCGGCGTCGGGTTCGGTCTCCGGGTACCGTGGGTCCTCGACGTCTAAGAAGATCTTATCGATCCCGGGTCATCGCCTTCGGGTTCCTTGTCGGCGGCCGGGGCTCGGCTCGGGACAGGGCGGGTCCGCGCAGGGCCGGCTTCGGGTGACGCGCTCGAGGACGCAAGGGGACGTCCTGGCGGCGGCGCAGGCTCGACGTGGGCCCGCGGAGGCGCTGGCGACGGAGGCTGCTGGGAGGAGCGGGGCACCGGCGGCAGGCGAGCTCGGCTAGCTGGGGGCCCGGGACGGTGGTTGTGGGGGCCGGAGGCGGCCAGGGGAGCGGCGGACGGCGCGCGGCAGGGAGCAGGCGGGCTCGGGGAGGCGGCAGGTCGGAGGAGGTCTGGCGGGGCTCGGTGGGCGGCGGGGTAGCCGGAGGACCTGACGGCGGCGACGGGGAGGGGGCCCGCAGCGGCGGCGGCGCGAGCCAGGCGGGGCGCGGCCGCGGCTGAAGGGAGATGGCCGGAGGTGCTGGGGGCCTGCGGGCGGAGCGCGACGGCGGGAGGCGGCCGGAGTCGCGACGCGCGCCGGTGGCGGTCGGCTTGAGCGGCGGCGCAGCCGGGGAGCCTGGCGGGGCCGGATGGAGGCGCGGCGACGCCGGCTGCGCGCGGACGCAGGCGGGCGGAAGCGGGGGAGCACGGGGGACAGCGGACTCCGTCGGCGGTGCGGGTGGTGCGGGCGAGCGGCGGCGCGCCGGGCGGCGAGGTAGCCCGCGGCGGCGGAGGGGCGGCCAGGGACGCGGAGGCGGTGGAAGGGCGACGGCGGGCGGCGCGCAAGGGGCCAGGGGAGAAGAACGAGGGGAGGAGGAGGGAGGTGGCCGCGCGTGGGAGACGGGCCCCGCGTGGGGCCGGGGTGGGACCCGCGGGCGGTTGGTGGCTGGGGGTTGGGGCCCGCGCGGCAGGTGTGTGCGTCGCGTGCGTGTAGATGGGGGTGTGGGCTGCTGACGTGGGGGGGAAGAGGGAGAGAGAGAGGAGGGGTGAGGCTAGTGGGATTAGGTGGCAGAGAGGGATTGGTGGAGGGAGAGGGTGTGCTGAGGTGGCGGATGGGGATAGGTGGGGGTGATGTGGAGGCTGAGGGTGGGTAGAAAACTGGGTAGCTCTAGGATTTAGGTAGGGCTGGCCGGTGGTCCGTTTGTTTTAAATTGGGGGTGGTCGTTCGGGTCGGGACGGCCCGTTCGACTGCCCCCGCTAAAATAAAATAACTTTTTATTTGTTTAATTGGACCGTTTGCAAACCGCTCGCGGCCAAAACAAAATACTCCGGAGCCCCGGGTTTGGCGTTTGAATAAAGTCGGGGCGTTTTAGAAAACGAAAGCGGGCTTTGCGAAATAGTTTTGGCAAACAATGCATGATGATGACGATGCAATGCACAAATTCAACGCGTTTTTCTAGTAGTGGTTTTGCGGGATGCCACAAATCTCTAAGATTGTAGATGTGTTGTTGCTACTAGGGGGAAAATAACGATCTCTTGTTCATGGAACAAGTGGATTGTTTACCTTACACACTTTGCTTAAAGCAGTTATCCGTCACTTGCAACTTAATACTGGAGGGGGTTCGGATGATAACCTGAAGGTGGATTACTAGTCATAGATGCAATTAGATGGCGGTCTATGTATCTTGCTGTATTGCCTAATCAAATATCATAGGATCATGAATGTCTAGTATTGCATTATTATGCCTTGTTCTGTCCTATCAATTGCCCTGCTGTAATTTGTTTACTCAGGATGCCTTGTTGTTTATCTCAAGGAGAACAACTCTAGTGAACTATGGACCCCGGTCCAATCTTTACCATTGATACATCTTTCACTGTTCATATTTACTTTCTGCAAACCACTATTACCTTCCACACCATACAGTTAATCCTTTGTTTTTAGCAAACCGGTGAGATTGACAACCTCACTGTTCGTTGGGGTAAAGTCTTGAGTTTGTGTTGTGCAGGTTTCCAGTTGCTAGCAACAACTTTGAGTCGTCTCCTTCCTCCTACTCGTTCGATAACCTTGGTTTCTTACTAAGGGAAAAACTTGCTGTTGTACTCATTATACCTTCCTCTTGGGGTCTCCCAACGAAGCTCTATAGTGATCTGAGCCGCATCACCCTCCTCCCAATCGATTGGGGTGTCCGTGAGCTCCTGCGTGTGCACGATGGGGGCATCCGCGAGCAGACACCACGATTGGAGGGAGGAATGGGGGCGGCGGCGCCTAGGTGTGTGCATGGGGGCGGCGGAAAATTTTCACCTCTACACGTGTTGCGTCTTTGCTCCTTGCCGATGACAACCTGGGATCCCAGTGATTATGAAGGATCTGTACAACAGCCAAAATATAGGATCTATAGGATAATAAAATTTAGGAATTTAGGATAGGTGAATTTTCCTTTTATTTTTCTAGTTTGCAAATCCATTTTTCTATATAATGAAATTGGATTCAGATATTTTGAATTTGACTGATCTGTTCTTGAAAGTCGATGCAATATACGATGTCTTTTACTTGCACAAATGACTAAACAAAAAAAATTGGAAAAAAAATATGGGAAGTCATGTAATATAATTGTCCCCAAAATTTCTTGTAAGCCAAAAGCCAAAAGAAAGCCAACAAAGGACCTAAATATCCAGGTAAAATGTGTTTACAATTAAAAAACAGAATTTGAGGTAATTCGGTTCTTAAAATAGTTAGAACATTTCATTTCTAAAACCAGCAACAACGGCTATCACTAATGAAAAAACCTATCAGTCGCGCACCTAAATATAGGTCAGTGGCGCACTGGTCGTGCGCCACGGATATTACGCCACTGATAATAGTTATCCAAGGTGTGCCGCAGATAGTCCTAGCGTCAGCAGCACACCATATTTTTGTCCGCCATGGATAAAGTCAGTGGCGCACCATTTTGGGCTGTGCCACTGACAAGGTGTGCCAATGAATAATAATACTATACGCCACTGATTATTCGAGTGTTTTTTTATTTATACAATAGTTAATTATACAACAATACAATAGTTAATTATACAACAATACACCAATCAAAATAATGATCCAAAGTGCCAAAATACATCAAAATAAATTCAAGTGTTGGATTATTACATAAAGTGATAGTACAAATTCGATCATCATCGGTTTTATTGACAAAATGGATCACATTGGATCACATTAAAAATTGGATCACATTACAAATAGAGCTATCACCCTAGAATATGATCTTCAACCCCTGTGTATATATACCACGTACCACTTCACCATCTCTGTAGATAAGGCATATATGTTATACAACGAAAAGAATGGCAAACTACAAACATATTTGCATGATCATAAAAATGAGCAAAAATTCATAAAAAAGCAGCAGACCCTATATTCCTAACATGCAGAATATTCTTAAAGCAACAGTAGTCCCTATATTGCAAAAGCATCAGCGGCGGTATTCCTAAAGCAGCAGCAGCAGTCCCTATATTCCAAAAGCAGGAGTGAAGTGATATATGACTAATAGATTCCTCAAAATGGAATAAATGCACAATTACCATTTTTGGCTGCATTTGCTAGCGAGCATCTTTGAACCGTGCACTGTTCTACTTGTGTGTGCATGCTCTTGTCCATAGGTGATCTTGTATGTCAATAAAAGCCAGCACACTCTACATCGATATTTCATTCCCAGCTATGGAGACCAAGTTTTACTCAAGGAGGAGAAGCAATGCAGAGAAGGAGGAGATGAAGGCTGCAAAGGCAATTGAGAAGTTCGGTGACGTAGTGCCAGATGATGCAACAATAGTGGAGCATGAAGCCATTTGCCAAGATGTGTTCAAAAGAGGAACTCCTATACCTGAAGTAGTTCCATCAAGGTTGCTTCCTGAGATCAAAGCAGCTACTGCATTGTTATTGATTAACAAAGGCATTGAGTATTTCAAAGATAGGATCGCGATGCTGAAGAAGAAGAAGGTGAAGTTTGGTGAAGGAAGCAACAGATAGAAGAAGATCGAAGGGCAGTTTGTTCTATGAATAAAATATAGCTACTAGAGCTGGTGTAGTACTTGTATGTTCTTGTAGTAGGATGATGTGTATGTGCTTGTAGCAGTATGTGTTTGGTTCCAAATAATCTCTGATTGTGTTTTAGAATATGTATGTGGCCATTTTACTTTGACTTGGCATTTTATTCATGTCAACCATTTTACTTTTGAAAAGCTACCAAACAGGGCACATGTCACATGGTCACATGGCCAAGGTGGCCTCAGGTAGTCATGGTTAGGGAGGGGTGGTGGTTTAGGTTTTAGAGAGGGGTGTGGGTTGGTGGTGGTATGGCTTTGGCTTGGCCAAACCGAAAGGGAAAAGGGTAGGGCTAGGGTTGTGTTAGGTAGATAATTAGATAGATTTATTTAGTTAGGCTTTGATTTGAATTCACAAGTTAAATTTACAAGAAGTTTTGATTTAGTGCGGTGGGTTTACATCTACTACATATATATATGTGTATGCTCAATCTACTCCATGTACATTCAATCCGAATATAGACTCGATTATAGCAACAAATTAGTCTCAAGTACATTCAATCCGAATATAGACTTGATTACTCCATCTACTCCATGTACATTTAATCTAATGCATGAGTCACTCGGATGTGCAAATAAATATTGGACAATGGCATGAAGGGAAGAGGGAGCTCACCGGGAGCAGTAGGTTGTGTAAGTGGCCGGCGGCAGAGGGATGTAGCGGTGGCCATACGCGACTTCTCCTGCTTCCGCGACACCACCGTCACAACCGTCTCCTCCTCCGCTGCCGACGCGAACCACCTCGACCGCTCGCTGCAGGCCGCCACCTCCCGTGTCTACAGGACCGCGCTGTCCTCCAGCAGCAAGGAGCTCCTCATCACCGTCACCTGGACTAGCATACAGATAATGGGTGTCCATTCTTCGGTAGGACAATGACACGGTCATGTGCCATGAATGTCTGATACGCCGGAAATGTATCTATAACTTTTGATGTTCCATGCTTGTTTAGTATCTACTTTGCTTTGCTTTGTCCACACTTTGAGGTGCTTTTTACATGTTTTCTGGTACTAACCTATTAACAAGTTGCCACAGTGCCAGTTGCCTGTTTTCTGCTGTTTTTGGTTCCAGAAAAGCTAGTAAGGAAATATTTTCGGAATTGGACGGGACAAAAGCCAAAGTCAAAATTTCATCGAGGAGAACACGGAGTCTAGACGAGAGACGGAGGGGCTCCAGAGGGTGGACACACCCCCCAGGCACGGCCTAGGGTGTGCCCGCGCCTGGGCAGGGTGTGGGTCCCCCTATCCGCCTCCCAGCCTCGCCTCTTCGCCTATAAGAAGCCCCCGATGCCGAAACCCTAAGGACCCCGATCAATATTCCACGAAACCGTCTGTAGTTGCCGCCACCATCATCCCTAGATGGGGGATTTGAAGCTCTTCCCGGCACCCTGCCGGAGGGGAGATCATCCCAGAGGCCTTCTTCTTCATCATGCCAGCCTCCGATATGAAGCGTGAGTAGTTCCACCTTGGACTGCAGGTCCATGTAGTATGTAGATGGTTGTATATCCTCCTTGTGCTTTCATGTATAGATCTTGTGAGCTTCATTCATGATCAAGATCTAATCTATTTGTAATCATGCATGTTGTGTTTGTAGGGATCTGATGGATATTGAGATTACTATGTCAGATTGATTAATGGCTTTGTCTTATTGATTCTATCATGTCTGTGTTGTTTGTGATCTTGCATGCTCTCCGTTGTTAGTAGCTATCTTGGCCAAGTAGTTGCTAGTGACTCCAAGAGGGTGTATTTATGCTCGATAGTGGGTTCATGCCTCTATTTACCAAGGGAAGTGACAGAAATCTCTTTGGTGGTAGATGTGTTGTTGACACTAGGGAGAAAACAACGGTCTCTTGTTCATGGAACAAGTGGGTTGTTTACCTTACACACTTTGCTTAAAGCAGTCGTCTGTTGGTTGCAACTTAATACTAGAGGGGGTTCGGATGATAACCTGAAGGTGGACTTCTAGTCATAGATGCAGTTGGATGGCAGTCTATGTATATTGTTGTATTGCCCAATCGAATCTCATAGGATCTTTTTGTCTAGTATTGCATTGTTATGCCTTGCTCAGTCCTGACAATTGCCCTTCTGTAATTTGTTTACCCTACATGCCATGTTTGTTTATCTAAGGAGAGCACCTCTAGTGAACTATGGACCCCGATCCAATCTTTACCATTGATATATCTTCCACTGTTACTGTTTACTTGCTGCAAACCATCATCACCTTCCACACCATACATTTAATCCTTTGTTACAGCAAACCGGTCAGCTTGACAACCTCACTGTTCGTTGGGGCAAAGTCTTGAGTTTGTGTAGTGCAGGTTTCCACGTTGCTTGCAACACCTTTGAGATGTTTCCTTCCTCCTACTGGTTCGATAACCTCGGTTTCTTACAGAGGGAAGACTTGCTCCTGTGCTCTTCACACCTTGCTCTTGGGGTTTCCAACAAAGCACTCCCACGTCAACACCGGGCGCCATCAAGTTTTTCTGGCGCCGTTGCCGGGGAGGCTAAGGACGTCTTTACAAGGGGAGTCCTCCTCAACCTTTCTCTTTACTTTGTTTTTAGTTTGCTTAGTTTCTTTTTCTTGGTTTTGTTTGCCTCTTTTTATCAAAAACTCTAAAAAAATAGTTTAGTTTGGTTTGCTTTCTCTTATGAAAAACAAAAAATTAGTTCCTGCTCTAGTTGCCACCTTGCTCTAGCTCACCATGTTGTTCCCCAAGTTCGCCCCGAAGGACCTTTCGATAGGGAGTGGCTCCATAATTGGGAAAGATAGTATTGAAGAATTCTTTAATCATGTTAGCAAGCATGAGGATATTGAGGATAAATCTATAGCAGATCTTGATCCTAATTATGAAATTGCCGCATCTTGTTTAGTTCATATGTTGGAGGCTAGGTTTGTTAGCCTTAACCCCATGATGCAAATTTTGTTCCTAAAACTAAAAGAAGAAAATAATGCTGAAAAGAGAGAATTTATTCTTGAAACTTTACTCAAAGAGTTCCATGATGTTGCTAAGGAAGCCAAAAAGGTCTTTGAGCGTTTTAATATGCTAGGCTCATGTGTAGATGTTGTGGGTGCTTCAGATAAAACCAATCCTAGAGAGGAATTTAAGATACCCATACCCTTTAAGCTTGTTGGGAGGCATGATGCCTTTGAAAAGAATTTTGATTGGATTGTTCCTGAAAATCCTTTTGATAAAAGTAGTAAACCAAAGAGAGATGAGAAGGGATTCTCCAAAACTCATTTGGATAAGATACCTTTCATAGTTGAAGACTTTGCAAGTGTTGATCTTAATTCTTCATTTGAAAATACTTGATTTCTTGCTTCTTGTGCCTAACTTAAAGGCGTTAAAGAAAAGTACTTGTTGGGAGATAACCCAAGAGTTTCCTTGAGTTTTGGAAGTTATTACTTCAGTAATGACCTCTACTTATCCTTTTTGTTTGATTTTTGTGCCAAGAATGACCTCCAATGAGAGGGAAGTAAGATTTGGGGAGTTGCTGTCCCGAAACAGATTTCTGTCCTCTACCATAAAAATTCGTGAGGAGTCTCTGTAAGTCAGATTGATCTAAAAATTTACTAATAAATCCCCCAATATGTTAGCTAAATTTAGTTAGTGCAACATTTTTTGATTTGAGCAACATAAGGTCTTCGAAAAAATCGGTTTCTACCTGCTGGTCTGTTTTGACAGATTTCTGCCATTATTTGCATTTGCTTCTTATTGATTCCTTTTTTAGTTCTCTTTTCGGGAATTGAGCTTTTTGAATGAATTTCTACAGTATATTGTGTTTTTAGTAAAAAGTTTTGTTATTCCAAAGCTAAAGGGTCTATTATCTTTTGAATACACTAATGTTGCTAATGAAGATTGTGTGAAGTTTTGCATGAAGGAAAGTTTTAGGTGTAGAGAAAGAATGATGTAATGAGATGAAGAATGGACAACAACTCAAGCTTGGGGATGTCACATTGGTGTCACCCAAGAAATATCCAAGAGGTACAAGCGTAAAATCTTGGGGATGCCCAAGGCATCCACTTCTTCATCAATAAAAAGCTCAAGTCTTTCTAGACACTTCGTTTTTATTGTTTCATGCACTGTTGTGTTGTTCTTGGAGCGTCTTAGTTTTTACTTGCTTTGCGTAGTTGTTTAGTATGCTTGAATAAATTATTTGGACCCCCATTCTTGTTGTGTTGTTTCAAATAAGTTGATTGGTGTTTGAAAGGAGTAGAAAGTTCTTGCTTGAAAGTGCAAGAGGAGCTTTCATTGACTGTGACTTAGAATTTTTCATGAAATGCTAGGTGTTGTTTTGACCTTATGCTTAGTGATTATTGATGTAGCATGTCTTGTTCCAAACAATTGGGATTTCTTAGTGTGCCTTGAAGGAATCATGTGTTGTTTTAGCATACAAAAACATAGTATTGTGGTATTCTCCTTTGATGCTTTGTTTGGGTTGACTTGGCACATGCTCACACCATGTTATGACTATGAACAAGTCACCATAGCCTCTATGATCATTTAGTCCTTGACTTATAGTACCACTCTATGCTTTGATTAGTAATGTTTTGTCGCTCTGCATGATTATGGCCATTATTGCTCTCTTAGTTGGTTGCTCCCAGTCTTTTGCTAGCCTCCACTTGTATGAGTAAGTTCTAATCATGCTTCCAACTCCCAAGAAACCAAGTTATTCCAAAGTGTCCACTATAAACTCCTATGCATGGTGTGTTACACCATTCCAAGTATATTCTTGTTTTCAGCTATCTTCCAATTAAAAAGTATTTTGTTATGTGAAAACTTAGTGATTAAAGCCCCCACGAACTTGATGGCACACTTTATATTCCTTGCCCCTAATAAACTTGAACCATTGTGTCATCTATGTTATATATGCTTGCACTTATACGTTGGAATTAGCAGAAATATGTTGTCATGGGTAACGTTTCAACATTGCAATTGTACTTTGTACACAGTTGATATCATGCTCTTTTGTCTATGGATGTCACCGGTGTGAAATAAAGAGGGAGCTTGTAAGTCCATGGAGTTATGTATTTTGTGTTAGAGAAACGCCTGGGCCGCTATCCTAAGCCATGCCTAATCATGGTGGAAACTTGCAGCATCACCATAATGAGAAATTTGTGAAGCATCCTCAATAAAAAGCTATGCACATAGTAAATAAAAAGATCGTTGAGATGCTCATTGTCTGCTTGCCTTGTCATTTTGGTTATGGGATAGCTCATGTACCATGTGTAAGGGGAACCCCGTTGGCGGTTCTCTATGATACACATGCACTTACTATGACAAGAACTTACAGGTGACTAAAGTTGAGTAGCATGAGATGTGGCCCTCGTATCCAAGGGACATGAGATTGCCAACTTATACTTTGTCAAGCATATACTCCATAGTTTGTTCACTTTAACCTTAATCACTTAAAGATGCTTATGATAGGGGCAACGAGGGATGAAAGCTAACAAGTACCATAATTTTTGGAAGCGCTTTTTGAAACTTGAAATCCCTGCTTCCCTTTATGAAGGTCCTTTCTTCCACTATTATTTTGAGTCTCCACCTTCTACCTTTAGGCACCAGTTAAGAGAGCATCGTTGCCATTCTTAGTTTTATGTGCAGTGTCCCAAAACTTATTGAATTGATGCATATTGTTGACATTGCTTGTTCTTGTGCTATTTGTATCTAGTCACTCTTATGAACTTTGAAGGTGTCCTATGCATCTATTTGATACTCTATGAGAGACAAGCTGAATGCCACTATGCCATGTTTTCTATATGTGAAACAAACAAACGTTTTTCAATGCATGTTATTCATGATCTTTGTTTGTAGCCTTTCATGTTGCATGCATAGTTACTTTGTCTTATTGTTAGAACTCCATCTTTCATGCACATGTTTAGAGTTCTTTGATCCCAGCTTTCAATGCTTGCAAATGGTTTGGTCTTGGTTTTGATGGTGCATGTCACCTCAAAAATTATTCTTTTATCACTTACCTACTCGAGGACGAGCAGGAGTTAAGCTTCAGGATGCTTGATACGTCGGAAACGTATCTATAATTTTTTATGTTCCACGCTTGTTTAGTATCTACTTTGCTTTGCCTTTTCCACACTTTGAGGTGCTTTTTACATGTTTTCTGGTACTAACCTATTAAAAAGTTGCCACAGTGCCAGTTGCCTGTTTTCTGCCGTTTTTTGTTCCAGAAAATCTAGTAAGGAAATATTCTCGGAATTGGACGGGACAAAAGCCAAAGTCAATATTTCATCGAGGAGAACATGGAGTCCAGAGGAGAGACGGAGGGGCGCCACAGGGTGGCCACCCACAGGCGCGGCCTAGGGTGTGCCCACGCCTGGGCAGGGTGTGGGCCCCCTGGCCGCCTCCCAGCCTCTCCTTTTCGCCTATAAGAAGCCCCCTATGCTAAAACCCTAAGGACCCCGATCAATATTCCACGAAACCGTCTGTAGCCGCCGCCACCATCGTCCCTAGATGGGAGGATCTGAAACTCTTCCTGGCACCCTGCCGAAGGGGAGATCATCCCGGAGGCCTTCTTCTTCATCATGCCAGCCTTCAATATGAAGCGTGAGTAGTTACACCTTGGACTAAGGGTCAATGTAGTAGCTAGATGGTTGTATCTCCTCCTTGTGCTTTCATGTATAGATCTTGTGAGCTCCATTCATGATCAAGATCTAATCTATTTGTAATCATGCATGTTGTGTTTGTGGGGATTCGATGGATATTGAGATTACTATGTCAGATTGATTAATGGTTTTGTCTTTATGATTCTATCATGTCTGTGTTGTTTGTGATCTTGCATGCTCTCCATTGTTAGTAGCTATCTTGGACGAGTAGTTTCTAGTGACTCCAAGAGGGGGTATTTATGCTCGATAGTGGGTTCATGCCTCTATTTACCAAGGGAAGTGATAGAAATCTCTTCGGTGATAGATGTGTTGTTGCCACTAGGGAGAAAACAACGGTCTCTCGTTCATGGAACAAGTGGATTATTTACCTTACACACTTTTCTTAAAGCAGTTGTCTGTTGCTTGTAACTTAATACTGGAGGGGGTTCGGACGATAACTTAAGGTGGACTTCTAGTCATATATGCAGTTGGATGGCGTTCTATGTATATTGTTGTATTGCCCAATCGAATCTCATAGGATATTTTTGTCTAGTATTACATTGTTATGCCTTGCTCAGTCATGTCAATTGCCCTGCTATAATTTGTTTACCCTGCATGCCATGTTTGTTTATCTAAGGAGAGCACCTCTAGTGAACTATGGACCCCGGTCCAATCTTTACCATTGATACATCTTCCACTGTTATTGTTTACTTTCTGCAAACCATCATCACCTTCCACACCATATATTTAATCCTTTGTTACAGCAAACTGGTAAGCTTGACAACCTCACTGTTCGTTGGTGAAAAGGATACAGATGCCGCCTAGAGGGGGGTGAATAGGAAGTTTAAAACTTTTACGAGATGGGCTTAACAAAGGCGGAATAAAACTAGCGTTTACTTTGTCAAGCACAAAACCTATATAAACTACAGTTCACCTATGTGCACCAACAACTTATGCTAAGCAAAACAAGCAACTATGTGATAGCTAGATATAATAATTCAAGCATGAAGGCTATCACAAAGTAAAGTGCATAAGTAAATAGCTCGGTATAGATATAACCGAGGCACGCGGAGACGATGATTTATTACCGAGTTGCTCCCATAAAGAGAGTACGTCTCGTTGGAGAGGGGGTGGTATCAAACCACCTACGCCACAAAAGGCCTCCCTTATTCTCCGGTGAATCTCACCCCAACGGGATCGATCCACACTTCCACTATCGGTGCACTTGTCGGTGGCAACCGGAACCTCTCACAAGGTTGGGGCACTTCTCCACAACTTAATCGGAGGCTACCAACAAACGCCACCAAGGCCACAACCTGCAACACCAACAAACCGTCTAGGGTTCCAAGAACCCAAGAGTAAAAAGCTTCTCAACTTTCACTCACCAAATCCTCCGAGGAGAACTCAAACCGATGCACCAAATGCAATGGCAAGAACACAGGAAGTGCTGAAGTCCTTCTCTCCCAAATTCCACAAAAGCTACAAAAGCTAGTGGGAGAACAAGATAGGAAGAACACACGAGGAAATCCACAAAAGAAACCCCAAGATCTAGATCCCAATATGTTCCCCTCACATAGAGGAGAGATGGATTGGTGGAGTTGTAGATCTAGATCTCCTCTTTCAAATCCCCCAAAAAGATTCAAGAAATATGGGAGGGATTGAGAGTATTTGCAAGCTCTTGAAGGTCAAAACAATGTAGGAGAGAGAGAATGCAAGTCATAGGCCTAAGGAGGAAGAAGGGGTCTAATTATACCCCTCCCCAACGAAATATGACCGTTTGAGACCTTTCAGGCCGGATAATCCGCCCCTCCCCCGGATATTTCGGGTTCCCCGGACCAAAAAATGGCTAAGGACTTTTCGGCGCGACCCTCAGTATAGGGGCGGATTTTTGGGGTGGATAATCCGCCCCCATGGCCGGATAATCCGCCCCCCTGAAAACTGGCAGGAACAGCAAAACTGAAACCATCATAACTTTTTCATTCGGACTCCGATTTTGATGATCTTGGGCTCGTTTCGAAGATAGTAACGATCTCTACAAGATCATGCAGGGAACCATCATAGTCCAGCAATGGCGGATATAACCAAATGATGAAATGTTTAACCTATCTATAAAAGACAAACCGGTAAAACCTCCAATATCGAAAACACAATAGAGAATGCATAAGAAATCCGTTTTCGATGGACTTAAGCTTGTCATAGAGATTGACACAATATCTAAATCCTCTCATGGATAAGAACCAAACAAGAACCAAGAAATATGATGCCAAGTATGCAAAGGTTTGAGCTCTCACCGAGGGATATGATCAAGTTACTCACTTCAGAGCCCCTCTTGATAGTACGGTTATCTATCCTATAAACCGGTCTCTCCAACTAACACCACGAGACTAGTTAGAAAGAAACCCTATCAAAATCAAACCTTTGCCTTGTATATTCCACACCTTAGGATGGAGCACCTTTCTTGATTGCACTAGCTTGGTGAAGATGCTCCCCCATACACCACTATGGAAGAGCCTCTCTTTTAGGCATATTGAGATCATCTTAAGAAACCTTGATCAACACTTGATCTTCTTCACTTTTTGCTTATTCCAACCTTGAAGCCACCATATGGTTCAAGCATTGTCTATGGACAAATCCTACAAGTAAAACTCAATGCGAACATAAAAAGGTTGCGCCAACATCAAATACTACACAAGTATGTGATGTTGGTACGCCCATAATATATAGAGCAAGCTCCCCCACAATATATGCGTGTGTGATGAACCATTACTGTTGGCGGAGTTTCCTCTATATATTCAATATGCAAAGCAACAACAAAGATGCAAGAGCATGAGAGGCAAATGCTTAAGAACAAACTTCCCTTAAACCCTCCAAAACATCTCCCCCATTGGCATCGATTGCCAAAATGGGTGAATAGTTCTAGACGACCAATATAGTAATAATTCCTCCAAAGGTGTGTCTTCGCACATATACAATGATGAATACTTGGGAGGGAGTAGAACTATATCGAGGATCCGAAGATTGCCAAAGGAATAAAATAAAAGACGCAAGCAATCACAAGATCCGACAAACCAATTTGAAAACAACAAATGAGTCCAAATGGAAACTACAAGATATTATGATATGAGCAAAAGAGTGTTTTAAATAACAAATAGAGAAGCTCTCCAATATTTGTGCACAATTTTAAAATAAATACATTGGAATACATAATGCACAAATATGAAATCCTTGTTCCCCCATAAGAATTTAAAACACAACACATGAAAGATCAAATAAATGTTTAAATAAAATTGTGAAGCTCCCCAATATTTGCGCATACTTTAAAATCGGTGTATTTCAATACAAAAATTCACAAATATGGAATCCTCACTCCCCCATAAACAATTAAGGCACAATGAATGAGACAGAAGATAAATGAGCATTATTAAATGAATTAGATGATCTCCCCAAAGATAATGCACCAATTATGATAATTGCATTTGGGAACAAGGTGCATAATCATGGAATCCTCACTCATCCAAGTTCATTGAACAATACAAGGCATGAGAGAACAAATATGAGTGCCCAAAGATGCAAACAATAGGAACAAGCACCCATAGGCAATTAAATTTGGAAGCCACCAAAGAATCAAAAGGAATAGAAATGTGGTCACCAAGGATTAAAAACCAACTAACATTATCTTCACATATGTGTGTATGTTTCTAAATGGATAACATCACAAAGACATATGCCCATAACAAAACAAGCACACACAAGGAAGATATACAATAAATCACATAAAAGGACAAAACCAACTCCCAAAAAGAGTAAGGTTCCAACAAGTAAACCAAACTCTCCAAACTTTTCATGATGGCACAAAATACCAAAATGAATAAATCAAACTTCCAAGCAAATAAAACCCGATATGGATCAAACAAGGAAGCATAAAAATATTGTTCTAGATAATATAGGAGAGCTCACCCATAAGTAGTACATTATACAGAATTTTCTTTTGAATGCAAAATGCACACAAATGGGATCATCACTACTACCTACAATAAGAAAAACACAAGAGGATATCAATAAAATAAGAAGATCCAAAAGAAGCAAGGAAGGCTTCAGAGACAACACAAAACATTTTCTTAGCCAAAGATATGATAAAATTAAACAAAGGCCAAAGTGAATATGATCAATAAATTCTACCATAAATTGAGTACTCATTGTCCAAGGACAAGAAATATTGGGAATTATTTTCCCAAGGTAGCTTGCATGGATATCCAAGATCATAGTCACAACAAGAAGCATATAACAAAATATAAGAATTAAGCATGATACTTAGAACAAGATTCTTGGTAGCTTCCAATAGTCACACAATCACTAGTGATTAGATTAACTTGAAGCAAATGGTTTCCATGATGATATAGAGATCTAAATATGAGGAAACACATACCAAGAAACACTCTCATATACAAGATCCAAAATATGATCAATAAATGCATTCAAGCAAATTGGAACTTGTATGAGAAAATGTGTCACATAAGCGCTAGATAATTATCCATATCAATTCTAAGTGACACAACCTCGAATATTCACATTTTTTTAGGATTGTAATATGCACTAAGCATATGACTCCCCCATAATGTGATACTACCATAAAACCAACACGAGGCAACAGATCCAAATAGATATAATTAATGGACATTATAGAACTTAAATTTCTCATGTACACACATTTTTAGGATTGTGGAATGCCCAAGCATAACACTCCCCCAAAATGGGATAGTCCATTAATCTCTCACAAGAGCCAAATAAGATACCAAATATAACCAAGAAAGGCTCAAACATAAGAAACACACATACATGGTGTGCCACCTAATCATACATAAAAATATGCTTGATTCCTCAAGATAATTAAGTGGAAATCACAACATGTACAAGAGCATGGAAGATACAAAACCAACACATGCACAAGGGGGCGAGTAACTTTCAATGTAAAGAGTTTAGCATATGTTACCGCAAGGAGGAACATTGATATATAATAGAATCATGATAATCCAAATGGTTTGGCTTGACAATAATAATTGATGAAGATCCCTCAATTCTTCATAATGTAGCCAAGTCTCCAATGCCCTCCAAAACACACCTATTGATCAAGTTTCGGCTTGTTCGTACTCAACAAAGTTGGGTCCTAAGAAGTTAGTCACAATAGGCTTGGCAACCCAAATGGTTCTTTTCTTGAACCCACATTGAGCACCAAAAAATTTGGCAAACACATTGCCAACCTCATCCTTACAAAGGGAATAAGCATCATCAATAATGATAGGGTTGGATGAGGATATACCAATAGTGCATGAGTAAGAAATGTGCCCCTTCTCACGGCATATGTAGCAAGTTCTTCTCTTACCATCTTTCTTCTTAGGTGAAGCCACAACTCGAGGAAGAGGTCGAGTAGTCCTCTTAGGAAGAGGCCCGTCAATGACTTGAGGTGGGGTTTGAGGATGCTTCCCTTGTTGCTTCACACTAAGAGGATTTTTCTTCAATGGGCAAGATCTAACATGGTGCCCTTCTTCCTTGCTTGAAGCAAACAATGTTGGCCGGATTCTTGACTTGAACTTGGCCATTTTTCTTGTTTCCCTTATGCTTCAACTTGATAGTGGACTTGTTCTTGACATTAGAGTTGAATCCAAGCCCACTCTTGTCATTGGGGGATTTTTGCATACTCAAGATTTTGCTGAGTGCGGCCTTCCCTTGATGACCCTTTTTCAAGTCATTCTTCAAAGAAGTGACTTGATCCTTGAGCTCTTTGATTTCCTCTACATGGTTAGTTTCAACAAAAGTACTAGAGGAAGTATATGCTACATTGTTAGAGCAACAAGGCACGGAATGTAATTCATCACGAGATATAGCATGGTTGTGAGAGGATGAATTACAAGGACTAGCACATGGCAATATAACATTTGGAGTATATATAGTGCTAATGTCCACATGAGGCCCACTAGATGTTACCTTTGACACGATGGCCTCATGAGCTAACTTTATCCTACCATGGGAGAGTAGAAGATCCTCATGCGAGCTTGAGAGCTTAACATGAATTTCTTCTAATTTCCCATAGTTGCTAGTTAGCAAAGCAAGTTGAGCCTTTATCTCAACATTCTCCTTCAAAATAGATGCTTCACAATAAATAGAGTTAGTAACACAAGCATCATCATTATTAGCAAGAGGTGAGGGCAACTTGGCAAGCTCTTTTGAATATGAAGCTTTAAGTTGCTCATGCGACTCGGTGAGTTTGATGAGCTTCCTCTTAATGACCCGAGAGCCACTTTTGAGGTGCGTAAAATCCTCAACAAGTTTAGCATAAGCAACTTCAAGTTCATCATTTTTAATCTTGAAGGAGTTTGCCACCGCAAGTTCTCTATCATGGTATTCCTTTACTCTAGATAATTCTAGAGTAAAAGTCTCCTCAAGAGATTCTTTGGTGGCTTGTTCTTCTTCAAGGGAGTCCTTTAGTTGAGAAATTTCATTAGCATACTCACGCTCAAGCGCAAACTTTTCATAAATTATGTTTTCTTGCTCCTCAATTTTTGCTTCTAACTTATCAATATGTTCTTTGCTCTTAATAGCAAAGTCCAAGATTTCAACAAAGTTAGAGCAAGCAATATTATTCTTAACAAGGGCACGATAAACAATCTCACCCTTTTCATATAAATCATCAATATCAAGCTCTTCTTCCACATTATCAACATCCTCCTCATCACAAGAGGTAATGGGTTCCAAAGTAGGAGTTATCTTTGAATCCCTAGCCATAAGGCATAGGTGGGTACCGGAAGAAGGTGAAGATGAGATTGCATTTGTGGCTTCATTCAAAACCTTGTCTTGGCCCATAGAATCTTCGGTTTCCTCTACATGGTTAGCAACACAAGCTCTAGAGGAAATAGAAGCATTTTTATAATGGCAACAAGAAAACACAAGCATATCATCATGAGATTTATTCAAGTCATTTCTACATGATATACAAGGACTATTAACACAAGCATGTAAGAAGTTTGTAGTGCTAGAAGTGTTAAAGTCCAAACATAGATCATTGCAAGTAGATACAGATGATGGATTATAAATAGTAAGCACACTATCCAAATTGTAATTTCTATCACCACTCACCATATCATTACCTTGTGAAAAATCACATGTTGGTGAAGTGGTAGAAGATGAGAACTCATCTTGACCGGAAGTGGAAGCAACACAATCATCCTCAACAATATTGGACACAACATATTTATCTTGAAGTTTTGTCCATAACTCATGAGCGCTCCAAAACGGAATGATTGAAGAGGTAACTACATAGCTCAAAGCATTAACAAGCACATTAGAAGCTTGAGCATCGAGATATAAGTTTTTCTCATCCTCACAAGATAGATTTTTGAAATCCATAGGAGGAGAAAAACCTATATCTACAATACGCTCCAAATTTGGGTCCATGTCCTGAAAATAAATAAGCATACGAGTTTTCCATATATCATAATTTGTGCCATCGAATAAGAATATGTCATTGTGCACTAATCCCCTAGCCGACATCTTTACTCTCAAGGCGGTGAAGACTAAAATGAGAGACTGGGCTCTGATACCAATTGAAAAGGATACAGATGCCGCCTAGATGGGGGTGAATAGGCAGTTTAAAACTTTTACGAGACGGGCTTAACAAAGGCGGAATAAAACTAGCGTTTACTTTGTCAAGCACAAAACCTATATAAACTACGGTTCACCTATGTGCACCAACAACTTATGCTAAGCAAAACAAGCAACTATGTGATAGCTAGATATAATAATTCAAGCATGAAGGCTATCACAAAGTAAAGTGCATAAGTAAATAGCTCGGTATAGAGATAACCGAGGCACGCGTAGACGATGATTTATTACCGAGTTCCTCCCATAAAGAGAGTACGTCTCGTTGGAGAGGGGGTGGTATCAAACCACCTACGCCACAAAAGGCCTCCCTTATTCTCTGGTGAATCTCACCCCAATGGGATCGATCCACACTTTCACTATCGGTGCACTTGTCGGTGGCAACCGGAACCTCTCACAAGGTTGGGGCACTTCTCCACAACTTAATCGGAGGCTCCCAACAAACGCCACCAAGGCCACAACCTGCAACACCAACAAACCGTCTAGCTTTCCAAGAACCCAAGAGTAAAAAGCTTCTCAACTTTCACTCACCAAATCCTCCGAGGAGAACTCAAACCGATGCACCAAATGCAATGGCAAGAACACATGAAGTGCTCAAGTCCTTCTCTCCCAAATTACACAAAAGCTACAAAAGCTAGTGGGAGAACAAGAGAGGAAGAACACACGAGGAAATCCACAAAAGAAACCCCAAGATCTAGATCCCAATATGTTCCCCTCACATAGAGGAGAGATGGATTGGTGGAGTTGTAGATCTAGATCTCCCCTTTCAAATCCCCCAAAAAGATTCAAGAAATATGGGAAGGAGTGAGAGTATTTGCAAGCTCTTGAAGGTCAAAACAATGGAGGAGAGAGAGAATGCAAGTCACAGGCCTAATGAGGAAGAAGGGGTCTAATTATACCCCTCCCCAACGAAATATGACCGTTTGGGACCTTCCAGGCCGGATAATCCGCCCCTCCCCCAAATATTCCGGGTTCCCCGGACCAAAAAAATGGCTATGGACTTTGCGGCGCGACCCTCAGTATAGGGGAGGATTTTTGGGGTGGATAATCCGCCCCCATGGCCGGATAATCCGCCCCCCCTGAAAACTGGCAGGAACAGCAAAACTGAAACCATCATAACTTCTTCATTCGGACTCCGATTTTGATGATCTTGGGCTCGTTTCGAAGATAGTAACGATCTCTAAAAGATCATGCAGGGAACCATCATAGTCCAGCAATGGAGGATATAACCAAATGATGAAAGGTTTAACTTATCTATAAAAGACAAACCAGTAAAACCTCCAATATCGAAAACACAATAGAGAATGCATAAGAAATCCGTTTTCGATGGACTTAAGCTTGTCATAGAGATTGACACAATATATAAATCCTCTCATGGATAAGAACCAAACAAGAACCAAGAAATATGATGCCAAGTATGCAAAGGTTTGAGCTCTCACCGAGGGATATGATCAAGTTACTCACTTCAGAGCCCCTCTTGATAGTACGGTTATCTATCCTATAAACCGGTCTCTCCAACTAACACCACGAGACCAGTTAGAAAGAAACCCTATTAAAATCAAACCTTTGCCTTGTATATTCCACACCTTAGGATGGAGCACCTTTCTTTATTGCACTAGCTTGGTGAAGATGCTCCCCCATACTCCACTATGGAAGAGCCTCTCTTTTAGGCATATCTTCACATATCCATGATCACCATAAGGATGGCACGATACACTTGAGATCATCTTAAGAAACCTTGATCAACACTTGATCTTCTTCACTTTATTCTTATTCCAACCTTGAAGCCACCATATGGTTCAAGCATTGTCTATGGACAAATCCTACAAGTAAAACTCAATGCAAACATAAGTCCATAAAACATTGTCATTAATTACCAAAACCACACATGGGGGCACACATGTTCTTTCAGTTGGGGCAAAGTCTTGAGTTTGTGTTGTGCAGGTTTCCACGTTGCTTGCAACACCTTTGAGACGTTTCCTTCCTCCTACTGGTTCGATAACCTCAGTTTCTTACTGAGGGAAGACTTGCTGCTGTGCTCTTCACACCTTTCTCTTGGGGTTTCTAACGAAGCGCTCCCACGTCAACACTGGGCGCCATCAAGTTTTTCTGGCACCGTTGCCGGGGAGGCTAAGGACGTCTTCACAAGGGGAGTCCTCCTCAACCTTTCTCTTTACTTTGTTTTTAGTTTGCTTACTTTATTTTTCTTGGTTTTTTTGCCTCTTATTAGCAAAAACTCCAAAAAAAAATAGTTTAGTTTGGTTTGCTTTCTTTTATCAAAAACACAAAAAAATTAGTTCCTGCTCTAGCTGCTGCTATTTTTGGCTTGCTCCACTTTTGCCAAAATGAATTCTGCTGATAACACCAAGTTGTGTGACTTCAAGTGCAAAAAAAACAATGATTTACTTAGCATTCCTATTGCTCCATCTGCTCCTGATGCTACCTTTTATGAAATTAAGCCTGCTTTGTTGAATCTTGTGATGAGAGAGCAATTTTCTGGTGCTAGTTCTGATGATGCTGCTACCCATATCAATATCTTTGTTGAACTTTGTGAGATGCATAAGTATAAGTATGTAGATGGAGATATTATTAAGCTCAAGCTGTTTCCTTTCTCCTTGAGATGAAAAGCTAAAGAATGGTTGCTATCCTTGCCTAGAAATAGTATTGATTCTTGGATTAAGTGCAAAGATGCTTTTATTGGAAAGTTCTACCCTCCTTCTAAGATTATATCTATGAGAAGTGATATTATGAAATTTAAACAACTTGATAATGAACATGTTGCTCAAGCTTGGGAAAGAATGAAATCTTTGGTTAAGAATTGTCCCACTCATGGATTCACTGCTTGGATGATTATCCAGACTTTTTATCCAGGTTTGAACTTCTCTTCAAGAAACCTGTTGGATTCAGCTGCTGGAGGTACCTTTATGGGCATCACTTTGGGTGCTGTGATACGCCCAATTTGCATCACCATTCTATATCATAATCTACCTCTATTCATTGATATTTGTCTTTTTATGAGGTATTACTTATGTCTTTTCCACTGTTTTTGCATGTTGGATGATTCTTGGAGGATGGACTGCCGGAGTCTGGATTCTGATGGAAAAGAGGGCGTTTTGATGCAATTTCGCGAAGATCAGAAAATACCAGAAAAATATGGGAAAATAATATTTTCCAGAAGATTGAGAAAGCCAGAAGGAGGCACGAAGAAGGGCCGCAGGGGGCCCACACCCCTAGGCGTGGGCCCACCCTGGGCCACACCTAGGGCAGGTGTGGCCCACCTGTCCGGCTCTCGACTCCGCCCCTTCGCCTATATCTTCCCTACGGAACCCTAAGGCTATGGGAGCAACCACAGATAGATTTCCGCCGCCTTGGGGGGGGGCAGAAAACATCGAGAGAGAAAGATCTCTCTGGCAGACAGATTTCTGCCGGAGGAATTCCTTCCTGGAGAGGGAATACTGTCGCCATCAACACCGTCATCAGGCTAGGCTTCATCGGTATCATCATCATCTTCCACACCATCATCTCCACCAGCACCATCATCACCACTCCGTCCCGCTGTAACAGTTGTGTTGGATATTGCTTTAGTTCTTAGGGGAAACTTTCCCAGTGTTAATTACTATTGTAGTTGATGCTTGTGAGTGGAACCATTGGATTATTGTTTATGTTCAGATTGTTATCCATTATCATATCATCTTTGATCTTGATCCATATGATGTCTTGTGAGTAGTTCGTTTATTTCTTGAGGATATGGGAGAAGTCATGTTGTTATTAGTGGATTTGTGTTGAGTTGTTATTCAATGGTTTAGTATTTAAGTTGTGGTGCCATTCTTCTAGTGGTGTCATGCGAACCTCGACTACATGATACTTCACCATTTATGGGCCTAGGGGAATGCATTGTGTATTTGGCTACTAATTGTGGGGTTGCCGGAGTGACAGAAACCTCAACCCCCGTTAGAACACCTTTGCACAAGGGAGTGTAGGATCTCAGAGTTTAAGGCTGTGGTTAGATTTATATCTTAATTACTTTCCTATAGTTACAGATGTTTGCAGGGGGTTTAATCACAAGTATGTATTAGTCCATGTATGGTCGGTATATTAGCACAGGTTCACCCACGCAACACTTACAACACCAAAGAAGAGTACTCAGCTATATGAAGCGAAAGCACTTGACAGAATTCCCATGTGTCCTCGAGAACGTTTGGTCCTTATAAGTATTTCCACCGGCTTGTCCTTTGCTAAGAAAGGATTGGGCCATTTGCTGCGTTTGTTCTTTGTTACTTGCACTTTGTTTTGTTGCCTTATCAGAACACCCCTAAAATCCGTTTGCTATGTATTTGCAGAGAGTTCCTTCTCCATACCACTTTTCAGCACCTTCTGCTCCTCGTTGGGATTGACACTCCTATTTATTGAAAGTACTATGATACACCCCTTATACTTGTGGGTCATCAAGACTATTTTATGGCGCCGTTGCCGGGGAGTGAAGCGCTATTGAAGAGTGGAACTGGTAAAAGAAACTTCTACTGTGAGTATTGCTTTTTGTTACTGCTTGTTACTTTGTTTCCAATATGGATAACCCACTTGGTTTTCTGTTTGGGTAAACTACTACCGCTGCTAGGGTAGTAGATGAACCACCACCTGTTGAGATAGATCCTTTTAAGATACCTACAAGTATTGTTGATCGTGTTATGGATAATTATTATTTTGGGGATGGAACTGTCCATCCCGGTGATCACTTGCTTTTTATCCATGAATTATGTGGGCTGTTTAAGTGTGCAGGTATCACAACTAAACATGTGAAGACGAAGTTACTCTCCATATCCTTGAAAGGGAGAGCTGAAGAATGATATAAGCTGTTGAAGAATGGACAATCCATGGAATGGGAGGAGATGGCATCTCTATTTTATTCTAAATTTTATCCTCCCAGTGAAATTCATAAGGATAGAAATCTGATATATAACTTTTGGCCTCGTGATGGAGAGAGTACATCTCAAGCTTGGGGGAGATTGAAGTTACTAATGCTTAAATGTCCTATTCATGAACTCCCTAACAATATTATTATCAATAATTTTTATGCTAGGCTTTCTCTTCATGATAAAGATTTACTAGATGCTTCTTGTGTTGGATCATTCACACGTATGAAGGAAGAAGCTAAATGGGATCTACTAGACTGTATTCAAGAGAACACTAAAGCTTGGGAGAATGACAAAGGAAGAAAGTCAGGTATAAACTATGATTATGAATGCATTAAATCTTTTATGGGAACTGATGACTTCCGTGATATTAGTAATGAGTTTGGTCTTGACCCTCAAGTTCTTGCAAAGTGTTTTAAGGCCTTTGCCTCTTATATTGAAATTCCCAAGAAAGAGTGTGACAAGTATCGTGCTCCTTATAAAGACATTGTTACCCATGTTCCTGCCAGCGTAGAGGTTTGTACTGTTGATCCTATTTTGTCGAAACCTTATGTAGAGAAAATCCCTTTTCCTTCCAAGGTAAGGGAACATTCTATTATAGCTAATGTGGTTAGCAAAAGCGCAATGAAAACTGTGGGGTCCGATGAGCTTATTGATATTGAGCATGTGGTAGCTATTGTGAAAGATCTTGTCACTAGAAATATAGAGGATGTGCAGATTGTCTTCTGTGAAGACGCCACTAATATTGTTTCTCATCCTAAGAAAGTTAGAAAATCTAGTGTCCCTGTTCTTTCTGGTAGAATTAGTAGCCATAGCTATTATGGTTTATGTGATATTGGTGGTAGTTCTAGTGCTATTCCTTATGAGCTTTATAGAGAAATTATGCATGAAATTGGTCCTTGTGAGCTTGAGGACATTGATGTGGTTATTCACCTTGCCAATAGAGAGCAAGTTTGCCCCATTGGCATTGTAAGAGATGTGGAGTCCTTTGTTGTAAGATTAAATATCTTGCTGATTTTCTAGTACTTGGTAAAGAAGCTAGTAAAACCTATCCTATTATCTTTGGTAGACCCTTCCTGAATACTTGTGGGGCTATTATAGATTGTAGGAAGGAAAAAGTTTTGACTAAGTTTGATGGAGAGTCTTATGAGTTTAATTTTTTCCAAATTTGCCAAAACTCCTTATGAAAATGAACTGCCTAATGATGATTTCATGGTTGAACAACTTTCTGCTATTTCTCTTGCTCCTACCAATGCCTTGCAGCAGCTCATGGAAGGTCATGAAAGTGATGTCTTCATGAAGGAAAGAAATGAGATTGACGAGGTTTTCCTTCGTCAGCCTGAGTTACTTAAGCATAATCTACCTGTGGAAGATTTGGGTACCACACTACCACCTAAAGAGGACCCTATTTTTAAATTAAAACCTTTACCTGATGATCTTAGATATGCTTATATTGACAATAAGAAAGTGTATCCTGTTATTATTAGTTTTAAACTTTCAGGAAAGGAAGAAGAAAGGTTATTGGAAGTATTGAAGAAACACCGAGGAGCTATGGGTTATACTCTTGATGATTTAAAAGGAATTTCTCCTACTATATGTCAGCATGCTACTAATATTGAGCCTGATGCAAAACCAGTTGTTGAGCACCAATGCCTTCTAAATCCTAAGATGAAGGATGTGGTAAGAAATGAGGTATTAAAACTCCTTGATGCTGGAATTATTTATCCTATTGTTGATAGTCAATGGGTCGGCCCTGTTCATTGTGTTCCCAAGAAAGGGGGAATAATTGTTGTGCCTAATGAAGATAATGAGCTTATACCCCAAAGATTAGTTGTTGTGTATAGAATGTGCATTGATTTTAGAAAGATTAATAAAGTTACTAAGAAAGATCATTATCCTTTGCCCTTTATTGATTAAATGCTTGAAAGGTTGTCAAAAAAGACTCACTTTTGCTTTCTTGATGGTTATTCTGCTGGTTCTCAAATTGATGTGAAAGCACAAGACCAAGAGAAAACTACTTTCACTTGTCCTTATGGTACTTATGCTTATAGGCGTATGCCTTTTGGTTTATGTAATGCTCCTGCTACCTTTCAGAGATGTATGTCTGCTATCTTTCATGGTTTTTGTGAAGAAATTGTGGAGGTTTTCATGGACGATTTTTCTGTCTATGAAACTTCTTTTGATAACTGTTTGCACAACCTTGATAAAGTTTTGCAGAGATGTGAAGAAACCAACCTTGTTCTTAATTGGGAGAAATGCCATTTCATGGTTAATGAAGGGATTGTTCTTGGACACAAGATCTCTGAAAGAGGCATTGAAGCTGACAGAGCCAAAATTGAAGCAATTTAGAAGATGCCTTGTCCTAGAGATATCAAAGGTATTCGTAGTATCCTTGGTCATGCTGGTTTCTATAGGAGGTTTATTAAAGATTTCTCCAAAATTTCAAATACCCTTACTAATCTTCTTCAAAAAGATGTACCTTTTGTTTTTGATGATGATTGTAAGGAAGCTTTTGAAACTTTGAAGAAAGCTTTGACAACTGCTCCTATTGTTCAACCACCTGATTGGAGTTTATCTTTTGAAATTATGTGTGATGCTAGTGATTTTGCTGTGGGTGCTGTCCTTGGACAACGTGTTGATAAGAATTTGAATGTTATTCATTATGCTAGCAAGACTCTAGATGCTGCTCAAAATAAATATGCTACTACTAAAAAAGAGTTCTTAGTTGTAATCTTTGCTTGTGATAAGTTTAGACTTTATATTGTTGATTCAAAGGTTACTATTCATACTGATCATGCTGCTATCAAGTACCTTATGACAAAGAAGGACGCCAAACCTAGACTTATCAGGTGGGTTTTGCTTTTACAAGAGTTTGATCTGCATATTGTAGATAGGAAAGGTGCTGAAAATCCTGTTGCTAAAACCTTATCTCATTTGGAAAACATTTCTTTTGATCCATTGTCTGTTAATGATAGTTTTCCAAATGAGCGGTTGGCCGCGATAAGGGTAAGTCCGCATGAGAGTCCTTGGTATGTTGATTATGCTAACTTTATTGTTTCCAAGTATTTGCCTCCAACCTTTACAACTCAGCAAAGAAGGAAATTCTTTTATTGTCTAAGGCATTACTTTTGGGATGACCCACACTTATATAAATAAGGAGTAGATGGCATTATGCAAAGATGTGTTCCAGAATTTGAACAACAAGAGATATTGAGAAAATGTCATGGCAGTGCTTATGGAGGACATCATGTAGGGGATAGGACTGCATAGAAGGTTTTACAATCTGGATTTTATTGGCCTACCCTTTTCAAATATGCAAGGAAGTTTGTCTTATAATGTGATGAATGTCAACGAGTAGGTAACATTTCTAGACGCAATGAAATGCCTATGAATTATTCTCTTGTTATTGAACCTTTTGATTGTTGGGGATTTGACTTTATGGGACCTTTTACCCCTTCAAAAGGGTACACTCATATTCTTGTTGTTGTCGACTATGTTACAAAGTGGGTATAAGCCATACCTACAAATAGTGCTGATGGTAAGACCTCTTTGAAAATGCTTAAGGATGTCATTTTTCCTAGGTTCGGTGTGCCTAGATATCTCATGACTGATGGAGGCTCTCATTTTATTCATGGGGTGGGGGGTTTAGAAAAACTCTCGCTAAGTATGATGTAAACCATAGAATCGCTTCAGCTTATCACCCCCAAACTAGTGGGCAAGTAGAACTTTCCAATAGGGAAATTAAATCTATCTTGCATAAGACTGTCAATAGATCTAGAAAAAATGGGCTAAAAAGTTGAATGATGCTTTGTGGGCTTATAGAACTGCTTATAAAAATCCTATGGGGATGTCTCCTTACAAAATGGTCTATGGGAAAGCTTGTCACTTGCCTTTAGAATTAGAACATAAAGCTTATTGGGTAGTGAAAGAGTTGAATAGAGATTTTAGACTTGCAGGTGAGAAAAGACTTATCGACTTAAGTAATGTAGATGAATGGAGAGGTGAAGCTTATGAAAATGCTAGGCTTTTTAAGGAAAAAGTAAAAAGATGGCATGATAAGAGAATTCTCAAAAGGGAGTTCCATGTTGGTGAGAAAGTTCTTTTATATAGGTCTCGCCTCAGATTTTTTGCAGGGAAACTACTCTCAAAATGGGAAGGAACTTTTGTTATCGAGGAAGTATACCGTTCAGGTGCCATCAAAATTTCTTCTCTGTAGGATGACACAACACAGGTGGTGAATGGTCAAAGACTAAAACATTATATTTCTAGAGATTCTTATAATGAAGATGTGGATGTTATTCAAATGGTGACTCCAGAAGAATTTATCAGAAGCCAAACACCAGAAACTGCAGAGTTCGTGTCACATCCCAAAATTTTCCAAATTTTGAAATGTGAAAAATAAATAAACAAAAGAATTAATTGTTGAAATTTAGGGTGAAAAGAAAGTTTTTGCTTCTAAATGGAAACATCAAAACCCTTCTTGAACAAATTTAAATGAAAAGGGAATCCAACAAAATTTCAATCAAGTGAATTGCATTCATCAATGAATGTATCTTGAAATTTAAACATTTGGAAAAATAAACCAAAACCCTAAAACCCTAATGGAAGAAAATCATTTCCAAGGTCTCTCTCTAAGACTATGGATTTGATCCATATAAAAATTCAGCAACAAACATTTATAACTGATCAAAAATGATAAACAAAAATAGTATAAAATCATAGAAATTGGTTTCATTTAATTTGGAGCCATGGATAAAAACTTATGAATTTAATAAGATAAAAGGAAATAAGTTCCAAAGCTAATAAAGCTCCTAGCTAAAATCCATACTAAATTATGAGCAAAATAATCCTAAAAGGATTTAAAAGGATAAACAAATATTAAATAAAATTCTACAAATTGGAATCACCAATTTTGGATCTATAAATAAAAAGATATGGATTTTATAAGATAAAGAAAGAAATAAATAAATAAGGATTATTTAAAAGACAAATTAAATCTTGAGTTAAATCCACAAGCAAATGTAATAAATATAATACAAATAAAATAAAGGGATAAATAATATTCAAATAAAAATTATATGGGATTAACCAAATTCAATTCTATTTAAATGGAGACAAAATCCCCAATATAAATGATTAATTAAATCATGAGAAAATAATAAATTGGAATTTACCAAAGTGGATTAAAAAGTTATCTAATTAACTTAAAAATAATTATTTGAATAAAATTTATATGGATTTAAAACCATATTTGATTTTATTTGAAATAAAGACAAATGCTCAATTTAAATGAATATTAAATCATATTAAAATATTTTAATAATTCAAAGTGAAATATTTACACTAAGGAATAAATAAAACCTACTGAAAAAGGTTTGGCAAAAATTGGAATTAAAAAGAAGTTTGAAAACATATTTAAACCTTATTTAAATTAAAGACAAAATTTATATTTCAAATAAATAATAAAGCCCAAGTGAATACAAGGAAATATACTAAATTTGGACTTTAAAATACTTTGTTAAACAATATTAAAATATACTGGAAGTTTAGAAAAGGTTTGAATAAACAATCTGAATTCAAATGAAGTTTGAATTCAAAACAGAAAAATCAAAATAGAAAAGGAAAAATAAATTAGGAAAAAAAAATGGAAAAGGGTCCAGCCCAACTAACCCTACCCCAGACTCCAGCCCATCTGGCCCAGCGAAGCCCACCTCCCACTCCCCTGTCGAAACGTTTTCTCACCCACAGATAAACCCGCTCAGTCTGTGGCTGCGTGACCCCACGCATAACCCCGCACCTCACTGACTTGGCAACCCCATTGTCGCGTCATCATCTTCTCCACGCAACCCGTTTCCCCCTCACCACGATGCCGTTTCTGCCGCTGATTTCTCTGCGTCAATTCGCATCAATACTCCCCGTGACCATGCGTACTTAATCGCCCACGTCACCTCTTTCTTTCCCCCTAGACGCCACTCCCTCTCCGCCTCCAGGCTGTTCAAATTTGAGCTCGAAACCACCACTGCTCCGACGACATTTCCGGCTGATTCCGGCGACACCCGGCCTCCCCACTTCCTCTCGAACCCACTAGCTTGCTCCCATTCTCCTTGCGCACCTCCCAGTAGCACTAGCTCACTCGCGCTCGCTCCACAGCGTCGGCAACAACCTCGCCCGAGCGCTACCGTCGACTGTGTCCACTCCGGTGACCCCTCCCCGTAAGCACAGACCGCCCCCTCCTCTCTGGTTGCTACCTCTACAACCTCCTCTCTCGCACGCATCTGAAACTCCCTTTTTCTTGCCTTGGAGTGACCCGGAACTTTTCCAATGAAGGCGAACAGAGACGCCTGATGCCGACGACAAATATTGCGAGCAATCGCCAGCAGCATCGTGCGCCCCTGTCACTGAGACGACCACGTTGAGCTTCTCCACTCTCCAGCGAACACGGTGAGCCATCCCTCTTCCTCCTTTGTTTCCTATTTCGCCGAAACCACCACGAACAGAGCGCACCACCGCTCGCCGCCGCGCTAGCGCCGCCAGTACATGGTCATAGCGCTCTGAGCCGTTAGATGGTGATCTTGTGGACGCGATAGATTCACTTAAAACAAATCGGTATGCTAGATCAACACCGCACGATCCCACTTAAATCCTATGGTCTATATCAATCGATCCACACGAACCGTTTTCAGCCAATAGAAACGTGACGCGTGGCCAGCCTTTTGTTTTAAAAATAGACACTTGTCTATTAGTAGTTTGATTTTATAAAATTCATAACTATTAATATACATGTCCAAAATTTACAAATTTTATATCACTGGATTCAGAAAATGAAATCTTTGCAACCATGCCCTTAGTTTAGTAATTTGCTTCTAGGAAATTAGGTGTTTTTGCACAAACATGTTTAGGCCTATTTTGGTTATAAAATTTATTCTAAAAATGTTTTTAGGGTAAAATCTTTTGCAAATGGTTTGTTTTGAACCTACTAACCATTAAAATCAAATTTTGGATTTAAAAATATATTTTGTGACACTAAGGAATTACTCCTTTGAATAAAAAAGCTTTTCTAATAAAATAAAAATGGTGCTTGATTTAAAAATTATTTTTTAGTGAAACCTTTTGAAAATGGATTCATTTTAAACAATTTGACCATAAACACTAACATTTGTGGTTAAAAATATATTTGGCTAACACTACAAAATATTACTTTAATTTAAAATCATTTCTAGCAAAACAAAAATGATTTAAAGTGGCTATTTTCACTAATTTAATTTTAATGGCTTTGCCACTTTTATAAATGACCAATAGGTGTCTAAAATGTTTATAGCATATTAGAAACCACCTTTCTAAATAAAACAATCTTTGGCATGCTTGCAAGCATTGTTTTTGTTTACTTTATTTTATGTGGTGAATTGTTTGAATGCCAGTTTGAATTTGTGCCTTGATTGAATTGTAGTGAAATTTGAAGAGTGTGACAATTGCAAGATCAAGGAGTGAACCTATATTCTCTACCAAAAAATCAAGTGGTGCTTCATACATTTTGTCCAAATATTTTGACAATGCATTAGTGATATTTCTAAGTAGGACTTGCATGGAATTTTACTAAGTATGCTATGCCATGGGAAATCCTAGTAGATGATGCCTTAGTAGAATTTTCCCTAAGTTAAGATTCTTGCTACTATTATGCTTAGCCTAGCTAGTAGAAAACAAGGGTGGATTATATTCATGCTATGAAATATTCCTAAGTCTATGACTTGTGTTTTGTTTAATAAAACAACTATGTGAATGAATCACCTGGGTGGAATGGAATGAATGGATTGTGTTGAGTGGTTACACAAGTCCAGTATGCTGGGGGGAAACTTGTGTATCACAAGTACAGTATACCGGAGGAAAACTTGGTATCACACTTGTGGAAAGCCACCCAGGAACAAAGAGATTTGAGATGTCAAATGTTGAGAAGCTTCAAGTGCAGCCACATGGCAATATGGGCTCTGCCTGGATCATATAGGTTGCAATAACTTATCCAGATGGACAGTGGGTGGTAGGGGGTGATAGGTTTGGAACGCGTCCATTTTTGTCTAAGGGAAGGCTTCTGAAAGATCTTGTCTCGATGCATGTCGAGTCTTGTGGGGAAAGTGCACCACCTCTAGAGAGAGTAAAATCTAAGTACTTAGCCGTGTCCTCGACAATGGACAATTTGAGTATCAAGACATGGAAGCTATCAAGAATCTCCTCATCCCAATTTCTAAGTTAAAACTTATGGTTGAACAAGGGTAAAGGTTAACCAATATTCATTGGTTGTTCCTTGGGTGATTTTGACAAACAACAACTTAGTGTTTTCAAATGATAAGGAAAATCTATTTTGAGCAAAGCAAGCCTAAGCTCCACTTAGCCAAATGCATATAGATGATAGATACCACTATTCTACCATAGTATCACTTGCCAATACAATTCAAATGTATTGACCCTTGTGGCTGTAACTTATTATGTTGCAGGTTTGTTTGATGTTAGTGAAGTGTGTTGAATAGGATTACAAGTCTACAAACAACATGATTGCCTGTGGAATTTTGAAGATGAAGGACTCCATGCTATATAGTTATTTCTGCTGCATTGTAATGAGATAGCCAAATGAGCTATGTAAGATGTACTGAATTATTTTATTCCTGGTTATAAAGTTGTATTATGAACTTTGTTTCTTGATATTAGATCTTAAACTGTGGATGCTAGCTATTGATCCAGGGACTAGCATTGTAAACACATGGATCTTTACCTTATCAGGTTGGGACCTCAACAGATGGTATCAGAGCACTGTGTTGCCTGTAGGATTGTAACCCTAGGATTGGACAAAACCCCTTAGAAAAATAGGAGTTGTATTTGTTCCAAGCTTATTTACAAACAATCTTGTAAACTCTTTCCTCAACCTTTTTGGTTTTGATTATACATCTCTCCCTTTTCAAAATTGATGAACAAAGACTTCAACATGAGCAAAGACTTCAACATCACCAATGACTTCAACTTTAGTTTCACCAAGGACTTCAACTTAGATATCACTAACGACTACAAGTGAGACAAGGAGAATACTCAAGACTTGGAAGACTAAGGAAACACAACCTAGAAGAAATCATCATCACCTTTGAAGCTTTGTGACCAAGATGCGAGAATTTTTCCAAGGGAACCATGATCTTATTCATGAAGAAACAACTAAGAAGAATGGATTGATCTCAAGTGAATCCTATAGTTGGACCACCATACCAGTGTTTAGTTAGATCAATCACACCAACTTATGTGGTGTAGCAAAAATATTTTGTTGCCTAAAAAATGTGTGCTTGAATCTTGTTTATTGAGTGGAATGTTTGATTGTGATTGCTTGCACATTGCTTTGTGTGAAGTGTTGTGAGTGATTAGGACTTTTACTCTAAAAATCTATTTCCTACTCTAATCCCAATCTAACCCAAATAAATGACTTCTCCCAGAGACCACAACTCCAACATCAAGGATGGTGACAACAATAACCAAGAGATACACATGATAGAACAACTTCTAGCAACCCAAGCCCAGTTGAATCAAGTGACAACTCAGTTTTTAACCAACAACAATGAGTTAGACCCAACCATGCAAAAGTTTTTGGAAATCCAATCCCAATTGTTGCAAAGCATGACCAATCAAATGATCAACATGAGAGACAACCTTTCCCAAGGAAATAGTGACATCAATGACATCAAGGATGATATTATAGAAGGAACTCAAGATTGCAATATTTATGGAGACATAGATCACACTTACAAAGAGCATGTGAACCAATTGCCTAATTGTGAAGAGAAACATCCAACTAGACAATGCCCCTCATCTCAAGTGACTTGTTTCGTATGTGAAGGAAATGAGCATGTCCCTATCCAATGCCCCATCTATCCTATAGTTCAACAAATGAAACAAGATGGAATGCATCAAATGTTTGGAAAACACCATAAGGGAACAACTTCTACCAAGATGGATGAAGGCAAAGTCAGAACCATGCCTCATAAGGCCACATCCAAAGTGACCACAAAGTGTTGCTACTCTGGTGGAGAAGAAGGTCATATCTCTAGTGACTGCCCCAAGAAGAGAGTAAGATTTCCCACCTTCGAAGTGAGATATGAAGAACATGAACTAGAATAACTCCTAGCTTTGGAGAGACCCAAAAAGAGGAAGAAGGACAAAAGCCAAGTGCAATGTTACAATTGCAAAGAGATGGGACACTATGCCAGTGATTGCCCAGAAAAGAAGAAGAACCAAGGAAACAAACAAGAGGCAATGATACTAAAGAAGAAGAAAGATATTAGCCAATTGATGTGTTTCAAATGCAAAGAGCTAGGCCATTATGCAAGCAACTATCCAAAGAATCTATATCAAGATCCCAAGTAAGCCAAGATGTAATCTAGTCAAACATATTTTTAAGGGTGGTAGTACCCTAGTTGTTTTGAAGCCAACTGGTAACCTCTAGCCTTCCCAAATCTCGGGATGAGATTTCTTTTAAGGGTGGTAGCGTGTCACATCCCAAAATTTTCCAAATTTTGAAATGTGAAAAATAAATAAACAAAAGAATTAATTGTTGAAATTTAGGGTGAAAAGAAACTTTTTTGCTTCTAAATGGAAACATCAAAACCCTTCTTGAACAAATTTAAATGAAAAGGGAATCCAACAAAAGTTCAATCAAGTGAATTGCATTCATCAATGAATGTATCTTGAAATTTAAACATTTGGAAAAGTAAACCAAAACCCTAAAACCCTAATGGAAGAAAATCATTTCCAAGGTCTCTCTCTAAGACTATGGATTTGATACATATAAAAATTCAGCAACAAACATTTATAAATGATCAAAAATGATAAACAAAAATAATATAAGATCATAGAAATTGGTTTCATTTAATTTGGAGCCATGGATAAAAACTTATGAATTTAATAAGATAAAAGGAAATAATTTCCAAAGATAATAAAGCTCCTAGCTAAAATCCATACTAAATTATGAGCAAAATAATCCCAAAAGGATTTAAAAGGATAAACAAATATTAAATAAAATTCTACAAATTGGAATCACCAATTTTGGATCAATAAATAAAAAGATATGGATTTTATAAGATAAAGAAAGAAATAAATAAGGATTATTTAAAAGACAAATTAAATCTTGAGTTAAATCCATAAGCAAATGGAATAAATATAATACAAATAAAATAAAGGGATAAATAATATTCAAATAAAAATTATATGGGATTAACCAAATTCAATTCTATTTAAATGGAGACAAAATCCCCAATATAAATGATTAATTAAATCATGAGAAAATAATAAATTGGAATTTACCAAAGTGGAATAGAAAGTTATCTAATTAACTTAAAAATAATTATTTGAATAAAATTTATATGGATTTAAAACTATATTTGATTTTATTTGAAATAAAGACAAATGCTCAATTTAAATGAATATTAAATCATATTAAAATATTTTAATAATTCAAAGTGAAATATTTACACTAAGGAATAAATAAAACCTACTGAAAAAGGTTTGGCAAAGATTGGAATTAAAAAGAAGTTTGAAAACATATTTAAACCTTATTTAAATTAAAGACAAAATTTCTATTTTAAATAAATAATAAAGCCCAAGTGAATAGAAGGAAATATTCTAAATTTGGACTTTAAAATACTTTGTTAAACAATATTAAAATATACTGGAAGTTTAGAAGAGGTTTGAATAAACAATCTGAATTCAAATGAAGTTTGAATTCAAAACAGAAAAATCAAAATAGAAAAGGAAAAATAAATTAGGTAGAAAAAAAATGGAAAAGGGTCCAGCCCAACTAACCCTACCCCAGACCCCAGCCCATCTAGCCCAGTGAAGCCCACCTCCCACTCCCCCGCCAAAACGTTTTCTCACCCACAGATAAACCCGCTCAGTCCGTAACCGTGTGACCCCACGCGTAACCCCGCACCTCACTAACTTGGCGACCCCACTGTCGCGTCATCATCTTCTCCACGCAACCTGTTTCCCCCTCACCTCGCTGCCGTTTCTGCCGCTGATTTCTCTGCGTCAATTCGCATCAATACTCCCCGTGACCACGCGTACTTAATCGCCCACGTCACCTCTTTCTTTCCCCCTAGACGCCACTCCCTCTCCGCCTCCAGGCTGTTCCAATTTGAGCTCGAAACCACCACTGCTCCGACGACATTTCCGGCTGATTCCGGCGACACCCGGCCTCCCCACTTCCTCTCGAACCCACTAGCTTGCTCCCCATCTCCTTGCGCACCTCCCAGTAGCACTAACTCACTCGCGCGCGCTCCACAGCGTCGGCAACAACCTCGCCCGAGCGCTACCGCCGACTGTGTCCACTCCGGTGACCCTCCCCGTAAGCACAGACCGCCCCCTCCTCTCTGGTTGCTACCTCTACAACCTCCTCTCTCGCGCGCATCTGAAACTCCCTTTTTCTTGCCTTGGAGTGACCCGGAACTTTGCCAATGACGACGAACAGAGACGCCTGATGCCGACGACAACTACGGCGAGCAATCGCCAGCAGCATCGTGCGCCCCTGTCACTGAGACGACCATGTTGAGCTTCTCCACTCTCCAGCGAACACGGTGAGCCATCCCTCTTCCTCATTTGTTTCCTATTTCGCCGGAACCACTGCAAACAGAGCGCACCACCGCTCGCCGTCGCGCTAGCGCTGCCAGTACATGGTCATAGCGCTCTGAGCCGTTAGATGGTGATCTTGTGGACGCGATAGATTCACTCAAAACAAATCGGTATGCTAGATCAACACCGCACGATCCCACTTAAATCCTATGGTCTATATCAATCGATCCACACGAACCATTTTCAGCCAATAGAAACGTGACGCGTGGCCAGCCTTTTGTTTTAAAAAACAGACACTTGTCTATTAGTAGTTTGATTTTATAAAATTCATAACTATTAATATACATGTCCAAAATTTACAAATTTTATATCACTGGATTCAGAAAATGAAATCTTTGCAACCATGCCCTTAGTTTAGTAATTTGCTTCTGGGAAATTAGGTGTTTTTGCACAAACATGTTTAGGCCTATTTTGGTTATAAAATTTATTCTAAAAATGTTTTCAGGGTAAAATCTTTTGCAAATGGTTTGTTTTGAACCTACTAACCATTAAAATCAACTTTTGGATTTAAAAATATATTTTGTGACACTAAGGAATTACTCCTTTGAATAAAAAAGCTTTTCTAATAAAATAAAAATGGTGCTTGATTTAAAAATTATTTTTTAGAGAAACCTTTTGAAATGGATTCATTTTAAACAATTTGACCATAAACACTAACATTTGTGGTTAAAAATATATTTGGCTAACACTACAAAATATTACTTTAATTTAAAATCATTTCTAGCAAAAAAAAGATTTAAAGTGGCTATTTTCACTAATTTAATTTTAATGGCTTTGCCACTTTTATAAATGACCAATAGGTGTCTAAAATGTTTATAGCATATTAGAAACCACCTTTCTAAATAAAACAATCTTTGGCATGCTTGCAAGCATTGTTTTTGTTTACTTTATTTTATGTGGTGAATTGTTTGAATGCTAGTTTGAATTTGTGCCTTGATTGAATTGTAGTGAAATTTGAAGAGTGTGACAATTGCAAGATCAAGGAGTGAACCTATATTCTCTACCAAAAAAGCAAGTGGTGCTTCATACATTTTGTCCAAATATTTTGACAATGCATTACTGATATTTCTAAGTAGGACTTGCATGGAATTTTACTAAGTATGTTATGCCATGGGAAATCCTAGTAGATGATGCCTTAGTAGAATTTTCCCTAAGTTAAGATTCTTGCTACTATTATGCTTAGCCTAGCTAGTAGAAAACAAGGGTGGATTATATTCATGCTATGAAATATTCCTAAGTCTATGACTTGTGTTTTGTTTAATAAAACAACTATGTGAATGAATCACCTGGGTGGAATGGAATGAATGGATTGTGTTGAGTGGTTACACAAGTCCAGTATGCTGTGGGGAAACTTGTGTATCACAAGTCCAGTATACCGGAGGAAAACTTGGTATCACACTTATGGAAAGCCACCCAGGAATAAAGAGATTTGAGATGTCAAATGTTGAGAAGCTTCAAGTGCAGCCACATGGCAATATGGGCTCTGCCTGGATCATATAGGTTGCAATAACTTATCCAGATGGACAATGGGTGGTAGGGGGTGATAGGTTTGGAACACGTCCATTTTTGTCTAAGGGAAGGCTTCTGAAAGATCTTGTCTCGATGCATGTCGAGTCTTGTGGGGAAAGTGCACCACCTCTAGAGAGAGTAAAATCTAAGTACTTAGCCGTGTCCTCGACAATGGACAATTTGAGTATCAAGACATGGAAGCTATCAAGAATCTCCTCATCCCAATTTCTAAGTTAAAACTTATGGTTGAACAAGGGTAAAGGTTAACCAATATTCATTGGTTGTTCCTTGGGTGATTTTGACAAACAACAACTTAGTGTTTTCAAATGATAAGGAAAATCTATTTTGAGCAAAGCAAGCCTAAGCTCCACTTAGCCAAATGCATATAGATGATAGATACCACTATTCTACCATAGTATCACTTGCCAATACAACTCAAATGTATTGATCCTTGTGGCTGTAACTTATTATGTTGCAGGTTTGTTTGATGTTAGTGAAGTGTGTTGAATAGGATTACAAGTCTACAAACAACATGATTGCCTGTGGAATTTTGAAGATGAAGGACTCCATGCTATATAGTTATTTCTGCTACATTGTAATGAGATAGCCAAATGAGCTATGTAAGATGTACCGAATTATTTTATTCCTGGTCATAAAGTTGTATTATGAACTTTGTTTCTTGATATTAGATCTTAAGCTGTGGATGCTAGCTATTGATCCAGGGACTAGCATTGTAAACACATGGATCTTTACCTTATCAGGTTGGGACCTCAACAGATGGTATCAGAGCACTATGTTGCCTGTAGGATTGTAACCCTAGGATTGGACAAAACCCCTTAGAAAAATAGGAGTTGTATTTGTTCCAAACTTATTTACAAACAATCTTGTAAACTCTTTCCTCAACCTTTTTGGTTTTGATTATACATCTCTCCCTTTTCAAAATTGATGGACAAAGACTTCAACATGAGCAAAGACTTCAACATCACCAATGACTTCAACTTTAGTTTCACCAAGGACTTCAACTTAGATATCACTAACGACTACAAGTGAGACAAGAAGAATACTCAAGACTTGGAAGACTAAGGAAACACAACCTAGAAGAAATCATCATCACCTTTGAAGCTTGTGACCAAGATGCAAGAATTTTTCCAAGGGAACCATGATCTTATTCATGAAGAAACAACTAAGAAGAATGGATTGATCTCAAGTGAATCCTGTAGTTGGACCACCATACCAGTGTTTAGTTAGATCAATCACACCAACTTGTCTGGTGTAGCAAAAATATTTTGTTGCCTAAAAAATGTGTGCTTGAATCTTGTTGATTGAGTGGAATGTTTGATTGTGATTGCTTGCACATTGCTTTATGTGAAGTGTTGTGAGTGATTAGGACTTTTCCTCTAAAAATCTATTTCCTACTCTAATCCCAATCCAACCCAAATAGATGACTTCTCCCAGAGACCACAACTCCAACATCAAGGATGGTGACAACAATAACCAAGAGATACACATGATAGAACAACTTCTAGCAACCCAAGCCCAGTTGAATCAAGTGACAACTCAGTTTTTAGCCAACAACAATGAGTTAGACCCAACCATGCAAAAGTTTTTGGAAATCCAATCCCAATTGTTGCAAAGGATGACCAATCAAATGATCAACATGAGAGACAACCTTTCCCAAGTAAATAGTGACATCAATGACATCAAGGATGATATTATAGAATGAACTCAAGCTTGCAATATTTGTGGAGACATAGAACACACTTACAAAGAGCATGTGGACCAATTC
Source organism: Avena atlantica (assembly GCA_910589765.1). NCBI lineage: Eukaryota > Viridiplantae > Streptophyta > Magnoliopsida > Poales > Poaceae > Avena > Avena atlantica. The sequence goes on from OU342738.1 coordinate 186,612,210, forward strand.
CCTAATTGTGAAGAGAAACATCTAACTAAACAATGCCCCACATCTCAAGTGACTTGTTTCGTATGTGAAGGAAATGATCATGTCCCTATCCAATTCCCCATCTATCCTATAGTTCAACAAATGAAACAAGATGGAATGCATCAAATGTTTGGAAAACACCATAAGGGAACAACTTCTACCAAGATGGATGAAGGCAAAGTCAGAACCATGCCTCATAAGGCCACATCCAAAGTGACCACAAAGTGTTGCTACTCTGGTCGAGAAGAAGGTCATATCTCTAGTGACTGCCCCAAGAAGAGAGTAAGATTTCCCACCTTCGAAGTGAGATATGAAGAACATGAACTAGAATAACTGCTAGCTTTGGAGAGACCCAAAAAGAGGAAGAAGGACAAAAGCCAAGTGCAATGTTACAATTGCAAAGAGATGGGACACTATGCCAGTGATTGCCCAGAAAAAAGAAGAACCAAGGAAACAAACAAGAGGCAATGATACCAAAGAAGAAGAAAGATATTAGCCAATTGATGTGTTTCAAATGCAAAGAGCTAGGCCATTATGCAAGCAACTATCCAGAGAAGCTATATCAAGATCCCAAGTAAGCCAAGATGTAATCTAGTCAAACATATTTTTAAGGGTGGTAGTACCCTAGTTGTTTTGAAGCCAACTTGTAACCTCTAGCCTTCCCAAATCTCGGGACGAGATTTCTTTTAAGGGTGGTAGCGTGTCACATCCCAAAATTTTCCAAATTTTGAAATGTGAAAAATAAATAAACAAAAGAATTAATTGTTGAAATTTAGGGTGAAAAGAAACTTTTTTGCTTCTAAATGGAAACATCAAAACCCTTCTTGAACAAATTTAAATGAAAAGGGAATCCAACAAAAGTTCAATCAAGTGAATTGCATTCATCAATGAATGTATCTTGAAATTTAAACATTTGGAAAAGTAAACCAAAACCCTAAAGCCCTAATGGAAGAAAATCATTTCCAAGGTCTCTCTCTAAGACTATGGATTTGATACATATAAAAATTCAGCAACAAACATTTATAAATGATCAAAAATGATAAACAAAAATAATATAAGATCATAGAAATTGGTTTCTTTTAATTTGGAGCCATGGATAAAAACTTATGAATTTAATAAGATAAAAGGAAATAATTTCCAAAGATAATAAAGATCCTAGATAAAATCCATACTAAATTATGAGCAAAATAATCCCAAAAGGATTTAAAAGGATAAACAAATATTAAATAAAATTCTACAAATTGGAATCACCAATTTTGGATCTATAAATAAAAAGATATGGATTTTATAAGATAAAGAAAGAAAGAAAGAAATAAGGATTATTTAAAAGACAAATTAAATCTTGAGTTATATCCATAAGCAAATGGAATAAATATAATACAAATAAAATAAAGGGATAAATAATATTCAAATAAAAATTATATGGGATTAACCAAATTCAATTCTATTTAAATGGAGACAAAATCCCCAATATAAATGATTAATTAAATCATGAGAAAATAATAAATTGGAATTTACCAAAGTGGATTAAAAAGTTATCTAATTAACTTAAAAATAATTATTTGAATAAAATTAATATGGATTTAAAACCATATTTTATTTTATTTGAAATAAAGACAAATGCTCAATCTAAATGAATATTAAATCATATTAAAATATTTTAATAATTCAAAGTGAAATATTTACACTAAGGAATAAATAAAACCTACTGAAAAAGGTTTGGCAAAAATTGGAATCAAAAAGAAGTTTGAAAACATATTTAAACCTTATTTAAATTAAAGACAAAATTTCTATTTTAAATAAATAATAAAGCCCAAGTGAATACAAGGAAATATTCTAAATTTGGACTTTAAAATACTTTGTTAAACAATATTAAAATATACTGGAAGTTTAGAAAAGGTTTGAATAAACAATCTGAATTCAAATGAAGTTTGAATTCAAAACAGAAAAATCAAAATAGAAAAGGAAAAATAAATTAGGAAAAAAAATGGAAAAGGGTCCAGCCCAACTAACCCTACCCCAGACCCCAGCCCATCTGACCCAGCGAAGCCCACCTCCCACTCCCCCGCCGAAACGTTTTCTCACCCACAGATAAACCCGCTCAGTCCGTGACCGCGTGACCCCACGCGTAACCCCGCACCTCACTGACTTGGCGACCCCACTGTCGCGTCATCATCTTCTCCACGCAACCCGTTTCCCCCTCACCTCGCTGCCGTTTCTGCCGCTGATTTCTCTGCGTCAGTTCGCATCAATGCCGCCATCAATCCTCCCCATAACCATGCGTACTTAATCGCCCACGTCACCTCTTTCTTTCCCCCTAGACGCCACTCCCTCTCCGCCTCCAGGCTGTTCCAATTTGAGCTCGAAACCACCACTGCTCCGACGACATTTCCGGCCGATTCCGGTGACACCCGGCCTCCCCACAGCCTCTCGAACCCACTAGCTTGCTCCCCATCTCCTTGCGCACCTCCCAGTAGCACTAGCTCACTCGCGCGCGCTCCATAGCGTCGGCAACAACCTCGCCCGAGCGCTAACGTCGACTGTGTCCACTTCGGTGACCCCTTCCCGTAAGCACAGACCGCCCCCTCCTCTCTGGTTGCTACCTCTACAACCTCCTCTCTCACGCGCATCTGAAACTCCCTTTTTCTTGCCTTGGAGTGACCCGTAACTTTGCCAATGACAACGAACAGAGATGCCTGATGCCGACGACAACTACGGCGAGCAATCGCCAGCAGCATCGTGCGCCCCTGTCACTGAGACGACCACGTTGAGCTTCTCCACTCTCCAGCGAACACGGTGAGCCATCCCTCTTCCTCCTTTGTTTCCTGTTTCGCCGGAACCACCACAAACAGAGCGCACCACCGCTCGTCGTCGCGCCAGGGCCGCCAGTACATGGTCATAGCGCTCTGAGCCGTTATATGGTGATCTTGTGGACGCGATAGATTCACATAAAACGAATCGGTATGCTAGATCAACACTGCACGATCCCACTTAAATCCTGTGGTCTATATCAATCGATCCACACGAACCGTTTTCAGCCAATAGAAACGTGACGCGTGGCCAGCCTTTTGTTTTAAAAACAGACACTTGTCTATTAGTAGTTTGATTTTGTAAAATTCATAACTATTAATCTACACGTCCAAAATTTACAAATTTTATATCACTGGATTCAGAAAAATGAAACCTTTGCAACCATGCCCTTATTTTAGTAATTTACTTCTGGAAAATTAGGTGTTTTTGCACAAACATGTTTAGGCCTATTTTGGTTATAAAATTTATTCTAAAAATGTTTTTAGGGTAAAATCTTTTGCAAATGGTTTTTTTTGAACCTACTAACCATTAAAATCAACTTAAAACTATAGATTCGCTTAAAACGAAATTTGAAGAGTGTGACAATTGCAAGATCAAGGACTAATCCTATATTCTCTACCAAAAAGGCAATTGGTGCTTCATACATTTTGTCCTAATATTTTGACAATGCATTAGTGATATTTCTAAGTAGGACTTGCATCGTATTTTTACTAAGTATGCTATTCCATGGGAAATACTATTAGATGATGCCTTAGTAGAATTTTCCCTAAGTTAAGATTCTTGCTACTATTGTGCTTAGCCTAGCTAGTAGAAAACAAGGGTGGATTATATTCATGCTATGAAATATTCCTAAGTCTATGACTTGTGTTTTGTTTAATAAAACAACTATGTGAATGAATCACCTGGGTGGAATGGAATGAAAGGATTGTGTTGAGTGGTTACACAAGTCCAGTATGCTGGGGGAGAACTTGTGTATCACAAGTCCAATATACCGGGGGAAAACTTGGTATCACACTTGTGGAAAGCCACCCAGGAACAAAGAGATTTGAGATGTCAAATGTTGAGAAGCTTCAAGTGCAGCCACATGGCAATATGGGCTCTGCCTGGATCATATAGGTTGCAATAACTTATCCAGATGGACAGTGGGTGGTAGGGGGTGATAGGTTTGGAACGCGTCCATTTTGGTCTAAGGGAAGGCTTCTGAAAGATCTTGTCTCGATGCATGTCGAGTCTTGTGGGGAAAGTGCACCACCTCTTGAGAGAGTAAAATCTAAGTACTTAGCCGTGTCCCCGACAATGGACAATTTGAGTATCAAGACATGGAAGCTATCTAGAATCTCCTCATCCCAATTTCTAAGTTAAAACTTGTGGTTGAACAAGGGTAAAGGTTAACCAATATTCATTGGTTGTTCCTTGGGTGATTTTGACAAACAACAACTTAGTGTTTTCAAATGATAAGGAAAATATATTTTGAGCAAAGCAAGCCTAAGATCCACTTAGCCAAATGCATATAGATGATAGATACCACTATTCTACCATAGTATCACTTGCCAATACAATTCAAATGTATTGACCCTTGTGGCTGTAACTTATTATGTTGCAGGTTTGTTTGATGTTAGTGAAGTGTGTTGAATAGGATTACAAGTCTACAACCAACATGATTGCCTGTGGCATTTTGAAGATGAAGGACTCCATGCTATATAATTATTTCTGCTGCATTGTAATGAGATAGCCAAATGAGCTATGTAAGATGTACTGAATTATTTTATTCCTGGTTATAAAGTTTTATTATGAACTTTGTTTCTTGATATTAGATCTTCAACTGTGGATGCTAGCTATTGATCCAGGGACTAGCATTGTAAACACAGGGATCTCTATCTTATCAGGTTGGGACCTCTACAGTTCGTCTTTGAATAGGTAAAAGTGGTGAAAATAGAAGGTTCGTGAAACCCCAATCTTTTTATATTTTTGATGTTTTTAATACATACGGGAAGCTACGAGACGGAACTGAAGAGGAAACAAAGTCTGGGGTGGACAAACCCACGCCAGGCGCGGTCCCAGCCTGGCCGCGCCTGGAGGGGTGTGCCACCCCCGAACTCCGTCTCCGCCTTGTTTCCGTGTTAGAACCTTCCTTATGCATTGAAACTTCGTAATATATAACCCCCCGAATTCCCCGAGGTTCTTGCATCGAGTTCTCATTGTGCTTTTGTTTCAATATGTTTCTGTCAGGCAAATTTCTCAGTTTTGGAGCTACAATGTCTTCCTCTGGATCACCCATGGAGGATTCCTCTATGGATGTCCTCAACCCATACATGTATGATTTGAAGATCCATCCCAAGGAGCTGATTCTCAAAGATTGGAAGGTACAGATGAAACAAGTTCAAGGCCCCAAGGGAGAAGGAAGTCTGGAAGACAAGATGGAAGCATTGGAGCACGAGGTTTTCAGGTACAAGAAGATTGCGGAATGCGAAGTGGATGTTATTCACAAGATAAGTTAAGAACTCATGGCCAAGCACGAGGAAGAGGTGGCTGAGCTCCGAGAAGAAATCTTCTCGGTTTGTCAGACCACCAACCAATTACAAGCACAACTCTACAACATTCAAAATCAAAACTGTGAGTATGAGGCTAGATCTGATCGCATAAGCTCTGCTGCTAGTTTCAGGATTGCAGAGACAAGGACATCCTTTTTGGATGGGGAACCTTTTCCTTGGAAGTTTTATGATGACAAGAGAACACCACCACCACCACCAAAGGAGTAATTCGTTATCAGGTTTGGCATCCCCTTGGCTTGTTCCAAGCTTGGGGGAGTGCCGCCAAGGTATCACAACCATTATCTTTGATCTTCTATCTTTTTAGTGGATTCATATCTTTGGTAGAGGAGTTATCTTATAGTTTGGTTTGCATGTGGAAGTATCTCTCCTTTAGTTGATTATCTATGTATCCCTTGGTGTGAGTGCCTTTATTGGAATATTAATGAGAAGTCTCATCTTATACTTTTTGCACTTCTTATTTTAGTTTGCAATCTCTATTATATGATGGATCTTGTTAATCAGTATTGGCATCACTTTAGGATCATCAAGTCGATCTAAATTGGTTTTGGAAAACCGAGTTCTGGTCAGTAGCAATACTTTTTGAAGTTTGAAAGAAAAAGAGAAAAATCTTGCAGGTATTTTGTATCATTTGTTTTCTTTCTTGTTGGCTCATAAGCTTAGTATTCTTTATTTAATATATTTTGTGTCTTCAAGGAAGATTGCATGTTTGGCTTTATTACTTGTATGTTTGCTTTTTTCTTTCAACTCTCTTGCTTGCTACCCAGCCTTGCAAGCCAAAAACCTGTTTTGAGAAGGTATACTTCTCATGTTTCCAATCCCTTTGAACCAAAACCTTTGCCACTTGTGTCCACCATATCTACCTATTAGCATTATTGCTATTTCAAGCAAATTCTCAAGCTTCATCTACCTTTCGAATTAAAAAGTATTTTGTTATGTGAAAACTAGTTAGTAAAGCTCTCACGAACTTGATGGCACACCTTATTTATTTGCCTCTAATAGACTTGAACCATTGTGCCATCAAAGTTGTATATGCTTGCATCTATACGTTGGAATTAGCAGAACCGTGCTGTCATGGGGAACGTTTTCAACATTGCACCTGTACTTTGTACTCGGTTGATATCGTGCTCTTTTGTCTATGGATGTCAACGGTGTGAAATAAAGAGGGAACTTGTAAGTCCATAGAGTCTGTATTTTGTGTTAGAGAAACACCTGGGCCGCTAGCCTAAGCCATGCCTAATCATGGTGGAAACTTGCAACATTACCATATTGAGCTATCTATGAAGCATCCTCAATAAAAAGCTATGCACATAGTAAATAAAAAGATCGCTGAGATGCTCACTGTCCGCTTGTCTTGTCATTTTGGTTATGAGATAGCTCCTATACCATGTGCAAGGGGTACCGCATTGGTGGTTCTCTATGATACGCATGTACTTACAATGACAAGAACTTACCGGTGACCAAAGTTGAGTAGCATGAGGAGTGCCCCTCGTATTCAAGGGACATGAGATTGCCAACATATATTTCGTCAAGCATATACTCCATCTTTGTGCACTTTAACCTTAATCATCTCAAGATGCCTATGATAGGGGGAATGAGGGCTCAAAGCTAGTAAGTACCATAATCTTTTGAAAGCTCTTGATGACTTGTAATCCCTGCTTCCCTCTATGAAGGGACCTTTCTCCTAGTTACCAGGTTGAGTCAGTAAACCTACTTCCTCTCTATCTCCAGCAAGCATTTGAGTTGTTGTGTTTCAAGCATTCATATGGTGATTTATTCAATCATGTTCTCTATCTTCCTTGTTTGCACAAACTCTTATCTATTGAGTATTACTTTTAAATCCTTCACTTGTGAAAAACCTTTTGAGCAAAGAGTGCTCCTATTGAAAAATTCTACAAAAAGCTTCTTGTGAAACTGTTTGCCAGGTGTTCTCTGACCAAGAACAAGTTTGCCAATTACAATTATGATTTATCTTTATGCATCTCTATCATGACTGTTGTACTTGGTTGCAAGCTAAGTTATATAATGGTGAGTTGCTTTCTTCTATGAGTTGTGTAATGGTAAGTGTGATGCTTCTTGTCCGTATTATTTTATCGACACTTCACACCATAAACCTGTGGACATGTTTACTAAGCTCAGTTTTCGCTTGGGGACAAGCGAAGGTCTAAGCTTGGGGGAGTTTATACGCCCAATTTGTATCACCATTCTATATCATAATCTACCTCTATTCATTGATATTTGTCTTTTTATGAGGTATTACTTATGTCTTTTCCACTGTTTTTGCATGTTGGATGATTCTTGGAGGATGGACTGCCGGAGTCTGGATTCTGATGGAAAAGAGGGCGTTTTGATGCAATTTCGCGTATCAGAAAAATACCCGAAAAATATGGGAAAATATTATTTTTCCAAAAGATTGAGGAAGCAAGAAGGAGGGACGAAGAAGGGACGCTGGGGGTCCACACCCCCTAGGTGCGGGCCCACCCTGGGCTGCGCCTAGGGCAGTTGTGGCCCACCTGCCTGGCTCCCGACTCCACCCCTTCGTCTATATCTTCCCTACGGAACCCTAAGGCTAAGGGAGCGACGGGGCAGAAAACAGTGTGAGAGAAAGATCTCTCTGGCAGACATATTTTTGCAGGGGGAATTCCTTCCTGGAGAGGGAATATCGTCGCCATCAACACCGTCATCAAGCTAGGATTCATCGGGATCATCATCATCCACACCATCATCTCCACCAGCACCATCATCACCACTCCGTCCCGCTGTAACAATTGTGTTGGATATTGCTTTAGTTCTTAGGGGAAACTTTCCTGATGTTAATTACTATTATAGTTGATGCTTGTGAGTGGAACCATTGGATTATTATTTATATTCAGATTGTTATCCATTATCATATCATCTTTGATCTTGATCCATATGATGTCTTGTGAGTAGTTCGTTTAGTTCTTGAGGACATGGGAGAAGTCATGTTGTTATTAGTGGATTTGTGTTGAGTTGTTATTAAATGGTTTAGTATTTAAGTTGTGGTGCTATTCTTCTAGTGGTGTCATGTGAACGTCAACTACATGATACTTCACCATTTATGGGCCTAGGGGAATGCATTGTGTATTTGGTTACTAATTGTGGGGTTGCCAGAGTGACAGAAACCTGAACCCCCGTTAGGACACCTTTGCACAAGGGAGTGTAGGATCCCAGAGTTTAAGGCTGTGGTTAGATTTATATCTTAATTACTTTCCTGTAGTTATGGATGTTTGCAGGGGGTTTAATCACAAGTATGTATTAGTCCAAGTAAGGTCGGTACATTAGCACAGGTTCACCCACACAACACTTACAACCCAAAGAAGAGTACTTAGCTATATGAAGCGAAAGCACTTGACAGAATTCCATGTGTCCTCGAGAACGTTTGGTCATTATAAGTATTTCCACCGGCTTGTCCTTTGCTAAGAAAGGATTGGGACACTTGCTGCGTTTGTTCTTTGTTACTTGCACTTTGTTTTGTTGCCTTATCAGAAAACCCCTAAAAATCCGTTTGCTAAGTATTTGCAGAGAGTTCCTGCTCCATATCACTGTTCAGCACCTTCTGCTCCTCGTTGGGATCGACACTACTATTTATCAAAAGTACTATGATACACCCCCTATACTTGTGTAACACCCTCAGAATCGGACCTATGCAAGTTTTAGCGAAACCCGCCAAACCCGCATAGAAACGATTCAAAGGTGCCCACCAGGCACTTTCGTGCGGGTGGAAAACGAAGTAATAACATTACACAACAGTCCTCGATGGGACCCACAGGACAGATATATATACAGCAGCGACTCAAAGAGTCAAGAATACAGATATACAGTACAAAGATCCAAATCACCTTGAAAACGATAGAGCGTCCAGCTATGGACAAGATGCAAATGGGGCTAAGAGCCCTGAAGAATAACCAATGGCGTCCATAACCCTGCCCAGGCCAAGCCGGAAGGGTAACCCTGCTAACGACGTCGATCTCAAACCTGCTTAAACAAAAGGGGTGCCGACAAAGGGCAAAGGAAAAAGAGGAGCGTCAGTACTGAGGCCAGTACACGACGAGGCTAGAATTCGGCGGTCCTCGCCTACATAGGTATGGTGGACTGAAGCGGCAGCATGCACTAAACAACCTATAGAGACTCGATACAACTGGCGGTAATTAGAGAGGGGTAAGAATGACCTATCCGGAACCAGACTGATACTTCCATCAAACAAAACCCATCCTGGCGTTTCCCCCTCGAGACCAAACGAGGAAGTCAACCGAGGAACTCACACAGTTGGCAGTTTTATTTGTTCAGTTATCGTTGCAGCAATTTACTAGTCAGGTATAGATAATTGTCCTGATAAAAGAAGCAGTGGGCCCTTTTAGTTATTCATTCCGTTGTAGTTGCAGCAATTACTAATCAGATACAGATAGCATGATGTAAACCCAAAACCCAGCAGTTGTTGGTACTTTTAATCAGCCATTCCATTGTAGTTGCAATACTTACTAGTCAGGTACAATGGTCGCAAGCGACACTCCAAACAAGCAATTGTGAGCAGTATTATTTAGCCATTCCATTATAGTGAAGCTGATTACTAGTCATTATAAAGTCAAATTTATAGCAATAAACTTTAGTTATGCTTGTCTATGGTCGAGATACTGTGCTCCAAGTCGTCCATAACCGCGGACACGACTTTCAGAAAGTTTTAACCCGGCCGGGGTGCACAAATAGCAACACACACACGATCAACCTCGGAAAAACCAAAACAAAACCCAACGAGGTCTTCACGACAGAGCAATCACAAGATTCAGAAATATTTCAGGGGGCCACCCCATTGAGTAGACCCGCAACGAAGTAAGCAAGCTCCGAGACGGACTCAAGGTTAGCGCCAATGGCTGTAAGCGACTGGGAACCCGAAAACTCGGGGTGTCGATACCGCGTAATCACTCCGCTTACCTAAACAGTACAGTGTGCTATCTGTCGCACAATTTAAATACATAAGTAGCATGGCATAAGTACAGGATCGTAAATAAAACCTCAACCTAGTTGTGGCCCCAAGAAATAAGACGGAATCAAGCTCTGGCTAAGGGGGGCCCATACTCCCCGTATGTGGATAGCGCGATAAATCAAGGAACAGGTATCAAGTACTCGGGGTCCTACGGGACACAAGTGGGCGTTCGGAAACCAAATATTATCTATCACCCATCGATGCCTCTGCTTATTTCAATTTTAGTTGTTAAACAGAAATTAAAGTGAACGATAAGTAAAACTATGATCATCTCCATCAGCAACATGCGGCAATACATCAACAACTGTGGCATTTGATGACACGCAACAGCACTTGAGCCAACGACTACGACGCGCAAGTCCAACTATCTACCAAACAACAGGTAATAGGATGTGTCCAAGGCAATATAAGGCTGCAAGGGATATCACGGGTACGAAACACTAGAGCATCGCAACACAGATAGCAATAGATCAACAGGAGGGAATAAATGCTATAAAAGTAAGATAGGTAGAAAGGGGAAGATGCTCGCCTGAAAACATTGTCGAAGGTTCAACCGAAGATCAGGGCGGAGCTCACATCAACTCAACGGCCTTATCCGCGAAGAAACAAAACACTAGAAGAAACACCGGATGCAATATTTAATACACGGCAGAAGATCGGCATGATGCATGTATGATGCATGGCATGGCAAAGGTGCGATGCAATTAGGTCATATTAAGTGGAACCGGGGTCCCGACAATTAGTTAGGTGGTTCAAGTTATTTGACTACCCCGCCATTTAAATGTTGAATTAACATGGCAAAAGATGGCACCGGTTCGCTACTCAAATTTAAATGAGGCCAATATAAGGCTAGATTTGCCCGCATATGGGCCCCATATTTAATTATTAGGTGAATCGGCATAAGGCCCCCAAACCACATGATAATATGCATGCGAGTATGACAATTCAATATGCAACAAGTTTTATGTTATAAAATAGGGTTCGACGAAAGGGTTCACACATTAGGGGTCGCGACGGTCTCGGGGTTCCGGGGTTCGGTCTCGGCGGCTCGTTCTCGGACTCCGGGGGTTAGGGTCTTCGGATCGGGGGTAGTTCTTGTCGCATGTGCCCGCGAAGTAGATCTCGTTGGTTCCGTGATTCGGGTCGGTCTTGGCGTCCGGGTGGCAGTGCTTGGCGTTCTGCGTCGGTATCCTTACCGTCCGTATTCTCGAGCACCGCCTCCGGGAAGGAGTACTTGTCGCATCGGGGTCTCGGCGTCCTCGGATCCGGTTGAAGATCTTGGCGTTCGGCGGGATCGGTCTTCGGGGTATCCACATCCGGGTTCGGTCTTCGCGGTTCTCGTTGTCCGAAAAGGCGTGCTTGGAGTTCCGTCTTCGGTGGTCGGGGTAGTAGCTCATGGCGTTCCGAGATGGTTCACTTTGGTCGTCGGTTCGGGGACTTATGTGTCCGGTGGATGATCTTGGCGGATCACAAAGGTTCACGTCTTGCGACGGTGCATCTCCAGAAGCTCTTGTCGTTACTGCCCGAAGCAAAGCCTTGACAGAAAAAGTGCCCATCCGAGGACAACAGAAGCTCTCCCGTACGAAGATGAACACACAAAGGAGCTGCAGGACCCGGTGAAAGGACGGCAGCGCAGAACTTGGAGAGGGGCCCGTCGGCGAGGTCGTTGCGGGTGGGCGACCGGCGGCGCTTGGAAGGAGCCGCGGCGAGGAAAGGGGCGGCTGGACGACGGCGAGCGAGCGGAGGCTGCAGGGCAGAGGCGACGAGGTCCAGCGGGAGGGGAACGGCCCGGCGAGCAGCGGCGGTTCGAGAACGCGAGGGGCGAGGCGGTCGCGGCCTGGGCGGAGGCTGAGCGGGTCGCCGGCGGCGGGGGCGACGAGGGGAGGGCGCCTGGCGATGGCGTCGAGCGGCGGCCGGCCAGAGGCGGCGCCGGCGAGGTCGGGTAGGGCGCGCTCGGGCGGAGGAGGAGGACGCCGGCAGGGGGCGCGGGGCTCGGCGACGATGATGGTAGGCGGGCGGCGCTGGAGGACGCGGGACCTGGCGGGGCTGCGGGGTCGTCGGGGGCGCGGCCGGGCTTGACGGGGAAGCGGAGGCGGCGGGCTCGTGTGGGCGGAGCGGAGCGCGCTCGGGGCCGGAGAGGTCGCGCGTGCTGGGAGCAGGGGCGAGGGGCTCGGGGAAGCTCCTGCCGGCCGGAGGGCGCCGGTCCGGCGGCGGAGGCGCAGAGGGGTGGGCGCGGCTCGGCGGGATGCGAGCGGGGTGGCGAGGCGCGCCGGCTCGCCGGAGGAGGAGAGGGGGTCGACGGAGAGGGTGAGGCCGGGCGCGGAGGACGGAGGCGGCTGCGGGCCGGTGAAGCTGCGCGGGGCGGAGGGCCTGCGCCGGCGACGGCGGTGGTTGGCGGGGAAGATGGTGGCGCGCGTGGGAGCGAAGGGGGAAACGGCGAGCTCGGGAAGATGAACAGGGCGGCACGCGGGCGTGGCTTGCGGGGAGGGGAGCAGGTGGCCAGGGGTGGGCCCACGGGGCAGGGCGCGGCTGGCGTGTTGCGTGTGGTGTGCGTTGTGTGTGTGAGTTGTGTGGGCAGGGTTAGGTGGGGCCGGTGGAGGGAGTGGGAAGAGAGAGAGAGAGAGGCCAGGGCTGCTGAGGTGGCAGTTCCTGGTTGGGTAGAGGGGGAGAGAGGGTGAGGTGTCACTAGGGGATTGGGTGGGGTGATGTGGAGGGGGAGAGAGGGTAGATTAACTGGTAGCTGTAGGATTTGTCTGGGGTGTTCAGGTGGACCGATTTAAAATCCTGGGGGTGGTCGTTCGGGTCGAACCGGCCCGTTCCACTGCCCCCGCTAAAATAATTTAACTTTTTATTTGTTTTAAACGGGCCGTGTGCAAACCAGTAGCGACCAAAATAATTAATCCGGAGAACCGGGCTTGCGTTTGAATTAAGATGGGGCGTTCGGAAAACAAATCGGGCGTTGCGAAAATAGTTTTATGCAAACAATGCATGATGATGACGATGCAATGCACAAATTCAACGCGATTTTCTAGTAGTGGTTTTGCGGGATGCCACAATTCGACACCACTAACAATGGATCTCGCCCTCGAGATCCGCCTCATGGTACCGGAAGGAAGGTCGGCGTTCTCCGTTTTCTCGCTTTACGTAGATCCTCGCGACACCACTAACAAGAGGTCGTTGTCCGTGATCGTCGAGAGAACACTCCGGAAACAACAGGTCAAAGGTAGAGGTATCGACAATTAAAGCCACCCCTATCTTCGATAGAAAGAGGGAACCGATGCATTCTCATCCACTTCAAAGTACACAAGCGAATAGAAGGGGTAGTCGGCATGGGGGCCAATCCATCACGCACCCAATCTATTACTCTGCACAATCAGTAGAAAAGAGTACAACCATTCTCGGAATCAGACTGAAGATCTCGACAAGCGAGGTTCAGAACAAAGGAGTGATGCAGACTCTGCATCGGATCTGGCGTAGATGATGTCTTCGCGTCAGAAACACAGGAAAGCACAAACAAAGAACAAAGGAAGGTACCACAGACGAAGGATTCTTCGGATAGCATGAAGGCCGGATGTAGCAACACCGTTTCCAAAAGAGGAAGCGAAACCCTGAAGGTACGACGGAAACCCAACCACGAGAAATCCTGGACTCGAAGAGAGAGAAGAGAGCGGATTCAAAACACGTAGGGGTAAGAGGAGAATAGCAGAGGGGTAAGAAGTAAAATCAGACCTAATCAGAACTATCCAACCGATTTTGCAAAAAAATAGTTTTGACACTCTACTTCGGCCGTTAGCTAGGTTATCCTACAGGCTGGACTTGTGGGGTATCGCAACTGCTGAGCTCTGATACCACTCTGTAACACCCTCAGAATCGGACCTATGCAAGTTTTAGCGAAACCTGCCAAACCCGCATAGAAACGATTCAAAGGTGCCCACCAGGCACTTTCGTGCGGGTGGAAAACGAAGTAATAACATTACACAACAGTCCTCGATGGGACCCACAGGACAGATATATATACAGCAGCGACTCAAAGAGTCAAGAATACAGATATACAGTACAAAGATCCAAATCACCTTGAAAACGATAGAGCGTCCAGCTATGGACAAGATGCAAATGGGGCTAAGAGCCCTGAAGAATAACCAATGGCGTCCATAACCCTGCCCAGGCCAAGCCGGAAGGGTAACCCTGCTAACGACGTCGATCTCAAACCTGCTTAAACAAAAGGGGTGCCGACAAAGGGCAAAGGAAAAAGAGGAGCGTCAGTACTGAGGCCAGTACACGGCGAGGCTAGAATTCGGCGGTCCTCGCTTACATAGGTATGGTGGACTGAAGCGGCAGCGGCAGCATGCACTAAACAACCTATAGAGACTCGATACAACTGGCGGCAATTAGAGAGGGGTAAGAATGACCTATCCGGAACCAGACTGATACTTCCATCAAACAAAACCCATCCTGGCGTTTCCCCCTCGAGACCAAACAAGGAAGTCAACCGAGGAACTCACACAGTTGGCAGTTTTATTTGTTCAGTTATCGTTGCAGCAATTTACTAGTCAGGTATAGATAATTGTCCTGATAAAAGAAGCAGTGGGCCCTTTTAGTTATTCATTCTGTTGTAGTTGCAGCAATTACTAATCAGATACAGATAGCATGATGTAAACCCAAAACCCAGCAGTTGTTGGTACTTTTAATCAGCCATTCCGTTGTAGTTGCAATACTTACTAGTCAGGTACAATGGTCGCAAGCGACACTCCAAACAAGCAATTGTGAGCAGTATTATTTAGCCATTCCATTATAGTGAAGCTGATTACTAGTCATTATAAAGTCAAATTTATAGCAATAAACTTTAGTTATGCTTGTCTATGGTCGAGATACTGTGCTCCAAGTCGTCCATAACCGCGGACACGGCTTTCAGAAAGTTTTAACCCGGCCGGGGTGCACAAATAGCAACACACACACGATCAACCTCGGAAAAACCAAAACAAAACCCAACGAGGTCTTCACGACAGAGAAATCACAAGATTTAGAAATATTTCAGGGGGCCACCCCATTGAGTAGACCCGCAACGAAGTAAGCAAGCTCCGAGACGGACTCAAGGTTAGCGCCAATGGCTGTAAGCGACTGGGAACCCGAAAACTCGGGGTGTCGATTACGCGTAATCACTCCGCTTACCTAAACAGTACAGTGTGCTATCTGTCGCACAATTTAAATACTTAAGTAGCATGGCATAAGTACAGGATCGTAAATAAAACCTCAAACTAGTTGTGGCCCCAAGAAATAAGACGGAATCAAGCTCTGGCTAAGGGGGGCCCATACTCCCCGTATGTGGATAGCGCGATAAATCAAGGAACAGGTATCAAGTACTCGGGGTCCTACGGGACACAAGTGGGCGTTCGGAAACCAAATATTATCTATCACCCACCGATGCCTCTTCTTATTTCAATTTTAGTTGTTAAACAGAAATTAAAGTGAACGATAAGTAAAACTATGATCATCTCCATCAGCAACATGCGGCAATACATCAACAACTGTGGCATTTGACGACACGCAACAGCACTTGAGCCAACGACTACGACGCGCAAGTCCAACTATCTACCAAACAACAGGTAATAGGATGTGTCCAAGGCAATATAAGGCTGCAAGGGATATCACGGGTATGAAACACTAGAGCATCGTAACACAGATAGCAATAGATCAACAGGAGGGAATAAATGCTATAAAAGTAAGATAGGTAGAAAGGGGAAGATGCTCGCCTGAAAATATTGTCGAAGGTTCAACCGAAGATCGGGGCGGAGCTCACATCAACTCAACGGCCTTATCCGCGAAGAAACAAAACACTAGAAGAAACACCAGATGCAATATTTAATACACGGCAGAAGATCGGCATGATGCATGTATGATTCATGGCATGGCAAAGGTGCGATGCAATTAGGTCATATTAAGTGGAACCGGGGTCCCGACAATTAGTTAGGTGGTTCAAGTTATTTGACTACCCCGCCATTTAAATGTTGAATTAACATGGCAAAAGATGGCACCGGTTCGCTACTCAAATTTAAATGAGGCCAATATAAGGCTAGATTTGCCCGCATATGGGCCCCATATTTAATTATTAGGTGAATCGGCATAAGGCCCCCAAACCACATGATAATATGCATGCGAGTATGACAATTCAATATGCAACAAGTTTTATGTTATAAAATAGGGTTCGAGGAAAGGGTTCACACATTAGGGGTCGCGACGGTCTCGGGGTTCCGGGGTTCGGTCTCGGCGGCTCGTTCTCGGACTCCGGGGGTTAGGGTCTTCGGATCGGGGGTAGTTATTGTCGCATGTGCCCGCGAAGTAGATCTCGTTGGGTCCGTGATTCGGGTCGGTCTTGGCGTCCGGGTGGAAGTGCTTGGCGTTCTGCGTCGGTATCCTTACCGTCCGTATTCTCGAGCACCGCCTCCGGGAAGGAGTACTTGTCGCATCGGGGTCTCGGCGTCCTCGGATCCGGTTGAAGATCTTGGCGTTCGGCGGGATCGGTCTTCGGGGTATCCACATCCGAGTTCGGTCTTCGCGGTTCTCGTTGTCCGAAAAGGCGTGCTTGGAGTTCCGTCTTCGGTGGTCGGGGTAGTAGCTCATGGCGTTCCGAGATGGTTCACTTTGGTCGTCGGTTCGGGGACTTATGTGTCCGGTGGACGATCTTGGCTGATCACAAAGGTTCACGTCTTGCGACGGTGCATCTCCAGAAGCTCTTGTCGTTACTGCCCGAAGCAAAGCCTTGACAGAAAAAGTGCCCATCCGAGGACAACCGAAGCTCTCCCGTACGAAGATGAACACACAAAGGAGCTGCAGGACCCGGTGAAAGGACGGCAGCGCAGAACTTGGAGAGGGGCCCGTCGGCGAGGTCGTTGCGGGTGGGCGACCGGCGGCGCTTGGAAGGAGCCGCGGCGAGGAAAGGGGCGGCTGGACGACGGCGAGCGAGCGGAGGCTGCAGGGCAGAGGCGACGAGGTCCAGCGGGAGGGGAACGGCCCGGCGAGCAGCGGCGGTTCGAGAACGCGAGGGGCGAGGCGGTCGCGGCCTGGGCGGAGGCTGAGCGGGTCGCCGGCGGCGGGGGCGACGAGGGGAGGGCGCAGGGCGATGGCGTCGAGCGGCGGCCGGCCAGAGGCGGCGCCGGCGAGGTCGGGTAGGGCGCGCTCGGGCGGAGGAGGAGGACGCCGGCAGGGGGGCGCGGGGCTCGGCGACGATGATGGTAGGCGGGCGGCGCTGGAGGACGCGGGACCTGGCGGGGCTGCGGGGTCGTCGGGGGCGCGGCCGGGCTTGACGGGGAAGCGGCGGCGGCGGGCTCGTGTGGGCGGAGCGGAGCGCGCTCGGGGCCGGAGAGGTCGCGCGCGCTAGGAGGAGGGGCGAGGGGCTCGGGGAAGCTCCTGCCGGCCGGAGGGCGCCGGTCCGGCGGCGGAGGCGCAGAGGGGTGGGCGCGGCTCGGCGGGGTGCGAGCGGGGTGGCGAGGCGCGCCGGCTCGCCGGAGGAGGAGAGGGGGTCGACGGAGAGGGTGAGGCCGGGCGCGGAGGACGGAGGCGGCTGCGGGCCGGTGAAGCTGCGCGGGGCGGAGGGCCTGCGCCGGCGACGGCGGTGGTTGGCGGGGAAGATGGTGGCGCGCGCGGGAGCGGAGGGGGAAACGGCGAGCTCGGGAAGATGAACAGGGCGGCACGCGGGCGTGGCTTGCGGGGCGGGGAGCAGGTGGCCAGGGGTGGGCCCACGGGGCAGGGCGCGGCTGGCGTGTTGCGTGTGGTGTGCGTTGTGTGTGTGAGTTGTGTGGGCAGGGTTAGGTGGGGCCGGTGGAGGGAGTGGGAAGAGAGAGAGAGGCCAGGGCTGCTGAGGTGGCAGTTCCTGGTTGGGTAGAGGGGGAGAGAGGGTGAGGTGTCACTAGGGGATTGGGTGGGGTGATGTGGAGGGGGAGAGAGGGTAGATTAACTGGTAGCTGTAGGATTTGTCTGGGGTGTTCAGGTGGACCGATTTAAAATCCTGGGGGTGGTCGTTCGGATCGAACCGGCCCGTTCCACTGCCCCCGCTAAAATAATTTAACTTTTTATTTGTTTTAAACGGGCCGTGTGCAAACCAGTAGCAGCCAAAATAATTAATCCGGAGAACCGGGCTTGCGTTTGAATTAAGATGGGGCGTTCGGAAAACAAATCGGGCGTTGCGAAAATAGTTTTATGCAAACAATGCATGATGATGACGATGCAATGCACAAATTCAACGCGATTTTCTAGTAGTGGTTTTGCGGGATGCCACAACTTGTGGGTCATCATGCTGCAACAAAACTCCTTGACAATATGATGGTTAATTATTCTGAATGGCACACTGAGAGAGCTCCACATGGTAAGAAAGTAAATTCTGTTGAAGAAACCTCCTCTTTGAGTGATAAGCTTGATGTTATTATGGCTATGCTTGTTAGTGGGAAAGCTCCTTTAGATCCAAATAATGTTCCCTTAGCCTCTTTAGTTGCTCAAGAAGAGCAAGTTGATGTGAAATTCATTAGAAACAACAATTTTGGCAACAATACTTATGGTAACAACTATAGGCCTTATCCTCCCAATGGAAATACTTATCATGGTAGATCTGGAATGCCTAGTGAAGAGAGGATTATAGAAGTTGAAAGATCCACTAAGAACTTTATGCAGATGCAATATGAGCAAAACAAGATATTCACAAAAACTATGGAAGAACAATCTGTTATCTTGAAAAATATTAGTCATCAGCTTGAGAATTTGAATAGAGGAATTCCTAGTTTACAGTCAAAAAATTTGAGTGCTGAGAAAAATATTTCCTCTTTGTCTGAAGCTCAGTCCTCTTTGGTTAATAAAATGGCTGCTAAACCTGAAACCATGGAAGGTACCTTTGCTGCCACTCATGCCATACAAGTTACTATTGATGAAAATGTTAGACTGTTAGCCCAACTTCATGCTAAGTGGGAAAGGGAAGCTGAAATTGATAGAAACAATAGTGTGTGCACCATCACCACTAAACCACAAGAAGTCCCTATTCATCCTCCTATAATGCCTAAGCCTAATGAGTCTACTACTAGTGATGATAAGTTTGATTTTGATATAGATGGTTGCAATATTTCTAAAGTGATTCTGTTCCTGTAAAAGCTTGCTAGAAGTCCTGATGCTAGTGATATGCATGTTGCTTTCACCAGACACATTACATACGCTCTTGTTAAGATCAAGGAAGAGAAGTTAAAACACAAAGCTTCTATTCCAAGGAAAGTAGAAGATAGTTGGGAACCCATTATTAATGTGCAAGTGAATGACTTTGATCTCAAAGCTTCATGTGATCTTGGTTCTAGTGTCTCTATTATGCCTAGAAAGATTTATGAAATGCTTGATTTTCCACCTTTGGAAGATTGTTATTTGGATGTCCTACTTGATGATAATGCTAAGAAGAAACTCATGGGGAGGATTAATAATGTTCTCATTATGGTTAAAAATGCTTATGTCCCTGTTGATTTCTATGTTTTGGATGTTGAATACAATGCTTCTTGTCCTATTACTTTGGAAAGACCTTTTCTTAGAACTATTGGTGCCATCATTGATATGAAAGAAGGCACCATTAAATATCAATTTCCATTCAAGAAAGGTATTGAACACTTCACTATAAGGAGACAGAAGTTTCTTTTTGCTCCTCCTTTGAAAGCAAGGTTTGATGTTAATGTTTCTTTATTTGAAAATACTTGATTTCTTGCTTCTTGTGCCTAACTTAAAGGCGTTAAAGAAAATTACTTGTTGGGAGATAACCCAAGAGTTTCCTTGAGTCTTGGAAGTTATTACTTTAGTAATGACCTCTCCTTATCCTTTTTGTTTGCTTTTTGTGCCAAGAATGACCTCTAATGAGAGGGAACTAAGATTTGGGGAGTAGCTGTCCCGAAACAAATTTCTGTCCTCCACCATAAAAATACGTGAGGAGTCTATGTAAGTCGAATTGATCCGAAACTTTAGGAATAAATCCCCTAGTATGTTAGCTAACTTTAGTTAGTTCAAAACTTTTTTATTTGAGCAACAGATGGTCTTAGAAAAAATTGGTTTCTACCTGCTGGTCTATTTTGACAGATTTCTGCCATTATTTGCATTTGCTTCTTATTGATTCCTTTTTGGGTTCTTTTTGGGAAATTGAGCTTTTGAAGGAGTTGCTACAGCATATTGTGTTTTTAGTGAAAAGTTTTTCTATTACAAATCTAAACCCAAGGGTCTATTATCTTTTGAATACACTATTGTTGCTAATGAAGATTATGCGAAGTTTTGTAGGAACGAAAATTTCAGGTGTAGAGAGAGAATGATGCAATGAGATGAAGAATGGACAAAATTTCGAGCTTGGGTATGCCACCTCGGTATCATACCAAGAAATATCCAAGAGATACAAGCGTCAAAGCTTGGGGATGCCCAAGGAATCCCCTTATTTATCAATAAAAAGCTCAGGTGTTTCTAAACACTTCGTTTTTATTGTTTCATGCACTATTGTGTTGTTCTTGGAGCGTCTTAGTTTTTGTTTGATTTTCTTAGTTGGTTATTTTGCTTGAATAAAATAGTTTGGACCCCCGTTCTCTCTGTGTTGTTTCAAATAAGTTGATTGGTGTTGGAAATGAGCAGAAAGTTCTTGCTTGAAAGTGTAAGAGGAGCTTGCATTGACTGTGACTTAGACTTTTGCATGACATGCTAGGTGTTATTTTGATCTTATGCTTAGTGATTATTGCTGTAGCATGTCTTGTTCCAAATAATTGGGATTGCTTAGTGTGCCTTGAAGGAATTATGCGTTGTTTTAGCATACAAAAGCATAGTATTTTGATATTCTCCTTTGATGCTTTGTTTGGATTGACTTGGCACATGCTCACACCATGTTATGACTATGAATAAGTCACCATAGCCTCTATGATCATTTAGTCCTTTACTTGTAGTACCATTCTATGCTTTGATTAGTAATGTTTTGTCGCTCTACATGATTATGGCCATTATTGCTCTCTTAGTTGGTCACTCCAAGTCTTCTGCTAGCCTCCGCTTGTATGAGTAAGCTCTACTCATGCATCCAACTCCCAAGAAACCAAGTTATTCCAAAGTGTCCACTATAAACTCCTATGCATGGTGTATTACACCATTCCAAGTATATTCTTGCTTTCATCTACCTTCCAATTAAAAAGTATTTTGTTATGTGAAAACTTAGTGATTAAAGCCCTCACGAACTTGATGGCACACATTTTTATTCTTTGTCCCTAATAAACTTGGACCATTGTGTCATCTAAGTTGTATATGCTTGCACTTATACGTTGGAATTAGTAGAACCATGTTGTCCTGGGTAACGTTTTCAACATTGCGCTTGTACTTTGTACATAGTTGATATCATGCTCTTTTGTCTATGGATGTCGCTGGTGTGAAATAAAGAGGGAGCATATAAGTCCATAGAGTTATGTATTTTGTGTTAGAGAAACGCCTGGGCCGCTAGCCTAAGCCATGCCTAATCATGGTGGAAACTTGCAGCATCACCATAATGAGCAATATGTGAAGCATCCTCAATAAAAAGCTATGCACATAGTAAATAAAAAGATCGCTGAGATGCTCATTCTATGCTTGCCTTGTCATTTTGGTTATAGGATAGCTCCTATACCATGTGCAAGGGGTACCCTATTGGCGGTTCTCTATGATACACATGTACTTACTATGACAAGAACTTATAGGTGACTAAAGTTGAGTAGCATGAGGTGCGGCCCTTGTATTCAAGGGACATGAGATTGCCAACTTATACTTTCTCAAGCATATACTCCATAGTTTGTTCACTTTAACCTTAATCACTTCAAGATGCTTATGCTAGGGGCAATGAGGCCTGAAAGCTAACAAGTACCATAATTTTTGGAAGCTCTTTTTGAAACTTGAAATCCCTGCTTCCCTTTATGAAGGGCCTTTTCTTCCACTATTATATTGAGTTTCCACCTCCTACCTTTAGGCATCATTAAGAGAGCATAGTTTTCATTCTTAGTTCTATGTGCAGTATCCCAAAACTTATTGAATGATGCATATTGTTAATATTACTTGTTCTTGTGCTATTTGTATCTAGTCACTCTTATGAACTTTGGAGGTTTCCTATGCATCTATTTGCTACTCTTTAAGGGACAAGTTAAATTCCACTATGCCATGTTTTCTGTATGTGAAACAAACAAACGTTTTTCAATGCATGTTATTCACGATCTTTGTTTGTAGCCTTTCATGTTGCATGCATAGTTACTTTGTCTTATTGTTAGAACTCCATCTTTCATGCACATGTTTAGAGTTCTTTGATCCCATCTTTCAATGCTTGCAAATGGTTTGATCTTGGTTTTGATGGTGCATGTCACCTCAAAAATCATTCTTTTATCACTTACCTACTCGAAGACGAGCAGGAGTTAAGCTTGGGGATGCTTGATACATCGTAAACATATCTATAATTTTTTATGTTCCATGATTGTTTAGTATCTACTTTGATTTGCTTTGTCTACACTACGAGGTGTTTTTATATGTTTTCTAGTACTAACCTATTAACAAGATGCCATAGTGCCTGTTGCATGTTTTCTTCTGTTTTTGGTTCTAGAAAGGCAGAAAATCAATATTCTCGGAATTGGACGGGACAAAATCCAAAGTCAATATTTTACCGTGGGCAACACGAAGCCAGAATACGAGACGGAGGAGGCTCACCAGGGGGCCACACCCCTAGCCGCGTGGGTGGTCCCATCCCGCGCCTGGGGGGGGTGCAGCCGCCCTGGTGGCCACCTTCCTCGCCTCTTTTCCTATAAAGTCAACCTGCGCACCCGATCAAAATTCCACGAAACCATCTGTAGAAGCCACCACCATCGTCCCTAGATCGGGAGGGGGGGTTCTGAACCTCTTCCCGGCACCCTACCGGAGGGGAGTGTTGGAGATATGCCCTAGAGGCAATAATAAATGTAGTTATTATTATATCTTTGTGTTTATGATAAATGTTTACATTCATGCTATAACAGTATTAACCAGAAACATTAATACTTGTGTGATTTGTAAACTAAATTAGAGTCCCTGGTAAAGCCTCTTTATAATACTAGCTTGTTGATTAATAGATGATCATGGTTTCTTGATCATGAACATTTGAGATGTTGTTAATAACAAGGTCATATCATTAGGAGAATGGTATGATGGACATACTCCTATAGATAAGCGTAGCATAAAGATCAAGTCATTTTAATAGTTCAATTGCTATAAGCTTTCTGATACATAGTAACGATCATGCTAATCACCATCACCGGAAGGATGCTTTGATGACATCAAACACCACACCGTAACTGGGTGGCTATAAATATGGCATTGAGTGTTCGGAAAGTATGGGTTGAGGCACATGGATCAAGAGTGGGATTTGTCCATCCATATGACGGATATATATACTCTGGGCCCTCTTGGTGGAATGTCATCCAATTAGCTTGCAAGCATGTGACTGGCTCACAAGGGATCACATACCACGGGAACGAGAAAAGAGTACTTATCGATAACGAGGTTGAACTAGGTATGCAGAGATACCGACGATCAAAACCTCGGAAAAGTAAACTATCTTGAGACAAAGGGAAATTGGTATCGTATGTAAGTGGTTCATTCGATCACAAAGTAATCGTAGAAGTATGTGGGAGCCATATGAATTTCCAGATTCCTCTATTGGTTATTGATCGGAGAAGTGTCTCGATCATGTCCCGTAATTCACGAACCGTAGCGAGACACACTTAAGGGTTCGATGTTGTTGAGTAGTTATGGAATGATGAGTAAGATACCGAATGTTGTTCGGAGTCTCGGATGAGATCCGGGATATCACGAGGATATCCGGAATGGTCCGGAGAATAAGATTCATATAAGTAAAGTCCTGTTTCGGAGTTGGGGGATGATTTTGGTGTTTTCACCAGGAATGTTCTAGAAGAGTCCGGA
Organism: Avena atlantica; assembly: GCA_910589765.1. NCBI lineage: Eukaryota > Viridiplantae > Streptophyta > Magnoliopsida > Poales > Poaceae > Avena > Avena atlantica. The sequence goes on from OU342738.1 coordinate 186,636,534, forward strand.
AGGTCCGGCACTCCGGAGGGGAAGGGTACATGAATGTGTCATAACAATATGGAATGGTTGCATCATGTACTAGGTCACTTGGCTGGGCAAAATAAAGGGAGAAATCAAATCCTAGTTTGAAAGTCAAACGCCAATTTGAAAAAGTCAAACGACAAGTTTGCTTTGTGGAGGGAGAGTAGGAAACCAACTTGGGGAGGAGTTCCCCTCCCTCCACCCGCCAGACAAGGAGGCCGAGTTGGGGGAGGACTCCCTCCTTCCAACCGGCCACCCTCCACCTATATAAGGAGGGGTAGGGTGCCCCTACCCCTCACACCCAAAACCCTAACCCCAAGCCGCCGGCGCCACCACCTCCTTGAGCCGCCGCTACCTAGGGCACCACCAACTCGGCAAGTTGGGGGTTTCCCCAAACCCTATCCGCTGGCCAAGTTTTCCCCTTGGTGCTTATAAACCCTAGATCGCCAAGGCACCTCTCTTGCTCCACCATACTCCCACCGGCTTAAGGCGAAACCCTGCGGGATCTCCCCTCTACTTCCGAGACCACACCATCGTGCTACCGGAATCGTGAGGAGAGTACTACAACCTCCGCTGCCTGCTGGAACAAGGGATAGGAAGGTCTTCATCAAGTACCGAACGTGTGACCGACTGCGGAAGCGCTGCCGGAACGCAGCGCCGGAAGGATCGTCTTCACGATCTTGAGATCGGCAAGAGTACGACTACATCACCCACGAGAATCTGCTCTCGTTAACTTCTTTGGAATCTTCGAGGGTGAGTTCCTCTATCGACTCGTTGCTACAATCTAGTAGATAGATCTTGGCTTGTTTGTTTGCATGCGGTAGAATTTTTTTATTTTCCATGCTACGAACCCCTACAGGGAGATCATCCCGGAGGCCTTCTTCTTCATCATGCCAGCCTCCAGTGTGAAGCATGAGTAGTTCCACCTTGTACTACGGGTCCATGTAGTAGCTAGATTGTTGTATCTCCTCCTTGTGATTGCATGTATAGATCTTGTGATCTCCGTTCATGATCATATCTAATCTATTTGTAATCATGCATGTTGTGTTTGCGGGGATCCGATGGATATTGAGATTACTTTGTCAGATTGATTAATGGTTATGTCTTACTGATTCTATCATGTCTGTGTTGTTTGTGATCTTGCATGCTCTCCGTTGTTAGTAGATATCTTGGCCAAGTAATTGCTAGTGACTCCAAGAGGGGGTATTTATGCTTGATAGTGGGTTCATGCCTCTATTTACCAAGGGAAGTGACAGAAATCTCTTCGGTGGTAGATGTGTTGTTGCTACTAGGGAGAAAACAACGGTCTCTTGTTCATGGAACAAGTGGATTGTTTACCTTACACACTTTGCTTAAAGCAGTTGTCTGATGCTTGCAACTTAATACTGGAGGGGGTTCAGATGATGACCTGAAGGTGGACTTTTAGTCGTAGATGCAGTTGGATGGCTGTCTATGTATATTGTTGTATTGCCCAATCGAATCTCATAGGATCTTTTTGTCTAGTATTGCATTGTTATGCCTTGCTCAGTCCTGTCAATTGCCCTGCTGTAATTTGTTTACCCTGCATGCCATGTTTGTTTATCTAAGGAGAGCACCTCTAGTGAACTATGGAACCCGGTATAATCTTTACCATTGATACATCTTCCACTGTTACTGTTTACTTGTTGCGAACCATCATCACATTCCACACCATACAGTTAATCCTTTGTTACAACAAACCGGTGAGCTTGACAACCTCACTGTTTGTTGGGGCACAATCTTGAGTTTGTGTTGTGGAGGTTTCCACATTGCTTGCAACACCTTTGAGACGTTTCCTTCCTCCTATTGGTTCAATAACCTCAGTTTCTTACTGAGGGAAGACTTGCTGATGTGCTCTTCACACCTTGCTCTTGGGGTTTCCAACGAAGCGCTACCACGTCAACACCGAGCGCCATCACCAGTCCAGTCCGCATCCAAATAAGCCACAATGTCCGAGGAGGGCAAGTCATGTAGCGAGAGACCGAGGTCCATCGTGTCGCAGATGTAGTGAAGAATCCGCTTAACCGCGGTCCAGTGAGCATCCCGAGGTGCATGCATATGAAGGCACACCTGTTGCACGCCATACTGCAACTTCGGACGTGTGAGCATCAAATACTGTAGAGCCCCAACAATGGAACGGTATAAAAAGCGTCAGGGGTCGTCGATCCATCGTTGGCAGAGAGCTTAGCCTTCGTGTCGACAGGTGGTCACAAGTTTGCAGTTAAGCATTCTAGTGCGCTCGAGGAGCTCATGAGCGTACTTCCACTGTTGAAGAAAGAACCCATCCATGCGCTGGACAACCTCGATGCCGAGGAAGTAGTGGAGCGGTCCGAGATCCTTGATGGCGAACTCAACACGAAGACGACAAGTGAGTTTTCGAAGAAGGGAAATGTTGCATGCCATCAAGATGATGTCTTCGACATATAGCAGCAGGTAGACAACATTGGTGCCTTGGTGATAAATGAACATCAATGCGTCAGAACGCATGAAGCGGAATTCAAGCTGATAAAGAAATGACGCGATGCGCTGGTACTAGGCGCGAGGTGCGCTCTTCAGCCCATACAAGGACCGCGAGAGCAGGCACACATGTTCCGGACGCTCGGCATCGACAAAGTCGGTGGGCTTCTAGCACTACACCTACTCGGAGAGGTGTCCATGGAGAAAGGCGCTGGAGACATCCATCTGATGCACTGGCCAAGCACGAGAGACGACCAGGTGCAGTACAGTGCGGATCGTGCCTGGCTTGACGGCCGGGGCAAATGTATCCGTGAAGTCGATGCTGGCACGTTGATGAAAGTCGCAGACCACCCAGTGCACCTTGTAGCACTAGAGCGTACCATCGGGGTTCATCTTGTGCTTGAACACCCACTTGCCGATGATGACATTTTCTCGAGGAGGGTGTGGTACTAGCTCCCAAGTAGATTGTGCTATAGAGCATCAAACTCCTCCTGCATGGAGGCGTACCACTGCGGGTCTCGCAAGGTGGACTAGGTAGAAGTAGGCACGGTGAGAGCTCGAACATAGAGGCCATGCAGACGTAATCGTTGGCGGGGTAGAGTAGACGGCGGAAATACAAACATGTTTTCCTAGACGACATGCCTAGACAAGCATCTGTTTTATTACAAGAAAAGGAAAATCCTTGCAAACGAGGTTTCGAATCGTCAATGCCCATTGTCATGGACTTGGGTTTCGGAGAAGAGGGGAACGCTAGAGATCGGGGAACGGCTAACAAACAAGCAATGCATGACACGAGATTTACCTAGGTTAGGGTCCTTGGAGGGAAACCTTACTCATGCTTTTCTATTCTTGATTGATGTCGGAACCGAAGGTTACATGGGGTGCGTAGATGATATCTGGCGAGTGTGTATGCTAGGTAGTGGATTGTCCTCCTCTACGTGCCCTCCTGGCCTTTATATGGGGAGGCCAGGTCTAGGAGTCTACGTCGAGTCGGTTACAAATTAGGGTTTTCCCTTTAACTTTCTATCCTGAACTAGTCTTATTCTCCAAGGAGTCGCATCCTTCATGGGCCTGGGCCACCCGAATTCCTCCTAGGCTTCGTCATCAGGGGTGCACCTTTGTATGGGATTCTATGGGCCAGACCGGATAGGCTAATATTAGGCACCCATAGGGCATACCCATGTCAATAGCCCCCAAGTGTTTAGACTTTGAAGTCTTTGAGTGCCTTCATCCAAATATGTTTTTAGGTCATAATATTAGTTCATAGCGATAGTTGATACGCGTGCCTGACTCGCCCGATGGATCAGCGTCAGTTAACTGCCTTTGGTCAAAACAACAATATCTACTCAGATTCGATTCCCTCGACTCGAATCGGAAAAATTGCCGGTGTAATTCGACTCAGGCCATGGAGGTCTTATAGGAGGCCTTAGTGTTGACCGTGGAGTCGCAAGACTGGTCAGGAGCGTTTTTTGCTTGGTCACAGGCGTGAGGCTGGTGTATGTTGACTCTTTTAGCCTTTCCAGCTCCTCCTGCATGCCAAAAGACTGAGAGATTCCGTTGAAGTCCTTGTCGTAGTTGTCTGATCTGGTAAAACTCCCTGGAACAGTGATGACGCTGTTGGGACCTGGCATATTGAGCAGGAGATACGCATATTGTGGTACCACCAGGAACCGTGTGAATGCCACGCAACCAAGGATGGTGTGGTACTGCGATGGCAAGTCGACCAGCTCGAACTCGATTCGATTGCGTCTGAAGTTCTTGGGGGTGCTGAAGATGATGTCGAGCCATATCTTACCCAGGAGGACACTCCCTTTCCGGGGATGATGCCGTGGAAGGTTGTATCAGATGCCTCTAGGATGGAGAGCGGGATCCGCATGTCCTCCAAGGTGCTGGCGAACATAAGATTGATGCCGCTACCGCCATCCATGAATACCCGACTCATCTTGAATCCGTCGATCTAAGCCTCGAGCACCAGGGCAGAGTGGCATGGGCGAGGTATTTGACGAGGATGATCAGATCGGTCTAAGGTGATGCATGATTCCGAGCCGCTGAGGTACTCAGGTACGGCCGATGGGGAGGTGACGGCCAGGTTTATCTGGCGGGTGATTGTCTTCTGGATCCTGTTGGATGAACGCCCCTTCTGTATCATCATGGTACCCAATGCACATGGGTACTGCTCTCCTATGTTGTTTTGGGCCGGCGCGGCCACAGGCTACACGGGTCTTCCCGATGGTGGTAGTGAGGCACCATATGCGATGGGTCCGGGGGCAGATCTGAACCCCTGGTGTACTACATCACGCCGCAGTTGGGCATACCCTTCGCGGAGATTTTGGAACTCTCGAAAATATTTGAGCAAGTGGCTGGACTTCTTCTTGCCATCCTTCTTTTCGATGTAGAAGTGTATGCTATAGGGACTCGGCAGTTTATCCAGTGCAGATGGTTCGTCGTTGCGGGTGCGACATTGCCACGGTTGCGTGGTCTTTTCACTGACGCGATAGCTGCTGCTATGGTAGCTGTTGGTGTTGTGGTTTCCATCATCGCGGCGATTGGCATAGCCAGCCACGACGATGTTGACTTCCTCGAGGTCATCATAGATGCGTGCTTTCCTCTTCCCTCGGTGGCCGCGTCTACAGCCGAGGTCGTCCTCGTCATCCGAGCATGCTCGATTGTTGTGGACAACATCTTCACCATTGGCCCAACGATTGACGATATCCATCAGGTGGTCGATGGTTTTGGGCTTGATGCGTCCCAACTCCTCCCTGAGTTTGCAGCGCCTCACACTGCCATTGAATGCGTCTATTGCTGGTTCCTCAGAGATGTCCTTCGCTGAGTTTTTGATGACAGACCATCGTTGGACGTAGGAGCGGATGGACTTCTTGGACCTTTGGTAATAGGCGCGCAACTCTTCGATTAAGGCTAGCCACTTGCAAGTGCCCTTGAAGTTGCGGACAAAGTTGTAGACCACCTCCTCCGAACTGCTGATGGATCCGGAGGGGAGATTGTTGAGCCAGGCACGCACTACACTCTTTAGCTGAAGCTGGAGGCATTGCATGGCTATGTTGTTGCTTCCACCATGACACTTGACTGACGAGATATGATCATCCAGCCAAATCTTCGGCTCCTGCAAGTCGTCGAACTTCGGATTATCCGAAAGAAGTTTGAATCCCTTGGGCATTCGCGATTGTCGTATGGCTCGGCTAAAGCATCTGGTGCCACAGAGCTCTGTGTCTTCGTCTTATTACTCCGTGGAGCACGTGCGTGGCATGCAGCTTGTTGATTTTGCGCTACGTGAGCTCGTCACGACCGTCATAGTTGCATCTCTTCCACCGTGGGATACAACATCACCATGATAGGTCATGTTCATCCTCGTCGAATAAGGGCATGTTGTTCCTTGCGAACTTCACCGCAACTTTCTTCGGCTCTAGAGTCGCCTCTCCGGTCAATGCGGCTCCAACGAGCCCGAGGCATACAATCGCGGACCTATGGACGACGTACCGTGGATCACCGACCTATGGTTGGTTGGTAAGCAGGTACATAGTAGCTGCTATAACCGCGTCTTGTGATGTCTTGGGCATCATGATGCCCTACGAATCCACCAACATGAACGACAGGTCGAGGGCCTTGGTGGCCTGGCGCCTTGCGTCTGGGCCCATGTGCTCCAGCCGAGAGCGACATTTGTGGGTGGTGTGGCCGCCATTGTCCTTTGAGGAGGATCCACCGATGGAGGAGAGTGATGCACATCAGGTACTTGATTCGCCGCCTGCTTTCTTGCGCTGCTTAAGTTGATTGTGTCGCGTGACTTGTCGATTGTCCTCCTTTACGAGGAGCCAATGGTAGCCCATTAGCATATCACGAGAGGTGTCGACTGGCAGATGGTTGCCCTGCAAAGCCTCTTCTGACCCTGTCCTACTCGGCGTAGTTAAGGTGGATCTACTGAAGAGCCATTTCGTCACCGTTGATGGCGTCAGGATTTGGAGGAGGGACGTCGTTGGCGTTGTTGTTTGGGGGATGGCCCTCGTTTCTAGCGTTGGGATCTTGCGGTTCGGTCCCATTATCGCCGTTGTCTTGGGCATAATGTCCGTTGATGATGGACACACATATGAAGTGATGGGGGAGATTGTTGCTCCCACAAATTTCGGGTCTAGAGCCGTAGGCTCCTTCTTCGGATGGTGGGTCATATAGATCGGAATTGCAACGGTTGTTGCTATCCGAGTCGTATGCCAGTGTGGGTGTGCTGAGCGCGCCGATTGGTGGTACCCATGAGGCAGGTACGACCGCCGGTGGCATCACTCGCTCAGGAAGGTGGAGCGTGACGATCTGGTTGACCTGGAAGTATAGTCTCCCAAGCATCATGTCAACTCCGTCTCCCACGGAATCGAAAGCCGGGCGAGTTGTTAGTGAGTGTATGATGAAGTCAATGGTGCTGAATAGGAGATGATTATCTGTCATAGAAGAATCATAGATCACAGGTGATGGAGCCATCACGATCGCAGCATCAGCATCCCCAATTCCCACAGACGATGCCAATTGACGAGGTTTCGACTAATCAATGCCCATTGTTATGGATTTGGGTTTTGGAGAAGAGGGGAACGCTGGAGATCGGGGAACGACTAATAAACAAGCAATGCGGGACACGAGATTTACCTAGGTTTGTCCCCCGGAAGGAAACCTTACTCTTTCTTGTCCGTTCTTGATTGATGGCGAACCCGAGGGTTAAGGGGTGCGCAGATGAGATCTGGCGGTGTGTATGCTATGTAGTGGATTGTCCTCCTCGCCGTGCCTTCCTGGCCTTTATATGGGGAGGCCAGGTCTCGGGGTCTAGGTCGAGTCGGTTACAAATTAGGGTTTTCCTTTAACTTTCTATCCTAAACTAGTCTTGTTCTCCAAGGAGTTGCATCCTTCCCGGGCCTGGCCCACCTGAATTCCTCCTGGGCTTAGACATCAAGGGTGCACCGTTGTATGGTCTTCTGTTGGGTCAGACCAGATAGGCTAATATTAGGCAACCGTAGGGAAATACCCATGTCACTTGCATTATTTGACGAAGGGTGGTAGAGCTAGGGTGGCCGAGGCACGTGTGCCATAGGTCGACACCGGCGGAGAGGGCAAGGCAATTGGTGGATGCGGCGGTGCAAGAAGACCGACCATGGTACAAATCGGCAGGGCTGTGACATCAGTGGAGGAGCATCCGAGTACGACCATCCTTAACAGAAAAACCGAAAGTGTCAAACTCCACAATCACATAATTATCACGAGTGAAAGAACGAACAGAAACTAAATTCTAAATTAAGTCATGAGAAACGAAAACATTATTGAGAGAGAGGGGAGTGGAGGTGGATGGAAAAGTGGTGAAATCAGTGTGAGTAATGGGAAGAGAATGACTATTGCCAACGATAATGCAAGAGGAGGTGTTTGTGGGAAAAGAAGCGGAGAGATTATCGGGGTTGGAAGCCATGTGCGAGCAAGCACCGGTGTCCATGAACCAGTCGCTACCGCCACCATAGGAGCCAACGGTAGGGGCGAACTAGAGAGTGGTCAGCAGCACGGTGTCCCATTGAGTCGAGGATGGCGGTGGCATGGGGTATTAGCCGGACGTCATAGTGGGTTGGGATGGAGGCGCGACATAGACCGAAGGTATGCCATGCTGGGGTGCAAGGAAAAACACCTGGTGAGTGGCCGGACGCGGCCCCAAGATGCTCGGATGGGAGGCACACGGCACCGACATCATGTAGGCGTGGACGACCCCAGTCCAGGGGTTGTGGCCCATCATCTAGGGGGCATTGGCACGAGTTGCTAGGTGGGACATAACTGGTGGCCACCGTTGTAGTTGCCGCCATTGCGCTGGACGTTTCCGTCGTGCCCGCGATGTCGTTGACGGCCACCGTTGCTGCCGTTAGAGCGGGAGGGGGAGGGGGGCGATTGGCAGTCCGCTTGGGCGCGAAGAACAGGTTCGGAGCCGTGGCACAAGGCGGGGGCACCAAAGAGTGTGGAGCAGGGCACCACGCGATACTCCAGCGGCGAAGGCGGTGTGAGCGGCACGAGCCCGTAGGTTCTTCATCCGCCGCTCCTTGAGGCAGAGATAGGCCACAGCCTGCTCGAAGGTGGGCGTAGTCAACATGGTAAGGTTGGCAGAGGCGTTGCTGAGATCTTTTCCAAGACCGGCCGTCAGCATGGAGAGGAGGAGCGAGTTGGAGATTGGGAACTCCAAATTGCGAAGCTCGTCAGAGAGGGTCTTGAGGCGCATGCAGAAGTAGTCGATAGAGAGATCGTTCTGGTGGGTGACGAAGAATTCCTGCTGGAGGAAGGTGATGTGCTGGGTCTTGTTGTCGGTGAAGAGGTCGGTGATCTTGATCCAGACGGTGCGCGCGAAGCCACCGTCACGGATGACGGTGTGGAAGATCTCGATGGAGATGGTCTAGAAAAACCAACGGTCGTCAGCCAGTCGGGGTCGTGGGGCATGGCAAGGAGGTCTATTGCCATCGACACGATCATGGTGGTGGAAGCGGAGGAGTTGCTGCTCCCGGAGCGGGAGGAGTTGAAGGGGTTGTTTAGGATGGATAGGAAGGAGTCGGTCATGGTGGTGGAAGCGGAGGAGCCGACGACGCCAAGAGGAGAGGGCGGCGACTAGGGTTGGCGCGGCGCCGAGAGAAAGAGGCGGCGGAGGCTCGGTTAGGATCATGAGGAGGCTGTACCATGTAGAAAAATTACGGGAGATTGCACAACTCCAATATAGCTGGCTGTCACAATATATATAGATAGATAGATATATAGACAATTGCAGCATATAATCCTTAGGTTACAAGAAGACTAAACAGACTACAATACGCATCTCAACATCAACATATATGACACCCTATTTGAGGGAGCTGCTCTTAGCGGCACGCATGAAACATATATGACCCCCTATTCGAGGGAGCTGCTCTTAGCGGCACCCGTTGGCACGTGAGGCCTCATTCGTTTTGCATGGAATTAAATCAGACGTGGATCCAATCCAGGTTTGGATTGGGTTGATCATGCACCATCACCAAATCCATGTTAGACTAATCCCTCCAAAACTAAATCTGTTTGTTTAAGCCATTGGATCGTGGAATCGCCGTCTCTACACTCACTTCGCTCGCTCCCAAGTGTCTGGGAATTATTCCACACTACCTGAAAAGGCGAGCTCCGCCTTGCCGCCTGCATGGTGTACTGACACATCATGGCCAACATGGTAGATCCACCGGTGTTTTTGTTAGTGACAATGTTGGGTGTATTTCTTATGTCCATCGAGCCCGTATGCGAAAGACCATCACCCAACACCGGCCCAAAGAGAAGCATCACACAACGCCGGCAGGAAGAGAGACACCTCCGACGAACAGACCAACGAATCAAGCAGAACAAGAAATGTCTAATTGCACTTTTAGGGAGAGCATAGACAAACCCAGATCCTAAAAGCATATACAGATTCACAAAGAAAGCATAGAAGTAAAAGCATTCGAGGCATATCGTGGACCTCTAGACCTAAATTGGCGCCTCTTCTGCATGTTGTCTTGACCATGATCATGATCCACTCTAGCCACGCGACCATGATCCACTCCGGTGATGCCGCCACTATGCTCCCCTCCCTCTTAAACCTGGGACTGCCGGGTCCGTCCTCCTCACGCGGCCTCGCCCCGAGCCACGGGAGGGCAAGAAGCGAGCCAGGGGATCCATGCCCAAGTATGGGAGCGGAGGAGCCGAGCTCTTCGGCCAGCCCTGCTTCATCGCTCGGCAAGCCTTCGAGCGGCGCAGGCCACCTCTCACGCGCACATCAGCCCCGTGAAGATGCTAGGAGAGGCGTGGTGAGCTGGTTGTAGATGGGGCGCGGCAAAAGGGGCCAGGTCGTGGTCAGGGTCAGCGACCGCGTGAACCTGGTGCGGTTTGCTTTGAGATAAGGCTGAAGTGTCCACGCCAACTGCTCCATGGCCCACAGTCAGCGGTAACGCCGATGCGCACCCTGGCCAGTGCCCTTTCCACATGCATCAACAGCATCAAGATATGCCAATAAGATAGACCCACAAAGCTAGCAGGATGTCCCGCAAGCGCTCACAACACGCCGTAGCGACCATGCTTAAGCTTATAGTTTATATGTATGTAAAGTGTTTTATAAAGTCACGGAGTTGTTTCGGAAAGTGGATTAATAAATTATTAATTAATCGAATTAGTAAATATTAATGTATATTTATTTAATGAAAATAAATATAAGTTAAAAATAGCCCACAATAGGAGATCTACGGACCAATTTTGATTGGGTACATTTACATACTCAACCGTGTGGCAAAGGCAAAGAAAAAGAATGAGAAAAAAAAGAAGAAAAAGGAAATAGGCCAAGGCCTCGTGAGACATGGCTTGTGTACCGCGTGGACATGAGTCGATTGGATCGATCAGTCCGTGCTAAATCACACTATGGCCACGCGTCTATAGTGCGTTTGTACACTGCTCGATCAGTCGATCTTGTAGTGTCCCATGAGCGCTCATAACCACCACGCTTAAGATTATAGTATACAAATAAAAGTTAAAAATAGCCCACAATAAAAGATCTATAGACCAATTTTAATTGGGTACATTTACAGCCTCAATCGTGTGGCAAAGGCAAAGAAAAAAAGAATGAAAAAATAAAAGAAGAAAAAGGAAATAGGCCAAGGCCTCGTGAGACATGGATTGTGCACCGCGTGGACATGAGTCGATTGGATCGATCAGTCCGCACTAAATCACACTAGGGCCACGCGTCTATAGTGCGTGTGTACACTGCTCGATCAGTCGATCTTGTAGTGCCCCCTCGAGCGCTCACCGCCACCACGCTTAAGATTATAGTATATGTTAGGTGGCGAGTATTTCTTTCTAGGCTAAAACATTTTAAAGGGACTTGATAGATTGAGCAAAAAATACAGTATTTGGGATAACCGAATGTCAAAAGTTAGCTGGGCTGAAAATTTTCTATGACCAGACAGGAAGACGGGGATTAGAGCGCAATCCAGATCAATCCATGCCATCTATGGCCTAAACGAACGAGGGCCGAAGAAGCTGCTTCAGGGGCCACTCTAGTTAGCTCAGTCAAACAACACACTTTCTAGGCCTAGTTCTTTTGATGGGTTTTTCGAAAAGCAGCTATATCCCTAATTTTCTGAGAAAGCTGGTTTTGAAAATATTATAAGGCTTTCAAAATGGTTAAGCATAAATTAATTAGAAAGCTTTGTAAAATTTTAAAACCAACTTTTCTAGGAAGCTAGGTAAGTCAAATTCTCGAAGAAGCCGCTAAAAGAACTATGCCCTACTTTGCCTCACTGTTTTCATTTTCTTTCTGCTGTTCCGTTCCATTTACATGCAAGGTTGTTTAGCTACGTCTCTCAGGTAGAAAATGGTGACGTAAGAATTTTCCAAAGCATGGATTTCGTTTGAAAAATCATGATTTTTTTGAAAATCATAAATCAATTTTTAAATTCATGAACAATTTTAAAAAAATCTTGAACGTTTTCTAAAAAACATGAACCATTTTTCGAATTTGATGAACTATTTAAAAAAATCAAACCAAATTTCTAAATTCTTGAATCAAATGAATAAATATGAACCAAATTTTGACATTCATGAACCAAATTATTAAATTCTTGAACCAAATTTTGATATTCATGAACCAAAATATTCCTAGACAATTTTACAAAAAACGTGAACATTTTCCAAAAATCAAGAACATTTTTTCTAAAAACATGATTTTTCTGAAATCATGAAAAAATAATAAATCTAAAACTTTTTAAAAGGAAAATAAAACAGAAAAGAAAAACATAAAAAACAAGAAAGCAGAAAGGAAAAAAGAAAAAGAAAAAAATATGACAAAAAAGAGAGAAAGAAGCTAGAGTGGGGCGACCCAATGCGGCGCGGATGTGCGCCGCAAGCCTCCCGGGCCGTATTGAGCGGTATTTAGCATTTGCGCCTATTTGGCTTGTAGCTCTCTACAGTCCTACCAGGTGGGCCCGTGGGAACTTGGCCCCAAACCCTGTGGTTGCAGGTTCGGCCCGTTAGTATGTTCTGCTTGCTGACAGGCACAAGACACAATGAAACAAAACAGGATTACATCACTCATGATTTCATTTGTAGGTTATATGATGGATCTGGGTGTTGTTAAGTCTTATGTAAAGAAGAAGCAAGGTCTGCCAGCACGATAAGACCAGGCTAGGTGAAGCAGATTAATGTTGATGCGGTCGTCTCTCGTGGGTGAAGACACAATGAAACCAAACAGGATTACATCACTCATGATTTCATTTGTACTCCCTCCGTTTCAAAATATAAGATAATTTAGGTTTATAAAAATAATATCTAGAGTTGTTTTGTTGTGTGATTCACTTCAAATCTAAGTAAATCTAGATACTAAAAGTAGTATAGATACATTTGCTTTAGAAAACTAAAACATGTTATATTTTGAAACGGAGAGAGTAGGTTATATGATGGATCTGGGTGATGTTAAGTCTCGTGTAAAGAAGAAGCAAGGTCTGCCAGCACGATAAGACCGAGCTAGGTGAAGCAGATTAATGTTGATACGGTCGTCTAATCATAGCAGACCCCTTGTTGCGTGTAACGTGCTTCAGAGGGTTCCTACTTCCTACCCTGGGTGTGGTAGCAGAGGTTGTAGAACTGTTGGGGTAAAGAGAACCCTGTGGAACGCATGAAAGCCCCAATGGTTTGATTTTCTACCTGGGCTACTGCGTGCTGTTTCCGGCCATGTGGGCTGTCTCGTGTCATTCTCAGCTTACCCTGATCCGATTACACACGCTTACTCATTTTTATGTACGCTACTACTAGCACGGTGAAGAAATTGCTAGAGGAAAAGTTCCAGAAATTGCCCAAGAGACCAAGAGATGAAAGTAGCTAAGGCCGGCACTAGCCATGTGGACTAAAGACACTGCACTGGTAAGTTAGCGCACCGGCAGCTTCAGAGCTGCTCGACTGGCCTAGCCCATTTCGGATCTCTCCGCACCATGTGTTAATGTTTTTCTTTAGATTTTTTTGAGTGGATTTTTCTTTGAGATTTGATAGCCATACGGCATACGAAATCTGTAAGTAGCGTTTTTTAAGCAATTTAACCAAAGATTCATAAAGAACAGAAGGCCTTTTCATTACCAGTGGATTTCTTTTATCGGGGGCATTATTAGTGGAATTGATTTTTTTAGGGGAACTAGTGGAATTGATGAGAGAAGTAGCAATAAGTGGGCTAGATATGATTTGACTGGGCCGAGCTTAGCTATTATTTTTAAATAATATATATTTTCTTTAGCCAATTTTTAAACACACAAAATTTGGAATTTCGTATTTTAGCGCGACCGCGGCAAACGGTGTGCCGACAGCCACTAATCGACACAAACATGGTATCGGTTTTCTTAAAGTTCGCTTCCTACTCAGCAGAAAGGTCTCCTTCAGGCTTGCCAAGAGTGACGCTAAGCAGTTTAGGTTTTCAAACCAGAGAACTGTTCTCTTGCGCCATCTCTTGTGCATGCCATCAAAAGAAAACGGCCTAGTAGCCGTGACTACACCAGTGGAATTCAGTTGCCTATAATCAGGTTTTTGGATTGTTGGACATATAAGCAATAATCCATATGATTTAATCCAAATAATAAACTGATAAAGCATGATCATACAGATAGTAGTAAAACCAATCATGCAGATCAACAAAGTAGATGAACATATTACATCTATACAAGACAAACCTATCACATCTACGCCAAACGCTAGAACTAGAAACTCTAGCATAATCCGAAAGAGAGAGATTGAGATCACATATGATGCAGTTGCGGCAGTAGCCGCGGCGGTAGCAGCAGCAGAGCTGACGCCCATGTTGAGGTTGCCGAAGAGGTCGCTGACGTCCGAGAAGAAGTCGTTGTTCGGGAACTCGTCGTCGGACGGCGTCGTGGTTGCCAGTAGTCGCGCTTGAGCGCTCCCCAAAAACCTGATCGCCCCTCACCCATACAGGTTCACGAGAGGCGGGTCCGGAGGCCTACTGTCCCGATCTGCGGTGCACGCCGCAAGCCGGGATGGGGGAGAGGAAAGCGGCGACGCAAGGTTCTAGAGGGTAGGCGCGTGTGTGTATTGATTCACCGATTAGGTTTAGCGCAGACGCTTATACAATGCAGGTTAGGGAGATCGTGGGCTCAGCCCACGTCCGATTCGGTAACAGTCCACGTCCATAAAAACTGGAAACGGATGTAATTAACGCGTCCGTTAATGACTCATAATCAGTTTTCCCAACCAGCAAAATAAAGCTCGGCTCGGCGATATTCTCGCAACCCGCAACCCGCGGCGCGCGCGCGCGTCGTGACGAGGCGTGGTGAGGCGAGGCGGCGTCGGAGGAGGAGTGCGCGAGGGCTACTCTTCTTGTCACACCTTAGTGAGTGGTGCAACACTCTACTATATAAGATGGTCCAACTCCCCTTCAACTAGCAATGTGGGACTAAACTTTAGCACGACTAGCACAGTCATATGCTGCCATATACAAGTGGGCCAAAGAGAATTTTAGAATTTATCTAATGGGCCAACAGCCCAATATACACCAAATTCCAACAATCCTCCACAAAGTCTCATTGGCACATCACAACACTTTTCTTCCAAAACATTTTTTTAACCGGTGTGTAGTGGAGACTGTTAAGTTAAACTTTCACGTTAAACTTCATGCTACGCTAGCTAGCAACTTGAATAGTGGACTATGCCTTGAACTACAAGTTTTCAGTGCGCTAGTTTCACACAAAATCTAGACCGGTACAAGGCTACCGTCGGCTTCCCCGCGGTTTGGAGCTTATGTGTCATACTCCAGGGCCTTTCATGAGTTTATTAGAGAGCAACCAACTCTCACGGACTGCGACGTTTGACAGTCAGACTCATATAGGTGTGTTCCTTAAGAGATGTTCTGCAGGACAACATCTTCGCTTATAAAAAGCCACTTGGAACACATTAAGATAAATATCAACCTGCCATGCAGATTAAGAGAGTATTGCATCTTTATGAAGATGTAAATATAATATGGGGATACTCTCCTCTCAGCTGACCAACAACTTGTCTCCCAGCTCTAATTCACGGGATCTCCGATCACATAGCGTGGGTTTCCACTGGGATCAACTCATAGCGTGGGTCTCAAACCCATCTCCCTCGATGCATTATCTATCACATTGAATGATAAACCCTTTGTGAAGGGATCTATCAGGTTCTTAGATGTTAGGATATAATCCAACGCAATAACCCCGGAGTTTCTCAGTTTCCTGACATATTTCAATCTTCTAATCACATGCCTTGATGACTTCATATTATCCTTAGAACTGTTTAATTTGACGATCACAGTTTGATTATCACAGTTCCTCGGGATGGCGGGTATTGGTTTTTCAACCACAGGTAAGTCCATCAAGATCTCACGAAGCCACTTTGCTTCAACAGTGGTTGTGTCTAATGCTATGAGTTCTGCTTCCATTGTTGACCTCGTTAAGATGGTCTGCTTGCAAGACTTCCAGGAAACGGCGCCACCACCAAGTGTAAACAAATAACCACTTGTGGCCTTAATCTCATCGGCATCAGATATCCAATTTGAATCACTATAACCCTCAAGTACCTGAAGATACCCAGTATACTAAATACCATAACTCTCAGTGCCTTCAAATAGCGCAAAACTCTTTCAAGAGCATGCCAATGATCATCTCCAGGATTTGACACAAATCGACTCAGTTTGCTTACAGCAAAGGAGATTTCAGGTCTAGTAGCGCTGGCTAAATACATGAGCGAGCCAATAATTTGAGAATATCTCAATTGATCTTTAGCAGTCCTTCGATTCTTTCGAAGTAGCACACTCGTATCATAGGGCGTTGGAGAAGAATTGCATTCGCCATACCCGAAGCGACCCAATATCTTTTCCACATAGTGAGACTGAAGCAACGTAATCCCACCATTGTCATCCTTTAGTAGCTTGATGTTTAATATTACATCAGCCACTCCCAAGTCCTTCATCTCAAAGCAGCGAGATAGGAACTCTTTGACCTCCTCGATAACAGTGAGGTTGGTCCTGAATATCAATATTTCATCAACATAGAGACACATAATAACTCCCTCGCCCCCACCATGGCGATAGTACACACATTTGTCATCTTCATTTACAACAAAGCCTTCAACAGTTAAAGTTCTTTCAAACTTCTCGTGCCACTGCTTAGAAGCTTGCTTAAGACCATACAAATACTTCACTAACTTACACACTTTTCCTTCTTGACCATCTACTACAAATCCGTGAGGCTGCTCCATATAAATTTCCTCATCTAGCTCTCCATTTAGAAAAGCTGTCTTAACGTCCATTTGATGAACGAGAAGACCATGTGAGGCAGCCAAGGAAAGTAGTACTCTAATAGTGGTCAATCTGGCTACAGGTGAGTAGGTATCAAAGAAGTCTTCACCTTCCTTTTGGGTATAACCCTTAGCCATAAGACGTGCCTTGTACTTTTCAATAGTACCATCAGGTCTAAGCTTTTTCTTGAACACCCACTTACATCCTACAGGTTTGCACCCATAAGGACGATCAGTGATTTCCCAATTACCATTAGCTAAGATGGAGTCCATCTCGCTTCGGATGGCTTCCTTCCAGTAGTCAGCATCTTGAGATCCATAGGCTTCTGAAATGGAAGTGGGGGTATCATCCACAAGGTACACAATGAAATCATCACCAAATAACTTTGCAGTCCTTTGTCTCTTGCTCCTTTTGGGAGCTTCATTTTCATCCTCCAAAGGATCATCAGAGTGTTCTATCGGCATAGTGCGTTCAGGAATTATAGAAAATTCCTGACTAGATGAACTAGTCATCTCCTGATTTGATGAGCTAGACATACCTTTCATAGGAAAGATGTCCTCAAAAAAAGTCGCATCATTCGACTCCATAATTGTATCAACATGCATGTCAGATACCTCATATTTTATTATCAAAAATCTATAGCCAATGCTATAAAAAGCGTATCCCAGAAAAACACAATCAACGGTTTTTGGTCCAAGCTTTCGCTTCTTGGGTATTGGAATATTGACTTTCGCCAAACAACCCCAAGTTCGTAAGTAAGAGAGTTTAAGCCTTTTCTTTTCCCATTCCTCAAATGGATTCATGGTTTTATCCTTTACAGGAACACTGTTTAGGACATGACACGCGGTCATTAGCGCGTCCCCCAACCATTCCTTGGAAAGACCCGATGTATCTAACATGGCGTTAACCAAATTAGTTAGAGTGCGGTTCTTCCTTTCGGCCACCCCATTTGAATGAGGTGGGTAGGGAGGCGTCCTCTCATGTATAATACCATGTTCCATACATAATAAATCAAATTCCTTTGAAAAGTACTCTCCACCATGATCCGACCTTAGCCGCTTGATTTTAAGATCAAGTTGGTTTTCTGCCCCAGCTTTATAGATTTTGAAGTAGTTCAAAGCTTCATCTTTAGATTTCAGAAAATTAACATAGCAGCATCTAGTGGAGTCATCAATCAACGTCATAAAGCATCTTTTTCCACCTTTTGTCAACACACCATTCATCTCACAAAGATCAGAATGTATAAGTTCCAGTGGTGCTAGGTTTCTCGGTTCCGCAGCCGTATGAGACTTGCGGGGTTTCTTTGCTTGCACACAAACTTGGCACTTAGAACCTTTGACAGTGGTAAATTTCGGAATTAAAATCATATTGGCTAGCCGCGTCATGCAACCAAAGTTAATATGTCAGAGTCGTGAATGCCAAACATTGGACTCATTATCATTGCAAACATGATTAATAACTTTAGTACATGAGTCTGACAAAGACAAGCGGAACAGACCTCCGCACTCATAACCCTTTCCAACAAATTGTACATACTTAGAAATTACAACTTTATTGGACTCAAAAACCAACTTAAAGCCATCTCGATATAAAAACGATCCGCTGACAAGATTCTTATTGATGGAGGGAACGTGCTACACATTCTTCAGCTGTACGGTCTTCCCCAAAGTAAACTTTAGATTTACCATACCAATACCATGAACAGAAGCACGTGAGCCATTTCCCATCAGCACGGAAGAGGTCCTTGAGACTTGATAAGAGGAAAACATGGAAATATCAGAACATACATGTGTATTAGCACCCATGTCTATCCACCAATCAGGAGAATGCCATACTGAAAGGATAGTAGGTAAAATACCGTATCCATCATCCTTCATCTCAGTATTGCTAATAACAACATTCACGGTCTTGCCGTTGTTCCCATGTTGACGCTTGTCAAAGCGATTAGGGCAGCTACGAGCCCAATGATCAGGATCACCACAGACGTGGCAAGAGCCTTTCCTCTTATCATTTTTCTTCTTGAAGTTGGTTGAGTGCGTGGCCTTGTTCTTGCCATCGAACTTTCCCTTTCCTTCAGTTTTGTTCTTATTCTTAAACTTGTGGGATTGGAAGTTTTTCCTCTGCATTAAATTGGCAGTAGAACCTCCCTCAAGTCCTCGAGCAGTTTTGTCCTTTGCTCTCGCCTTCTCTTCCACATGAAGAGACCCAATGAGATCCGTAACGGAAAACTCTTGTCTCTTATGTTTCAGAGAAGTAGCAAAGTTCCTCCACGAAGGAGGAAGCTTGGCAATAATGCCACCAGCCAAAAATTTGTCCGGTAAGGAACACTTGAACTGCTCAAGTTCTTTGGCAAGTGATTGTATCTCATGAGCTTGCTCAACGACGGAGCGCTCATCAAACATCCTATAGTCATAGACTTGTTCCATGACATACAGCTCAGTGCCAGCGTCCGAGACCCCAAACTTGGCCTCGAGCGCTTCCCACGCGTCCTTGTCATTATCAAATGACATATAAGGGTCAACAATGTTGTCCCCAAGAACACTGAACAACGCCGTCATAAACATGGTATCGGCTTTCTTGAAGTTCGCTTCCTGCTCAGCAGAAAGATCTCCTTCAGGCTTGACAAGAGTGGCGCTATAGCAGTTTAGGTTTTCAAACCAGAGAACTGTTCTCTTGCGCCATCTCTTATAGTGCATGCCATCAAAAGGAGGCAGCCTAGTAGCCGCGGCTACACTAGTGGAATTCAGTTGCCTATAATCAGGTTTTTGGATTGTTGGAAATATAAGCAATAATACATATGATTTAATCCAAATAATAAACTGATAAAGCATGATCATACAGACAGTAGTAAAACCAATCATGCAGATCAACAAAGTAGATGAACATATTACATCTATACAAGACAAACCTGTCACATCTACGCCAAACGCTAGAACTAGAAACTCTAGCATAATCCGAAAGAGAGAGATTGAGATCACATACGATGCAGTTGCGACAGTAGCCGCGACGGTAGCAGCAGCAGAGCTATCGCCCATGTTGAGGTTGCCGAAGAGGTCGCTAACGTCCGGGAAGAAGTCGTCGTTCGGGAACTCGTCGTCGGACGACGTCGTGGTTGCCAGTAGTCGCGCTTGAGCGCTCCCCAAAAACCTGATCGCTCCTCACCCGTACAGGTTCACGAGAGGCGGGGTTTCGGAGGCCTACTGTCCCGATCTGCGGTGCACGCCGCAAGCCGGGAAGGGGAAGACGAAAGCGGCGGTGCAAGGTTCTGGAGGGTAGGCGCGTGTGTGGATTGATTCACCGATTAGGTTTAGCGCAGACGCTTATATAATGCAGGTTAGGGAGATCGTGGGCTCAGCCCACGTCCGAATCGGTAACAGTCGACGTCCATAAAAACTGGAAACGGCTGTAATTAACGCGTCCGTTAATGAATCATAATCAATTTTCTCAACCAGCAAAATAAAACTCGGCTCGGCGAGATTCCCGCAACCCGTGGCGCGCGCGCGCGTCGTGCCGAAGCGAGGCGTGGCGAGGCGGGCGGTGTCGGAGGAGGAGTGCGCGAGGGCTACACTTCTTGTCACACCTTAGTGAGTGGTGCAACACTCTACTATATACGGTGGTCCAACTCCCCTTCAACTAGCAATGTGGGACTAAACTTTCGCACCACTAGCACAACCATATGCTGCCATATACAAGTGGGCCAAAGAGAATTTCAGAATTTGTCTAATGGGCCAACAACCCAATATACACCAAATTCCAACAATCCCCCACAAAGTCTCATTGGCACATCACAACAGTTTTCTTCCAGAACATTGTTTTATATACTGGTGTGTAGTGGAGACTGTTAAGTTGAACTTCCACGTTAAACTTCATGCTACGCTAGCTAGAAACTTGAATAGTGGACTATGCCTTAAACTACAAGTTTTCTGTGCGCTAGTTTCACACAAAATCTAGACCGGTACAGGGCTACCGTTGGCTTCCCCGCGGTTTGGAGCTTATGCGTCATACTCCAGGGCCTTTCATAAGTTTATTAGAGAGAACCCAACTCTCACAGACTGCGATATTTGACAGTCAGACTCATATAGGTGTGTTCCTCAAGAGATGTTCTACAGGACAACATTTCCGCTTATAAAAAGCCACTTAGAACACATTAAGATAAATATCAACCTGCTATGCAGATTAAGAGAGTATTGCATCTTTATGGAGATGTAAATATAATATGGGGATACTCTCCTCTCAGCTGACCAACAGCTTGTCTCCCAGCTCTAATTCACGGGATCTCCGATCACATAGCTGGGTTTCCACTGGGATCAACTCTTAGCGTGGGTCTCAAACCCATCTCCCTTGATGCATTATCTATCACATTGCGTGATAAACCCTTTGTGAAGGGATCTGCCATGTTCTTAGATGTTTGGATATAATCCAACGCAATAACTCCGGAGTTTCTCAGTTTCCTGATAGATTTCAATCTCCTCTTCACATGCCTTGATGACTTCATATTAACCTTAGAACTGTATACTTTAACGATCATAGTTTGATTATCACAGTTCATAGGGATGGCAGGTATTGTTTTTTCAACCATAGGTAAGTCCATCAAGAGCTCACGAAGCCACTCTGCTTCAACAGTGGCTGTGTCTAATGCTGTGAGTTCTGCTTCCATTGTTGACCTCGTTAAGATGGTCTGCTTGCAAGACTTCCAGGAAACAGCGCCACCACCAAGTGTAAAAAAAATAACAACTTGTGGCCTTAATCTCATCGGCATCATATATCCAATCTGAATCACTATAACCCTCAAGTACCCGAGGATACCTAGTATAGTAAATACCATAACTCGCAGTGCCTTTCAACTAGCGCAAAACTCTTTCAAGAGCATGCCAATGATCATCTCCAGGATTTGACACAAATCGACTCAGTTTTCTTACAGCAAAGGAGATGTCAGGTCTAGTAGCGCTGGCTAAATACATGAGCGAGCCAATAATTTGAGAATATCTCAATTGATCTTTAGCAGTCCTTCGATTCTTTCGATGTAGCACACTCGGATCATAGGGCGTTGGAGAAGAATTGCAGTCGCCATACCCGAAGCGACTCAATATCTTTTCCACATAGTGAGACTGAAGCAATGTAATCCCACCATTATCATCCTTTAGTAGCTTGATGTTTAATATTACATCAGCCACTCCCAAGTCCTTCATCTCAAAGCAGCGAGATAGGAACTCTTTGACCTCCTCGATAACATCGAGGTTGGTCCCGAATATCAATATGTCATCAACATAGAGACACATAAATAAGTCCCTCGCCCCCACCATTGCGATAGTACACACATTTGTCAGCTTCATTTACAACAAAGCCTCCAGCAGTTAAAATTCTTTCGAACTTCTCGTTCCACTGCTTAGGAGCTTGCTTAAGACCATACAAAGACTTCACTAACTTACACACTTGTCCTTCTTGACCATCTACTACAAATCCGTCAGGCTGCTCCATATAAATTTCCTCATCTAGCTCTCCATTTAGAAAAGCTGTCTTAACGTCCATTTGATGAACGAGAAGACCATGTGAGGCAGCCAAGGAAAGTAGTACTCGAATAGTGGTCAATCTGGCTATAGGGGAGTAGGTATCGAAGAAGTCTTCACCTTCCTTTTGGGTATAACCCTTAGCCATAAGACGTGCCTTGTACTTTTCAATAGTACCATCAGGTCTAAGCTTTTTCTTGAACACCCACTTACATCCTACAGGTTTGCACCCATAAGGACGATCAGTGATTTCCCAATTACCATTAGCTAAGATGGAGTCCATCTCGCTTCGGATGGCTTCCTTCCAGTAGTCAGCATCTTGAGATCCATAGGCTTCTGAAATGGAAGTGGGGGTATCATCCACAAGGCACACAATGAAATCATCACCAAATAACTTTGTAGTCCTTTGTCTCTTGCTCCTTTTGGGAGCTTCATTTTCATCCTCCAAAGGATCATTAGAGTGTTCTATCGGCATAGTGCATTCAGGAATTATAGAAAATTCCTGACTAGATGAACTAGTCATCTCCTGATTTGATGAGCTAGACATACCTTTCATAGGAAAGATGTCCTAAAAAAAGTCGCATCATTCGACTCCATAATTGTATCAACATGCATGTCAGATACCTCAGATTTTATTATCAAATATCTATAGCCAATGCTATAAAAAGCGTATCCCAGAAAAACACAATCAACGGTTTTTGGTCCAAGCTTTCGCTTCTTGGGTATTGGAATATTGACTTTCGCCAAACAACACCAAGTTCGTAAGTAAGAGAGTTTAAGCCTTTTCTTTTCCCATTCCTCAAATGAAGTCATGGTTTTATCCTTTACAGGAACACGGTTTAAGACATGACACGCGGTCATTAGCGCCTCCCCCCACCATTCCTTGGAAAGACCCAATGTATCTACATGGCGTTAATCAAATCAGTTAGAGTGTGGTTCTTCCTTTCGGCCACCCCATTTGACTGAGGTGAGTAGGGAGGCATGCTCTCATGTATAATACCATGTTCCATACAAAATAAATCAAATTCGTTTGAAAAGTACTCTCCACCACGATCCGACCTTAGCCGCTTGATTTTAAGATCAAGTTGGTTTTCTGCCTCAGCTTTATAGATTTTGAAGTAGTTCAAAGCTTCATCTTTAGATTTCAGAAAATAAACATAGCAGTATCTAGTGGAGTCATCAATCAACATCATAAAGTATCTTTTTCCACCTTTTGTCAACACACCATTCATCTCACAAAGATCAGAATGTATAAGTTCCAGTGGTGCTAGGTTTCTCGGTTCCGCAACCGTATGAGACTTGCGGGGTTGCTTTGCTTGCACACAAACTTGGCATTTAGAACCTTTGACAGTTGTAAATTTCGGAATTAAACTCATATTGGCTAGCCGCGTCATGCAACCGAAGTTAATATGACAGAGTCGTGAAGCCAAACATTGGACTCATTATCATTGCAAACATGATTAATAACTTTAGTACATGAGTCTGACAAAGACAAGCGGAACAGACCTCCGCACTCATAACCCTTTCCAACAAATTATACATACTTAGAAATTACAACTTTATTGGACTAAAAACCCAACTTAAAGCCATCTCGACATAAAAGCGATCCACTGACAAGATTCTTAGTGATGGAGAGAACGTGCTGCATATTTTTCAGCTGCATATTTTTTTATAGAAGCCAAATAAAAGGTTCTTTTTCCTCACAGACTTGTGTGCGAAATTAAAGTGTATAGATGTCCATATAAAACTTTCTTTTAGTTTTTAAATTTTGTTTTATGAATTTTTTATACTCCCTCCGTTGTAAAATAGATGTCTTAGATTTGTCAAAATTTGAATGAATCTAGATACTATTTAGTATGTAGGTTCATTCAAATTTTGAAAATTTTGAGACATCTAGTTTGAAACGGAGGGAGTACTATATTCATATGCACCGGTGACCCACACCGTCTCCGTAAACAAGAAACTTAGCCGCGGTGATATAGATTCCAACACCAAACAGCTATGCTCCTCTGGCACGCCACCCTCTGCCATAAAACCAAGGCAACCACGGTTCAGTTCGCGCCCTGGCAGAAACACTCGTCGCCCAGTTTCATCGAACATCTCTGCCCTATCCATCGAGACGCTGCACGTCACAGCAATGTCGCTCCCCGGTGCCAGCTCCTTTGCCGGCGTGCTTCTCCTCCTTGTCGTCCTCTCCACATGGCCGACGTGCCCCGCCGCGCACAACATCACCGCCATCCTCGCGGCGCGCCGGGACATGGCCGAGTTCAGCGGCCTGCTCACGGCCACGGGCCTCGCGGACGACATCAACGAGCGCAACACCATCACGGTCCTCGCCGTCAGCGACGCCGACATGGCGCCGCTCAAGGCGCGGCATCTCTCACGGGAGGCGCTCCACCACGTGCTCTCCCTCCACGTCCTCGTCGACTACTACGACCGCGCCAAGCTGCACCGCCTCCCCGGCGGCTCCGCGGTCGTGTCCACCCTGTTCCAGGCCTCCGGCGACGCGCCCGGGAGCGCCGGCATGGTGGAGATCTCCGAGCGCCGGGGCGGGACCGTGGCCTTCGTGCCCCAGGAGGACGGCGACCACGACGTGCATGCGCCCGCCGTGCTCTTCGTCAAGTCCGTGCACGAGGCGCCCTACAACATCTCGGTGCTGCAGGTGGGCGCCCTCATGTCGTCCCCGGCCGCCGAGGCCCCCTCGTCGTCCGAGACTCCAAGCAGGCACAAGGCTACCAACGTGGCGTCGAAGAACGGGACGCGTCCAGGCGATGATGATGCCGCTGCTGACGCGCCTTCGCGTGATGGCGACGAAGGAGGAGATCGTGCGGACGGAGGAGGAGACGGCGCGAAGAAGAACGGCGCGATCGGCGCGGCTCCGGGCTGGCTATCCTTTGGCTGGGCGTTCGTGCTGGCGATCAAGATTATCATGGTGCTCGTTTGAACGAAGGTTATATATTGCCTGCGACTGTGTGTTGTGAATTTCTGTTTTGGCTTCCTCGGTCTTGTTCTCGATCGTGTCAGTATTTATTGGGGGTTCAGTGAGTGCTTTGGTTAGCTAGGTTCTTATGATGATTTCATTGTTATGTTGTCAAGAGAGGTTTGCTGGATTAGAGTCCTGATGCATCTACTGTTTCTAGTCCAGACTCCGGATCTGGCGATAAATCTTGGGCGGTATAATGCACTCTTATGTAATCGCTGCATGACATAAATGCTTTGTTGCAAGTCCATTGGAACCTCTATCATGACATAAATCGAAACTGAAAATCAGCAATGTATGAATTTGTCTCACAATTTTCAGATTTTTTTTTTTACTTTCATGCAAAACTATTAACGCATGATCGCAATTTACTTTAATAATGCAACACTAGTACTAGTTTCGAGAACAAGATACCCATCCACATGATCATGAACATACACTGTCAGTGCAGCACACGCACCGTACAGTGCGCAACTCATCACGAAATCCATCAATCAGCTAGGCTAGGTAGCTTTGCCCGGATCAGGCCGACAGCCTTTGCCGCAGGCCTCTGCGCCCTCTTTGCCTCTCCAGCATATTTAGGCAATACGCGAGCACATGCATCCCTGCGACCGCGAGAGTGGAGCACGATCCATTCGATCTCCAGCCGACCGACGTGTTTGTTCGTCGAGCGAGCCATGCATGTGTAATTAATGTTTACACACGCATCGATTTGATTTTTACAAATTAGCTGAGGCCAAGGCAAGCGGCCGATCGAGGCCGATCGTTTTGGGTCATCAGGTAAAAACTCGCATTTGTTCACGCTGACGATCTGAGATCAAAGACCGACGCTAGCTAGTGCTTTGGCAACCGGCCCGGCCGGCCAGATGGGTCGATTTGATTATCGGCAAGGCTGCTGTGACCGCATCGTCCGGGGGCTTGATTTGCTTGCCTGGTACGTCTTGGATCTCGCCAAAAGACCTCTGCAACGCCTTGCCTGCACGAGCTGTACACACAGGGAGCTTTGCCGAAAGAATGGTACAGTACGCCCGTAGCCGTGTAGGAACAGTAAAGGGAAAAGGAGGGGAGACTGGGGAGGTGGTGAAAGTGAAACAAATTAAAAGAGGTTTCTGCGAGGAGTGAGCTGGACCGGGCATGCATGTATGCATGTGTCGATCGGCTGTCCGCGCGTATACGGGAAGATGACCTCACGTCGTCTCGGAGGGCGGCGATCTGCGGATGCACGCTACCTCTGGCCTTTTTTATTTATTTTGCGCATCGGGGGCAGTTCTTGGGACATTGCCACGGCAAAACAGCTAAAAAACGTGTTCTCTATTTGGTTTGGTTGTTCATCGTAAACATTTTTTGATTGGCCCCGCAGAAATACACACAACATTGTTTGGTTACATACGAGCTCAATCTTTACCCTGACCTCTACCTCGCTCACACCATCACACTTGAACAATAGAATAGAGATACGCAGATATACTCGTCTACGAATCGCCAAAACAACAAAAAAAAACTAACAACACGGGAGATGTGCAAAACTGCGAGGTGAAGCTACTTCTTACAGGAAATTTCAAATGCGATGATGAAAAATTCTTCTAAACAAGTTATAGGTATGAACATAAAATCGAGAAGTTACAATTAACAATACTGGGAGTCGACGCCCGGAATGGAACCACGTCGTCGTTCCTGATCTTTTCTATGTACACCTCCTAATGAAACGATATAGTGATAAGCTAGATTATCAAGAGACACATGACAAAGAAAAGACATGTTGGAGTAATCGAAAAAATTACGATACAAGAGTTGTGCTAAATAATTATATGTGGCTAGTGCTTAAAGGAAATTTTAAACGGTGGACTATGTGCGGTTAATTTGACAAAATTTATTTTAAGAAGCTCCAAACATCAACAAGAAATCATTAATGCGCATCTTTTTCATGTAGATGTTATTTTTAATCGAAGCATGGTTGAGTTAATAAGAAGGGTTAGAGCTCTATTAGGAAAAGGCCTAGTGGCGGCGAACGGAAAAGGAGTTTCGGGACGTTGAACCCGCACGTCACTAATCTCACGCCACTGGTAGGAAGTAGTGGTGGCGTCTTCAACGAACACCCATCAGTAGTTTATCTAGTGGTGGCGTTTCTGGCAAACGCCACCATTACATATCATAATAGTAGTGCTTTCTATAAGCGCAACCATTACATACATGTTTATGGCGTTCCCGTTATTTTGAGCGCCACCAGTGAGTTTTCAAAAATTTGAAAAAAATCGGGTGCATCCAATTGAATATTCACAGCACTGCAAGATATATTCACACAGTTAACTATATATAGTAGCATATCATTACAATCAACTACATATAGTTGAGCTAGCTAACTACATAGCACTAACTACTAGTCCTTAAAATAATTATCGGCAAGGTCTGTGCCATACCTATTGGCAGCAGCAGGAATCTCGTCATCTCAGTTCACCTTGGACCATAAAAAAAGATGCGGTTCGCCTCGTTCATGACTTGGACTGTGTAGGTCTGTGCAGGTTGCTTCAGAGGCAGAAGATCGACCTAAAACTTTCCATGCTGCCACAACGGCCAATCGAAATGGTTCAGAAACTTAACTCTAAACTTGCAGGGTATGTTCTGCGTATAGAATCATAAAAAGTAACAATTAGCATCTAATTCAGTTGTAGGGTATATATAATTTGATTGCTTATGAATGGATATACCATACTAACTTCGTAGTTATAAGGGAGCACTATGACAACCTTCTTGGTCTTCCACCCTTGGTAACCATAATTCTCACACCCATCATCATTTATTATACCTGCATATCATCATGCAAACTTAGTTATATAGACCATTTTAGCATCATAAGTAGCAAAATATATCAACATAACACATAAGTAAGATTAGCTAGCATCATAAGTAGCACAATATATGAACATAACACATAAGTAGTACGATAAGTAGCATAAGAGTCACATGAGAGCATCCTAAACTTGAGTATACCCAGTGTCAGTGACGTCGTCATCACCCAAGCGGTCCCAGAAAGAGGACGATAGACTGCTAGAGTCTTCCTGCTGCGTGTCGAAGGGGCCGGGCTGACACTGCTGCTGCGTGCCGAAGAGGCCAGCCTCGTCCTGTTCGCGCTGCTGCCGCTACTGCCTCTTGCTAAGGACCTCGTACTGGACCGCCATCACCTGGGGATCAAGTAGGAGATCCTTGACCAAGGGGTCATCCTCCTCGCGACGATGGCGCGCCAGCTGCCTCTCTGCCTGCCGGTGCTCCCTCTCCTCAGCTCTCGTGGCGATCCTCATGCCATCTTGCACTAACAGATGCGCCATGTGACAGTCCTCCTCAAAGTTGACGACCGCTCTCGGCCCCAAGTGCTAGATCGCGGCACATTCGTAGGTGCGGGTCGCCTGCCACAGGCACCTGAAGGTACCTTACTAGATCTTCCTGTTATCCACTCTGATCCGAGCTGCCCAAGTCGGGGTCCTTATGGGTTTCTGGTGAACACCATGAAACCTCAGCTCCGGCTTCGACATGATAATAATTAAACAACAACATTTCATACAACTGTTAGTCAACATATAAGAAATATATATATATATATACATTTGCTACATCTATCCCTAAAGTTATTTAGATTTTCTACCCCTAAAATCATTTATACTAAATCATCTACAATCATCTATCTAGGTTTTCCTACTAGTGTTACTATCACTATCTAATTAACATTCCTATATCTAAAAATTTATCCCAAATTTGATATCTCTAAAGCAATATCTAACATTCCTATATCTAGCATATTTATATCTAGAATTTCTAGGATCATTATCTACCATATACATCTACAATTTCTATTTTTTTATAAAAAAGGGGAGGAGTGGAGGGTGGCTCACCGCGAGGTCGGTGACGAGGCTCGGCGATGGGAAGGTTGTAGCGACTGGTGGCTCGGGAGGGCTGGTGGGAGGTTGCAGCTACCGGTGGCTTAGGGGAGGGGGGTTGAAGCGACCGGCGGTGGCAAATTGAGCGGTCGTCGGATGTGGCCGGGGTGGCGGCGGACGCGCATGGTCGGTGACGAGCCTCAGGGAGGGAGAGGTTGCAGCGACCGGCAGCGGCAAATCGAACAGAGTCGTCGGAAGCGTGGCGGCGACGACAGGGAGAGGGGAAGATCTGCAGGGCGGCGATGGCAAGGAGAGAGGGGAAGATAGGAGGAGGGGTGTGTCGGCAATGTGTAAATGAGAGGGGTCCGAGCCGTGAGGAGGACGTAGGATAATTAATTGTGTACCCGTGGCGTTTAAATGAATCCAATGCCACCACTAGCTTACATATTGGGGCGGTCCTGAAGCCAACGCCACTATTACCTTTGTCGCGACTGCGTATAGGGACCCTCCTGTTTATGGCGTTTGTCTATACACGGACACTACTATTAGTGTTTACTGGTGGCATTCTCATATATTTAAACGTTGTTACTATTTTGTCTATAAGTGGTGGCACGCATTATATATTAGATGCCACCAGTAAAATAAAATTTTCTACTAGTGAAGAAGACAAAGTTTAAAAAAATATGAGAAGAAGCAATCCACATGTCTAGGTTGGAGCGCTAGAAACAAAAAAATCAAGCTAGCTGAAAACGGCCAATTCGAGCATTCCCAACAGGCCTAGAGATGCTTTGTGGTACGCGCGAAGCAGCACGCGAAGGTAGCTCAGGCCACCAATCAACCCGATTTACTTATCTCTAGGGCATGACTGCAAATCATCATAATATTTAATCCGAAATAAGCAATAATAAAACATGACTATAAGTGCAGGAATTAACCTAATCGTGTATACTAGCAGAATAGATGAACAGATCACATTAAACCAAAATAAGCAGATCGCATCTATTCCAAAGGCTAGTACAAAAAACTGTAACAGAAACTGAACTAGATTGGATCAGATTGCGTACGGTGCTGGAGGAGGAATCGGGTTCACGTTCAGGTTGGCGTTGAGGTTCACGTTGACACCAGTATCATCACCCATGTCGTCGATGTAGAGCCTGCTGATGTCCGGGAAGAA
This sequence comes from Avena atlantica, assembly GCA_910589765.1. NCBI lineage: Eukaryota > Viridiplantae > Streptophyta > Magnoliopsida > Poales > Poaceae > Avena > Avena atlantica. The sequence continues at coordinate 186,666,868 of OU342738.1, forward strand.
GTCCTCATCGGGGAAGGAGTGGTCGGTCGACATGATGCCGTCAGTAGTCACGCAGACGCGCTTCCCAAAAACCTGATCGCCCCTCAACCGTACAGGTTCACGAGAGACGGTGGTTCCGGAGGCCTACTGTCCCGTTATCCGGTGCACGCCGGAAGAGGGGATGGAGAAGGTGTAGCGGCGGGGCAAGGTTCTGGAGGCAGAGAGAAAGATGTGTGTAACTTGTATTAGGGTTTACGGCTGAGCCGTTTATATATAGCGCCGGTCGAGTAAGACGTGGGGCGCAACCCACGTCGAGTAGTAACAACCCACATTTCCGGAAAGACCGGAAACGGCTGACTGAAAATAACTCGCACAATAATTTTACCGAGCAGCAAAAAGATAAGATCGGCACCGAGGCAAACCGCGCGCGCGTCATGACGAGGCGAGGCGAGGCGTGGCAAGGCGGGCGGCGGAGAAGGAGAAGCGCGTGTGTATGCCACTCCTCTTCACTCTCTTTAGGAGGTAGTGAAACACTCTACTATATATATTGGTCCAACTCACTCCAAACTAGCAAGGTGAGACTAAACTTTGGTGCCATCCCTTGCTAGGCATGAAAGGGCCATGAGAATTTCAGAATTTGTATTAGGCTATGGGCCAAAGCCCAAACCCAAATTCCAACAATCCCCCGCAAAGTCTCATAGGCACATATCATCACATCACATCAATTAGTTCCAGACCATTGTTTATATACCGATGCGAGGTGGAGACTATTAAGTTGAACTTCCACTTAGAATTTCATGCGACACTAGATTGCAACTTGAATAGTGGACTATGCCTTGAACTACAAGTTTGGTGCGCACTAGTTTCACACAAGGTCTAGACCGATACAGAGCTGCCGTGAGGCTTCCCCGCGGTTTGGAGCTTATGTGTCATACTCCATGGCCTTTCATGAGTTTATTAGAGAGCACCCAACTCCCACTGACTGCGACGTTTGACAGTCAGACTCATATATGTGTGTTCTTTAGAATATGTTCTACAGGACGACATCTTTGCTTTAAACAAGCCACTCAGAACACATTAAGGTGAATACCAACCTGCCATGTAGAATAGGAGAGTATTGCATTTATACAGAGTGGTAGTATACTGTAATGATACTCTCCTCCCAGTTGACCAACAACTTGTCTCCCAATTCTACTTCACGGGATCTCCGATCACATAGAGCGGGTTACCACTGTGAGCAACTCAAAATGTGGGTCTCAAACCCATCTCCCTCGATGCATTATCTATCACATTACGTGATAGACCCTTTGTGAAGGGATCTACCAGATTTTTAGATATTTGGATATAGTCCAATGCAATAACTCCGGAGTTTCTCATTTTCCTGACAGATTTTAATCTCCTCTTCACATGTCTTGATGACTTCATATTATCCTTAGAACTATTTATTTTGATGATCACAGTTTGATTATCACAGTTCATAAGGATTGCGGGTATTGGTTTTTCAACTACAGGTAAGTTCATCAAGAGTTCACGAAGCCACTCTGCTTCAACAGTGGCCGTGTCTAATGCTGTGAGTTCTGCTTCCATAGTTAACCTCGTTAAGATTGTGTGCTTGCAAGACTTCTGTCACATCCCAAAATTTTCCAAATTTTGAAACGTGAAAAATAAATAAACAAAATAAATAAATGTTGAAATTTAGGGTGAAAAGAAACTTTTTGATTCCAAATGGAAACATTAAAACCCATCTTGAACAATTTGAATAAAATGGAATCCAACAAATTTCAATCAAGTGAAATGCATTCATCAATGAAACATGTCTTGAAATTTAAACTCTTGGAAAAGTTAAACCAAAATTCTAAAACCCTAATGGAATAAATCATTTCCAAGATCTCCCAAAGACTATGGATTTGATCCATATAAAAATCTATCAACAAACATTTATAAATGATCAAGAATGATAAATAAAAATATTATAAAACCATAGAAATTGGTTTTATTTAATTTGGAGTCATGGATAAAATCTTATGAATTTAATAAGATAAAGGAATTAAATTTCCAAAGCTAATAAAGCTCCTATCTAAATTCCATACCAAATTATGAGAAAATAATCCTAAAGAGATATAAAAGGATAAACAAATATTAAATAAAATTATACAAATCGGAATCACCAATTTTGGATCTATAAATAAAATGATATGGATTTTATGAGAAAAAGAAAGAAAGAAAATAAATAAGGAATATTTAAAAGCCAAATTAAATCTTGGCCAAATCCATAAACAAATGAAATGAAAGATTATGGAATAATAAAAGGAATGAAAGATTGTTTAAAATCTAAGGAATGAACAATATCAAATTTTATTTAAATAAAGACAATTTGCCCAAATAATAAATCCCAAGAAAATTATTTGAATGAGAATTTAATCTTGAGTTAAATCGATAAGCAAATGGAATAAAGATTATCCAAATCCAAATAAAATAAAGGAATAAAGAATAATCAAATGAAAGTATATGAGACCAAACCATATTCTAATTATATTTAAATGGAGACAAAATCCCTTAAGTAAATGATTAATTAAATCATGAGAAAATAATAAATGGGAATTTACCAAATGGGAATTTATATGGAATTAAAACCATATTTGATTTTATTGGAATAAAGACAATTGCCTAATTTAAATGATTAATAAATCATATTAAAAATATTTCAAATAATTCAAAGTGAATTATTTAACACCCTATTAAATAAATAAAACCTACTGAAAAAGGTTTGGTGAAAAATTAGAATTCAAATAAGAGTTTGAAAATATAATTAAAATCTTATTTGATTAAAGGCAAGTGTCTATTTTAAGTAAATAATAAACCATAAATGAATAAAATAATTATTCTAAAATGGTCCTTAAAATACAATAATAAACCAGTATAAAACTTACTGAAAGTTGTGAAGAGTTTGAATTCAAACAAGTATTTGAAATCATTTGAATAAATTCAAAACAAAAAAAGAAATCAGAAAAAGAATAGGAAAAAGAATAAAAAAAGGTAAACAACCCAGCCCAGAACCAGCCGAGCCCACTAAGCCCAGCAGCCAGCTCACCCGGCACCTCCCCTTTCTCTGGCTATTCCTTTTCTCACGCGCGAACCAACCCACTCATCTTGCTGACACCCCGGACCCGTGCCACGCTGGCATCGTCTTCCTCGCGTGAAACTCGTCCCCTCTTTCCTCCTCGCCGTTACTAGCATTTGAAGACGGCTTCAATTCGCGGTGATGCCGCGACCATTACTCGCCGTGACTGTGCCCTATTAATCGCCAAGGTCTCCTCTTCCTTTTCCCCCAGACCTCACCCCACCGGAGCCACCAGGCTGCTACAATTTTGACCTTGAACTCCCTCTGCCCAACGACACTCCAATGATGATTCCGGCCGCTCCTCGCCTCCCCTTGCTCCCTGGAACCCACGAGCATACTCCCCATCCTCTTGCGCATCTCCCAGTAACACCAGCTCACTTGCACACGCTGTGAAACCTCGGCAACCTCTTCGACAGAGCACCGCCGCCGTCGACAGCAACTCCGTCGAGCTCCCTCGGTATCTTCTAACTTCCCCTCTTCCTCTCGTTGATACGTGCGTGATCCCCAACAACGTACGCATCTAACGGAACCCTCTGTATGTCTTAGCGTGGTCCATAGCGTCACCACCATCTTCAACAGTGAGCGCCTGACGCTGACAGCAACTACAGCGAGCAATCGACGACACGTCCGAGCGCCCCCTGCCTTCCCGCGAGTACGTTGAGCATCAGCAATGCACGGAGATTCTGGTGAGCCACCCCACTCCTCCTCTAGCTTCCTGTATCGCCAGCACTGTCATCGTCTGAGCGCGCCGCCGCCAGCCACCGTCGCCGCGCCGCCCATCTCTGGTCGAATCGATGTGAGCCTTTAAATGCAAATCATGTGGTTGTGTTAGATGAAATTAAGCGAAACGTTATCTTTTGATCTGGGCCGCACAGATCTAATTAGATCCAACGCTCCACGTAACGCGATCCTCATGAACCGGTACCAACCAATGAGGTTGTGACACGTAGCCAGAGTCATGTTTTAAAAACAGAAATAAATCTATTAGATGTTTGATTTTATAAAATTCATAACTTTTAATCCACACGTTCAAATTTTACAAATTTTATATCACTGGATTCATAAAAATGAGTAATTTCCAACCATGCCCTTTGTTTAATGAATTTCTTCTGTAAAATTGGCTGTTTTTGCGGAAACATGTGTAGGCATATTTTGTGTATAAAATTCATTCTAAAATTAATTAGGGTAAAATATTTTTTAAATGGATTGGTTTGAACCTACTGACCATAGAAACCAACTTATGGATTTAAAAGTGTATTTTGTTAAACTAAAGAATACATCTTTGAATAAAAGCATTTCTAGTTAAATAAAAATATTCTTTATGTTTTAAAAATGCTTTTTGAGTAAAACCTTTTGAAAATGGTTTGAATTAAACTCTCTGACCCTAAACACCAATTTTTTGGATTTAAAAATATATTTGGTGAACCCTATAAAATTATTACTTTGTTTAAAGGCATTTCCAACAAAATAAAATGTTGCTTTGATTTAAGATTTGATTTTGAATGAAACCCTTTGTAAATGGAATTGTTTTCAAACATTATGACCATAAAAATTAATATTGGTGTTTAAAAACATTTTGGCTAACACTAGAAATTATTATTTGAATAAAATCAATTCTAGCAAAACAAAAGAGATTTAAAGTGGCCATTTTCACTAACTTGTTATCAAATGGTTTTTCCACATTTATAAATGACCAATAGGTGTTTCATAATGTTTATAACCTATTAGAATCCACTTTTCCAAACAAAACAATCTTTGGCATGCTTGCATGCATTGCTTTGTTTTTATTATTTTATGTGTTGAATTGTTTGAATGTTAGTTTTGAAATTGTGCCTTGCTTGATTGAATTGTAGTGGAATTTGAAGAGTGTAGCTATTGCAAGATCAAGGAGTGAACTTATATTCTCTACCAAAAAAGGCAAGTGGTGCTTCAAACTTTTGTCCCATTATTTTCACTATGCATTAGTGATAGTTCTAAGTAGGACTTGCATGGAATTTTACTAAGTATGATATGCCATGGGAAATCCTTGTAGATGATGCCTTAGTAGAATTTTCCCTAAGTTAAGATCCCTACTACTATCATGCTTAGCTTAGCTAGTAGAAAACAAGGGTGGATTATATTCATGCTATGGAATATTTCTAAGTCTATGACTTGTGTTTTGTTTAATAAAACAACTATGTGAATGAATCACCTGGGTGGAATGGTGAGAATGGATTTATGTTGAGTGGTTACACAAGGCCAGGGGACTGGTGAACCTTGTGTATCACACTTGTGGAATGCCACCTAGGAACAAAGAGATTTGAGATGTCAAATGTTGAGAAGCTTCAAGTGCAATCACTTGGCATTATGGGCTATGCCTGGATCATATAGGTTGCAATAACTTAGCCAAATGGACAGTTGGTGGTAGGGGATGATAGGTTTGGAGCGCGTCCATTTTGGTCTAAGGGAAGGCTTCTGAAAGATATTGTCTCGATGCATGTCGAGTCTTGTGGGGAAAGTGCACCACCTCTGCAGAGATTAAAATCTAAGTACTTAGCTGTGTCCCTAGCAATGGACAATTTGAGCATCAAGACATGGAAGCTATCAAGAATCTCCTCATCCCAATTTCTAAGTTAAAAACTTGTGGTTGAACAAGGGTTAAAGGATCTTCAATCAATGATTGGTAGATGCCTTGGGTAATTTTGACAAACAAAAACTTAGTGTTTTCAAATGATAAGTAAAATCTATTTTGAGAAAAGCAAGCCTAAGCTCCACTTAGCCAAATGCATGTAGATGATAGATACCACTTTTCTACCATAGTATCACTTGCCAATACAATTCAAATGTATTGACCCTTGAGGCTGTAACTTATTATGTTGCAGGTTTGTTTGATGTTAGTGAAGTGTGTTGAATAGGATTACAAGTCTACAACCAACATGATTGCCTGTGGCACTTTGAAGATGAAGGACTCCATGCTACATAGTTATTTCTGCTGCATTGTAATGAGATAGCCAAATGAGCTATGTAAGATGTAATGAATTATTTTATTCCTGGTTATAAAGTTGTATTATGACCTTTGTTTCTTGATATTACATCTTAACTGTGGATGCTAGCTACTGATCCAGGGACTAGCATTGTAAACACATGGATCTCTACCTTATTAAAGGTTGGGACCTGTACAGATGGTATCAGAGCACTGTGTTGCCTGTAGGATTGTAACCCTAGGATTGAACAAAACCCCTTAGAAAAATAGGAGTTGTATTTATTCCAAAACTTATTTACAAACAATCTTGTAAACTCTTTTCCCAACCATTTTTGTTTTAAATTCTACATCTCTTCTATTTCAACTTGATGGACAAAGCCTCCACCATGAGCAAAGACTTCAACATGAGCAAGGACTTCACCAACTCAAATGACTTCAACTTCGACTTCAACAACACCAATGACTTCAACTTTAGTTTCACCAAGGACTTCAACTTGGACATCACCAAGAACTACAAATGAGACATGGACAATACACAAGAGTTGAAGACTAAGGAAACACAACTTAGAAGGAACCATCAACACCTTTGAAGTTTTGTGACCAAGACACAAGAATTTTTCCAAGGAAGCCATGATCTTGTTCATGAAGAAAAAACCAAGAAGAATGGAATGATCTCAAGTGAATCCTATAGTTGGACCACCATACTAGTTATTAGTTAAACCCACCAACTTGTGTTGTGTAGCAAAAATATTTTGTTGCCTAAAAATGTGCTTGAACTTGTTGATTGAGTGGAATGTTGTTTGTGATTTCTTGCACATAGCTTGTGTGAATTGTTGTGTGTGATTAGACTTCTTCCTTAGAAAACTTTTGCCTATTCTAATCCCAATCCAACCCAAACAGATGACTTCTCCAAGAAACTCCAACATCAAGAATGTTGACAACAACAACCAAGAGATGCTTCTAGCAACCCAAGCCCAGTTGAATCAAGTGACAACTCAGTTTATAGCCAACAACAATGAGTTAGACCCAACCATGCAAAAGTTTGTGGAAACCCAATATCAATTGTTGCAAAGGATGACCAATCAAATGATCAACATGATAAGCAAATCTTCCCAAGGAGATTGTGACAACAATTGTGTCAAGGATGATATTATAGAAGGAACTCAAGCTTGCAATATTTGTGGAGACATGGAACACACTTCCAAAGAGCATGAGGATAAATGCCCTAATTGTGAAGAGAAACATCCAACCAAACAATGCCCCACATCTCAAGTGACTTGTTTCCTATGTGAAGGAAATGATCATGTCCCTATCCAATGCCCCATCTATCCTATAGTTTAACAAATGAAGCAAGATGGAATGCATCAAATGTTTGGAAACCTCCATAAGGGAACAACTTCTATCAAGAAGTATGAAGACAAAGGCAAACCTCAGATTAAACCTCCATACATTAGGATTCTCCTTGATGGACAAAAGAGGAAACATAGGTATTATCCAAGGAATTGTTCAAGGAACCCAGGAAGCTTTCCCACTTTTGAGGTGAGATATGAAGAGCATGAACTAGAAGAACTCCTAGCTTTGGAGAAACCCAAGAATAAGAAGAAAAACCAAGGAAACAAACAAGAGACAATGATACCAAAGATAAAGAAGGATATTAGCCAAGTGATGTGCAACAACTGCAAAAAGCTAGGTCATTATGCATCACATTGTACAGAAAAGAAGAAGTACAAGACAAACAAGCCTATGAAGTATCTCAGCCTTGTCACATGTTTCAAGTGTGGAAACAAAGGAAACTATGCAGATATCTGTCCAGAGAAGTTTCATCAAGACCTCAAGTAAGCCAAGATGTATTGAAAACCTTTTTAAGGGTGGTAGTACCCTAGTTGCCTTAAAGCCAACTTGTAACCTCTAGCCTTCCCAAATCTTGGTACGAGATTTCTTTTAAGGGTGGTAGCCTGCCACATCCGAAATTTTTCCAAATTTTGAAATGTGAAAAATAAATAAACAAAATAAATAACTGTTGAAATTTAGGGTGAAAAGAAACTTTTTGATTCCAAATGGAAACATTAAAACCCATCTTGAACAATTTGAATAAAATGGAATCCAACAAATTTCAATCAAGTGAAATGCATTCATCAATGAAAGTGTCTTGAAATTTAAACTCTTGGAAAAGTTAAACCAAAACTCTAAAACCCTAATGGAATAAATCATTTCCAAGATCTCCCAAAGAATATGGATTTGATCCATATAAAAATCTATCAACAAACATTTATAAATGATCAAGAATGAAAAATAAAAATATTATAAAACCATAAAAATTGGTTTCATTTAATTTGGAGTCATGGATAAAATCTTATGAATTTAATAAGATAAAGGAATTAAATTTCCAAAGCTAATAAAGCTCCTATCTAAAATCCATACCAAATTATGAGCAAATAATCCTAAAGATATATAAAAGGATAAACAAATATTAAATAAAATTATACAAATTGGAATCACCAATTTTGGATCTACAAATAAAAAGATATGGATTTTATGAGAAAAAGAAAGAAAGAAAATAAATAAGGAATATTTAAAAGCCAAATTAAATCTTGGCCAAATCCATAAACAAATGAAATGAAAGACTATAGAATAATAAAAGGAATAAAAGATTGTTTAAATAAAATCTAAGGAATGAACAATATCCAATTTTATTTAAATAAAGACAGTTTGCCTAAATAATAAATCCCAAGAAAATTATTTGGAAGATAATTTAATCTTGAGTTAAATCCATAAGAAAATGGAATAAAGATGATCCAAATCCAAATAAAATAAAGGAATAATGAATAATCAAATGAAAGTATATGAGACCAAACCATATTCTAATTATATTTAAATGGAGACAAAATCCCTTAAGTAAATGATTAATTAAATCATGAGAAAATAATAAATGGGAATTTACCAAAGTGGATTGAAAAGTTATCTAATTAACTTAAAAGAATTATACGAATAAAATTTATATGGAATTAAAACCATATTTGATTTTATTGGAATAAAGACAATTGCCCAATTTAAATGATTAATAAATCATATTAAATTTTTTAAAATAATTCAAAGTGAATTATTTAACACCCTATTAAATAAATAAAACCTACTGAAAAAGGTTTGGTGAAAAATTAGAATTCAAATAATAGTTTGAAAATATAATTAAAATCTTATTTGATTAAAGGCAAGTGTCTATTTTAAATAAATATTAAACCATAAATGAATAAAATAATTATTCTAAAATGGTCCTTAAAATACAATAATAAACCAGTATAAAACTTACTGAAAGTTGTGAAGAGTTTGAATTCAAACAAGTATTTGAAATCATTTCAATAAATTCAAAACATAAAATAAATCAGAAAAAGAAAAGGAAAAAGAATAAAAAAGGGAAACAACCCAGCCCAGAACCAGCCCAGCCCACTAAGCCCAGCAGCCAACCCACCCGGCACCTCCCCTCTCTCTGGCTATTCCTTTTCTCACGCGTGAACCAACCCACTCATCTTGCTGACACCCCGGACCCACGCCACGCTGGCATCGTCTTCCTCGCGTGAAACCCGCCCCCTCTTTCCTCCTCCCCGATACTGGCATTTTAAGACGACTTCAATTCGCGTTGATGCCACGACCATTACTTGACGCGACTGTGCCCTATTAATCGCCAAGGTATCCTCTCCTTTTCCTCCAGACCTCACCCCACCGGAGCCACCAGGCTGCTACAATTTTAACCTCGAACTCCCTCTGCCCGACGACACTCTGGCGACGATTCTGGCCGCTCCTGGCCTCCCCTTTCTCCCTGGAACCCACGAGCATACTCCCCAGCCTCTTGCGCATCTCCCAATAACACCAGCTCAGTCGTGCGCGCTCTGAAACCTCAGCAAACTCTTCGACAGAGCACCGCCACCATCGACAGCAACTCCGTCGAGCTCCCCCGGTATCTTCTCACTTCCCCTCTTCCTCTCGTTGATACGTGCGTGATCCTCAGCAACATACGCATCTAACACAACCCTCTGTATGTCTTAGCATGGTCCGTGGCATCGCCACCGTCTTCAACAGTGAGCGCTCGACGCAGACAATAACTACAACGAGCAATCGACGACACGTCCGAGCGCCCCCTGCCTTCCTGCAAGTACGTTGAGCATCAGCAACGCACGGTGATTCTGGTGAGTGTAACATCCCAAAAATTTTGAACTTGGATCATCAAACTCTAAACATCAAAATTAGGGTTAACAAAAACTTTTCTAAATAAATTTATGAAAGCATGCATATGTGTATGCATTTCATTTTGAAATTCTTTTGAACCACCTTGTTTGTGTGTTTCCTTGCTTGTAAAATGTTGCTTAGGTGAAATAAACATCATCTAAACGTTTCCCAAACTTTTCCTAAATGAGTGAATGGTCATTTTGACCAATTTAACTCCCATGCCTACTTTGGCTGTCTCAAACTTTCAGAACCTAACAGAAACTTCTCTGGATCTTTGCACCCCTTGAATGTACTTATAACAAGGTATCAAGGCCCACTTTGTGATCATACAGAAACTTTCAAATGCATAGTTTAAATGACAATTCAAAATTGAATCTTTATCATATGGGAAGATCACACTTTTTCAAAAACCACTCAAACAATCTCAACTTTCAAAACCCAAGCATCTGCAGACTCACCAGCACCAATCTAGCACACCCACCAAAAATCTTATCAAAATTCAAAACTTGAATTCTTGCGGCCATTTCATCAAACACTTGGCAGATTCAAATCAAACTGGCCTAACTTCACTGTTTGGAGCAGTAATTGGGCTAAGCAATGTTCACCATTGATCACCCTTGTCTCCCCCAGTGCCAACCAGTGCTTGGACCAACCCTAGCCCCTACCCTTTGCTCCATGCCATGCCAACCCGAGCACCCCCTTGCCAGTCGATAATGGCTAGCTAGCTAGAGCAAGCACCAAGCCAAAACAACATGTCTAGGAGGCAGCCCACCATCCACTGCCACTTCCTGTCCAGTGCTCGAACCCTGCCAGCCACTGGACCACACGAACGGACCGTGCCCAGACCGCCAGCGACCATGCCGAGCACGCGCCAGAGCGCCACCCTCGACCGAAGCCCACAGACCACGCGCCACCCTCGCCGCGTGCATACACGATCTCACCGTAAACCGTTCCTTTAGTATCTGTACGGGGATTTGGGTCTGAGGTGTATTGCATGAGGTGTAGCACCATGAAATTGACGATTTGAGCTCCGCCGCGCAACAACGTGTTAATCCGGTGTCATCCATGATACTTGGGAGCCGTTGCTCCGGTCATGTAAACGTTCCCAGTCGGTATGTTTCCACCGACCCAGGAGACCGCTAGACATCCCCGTTCGCCGCCCCGTGACGCACAACCACCGCTCGCCATCGAAGACGCCGCCTCTGCCGCGCAGAGCGTCGCGTGTTCCAGACCAAACCGCATCGCCCCTACAAGTGCATTAAAGCCGTAGAGCATCGCCAGGAGACCACTAAGCGATCGCCACCGCCGGCCATGCCTCTAGCAGCCCGTAGCCATGTCGCCACCGTCGCCCGCCCATGCCGTTCGGTCTCACCGTCGAGACTATAAATAGAGGACTCCCCCACTCGAATTCTTCACACCATTCCACTCCTCTCTCACCCAGAACCACCTCACCTCAGTCCCGGAGCAAGGCGAGCAGCGCATCGCCGGAATTTCACCGGAGCCCGCCGCCTCTGGAGAAGAAGGGCGCCATCGATTTCGTCCACCCCAGGAGCTGCCGCCACCACCCCTGAGTTCGCCGTCGTCGACTTCGTCGTTCGCCCGTCTCGCCGACCTTCGCCTGAACCCCGGTGAGCCCCCAACAACCTCCACTGGCCGCGCTAGGTTTCTGTCTCGCCGACGTTGCCCAACGTCGACGATGACTCTCAGCCGTTGGATTAGAACCAGATCGAACGACCCACATCGCCTCATACCGCTTCGCATCCCTTGTCTCACTGACGAGTGGGGACAGCCACTTAACCAGCCCGCGGAAGCGCTACGCTTAGCAGGCCGGCCCGTTAACTTTTCCTGCGCAGCCTAGTTATTTGAATTAAACCTTTTCCATTTAATTTCAAACACACTTCTGTACCCAATTTCAAAAATCAACCCAGGTCGATTCAGTGCACCAAATTGAATGAAACTAATTTTGTTAGAAAGGTCTGGGAATGCTGAATCCAAGCCCGTTGGATTCAAGTCATTTCGATCTATAGATCACTCATGGTAAAAATAACAAGGCAGAAACTTTTCTACATTCAAACATTTTTCAAATTTAAACCATAATAGCTTTTGAGTTGATTCCAACTCTCAAAAATCACATTTAACCATACCTTTCAGAATATATATAAATATATAGGTTTACTTACAGAAATAATGTTCAAGTAATAAAAGAATGCTACATAGGCATTTCTAGTCACTTTATTTAATTAAAATAAAAGGGTAAAACCTTATTAAATTGTGACACCACTTTAAATCATATTCCCATGGACTAAAATATGTGGTGATGACATGTGTCAACATGATCCCATGTTTGGTTTGGAGAATATTAAATCTTAAGTAGTTTTTCAATGAGTAGAAATTACTTTTCTAAAAATAAAAGGAATTAAACCAAGCCATAATCTTGTAATGTTAGAGATGATGTTAGATCATCTATAGGACCCTTGTGTGTGATGATTGCAAGTATTTAAGTATTGTTTGGTGATTGTGTACCTCGTATTTATTCATAGACGCTAGTACCGACCAAGGATACGAGGAGGAAGGAGGATTCTATGAAGAAGAAGCCGAGGAGAACTTCAACCACTGCTCTGCACAAGGCAAGCTAACACTTGCAAGATACCCTACTTATGCAAGCTGATACTATACCAATGCAAGCTAACACTTGCAATTATGAAAGTTAGATAACCTACGCAATGCACTAAGCATGCTTGGTTAGACATATTTGATGACACACAATCCTAGTTTTACTTGCAAGCTTCTTACTTTATTTCTTTATCAAAGCTCTTACTTAGAGTTTACTCCAGAGATTGGTAGATACTAGAAAGATATGTGAAGGTTGCATAAAGAGCATAAAATTTGGCCTAAGCTAGATAATCTTGATGTCATCCTAAGGCATGAGATTGAACTTAGCTAAAACTCCACTAGTTTACCACCCCTCATCAGTGCTTACTCCCACCTGTAGATGCTAGTGATAAGCATAAAACTTGATCAACTTTAGATGGGAATACTTGGTGGAAAAATGGTTATGAAAACCTTGGAATGATGGATCATTCTATTGAAATGTTTTGGACATGTGTTATATAACACTTGATGATTTTGGTGATGAAAATGTTGAGGCATGAGCCTTAGCCCTTTATAAAACTGATGGTTTTCTGGATGCGATACCATTCCAATTTTATCGTACAACAACAATACCCGAAGATTGGTTAGGGCTTGACTGGAAACTTATATACCTTAGTATTAGCTCCCTCACGGCCAAGTTCTGAGCTGAGGCTGCCTGGTGAAGATTGTCCACCTGTGCAGTAGCCAAGATGACAGTTGGTCATGGTTGGGAGGCCAAACTCACAGGAGAGGTGCTTATACTAGGGCGTGTAATTGAAAGGTTAGGATTGATTATCCGCATACTGAGTATGGTGAATTCAGGATTTGTTCCTGACGGATGTATCGAATGTTGTGGTGAAAGTGTACAATCTCTGCAGAGTGTCAAACTATTCGAATAGCCGCGTCAGCGGTTATGGACAGTTGGAGTGGCCATACTGTTCCCCCGTCAGACTTTTCAAAATGACTTGTGAAACAAAGTGAGACTTTGACTTGACCAAAACAGGGTTATGGCATGAGATACAAGTTCCCATTTAGGTGTTATAAAACTTGAACTAGCATTAGTTGCTTCTAAACTTAGTAGAGATAAATCTGGCTTTTGCAAAACAACCCTAGAGCCTAGTGTCCTATTATCCAAAAACCCCTTTACCTGTTAGTATTAGTTTGCGAGTACTTAAAGAGTACTCATGGCTTTGTCCCTGGCTATTCCCATGGCCAGACTATGAAGAGGAGTACCTGGAGGATGGACCCCAGGAAGGTTACGACAACTAGGATCATCTCCTATCGTCAGCATTGCCTGTGACCCCGAAGATGGAGCTTCGCCTATGCTACCGTTATTATTACGTCTTCCGCTACTTGATGTTGTATTAAAACTGGATCATGAGATCCCTATTTGTGTAAGAACTTATGTACGATTGTAATGGATGATGTACTATGGTATCCAATTCTGTTATGTCTCGCAAAAATTGTAATCCTGGGATTGCGATGTATGGCATAACAGGCATCTGGGATTAAAAATACGGGTGTTGACAAGTTGGTATCAGAGCCATCCTGACCATAGGAGACCCTAGTTAGACTGGACGTTTGAATCAAAAACTTAGTTTCAACACCAAAGAAAACAAATATTTACAAAAACTTATTCTTATTCTTATCCCTTTGATTCTTTCATGAAAATTCATGTTCCTCAAAAACCCTTGCAAAATACCTAAAATTTTGACACACTTGATCACTCTGCTAACCTACTCATCCTCTATTCTTATTGATGGACGTGAAGTACAACAAGTTTTATCAGTTGGCGAATGGAGGAGGCCTTATCTTTGAGACGGATTTGGACCAGCTTTCGGAACTTCTGGAGCATCCGCACCCCGAGTTCTTCGGAGCTCAGCTCAATGATCAAGGAGGAGAAGATCTGCAGTGGCTAATTGTTGCAAGTCTCAGAGGAAAGATTGAACCTCCCACTGCTGAGGGAATTCAGTTTACCTTAAGAGAGAACAACTGGCTCGATGGACTTGCCAGGGCCATGCAGGAAGCTCTTTCCCGTCTGTGTGGGCAGAGCATCAATCAGATCAAGGGTACTCGCTTTGAGTTTTGCCCGAGGCGTGATGCAAATGGACAACCCTTGGAAGCCCCATACCACCCCAAACTAAAGACTCAATTGGACCACCTTAGCTTCATGATGTACGATCGTCAGCAAGAGTTAGACAACTGCCATGACTACTCCAACCACAAGTCTTCCATCATCAAGACGAAGGACCAAACCATCGCCATGCTAGCAAGGGATCGCAAGTCTCGCCGCCGTCAACTCGACAAGAAGGAGCGCATCATTGCCCGTCTTCGCCACCGCATCTCATCTTTGGAGGAGACCATCCACGAGAGAGACATGCAGTTGGAGGAAAGGGAGAATGCCGGAGAGGATCTTCGTGGAGACCCCTACTCCTATCTCAACGATGACGATGATTTTCTGGAGGATCAGGCTATGGATTTCTTCACCGATAAAGATGATTTCGCCTTCATCGATGATGATGAGGATGATAAGGCCACAGATTCCAAGGAGTAGTAGCACTCGAGCACTAGCGTAGTGAGTAGTATTCGGTCCCACTATATCGTAGTTCTCAGAATGGTTCTTAAAACCATCTGTTTTTCTTTGTTGTGGTGTGTGTTGTATCGTGTGCTATGAATGAATGAATGAAAAAGCAAGTTGCTAGAAAATCTGAGTCAAACTTTTTTTTTTCAAAGATCCAAAAACTTAGAAATCTCCCTCTTTTCTCATGATCTATCTCAATCTTCAGATGCCACGTGGAGGAAGTGGTTCATCCCCGGACCCGATGTTGCAGATTCTGCAAATGTTGACTTCTGACCGCAAAGCTGAAAGAGCGGAACGTCAAGCCAACCTAGCCACCCTTCAGCAGATAGCCCAGCTATCCCACAACAACCAAGGCCATGGAAATCAGGACAACCATGGATCTAAGCTCAAGAATTTCCAGAATACCAACCCACCTGTTTTCACTAAGTCAGAAGAACCCCTAGACGCCGATGATTGGCTGCAAACCATTGAAAATAACCTAGAAGTCGCCGGAGTGGAAGCCAACGAGAAAGTTCTGTTTGCAACCCACTATCTAGCCGGAGATGCCAGGCATGGTGGAACAGTGTTCGCGCAATGACCGGAGGTCAGATGATGATCTAGGAGGAATTCAAGGTCAAGTTTAGCAGAACCCACGTGCCACCAGGTTTGATCAAGAGAATGAGAGACGAGTTCAGAGAGCTGAAGCAGGGAAGGATGACTGTAGTGGAATACCGTGACAAATTTTTGTCATTAGCTAGGTATGCCCCGGATGATATCGACACCGAAGCCAAGAAGAAAGAAAGATTCTTGAATGGTCTGCATGATGAAATGCAGACTGTGTTAGTCAATATCCCCTTTGTCGATATTGAAGCCCTTGTGGACTCTGCTATCCAGATGGAAGGAAAGATCAACCAAGACAATGAGAACCGCAAGTGTCGCATGATGCATCAACCAGGAACCCATCAGACCCCAAAGTATCGCCCCGACCCATCTCCAGGATTTGCCCCAAGAACCAACAGACCCCCGATGAACCGTCCGACCTATCCCAACCGTGGAAACCCTAGGCCCGGAGGAAATCACAACAACCCCGGCAACGCTAGCAATTTCAATCGTGCGCCACCCAAGTTCAACAACAACAATGCTACCGCCAACACCAACACTACCCCTAGGACTGGAAGCAATGTGGTGCCTGTAGCAGCAAAGGACAAGTCGCAAGTGACTTGTTATGACTGTGGGAATAAAAGCCACTATTCCAACGAGTGCCCCAACAAGAAGAATGCTACAGCCCCCAATGCCAATGTCCCAGCTCAGCAGCAGCGTCGTGTTCAGCCAGGAAGAAGATTTTCCCCAGGGAATTCACTCAACTGCAACGGCCGTCTTTTTCTCATGCATGCTGAAGAAGCTCAGGAAGCGCCAGACGTCGTGCTGGGTATGTTTTCTGTTAATTCAGTACTTGCAAGAGTGTTGTTTGATTCTGGTGCATCGCATTCATTTATCACCGAAGAATTTGCATGCACTAGTAAGATCCAACCAACCAAACTGAAGCATGTTATGATTGTTCAAATTCCCGGATCAACCACTAAGGCTAGGCAAATTTCCAAAGCCGTCCCTATCCGAACATAAAGGCTTGGAAGTACTCGGAACTAAAGGCTTGGAAGCAGTAATAGGAATGGATTGGATGTCCAAACATAAAGGATTGATTGACTGTGCAAAGAAAGCCATAACCATGACCAGTACTGCCGGAATATCAGTCGAGCATATATCTGAAACCTTACCTCGCCAATTAAAATGCAACAAGAGTATAGACCAACCTACCATTGACCAAGTCCGGATAGTCTGTGAATACCTCGATGTATTTCCAGATGTTTTGTCCGGTATGCCCCCATATCGGGATATCGAGTTTATCATCGAACTAATTCCCGGAACAGGACCCATAGCCCAGAGACCATATAGTATGAACCCGTTAGAGCTAGCAGAATTGAAGAAGCAACTGGATTCCATGTTGGAAATTGGATTAATTCAACCAAGTGCGTCCCCATGGAGATCACCTGTCTTTTTTGTGGACAATATGGATGGAGGTAACCGTTTGTGTACGGATTATCGTAGGTTGAATGATGTCACCATCAAGAACAAGTACCCCTTGCCCAAGATAGAAGATTTGTTTGATCAGTTGACCGGTGCCAAAGTGTTTTCTAAGATTGATCTTAGAACTGTCTATCACCAACTCAAAATTCGTGTAGAGGATATTCCAAAGACTGCCTTTACCACCAGATATGGATTGTATGAGTATACAGTCATGTCTTTCGGACTAACCAATGCCCCCTCTTATTTCATGAATCTCATGAATAAGATTTTCATGGACTTCCTGGATAAGTTTGTTGTTGTTTTCATCGATGACATTCTGATCTATTCCAAATCAGAAGAAGAACATGAGCTACACCTAAGGACCATTTTTGGAACCCTTAGAGAGCATCAGTTGTATGCAAAGTTTAGCAAATGTGAATTCTGGTTGCAGGAGGTAGGATTCCTCGATCACATTGTATCAGCCGGAGGAATTGCTGTTGACCCTGCCAAAGTGAAAGATGTAGAAGATTGGCAAGCCCCAACCACTCAAACCCAAGTTCGTGCATTTCTCGGATTGGCGGGATATTACCGCAAATTCGTAGAAGGATTCTCTAGTATCGCCAGACCCATGACCCAATTGCTGAAGAAGGACAAGAAGTTTGAATGGATCGACAAATGTGAAGCGAGTTTTCAAGAACTCAAGAGGAGATTGATTTCAGCCCCAATCTTGATCATGCCAGATATCACGAAGCCCTTCGATGTTTATTGTGATGCATCCAAGATCGGTCTCGGATGTGTGCTAATGCAAGAAGGCAAAGTTATATCTTATCTATCTCGACAACTGAAACAACATGAGCAAAAGTACCCAACCCATGACCTCGAACTCGCAGCCGTAGTTCTAGCCCTGAAAACATGGAGACATTACCTGATGGGAAACCGTTGTGAGATCTATACGGATCATAAGAGCCTAAAGTATATATTCACTCAGAAGGAGCTGAATATGAGGCAGAGAAGATGGATTGAGATAATCAAGGATTACGACCTGGACATTCACTATCATCCTGGTAAAGCCAACGTGGTAGCCGATGCCCTTAGCAGATTACCGTGCCGCTTGAACTCCATGATTTTGAAGGAGCAACCAAGTTTGCACAAAGAGATGGAAGACTTTAGAATGGAATTAGTAAGTGAAGGATTTTTGGCTAGCATAGAACTCTAGCCCACTTTGATCAGTCAGATTAAAGAGGCGCAGAAGGAAAATGCTAGTATTGACAGAATCAAGCGTCGTATCGGTACAGGCAAAGTACCTGGATTCACCGAGGACGAAGAAGGAATTTTGTGGTACAAAGGACGCCTTTGTGTACCAGCAGATTCTGAGTTGAAAGGAGTTATCTTGAAGGAGGCTCATGATACTCTTTATTCTATCCATCCCGGAGGAACTAAGATGTATCAAGATTTGAAAGAGCAATTTTGGTGGCATAAGATGAAGAGAGAAATCGGAAGCTATATCGCCAAGTGTGATATTTGTCAGCGAGCCAAGGCAGGACATCAAAGACCCGTTGGATTGTTGCAACCCTTGCAGATTCCGGAATGGAAATGGGATTCTGTAGGAATGGACTTTATCACTGGACTGCCTACTTCTAGTAGGGGAAATGACTCTATCTCAGTCATAGTGGACAGATTGTCCAAAGTCGCCCATTTCTTGCCCGTCAAGACCACATATCAGAGTTCAAAACTAGCAGAGTTGTACATCGCTAGAATCGTTAGTTTGCATGGAGTCCCCAAGAACATCGTATCGGATCGACGAACTCAGTTTACCTCGAGATTCTGGAAGAAAGTCCAAGAAGGTTTAGGTACCCGCTTAGATTTCAGTACCGCGTATCACCCTCAGACCGATGGACAAACGGAGCGAGTAAATCAAATACTCGAAGATATGCTTAGAGCATGTGTGTTAGAATATGGATCCAAGTGGGAAGACTGTCTGCCGTTTGCAGAATTTTCATACAACAACAGTTATCAAGCCAGTTTGCAAATGGCACCATTTGAATTCATGTACGGAAGGAAGTGTCGTACCCCTTTGAACTGGTCGAAAGTAGGAGAGAGTCAGATTTTTGGACCCTACATCCTATGAGAAGAAGAAGAGATGGTTCACAAGATTCGTGAGCACCTCAAGACAGCCCAATCCAGACAAAAGAGTTACGCCGACAAGAGACGTAGAGACCTCGCCTTCAACATAGGAGATTTTGTTTATCTGAAAGTGTCCCCATTGAAGGGAATGCAGCGTTTCCAACTCAAAGGAAGGTTATCCCCCAGATATATCGGACCTTTCAAGATTTTGAACCGTCGAGGAGACGTATCGTATCAATTGGAACTACCCGAAGAGATGTCAGCCGTGCACAATGTATTCCATATCTCATTACTTCGCAAGTGTCTCTAAGTCCCCGAGAAGACCGAAGTGTTCAAAAATATCGACCACCGGACCATAGAGATCAACGATGACCTGACCTATCCTGAAGTACCCATACGTATTTTGGAAGAAGCTTTTTGAACTACCTGAACCCGGAGCATCAAGTTTCTCAAGATTCAGTGGAGCAACCACACAGAAGAGGAAGCCACCTGGGAGCGCGAAGATCACATCAGGACAGAGTTTCCCGATCTCAAATCCTAGGTAATCTTTTCGTCCTTGTTCAAATCTCGGGACGAGATTTTGTTTAAGGGGGGAAGGTTTGTAACATCCCAAAAATATTGAACTTGGATCATCAAATTCTAAACATCAAAATTAGGGTTAACAAAAACTTTTCTAAATAAATGAAAGCATGCATATGTGTATGCATTTCATTTTGAAATTCTTTTGAACCACCTTGTTTGTGTGTTACCTTGCTTGTAAAATGTTGCTTAGGTGAAATAAACATCATCTAAACATTTCCCAAACTTTTCCTAAAGACAAGTAAATCAAAACAAATAAAATGAGTGAATGGTCATTTTGACCAATTTAACTCCCATGCCTACTTTGGCTGTTTCAAACTTTCAGAACCTAACAGAAACTTCTCTGGACCTTTGCACCCCTTGAATGTACTCATAACAAGGTATCAAGGCCCACTTTGTGATCATCCAGAAACTTTCAAATGCATAGTTTAAATGACAATTCAAAATTGAATCTTTATCATATGGGAAGATCACACTTTTTCAAAAACCACTCAAACAAGCTCAACTTTCAAAACCCAAGCATCTGCAGACTCACCAGCACCAATCTAGCACACCCACCAAAAATCTTGTCAAAATTCAAAACTTGAATTCTTGCGGCCATTTCATCAAACACTTGGCAGATTTAAATCAAACTGGCCTAACTTCACTGTTTGGAGCAGTAATTGGGCTAAGCAATGTTCACCATTGATCACCCTTGTCTCCCCCAGTGCCAACCAGTGCTTGGACCAACCCTAGCCCCTACCCTTTGCTCCATGCCATGCCAACCCGAGCACCCCCTTGCCAGCCGACAATGGCTAGCTAGCCAGAGCAAGCACCAAGCCAAAACAACATGTCTGGGAGGTAGCCCACCGTCCACCGCCACTCCCTGTCCAGCGCTCGAACCCTGCCAGCCACTGGACCACACGAACGGACCGCGCCCAGACTGCCAGCGACCATGCCGAGCACGCGCCAGAGCGCCACCCTCGACCGAAGCCCACAGACCGCGCGCCGCCCTCGTCGCGTGCATACACGATCACCACCGACCCAGGAGACCTCCAGACATCCCCGTTCGCCGCCCCGTGACGCACAGCCACCGCTCGCCGTTGAAGACGCCGCCTCTGCCACGCAGAGCGTCGTGTGTTCCAGACCAAACCGCACCGCCCCTACAAGCGCATTAAAGCCGTAGATCATCGCCAGGAGACCACCAAGCGATCGTCACCGCCGGCCATGCCTCTAGCAGCCCGTAGCCATGTCGCCACCATCGCCCGCCCATGTCGTTCGGTCTCACCGTCGAGACTATAAATAGAGGACTCCCCCACTCAAATTCTTCACACCATTCCACTCCTCTCTCACCTAGAACCACCCCACCTTAGTCCCGAAGCAAAGCGAGCAGCGCATCGCCGGAATTTCACCAGACCCCGCCGCCTCTGGAGAAGAAGGGCGCCCTCGATTTCGTCCACCCCAGGAGCTGCCGCGACCACCCCTGAGTTCGCCGTCGTTGACTTCGTCGTTCGCCCGCCTCGCCGACCCTCGACTGAACCCCGATGAGCCCCCAGCAACCCCCACTGGCCGCGCTAGGTTTCTGTCTCGCCGGTGTTGCCCAACGTCGACGATGACTTTCAGCCGTTGGATTATAACCAGATCGAACGACCCACATCGCCCCATACCGCTTCGCACCCCTGTCTCACTGACGAGTGGGGACAGCCACTTAACCAGCCCGCGGAAGCGCTACGCTTAGCAGGCCGGCCCGTTAACTTCTGCCGCGCAACCCAGTTATTTGAATTAAACCTTTTCCATTTAGTTTCAAACACACTTCTGTACCCAATTTCAAAAATCAACCCAGGTCGATTCAGTGCACCAAATTGAATGAAACTAATTTTTTTAGAAAGGTCTAGAAATGCTGAATCCAAGACCGTTGGATTCAAGTCATTTGGATCTATAGATCACCCATGGTAAAAATAACAAGGCAGAAGCTTTTCTGCATTCAATTTTTTTTTTCAAATTTAAACAATAATAGCTTTTGAGTTTATTCCAACTCTCAAAATCACATTTAACCATACCTTTCAGAATATATAAAAATATATAGGTTTACTTACAGAAATAATGTTCAAGTAATAAAAGAATGCTACATAGGCATTTCTAGTCACTTTATTTAATTAAAATAAAAGGGTAAAACCTTATTAAATTGTGACACCACTTTAAATCATATTCCCATGGACTAAAATATGTGGTGATGACATGTGTCAACATGATCCCATGTTTGGTTTGGAGAATATTAAATCTTAAGTAGTGTTTCAATGAGTAGAAATTACTTTTCTAAAAATAAAAGGAATTAAACCAAGCCTTAATCTTGTAATGTTAGAGATGATGTTAGATCATCTATAGGACCCTTGTGTGTGATGATTGCAAGTAGTTGTAGGGTTCGCAGCATACCCTTGCAAGATACCCTACTTATGCAAGCTGATACTATACCAATGCAAGCTAACACTTGCAATTATGAAAGTTAGATAACCTATGCAATGCACTAAGCATGCTTGGTTAGACATATTTGATGACACACAATCCTAGTTTTACTTGCAAGCTTCTTACTTTATTTCTTTATCAAAGCTCTTACTTAGAGTTTACTTCAGAGATTGGTAGATACTAGAAAGATATGTGAAGGTTGCATAAAGAGCATAAAATTTGGCCTAAGCTAGATAATCTTGATGTCATCCTAAGGCATGATATTGAACTTAGCTAAAACTCCACTAGTTTACCACCCCTCATCAGTGCTTACCCCCACCTGTAGATGCTAGTGATAAGCATAAAACTTGATCAACTTTAGATGGGAATACTTGGTGGAAAAATGGTTATGAAATCCTTGGAATGATGGATCATTCTATTGAAATGTTTTGGACATGTGTTTCAGAACACTTGATGATTTTGGTGATGAAAATGTTGAGGCACGAGCCTTAGCCCTTTATAAAACTGATGGTTGTCTGGATGCGATACCATTCCAATTTTATCGTACAACCATAATACCCGAAGATTGGGTAGGGCTTGACTGGAAACTTATATACCTTAGTATTAGCTCCCTCATGGCCAAGGTCTGAGCTGAGGGTACCTTGTGAAAATTGTCCACCTGTGCAGTACCCAAGATGACAGTTGGTCATGGTTGGGAGGCCAAACTCACAGGAGAGGTGCTTATACTAGGGCGTGTAATTGAAAGGTTAGGATTGATTATCCGAATACTGAGTATGTTGAATTCAGGATTTGTTCCTGACGGATGTATCGAATGTTAATGTTGTGGTGAAAGTGTACAATATCTGCAGAGTGTCAAACTATTCAAATAGCCGCGTCCGTGGTTGTGGACAGTTGGAGTGGCCATACTGTTCCCCCGTCAGACTTTTCAAAATGACTTGTGAAACAAAGTGAGACTTTGACTTGACCACAACAGGGTTATGGCATGAGATACAGGTTCCCATTTAGGTGTTATAAAACTTGAACTAGCATTAGTTGCTTCTAAACTTAGTAGAGATAAATCTGGCTTTTGCAAAACAACCCTAGAGCCTAGTGTCCTATTATCCAAAAACCCCTTTACCTGCTAGTATTAGTTTGCGAGTACTTAAAGAGTACTCATGGCTTTGTCCCTGGCTATTCCCATGGCCAGACTATGAAGAGGAGTACCTGGAGGATGGACCCCAGGAAGGTTACGACAACTAGGATCATATCCCATCGTCAGCATTGCCTGTGACCCCGAAGATGGAGCTTCGCCTACGCTACCGTTATTATTACGTATTCCGCTGCTTGATGTTGTATTAAAACTGGATCATGAGATCCCTATTTGTGTAAGAACTTATGTACGGTTGTAATGGATGATGTACTATGGTATCCAATTCTGTTATGTCTCGCAAAAATGGTAATCCTGGAATTGCGATGTATGGCATAACAGGCATCTGGGATTAAAAATTCGGGTGTTGACAGTGAGCCACCCCACTCCTCCTCTAGCTTCCTGTATCGCCGGCACTGTCATCGTCTGAGCGTGCTGCCACCAGCCACCGTCGTCGCGCCGCCCATCTCTGGTCGAATCGATGTGAGCCGTTAGATGCAAATCCTGTGGTTGTGTTAAATGAACTTAAGCGAAATGTTATCTTTTGATTTGGGCCGCACAGATCTAATTAGATCCAACGCTCCACGTAGCGCGATCCTCACGAACCGGTACCAGCCAATGAGGTTGTGACACGTAGCCAGAATCAGGTTTTAAAAACAGAAATGAATCTATTAGATGTTTGATTTTGTAAAATTCATAACTTTTAATCCACACGTCCAAATTTTACGAATGTTATATCACTGGATTCAGAAAAATGAGTACTTTCCAACCATGCCCTTTGTTTAATAAATTTCTTCTGTAAAATTGGTTGTTTTTGCAGAAACATGTGTAGGCATATTTTGTGTATAAAATTCATTCTAAAATTAATTTTAGGGTAAAATCTTTTGTAAATGGATTGGCTTGAACCTACTGAACATATAAAACAACTTATGGATTTAAAAGTATATTTTGTGAAACTAAAGAATAAATCTTTGAATAAAAGTATTTCTAGTTAAATAAAAATATTATTTATGTTTTAAAAATGATTTTTGAGTAAAACCTTTTGAAAATGGTTTGAATTAAACTCTCTGACCCTGAACACCAAGTTTTTGGATTTAAAAATATATTTGGTGAACCCTATAAATTTATTACTTTGTTTAAAGGCATTTCCAACAAAATAAAATGTTGCTTTGATTTAAGATTTGATTTTGAATGAAACCCTTTGTAAATGGAATTGTTTTAAAACATTATGACCATAAAAATTAATATTGGTGTTTAAAAACATTTTGGCTAACACTAGAAATTATTCTTTGAATAAAATCAATTCTAGCAAAACAAAAGAGATTTAAAGTTGCCATTTTCACTAACTTGTTATCAGATGGTTTTGCCACATTTATAAATGACCAATAGGTGTTTTATAATGTTTATAACCTATTAGAAACCACTTTTCCAAACAAAACAATCTCTGGCATGCTTGCATGCATTGCTTTGTTTTTATTATTTTATGTGTTGAATTGTTTGAATGTTAGTTTTGAAATTGTGCCTTGCTTGATTGAATTGTAGTGGAATTTGAAGAGTGTAGCTATTGCAAGATTAAGGAGTGAACTTATATTCTCTACCAAAAAAGGCAAGTGGTGCTTCATACTTTTGTCCCATTATTTTCACTATGCATTAGTGATATTTCTAAGTAGGACTTGCATGGAATTTTACTAAGTATGATATGCCATGGTAAATACTTGTAGATGATGCCTTAGTAGAATTTTCCCTAAGTTAAGATCCCTACTACTATCATGCTTAGCTTAGCTAGTAGAAAACAAGGGTGGATTATATTCATGCTATGGAATATTTCTAAGTCAAGGACTTGTGTTTTGTTTAATAAAACAACTATTTGAATGAATCACCTGGGTGGAATGGTGAGAATGGATTTATGTTGAGTGGTTACACAAGGCCAGGGGACTGGTGAACCTTGTGTATCACACTTGTGGAATGCCACCCAGGAACAAAGAGATTTGAGATGTCAAATGTTGAGAAGCTTCAAGTGCAACCACTTGGCATTATGGGCTCTGCCTGGATCATATAGGTTGCAATAACTTAGCGAAATGGTTAGTTGGTGGTAGGGGATGATAGGTTTGGAGCGTGTCCATTTTGTTTTAAGGGAAGGCTTTTGAAAGATCTTGTCTCGATGCATGTCGAGTCTTGTGGGGAAAGTGCACCACCTCTGCAGAGAGTAAAATCTAAGTACTTAGTCGTGTCCCCGACAATGGACAATTTGAGCATCAAGACATGGAATCTATCAAAAATCTCCTCATCCCAATTTCTAAGTTAAAAACTCGTGGTTGAACAAGTTAAAGGATCTTCAATCAATGATTGGTAGATGCCTTGGGTGATTTTGACAAACAAAAACTTAGTGTTTTCAAATGATAAGTAAAATCTATTTTGAGCAAAGCAAGCCTAAGCTCCACTTATCCAAATGCATGTAGATGATAGATACCACTTTTCTACCATAGTATCACTTGCCAATACAATTCAAATGTATTGACCCTTGAGGCTGTAACTTATTATGTTGCAGGTTTGTTTGATGTTAGTGAATTGTGTTGAATAGGATTACAAGTCTACAACCAACATGATTGCCTGTGGCACTTTGAAGATGAAGGACTCCATGCTACATAGTTATTTCTGCTGCATTGTAATGTGATAGCCAAATGAGCTATGTAAGATGTAATGAATTATTTTATTCCTGATTATAAAGTTGTATTATGACCTTTGTTTCTTGATATTACATCTTAACTGTGGATGCTAGCTATTGATCCAGGGACTAGCATTGTAAACACAGGGATCTCTACCTTATTAAAGGTTGTGACCTCTACAACTTCCAAGAAACAGCGCCACTAGCAAGTGTAAACACATAACCACTCGTGGCCTTAGTCTCATCAGCATCAGGATCCAGTTTGAGTCACTATACCCTTAAAGTATCCTTGGATACCCGGAATAGTGAATCCCATAGCTCGCCGTGCCTTTCAAATAACGCAAAACCCTTTCAAGGGCCCGCCAATGAACATCTCCAGGATTTGAGACAAATCGACTTAACTTGCTTACATCAAAGGAGATGGCAGGCCTCATAGCGCTGGCTAAATACATAAGCGAGCCAATAATCTGAGAATATCTCAGCCGATCTTTAGCATCCTTAGGATCTCCCTGATTCTTTCAAACCAACATGCTAGGATCATATGGTGTAGGAGAGGATCTACATTCGCTATACCCAAAATGACTCAAGATCTTTTCCACATAGTGAGACTGAAGCAGTATCCCACCATCATCATCTTTCAGCAGCTTGATGTTCAAGATCACATCAGCCACTCCTAGATCTTTCATCTCAAAGAAACGAGATAGAAAGTCTTTGACCTCCTTGATAACATTAAGATTGGTCCCGAATATCAGTATATCATCAACATACAGACATAAGATGACTCCCTCGCCCCCACCATGCCGATTGTACACACACTTGTCAGCTTCGTTTACAATAAAGCCTACATCAGTTAAAGTTCTTTCAAACTTCTCATGCCACTTCTTAGGTGCTTTCTTAAGACCATACAAAGACTTTAGTAACTTGAACACCTTGCCTTGTTGACCATCTATCACGAATCCATCCGGCTGATCCATATAAATTTCCTCATCTAACTCTCCATTTAGGAAAGCCGTCTTAACGTCCATTTGATGAACGAGAAGACCATGCGAGGCAGCCAAGGATAGCAGTACTCGAATGGTGGTCAATCTAGCCACAGGTGAATAAGTATCAAAGAAGTCTTCGCATTATTTCTGGGTATAACCCTTGGAAACAAGGCGTTCCTTGTACTTCTCAATAGTACCATCAGGTCTAAGCTTCTTCTTGAACACCCACTTACATCCTACAGGTTTGCACCCATAAGAACGATCAGTAATTTCCCAAGTTATGTTTTCTATGATGGAATCCATCTCACTGCGAACGACTTCTTTCCAGTAGTCAGCATCTTGAGATGCATAAGCTTTTGAAATAGAAGTGGGAGAATCATCTATGAGGTTGTTGGGGATATACTTTCCGGGTATACACACAGGACTCGCTGACTAGGGTGGCCCACCAACAGGTTAGAGCTTTGCTTCACGGGCGGCCCAGTCAGAGAAAGAGGAGGATCCAGTTCCGGCTACGACAAGGCCCAGAAGAGTTACCCACTTAGGCCTGTAGTATTACTTGTAGTCCAAGTTGTACATAGTTACCGACTCTGTAACGTATCCAGATAGGTCTCTCCTGTAACCCTAGGCCCCGGTGACTATATAAACCGGCCCTATGGGAGCCTTTAGGGAAACTAATCAATCGTAACACCACAACCAACTCGCACATGCGAACCTCTCTTGTATTTCGCTATAACATCCGGCTTACGCCAATATATTACTGGGTTGCTAGAAGGATTAGGATCCGATCACAGTCGGATCTGAACCTGGGTAAACTTGTGCCCACCGCTTCTGGAACATCCGACGTCTCACACCCCATCCTTCCAATGCCACTAGGACCCCCTATGGCGTACTTGTCGACAATCCGACGACAGTTGGCGCCCACCGTGGGGCAGGTGACCTTTGGAGCATCGTTCCAGGCGGAATCTGCGCAGGCAGGAATCGGCAAAACAATCGCCATGGGTCGCATGGTCTACGCCAGTGATGTCCCTCTCATCCTCCTCCACGAGACTTGGATTCCGGCTTCGAAATCCGTGACAACCTACATGATCATATCAATCGGCGAGATTGATATCTATCTCGGTTTCGCTGAACCCGCCCAAACCACCCTTGAGGTGATGACCATGGAGAACGGAAAATCCGGATCTACTTTGTCCGCAGAGGCGGAAGAGTTCAGGGTCCCGGAGAAAATCAAACCCACCTATCCCATTCCTGTAGTGGAAGAAGAGACGGAAGAAGAATCTAGATCTGATTTCTCCAGCGAGATCGGATACACAGACAAGGAGTACATCTGCTACGGATCCAGCTATGCTGACGTTGAAGCGGAAACCAAGTTATACAAATACCTCAAGAACATGAACAAGAAGAAGCACTGTTTCGTGTACCACATAAGCACTAGATCCGACTATGTCGATGCTTGAGATGGTAGCGATTCGGTTCTATACGCAATCAAAGAAAACGCTGACTCACCTAGCTCCCCTTAGGAGTCAATCACGTCGCAGGAACTTCGAGACTTAGACAAAGATATGGAGGAGTATGAACAAGAGCATGTCTCCAAGCAAACGCAAGGTGATCTGGAAAATCCTCCTAGTCCATATGATAGCATGGATGAAAGATACACATCGCATGATGATATGGACACCTGAGATTCCTCCGAGGTCCACAAGCCAACCATGATGGAAAGTACCGACAGAAGTTTATCCCTAGGTACCGGACCGAAAGCAGTCTTTGCCACTGGTATGCATGTTAAGGCTACTGGGCGGTCAAAGAAGAAGAACAAGAATCCGACACTGGCAGAGCCGGACGTCGAGGAAACCAATGAAGAAAAAGTTGATGAAGAGATCGAGATGGAGAATCAAGACGAAGATCCGATTAATACCACCCCAATTGACCCTCCTGTGGATGGACATGTTGTCACCAAGGGTGCACGTGAAATTTACGGAGATGCTCTCACGATTCCAATCCCAACGGCTTCGGATCTTACACCGGAGGCGCTGGAGAAAAGGGCTGAGGACCTGGAAAAGCATCGCTTGTTTCTACTTGAAGAGGCCGCGCGCCTCGTCGAGATGAGACAGCAGTTAGACAGCGATCCTGCCAAATATCAGTCAGATTTCAAGAGACATCCAAACAAGACAAGGGGAGGTCCGTTTCTTGCTAACAAGAATCCGGATATCCACAAAGATCTATTCGATGGAAAAGATGGAGAAAATATCCGAGTCTACAACACGCCGTTGGAAAACGCTGCTGCAGCTCGAGCCATCCTTGCCAATAATCCGTCTCCACACCAGGTCCAGCAGTGCGTCGTGTTGCTGGACAAAGGATTAAAGTAGCAGAAAACGGCTGCGTCATTTAGTGGCAAACTGGCCTCAAAGTCCGAGTTTTGCCACACTGGCATTGACCAAAGCGCTGACGTAAGGCTTCGCCGGGATATGACTCAACGCTATTGTCCCCGTGGAGAAGAACAGAATTCAAGAACCGGCTCAAACGAACACTCTTGCAGGCCGACACGTAACTAGGCAAGAGTTATTCCGGCTGTGTCTGAAGGCGCCATCAGGGCAATGGTCCCTCATACGTCTGCTTCCTTGGATCCCAACCTGCTAAGAAAGACAACTTTTCCGACTAAGAAAGACGCATACGTCTGCTTCCTTGGATCCCAACCTGCTAAAGACAAAAAGGGGGTTCTTAGTGATATCAATGCCACGGTTCCGGCTATCCCATAGTTCCTGGACTGGTCAGAGGTAACCATCACATTTGATCGTTCAGATCACCCGAGGAAAACACATCATCGGGGGAAGTATCCTCTGGTCGTCAATCCTCTTATTGATGGCTATGAACTCTCTAAAACACTCATGGACGGTGGAAGCAACATCAACATCCTCTACATCGAGACCCTCCACCGCATGAAGCTACACGAGAGCCAGTTGAGTTACATCAGTGTAACTTTCCATGGAATTGTACCAGGGAGACAGGCAGATTCTCTAGGTGACATTTCTCTGTACGTGACATTCAGAACCCGAGACAATTACCGGACGGAGCCACTCTCTTTTTAGGTGGTACCGTTCAAAAGTGCTTACCACGCCATCTTCGGACGACTTACTGGGCGTTCATGGACCGTCCCTGCTACATCTACAACATGATCAAACTTCCAGGTCCAAAGGGCGTAATCACCATACGAGGAAATCCGAGGAAGGCGCGAGAGTGCGACGAAGGATCTCCTTCCTTCTCCGAAGCCGCGATGCACGCCCAGGAGTACCAGGAGATCAAGAAGACCATCAATCTGTCCGAGTTGCCCTCTACGAAGAACGACGTGCTGAAGCCAAGTTTGCAGTTCAAGGCGTCAGAAGAGACGAAGAAAATGTCGCTGAAGGAAGACGATCCCTCCAAGACGATGAACATAGGGGTAGGTTTAGGCCACGCATAGGAAATCGCGCTCGTCGAGTTCCTCAAAGCTAATAGTGATCTTCGCATGGCAACCATCTGACATGACCAGAGTACCTAGGGAACTTGCCAAGCACTCTCTTAATGTGTACCTTGACGCTAAACCCGTCAAACAGTCCTTACGACGGTTTGGTGATGAAAAGAGCAAAGCAATAGCCAAGGAATTTGCCCGCCTAGAATTAGCGGATTTTATAACAGAGGTCATTCATACAGATTGGGTGGAAAATCCTGTACTCGTCCCTAAAAAGGACACCATTGATTTAAGGATGTGTGTTGATTATACCGCTTTGAACAAGGCATGCCCAAAAGATCCATTCCCTTTACCAAGAATCGATCAAGTTATCGACTCAACGGCAGGGTCATAATTACTATGTTTCCTCGACGCATATTCCGGATATCACCAGATATCGATGAAAAAGTCGGATCAAATTAAGACGTCTTCCGTCACTCCTTTTGGAACCTTCTGCTACAAAACTATGCCTTTTGTCTTAAAGAACGCAGGAGCAACATATCAACGTACTATGCAACATTGTCTCAACGACCAAATCGGATGCAACGTCCATGTATACGTAGACGACATAATAGTTATGTCCAAAAAGAAGGAAACCTTAATTTCCGACTTGGATGAAATGTTTGCTAGTCTATGAAAATTCAATATGATGCTAAATCCACAGAAGTGTTTCTTTGGAATTCCAGCCGGAAAATTGTTAGGTTTCATCGTCTCCAAGCGAGGCATAGAGGTGAACCGAGACAAAATCAAGGCTATCTTAAACATTACCAGGCCGACTCGCCTGAAGGATGTACATCGTCTCACTGGTTGCATCGCAGCGGTGAGACGGTTCGTCAGCCGGCTCAGCGAAAGAGCCGCGCCTTTATACAAACTCTTGAAGAAAATCGACAAATTTGTTGGGACTCAGAAATTCGAAACTACCCTTCAAAGTTTGAAAGATCTACTTTCAAACTCACCAGTTCTCGCAGCGCCAGAACCTCAGGAACCTATGTTACTCTACATTGCAGCGACCAACAAGGTCATAAGTGTGGTAACAGTAGTTGAGCGCGAGGAAGAAGGCCACGAGCATAAGGTGCAACGACCAACTTATTATCTAAGTGAGGTCCTGACAGAATCAAAACAACGGTATCCAGATCACCAAAAGCTAGCCTATGGAGTGTTCTTTGCATCCAGAAAGCTATGGCACTATTTTCAAGAGCACAAGATCACAGTGGTGAGCACCGCTCCCCTGCGATATAT
This sequence comes from Avena atlantica, assembly GCA_910589765.1. Lineage (NCBI taxonomy): Eukaryota > Viridiplantae > Streptophyta > Magnoliopsida > Poales > Poaceae > Avena > Avena atlantica. The sequence continues at coordinate 186,699,048 of OU342738.1, forward strand.
AATCAATAACTGCGACGCCACAGGATGTGTCACAAAGTGGGGAATAGAGCTTGTAGCTTTCGATATTGAGTACAAACCGCGTACAACAATCAAGTCCCAAATTCTTGCCGACTTTGTATTGATTGGATAGAAACGGCAGAAAACACAGGCCCTCCAGACTCGGAATTTTGGACCCTTCACTTCGACGGATCAAAAGCACGAGGAGGATCGGGAGCTAGCGTGGTGCTGAAATCACCCCAAGGAGATAAGCTGTTCTATGTGTTGTAAATACACTTCACGGCAACCAATAATATTGTCGAGTATGACGCACTACTGCATGGAATACGCCTGGAAAAAAATATTGGCATATCAAGACTCATATGTTACGGAGAATCGGATTTAGTTGCTCAGCAAGTATCTGATATCTGCAATGAAAACAAGCACATGGCAGCATACAAAGCTGTTGTAGATGAACTATCTAAATCGTTCGAGGGTTTTGAGGTTCAACACATCCCTCGAGCAGAAAATAAGGAAGCATATGCTCTATAAAGAATAGGCTCCGCACGGAAACAAGTACCAGACGACGCTTTTTTAGAGCATTTAAGGGTCCCCTCCATAGTTGGAGTTGATCAGGACTATCCGACGAAATCCGACTCACCTTTAATAGCAGTTCTGGCTGTAATTCCCAGGTGTACAAAATCCTATCTGGATTTCCTGATAAACAGAAAATTAACTGAAGACGAAGTCTTGAGCCGACAGATTGTCTGACGAGCAAAAGCCTACACTATAATAAATGGTGAGCTCTATAAACGGAGTGTTTTTGGCGTGTTTCAAAGATGTATTTCTTCGGAACAAGGAGTGGAAATCTTAAGAGAAATTCACGAAGGCGAGTGTGGTCATCACGCTGCAGCCATATCCTTAGTGGCAAAAGCTTTTCAACACGGATTCTTTTGGCTTACAGCTAAGGCATATGCCAATAAATTGGTCAAAATGTGCAAAGGCTGCCAAAAGTACGCTCGTCAGGCACATGTTCCGCAGCTGCGAACAATCCCTATTACATGGCCGTTTGCGGTCTGGGGGCTTGATATGGTAGGGCCGTTTTGCACGGCAAAATGTGGATTTACTCACCTACTAGTAATGGTGGATAAATTTACAAAGTGTGTTGAGGCTAAACCCGTAACAAGTTGCGATGGAGCCACAGCCAGAAAGTTCGTCAAGGACGTAATCATCAGATTCAGATATCTGCATAGTATAATTACTGAAAATGGGAGCAACTTTTCCATGGGTGAACTTTTTGAATTCTGCGAGGAACAAGTGATCCGACTCGATATTGCATCAGTCGCACATCCACAAGCTAATGGACAAGTCGAAAGAACTAATGGACTTATTTTACAAGGAATCTGACCTTGCCTCGAGGAACCACTTCGTCGGGCTGCGGGGGCTTGGGCGGAAGAATTACCGTCTATGATATGGAGCTTACGAACAACTCCTAACAGATCAACCGGCTATACTCCTTTCTTCTTGGTCTATGATGCAGAAGCAGTTCTTCCAAGTGATCTGATTCATCAGGCTCCACGAGTAAAAGCGTATATCGAAGAAGATGCAGAAGTTTCTGAACAAGATGTTCTAGATATAATCGAAGTACGCGTCGTTGCTAAGCAGAGATCTACAACCTATCAGCAGAAGTTGCGCAAGTATCATAGTCAGAGAATGCAAAACCGTTCTTTCAGAAAAGGCGATTTGGTTCACCGACTCATGCAAAAGAGAAAGCACAAACTTTCCCCAATTTGGGACGGACCTTTTATGGTTAGTGGAGTTCTGCATTATGGGTTATATTATTTAACCGACATGGGGCCAGTCAAGGAAAGACCAGATACTCGGAAGAGAAAGAGAGCTGGTGGCAGCACATACCCGGATGAAATAGACCGTCCATGGGATATTGCATAGCTACGTCCCTTATATTCTTAGTTATAGTTCCTTGTAATCATATATGTACATGTTTAGAGTGAAATAAAGTGTTGGTTTCCTCAAATTTTATCGTTGAGAAGTTTTTGCCATCTTATTTCCAAAAGAGCGTGTAATAATAAAAAAACTCATATTTTATCTTTGAGAAGTTTTTGCCATCTTATTTCCAAAAGAGCATGTAATAATAATAAAAAAATTCTTCAAAAATCCCAGAATGCTTGAAAGTACTTTATGCTCGTGTTTGTTCTGGTTAAGGATTTTGAACATCTAAGAATGTTACCTTAGGGTACAAAGTTTAATTTATTGTCTGTACTTTGTTTTTTTATCTGATTGCTTAGACGCGGGCATTTTCCGAGTAATGAGTTGTTGGTACTGGAAGCCGGCTTTGTTTACGAGTTTAAACTGGTTTAGCAATTCGCTCCGTTGCTTGGCAAAGTTTCCGTGCTAAATGTTGGTTGGCCCATGAAAAGGACGAGGCAGAGAGCTAGATAAAATGACAAGTATAGGCATAAAAACACAAAGTACTTCAAAAAAAAAATTCAAGCACATGCATAAACTATATAAGAAAAAGTTCTACGATAGTAAAAGCATTAGTTTTTACAAGACTGACACAAAATAAAACATTGTTTTCATCATTATATCGCCACAAGTTCATAATAATGCATAAATATTATCTATGCCGCAGAATCAGGCGGTGGTGATGAAGCAGGTGGAGCATTGGAGTCAACAACATGGTTGCCCTCAGTCTCAGACTTAGAAGCATTGCTGGCTTCTGGATCTTGGGGCGAGGGAGGCACGGCGACGGATTCAAAGAATGGCGTCGTGTAGTTAGTCATCTCCGCCACGCGACAAACATAACCTGCACAAGACTCTTAAATGTCCTTGATGTATTACGGGTTACCCTCATCGTCCTCCTCGGCAATGCCCTTGGTGACGTGCCAGATTTCCATCTCGCTGTGGTGGCTCATCACCATGGTCAGAGCTGTCTGAGCAGCAATCCGAGCGTAGGAGATCTTCCAGTCTTTGAGAAGCTTCGGGATCTCCTTGACCTTGTCCCTCACCTCGTGCACTGACATTGTGTGCAAGTCGGAAAGCTTGACGGCTCTGCCAACCTCTTCCAGAGTTTGGCGAAAGTCATACAAGACATCTCCGACGAGCTTAATGCGCTCGAGGTGAGGTTCGGAGGTAGGAGAGTCGGAAAGATTCATGGGGGTTAGGAAAGAACCAAAAAATCAAAATTCGGCTAAAAAGAAAGTTGGAAAATCAACAACAAAAGTAAAGATTCGGAAATCTTACCTATCACAAAGTGATTCCATTGAGCATGCTCCTTGCGAAGACTGCTTAGTTCACTAGCTGTGGCCTAGGCAAGATCCCTCTGAATATCGAAGTCCTTCTTGAGATCAGCTAGTTCTTTGGCTCGGAGGGCTAGGATCTTATCGAGCCTCACGGTCTCATGATTGCTTGACTCCAGGACTGCAGCTACGAATTTCTCCGATTCCAAAGTTAGCTTCTCAAGCTTGTCCCGGAGTTCAGCATTCTCTATCTCCAAGACCTTGAAGTTTTCATCTTGCTCCACCATCTTGCTGGACTGACATAACAGTTCTGCAAAGACACAATATCAGTCGGACAAAATAGAGTTTGGATATGGCAAAAAAGATAATTGACAAAGAAGAAGTCAGAAAAGATTACCTTCTGCTTCATCTTTCTCAACTTTCAACTTAAAATTCTCAAAGCGCAAAGCCTTGATTTCTTTGCGCTTATTGCTAATATTGTTGAGCAATTCCTGGTTGGAAAATGCAACTTTCTGTAAGTTTAGATATGGAATACCGTCAGACGGCTACTAAGACTCGAGCTGCAAGTTTAACTAAGTAAAATCACAGCACGATCCTTGGGGGCTACACTACATCGTTATTTTGCAATGTAAAAGCATCAACTCGGATCCAATGATGTTTATCCGACTTTATGCTTGGGGGATAGAGGATATGATAATAAATGCAAATAAGAATCAGAAACTTACAATGTGTTCTAGGTGCATCTTTTGAAATCCAAGTTTGGTGCTATGAAACACCTCCTCGGTAAGGGTGAGGGAAGGAACATATGTCGCTGGAAGTTTGCCAGATGCGACTTTAGCGTCCCGGACCAAAATTTGGTCCAGGAGGCTCACCAGCTTGACGTCCTCCTTCTCTTGGCTCGCTGCCTCTAGAGTCAAGGTTTGCTTCTCAAGACTGGATTGAGCCAGTATGAGGATCTCTTCCTTCTCTTTACTCCTTAGGCCAGAGACAGCAGAGCCGACCACCTTATCCATTGTTCTTGTGGATATTACCATGGGATCATTACACTTGACATGTTCACCCTTGTTAGTTGCCTGGTCATCAACGGTGACCAGGGCTTTCGAGATTTTGCTAGCATCAGGGGAGGTAGAAGATCCCTGTGCTGATGGAGTACTAGATGGAGTCGATGGCGGTACAACAGGGGAGATAACAAGCTTCTGCTGTCGCATCTGCTTGCCTGGCTTGCTGTCCGCCTTGATCTTACTCTTCAACGTTGATTTAGCTCTGGAACACGAAAATCCTAAATATCAGGTGTGCTCTGGAAAGAAATAAATGTACAAAAGTACTGAAAACAAAAGATAGGGTGCTTACTTTTTAACTACTGGCAGCACTTGGCTACCAGCAGCAACAACAACTTCTTTCTCCTTACGCTTCTTGGAGGCGGGGGAGGCAACTTCTTGCACCTCATCATCCTCCGTCACCTCCGGATCGTCTAAAGCATAGACCTCTAGTGGATCTAGCTCAGACTCGGATAGTTTATCGAGCTGACAAAGTCGAAAAGCATCGATAAAAATAGAGTCAGAGAAAGAACAGAAAAGAACGATGAAACGCGAAAGCAGAGTCAAAATATTTACCGGAGTCAGAGGAAGGTTGGTCGTATACATCTTCATGGAAACTTCCGGAACTTTTCGTTCCAATCTTTCCTTGATCAAATATTGCATCAGGGTCTTGTAGTCCTTCGCCGCAAGCCAGCTTGAACTGACCCACATCTTGTCCTTCTTGTCGCTCGTGATCTGGTGCATGAGGCGATCTCCGTGGTGCTGGAGAGGCTGAATCCGGCGCTCCAGCCAGCAGTGGATCAAGTCGGATCCACGGAGACCCTCATGCTTCATCAAAAACTCGATCCGCCTCTTGGCAAGGATAAAAATATCCGACAGCTCCGGCGCCTCCGCGTCCCATGAATTTTGGTGGGGAGCAGCACCGTCGACAAATGCCAGAAGACCTTCCGCATTTCTAGGAGCCGGAATATTCTTGTGATAGAAGAAAGTTCCGTCCCAACGTTTGACGAACTCACTAGCATTAATCCTAGGATAGACTTGGTTTCTCCTAAGGATTAAGCTAAGAGTGTCGGTGACATAAGGCACACCGGCGCTAATGGAATTCTTCCGAGTACCATAGTAGTACCGGAAAAGGGTGAGACTTGGCCTAGTGCCAAGAAACCCCTCTCACAAGCCGATGAGTACTAAGCTCAAGCAGGGAGTTGGGAGGAAGATTATGGAGTTGCACACCATAGTAGTTGAGGACCTCGACGAGGAAGTTTGACGGTGGCAAGCTGAGGCCACGGTCGATGTGAGTGTCGAACAACACCCTCTCGCCGTCGAGCAAGGCGGGAACGGCGTACCCTAAGGCGCTCCACCACGCACCAGCGATGATGGATCCTTCGTACTCCATGACTTGGAGTTCCGCGTTGTCCATGGCATTAGGGATCCAAAGACCCCGCATCTTCCTTTCTTTTGCTGCCGACGAACCCGCCGCCGCCACTCCTGAGGTCGAGGCAGAAGCCATGGATCTTGGAGGAAAAGGACTGGTGGGGGAAGGAGAGATTTTTTCTCATGGTGCGTAGATGGGAAGTGGTGCGGAGCGCTCGAGGAGTACGAGGAAGCAATGAATGAATCGATGGAGAGGTGAATCTGAGAGAAAGGGTTTTCTCCCCTCTTTATTTGTCTCTATGTCAAGATTCGTGCGATGACACGTGCGATTATGGCCACTGGTATAGGAGAGGGGGATTTAGCTTTCTCGCGACTCTTCCGCCCCCTCGATTTTCACGCAGGCATTGAAACGGCGTTCTGTTCCGTAAAGAACGGACCTACCAACGGTCGTGCTGATGGAAATCCTGTCAGTGACAGGACCTGGTCTAAAAAGTTGTCAGTCCGCACGACTGCTGAAAAATCCGGCTTATGTTTCAAACCAAGCAGAGAAAAGACTAAGGTCAGAGCAAAATATATCCGACTCGATTAACTCGGAATCCTACATTACTGAATGAAGTTTTCGGGAACCCTTCAAGATTCTCAAGACGAAGAAACCATCCAGCTAGACGATTTATCCGACTTTGGATCGTGGAGACTTCCGGGGGCTACTGTTGGGGATATACTTTCCGGGTATACCCACAGGACTCGCTGACCAGGGTAGCCCACCAACGGGTTAGAGCTTTGCTTCATGGGCGGCCCAGTCAGAGAAAGAGGAGGAGCCAGTTTCGGCTACGACAAGGCCCATAAGAGTTACCGACTTAGGCCTGTAGTATTACTTGTAGTCCAAGCTATACATAGTTACCGACTCTATAACATATCCAGATAGGTATCTCCTGTAACCCTAGGCCATAGTGACTATGAAAACTAACCCTATGGGAGCCTTTAGGGCAACCAATCAATCGTAACACCACAACCAACTCGCACAGGCGAACCTCTCTTGTAATACGCTGTAACATCCGACTTACGCCGATATATTACTGGGTTGCTAGAAGGAGTAGGATCCGACCACCGCAGTCGGATCTGAACCTGGGTAAATTTGTGCTCACCGCTCCTGGAACATCCGAACTCTCACACCCCATCCTTCCAACGCCACTAGGACCCCCTATGGTGTACATGTCGACAATACGATGATAGAGGTATACAATGAAATCATCACCAAAGGACTTCGCAGTCCTCTGTCTCTTACTTCTGGTAGGAGCTTCATTGTTATCCTCCACAGGATTATCAGGGTGTTGTATCTAAATGGTGGGTTCAGGAATTGTAATTAATTCTTGACTAGATAAACTAGGTTTCTCCTGATTTGATGAATTAGACGAATCTTTCATGGGAAAGATGTCTTCAAAAAAAGTCGCATCATTCGACTCCATGATTTTACCAACATGCATGTCGGATACCTCAGATTTCACTATCAAAAATCTATAGCCAATGCTATGAAATGCATATCCCAGAAAGACACAATCCACGGTTATTGGTCCAAGCTTGCGCTTCTTGGGTATCGGCACATTCACTTTCGCCAAACAACCCCAAGTCCATAAGTAGGAGAGTTTTAGCCTTTTCCTTTCCCATTCTTTAAATGGAGTAATGGTTTTGTTCGTTTTGGGAACATGTTTTAGGACATGACACGCAGTCTTTATCACCTCCCCCACCATTCCTTGGATAGACCCGATGTATCTAACATGGCATTAACCAAATCAGTTAGAGTACGGTTTTTTCTTTCGGCCACCCTATTTGACTGAGGTGAGTAGGAAGGCGTCCTCTTATGGATAATACCATGCTCCACACAAAAAGAATCAAATTCGTTGGAAAAATACTCTCCACCACGATCAGACCAAAGGCGCTTAATCTTTCGATCAACTTGGTTTTCTGATTCAGCTTTATAGATTTTGAAGTGATTAAAAGCTTCATCTTTAGATTTCAGAAGGTACGCATAACAGTATCAAGTGGAATCTTCAATTAAAGTCATGAAATGTCGCTTTCCACCTTTTGTCAACTCACCATTCATTTCACAAAGATCTGAATGTATTAGTTCCAGTGGTGCCAAATCTCATACCTCAGCAGTCTTGTGAGGCTTGCGAGGTTGCTTAGCTTGCACACACACTTGACACTTGGAACTCTTGACAGTAGTAAATTTCAGAATTAAATTCATATCGACAAGCCGCGTCATGCACCCAAAATTAATATGACAAAGTCGTGAATGCCAAATATTGGATTCACTATCATTGGAAACATGATTAATAACTTGAGTACATAAGTCTGACAAAGATAAGCGGAACAAGCCTCCGCACTCATAACCCTTTCCAACAAATTGTCCACACTTAGAAATTACAACTTTATTGGACTCAAACACCAACTTAAAACCATCTCGACACAGAAGAGATCCATTGATGATATTTTTATTGATGGAGGGGACGTGGTGCACATTCTTCAGTTGTACGGTCTTTCCCGAAATAAACTTCAGATCCACCGTACCAACACCTTGAACAGAAGCACGTGGGCCGTTTTCCATCAGCACGGAGCCAGCCCGTTCGACCTGATAAGAAGAGAACATGGAAATATCAGCACATACATGTATATTTTCACTAGTGTCTATCCACCATTCAGGTGAATTACAAACTGAAATAATAGTAGGAAATATACCATACCCAGCATTCTTCATCTCAGTATCACGAAGAACAACATTAGCGGACTTGCCACTGTTTCCATGTGGACGTCTGTCAAAGCGATTCGGGCAGCTAGGAGCCCAATGATTAGGATCACCACAGACATGGCAGGATCCTTTCTTCTTATACTCAGTCTTCTTCTTGAAGTTGGTAGTCTGCACGGCCTTGTTTTTGCCATCAAACTTTCCTTTGCCATCAGACCTATTATTGCTCTTGAACTTGTGGGACTGGAAGTTATTTTTCTACACTACATGTGCGCTAGAAATTCCATCAAAACCTCGAGGACATGTATCTTTTGCTCTCGCCTTTTATTCAACATGAAGAGATCCGATGAGATCCGAAACAGAAAACTCCTGTCTCTTATGTTTCAGAGAGGTAGCAAAGTTTCTCCAGGAAGGAGGAAGCTTGACAATAATGCCTCCGACCACGAACTTGTCCGGTAAGGTACACTTGAACTGCTCGAGTTCTTTGGCAAGGGACTGTATCTCATGAGCCTGATCTACGATGGGACGGTCATCAGTCATCTTGTTGTCATAGAATTGCTCCATGATATACAGTTCAGTGCCAACATCCGAAACACCAAACTTGGCATCGAGTGCATTTTGCGCATCCTTGACATTATCAAATGACATATAGGTGTCAACAATGTAGTCACCAAGAATGTTGAACAAATCCCCCATAAACATGGTGTTGACTTTCTGAAACGCTTCCTCCTGAATAGGAGAAAGGTCTCCCTCAGGTTTGCCAAGAGTGGCGCTATAACAATCTAGGTTTTTCAATCATAGGACTGCTCTCGCGCGCCATCTCTTATAGTTGACACCGTCAAAGGGAGGCGGCCTTGTAACCGTGGCTAAACCAGTTGAATTCAGTTGTCTATAATCAGGTTTTTGGATTATTGAAAATATAAGCAAATCATCATAATATTTAATTCGAAATAAGCAATAATAAAACATGACTATAAGTGCAGGAATTAACGTAATCATGTATACTAGCAGAATAGACGAACAGATCACATTCAACCAGAATAAGCAGATCGCATCTATTGAAAATGCTAGTACAAGAAACTATAACAGAAAATGAACTAGATAGGAGCAGATTGCGTACGGTGCTGGAGGAGGAATCGGGTTCGCGTTCAGGTTGGCGTTGAGGTTCGCGTTGACACCAGTATCGTCACCCATGTCGTCGATGTAGAGGCTGCTGATGTCCGGAAAGAAGTCCTCGTCGGGGAAGGAGTGGTCGGTCGACGTGATGCTGTCATTAGTCGCGCAGACGTGCTCCCCAAAAACCTGATTTCCCCTCACCCGTACAGGTTCACGAGAGGCGGTGGTTCCGGAGGCCTACTGTCCCGTCGTCCGTTGCACGCCGGAAGAGGGGATGGAGAAGGTGTAGCGGCGGCGCAAGGTTCTGGAGGCAGAGAGAAAGATGTGTGTAACTCGTATTAGGGTTTACGCCTGAGCCGTTTATATATAGCGCTGGTCGGGTAAGACGTGGGGCACAACCCACGTCCGAGTAGTAACATCCACGTTTTCAAAAAGACCGAAAACGGCTGACTGAAAAAAACTTGCACAATAATTTTCCCGAGCAACAAAAAGGAAAGATCGGCACCAAGCCACAATTCCGCAAACCGTGGCGTGGCGCACGTCGTTACGAGGCGGGCGACGGTTGAGGAGTGCGCGTGTATGCCACTTCTCTTCACTCTCTTTAGAAGGTAGTGAAACACTCCATTATATATATTGGTCCAACTCCCTCCAAACTAGCAAGGTGGGACTAAACTTTGGTGTCATCCCTTGCTAGGCATAAATGGGCCATAAGAATTTTAGAATTTGTATTAGACTATGGACCAAAGCCCACACCCAAATTCCAACGATGACTGGATTTGGACTTCTTGTCCGGGTCCGACGCTCATGGTCATACAATGGAAAATGTGCGATGTTTAGAATCCAACTAACTGTCATCTCTATTTCTCTACTGATGAGTAAGGCTGATGGTTTTATTTTCTCACATGGAAACAGTAGCACAGATGATTAAGTAGTGGAATGTTCTTTGCAAAAAAGTAGTGACAATGTTTTGTTGAAAAAAATCATAAGATGTGGTTTATTTGCATCTATCTAGGCATGACGTCGTTTCATAAGGATCGCCGCAGGTCCACGGTCGTCTAAGTGAGCATTTCCACTAAAAGCAATCATCGGTGGAAAAAACTTCGAAAAAATCCAAAGGCATGAAAAGATGGCCCATGGCTCGGCCTGTTGTATATGGTACTAGACTTAGTTTAGTCTGACCATTTTACCATGATTTGGGCCATAAGACTGTAACTGCGTGGTTTAGGCTGTCTGATGCCACAATCAAGTATGATAGCATTGCTATATGATTTTACCAACACCCGTCTTTTGTCTATACGTGTGGGATCTCTCTAGTACGCCAACAATGTGGTGAGCATTGTGGTGAGCATTACCCTAGGTTAGGATGAAATGTCTTCTATCATGGTTATTGTTACTCCCTTCTACCCATATTACTTGATTTGGATTTGTTTAGATTCAGATGTATCTAGACATGTTTTAATGCTAGATACATCCGAATCTAATCAAATCTAAGTCAACTAATATTGGTCGGAGGAAGTAGCACAATTGCCTAAAGCTCTAAGAGTAGAGAAACCCTCTTTGTGTGTGCATTGGGATGACATGTGAAAGGACACGGATGTCACCTAGAGGGAGTGAATAGACGTTTAAAATAATTATGATTTAGGCTTTAATAAATGCAGAATAACCAACATTTAATTTATCAAACATAAAACCTAAAGATACTAGGTTTAACTAAGTGCACCAACAACATATGCTAAGCAAGACAAAAAACAAGGTGGTAGCAAGATAGATTATTTTAAGCATCATGGCTATCATAATGTAAAGTTAATAAGTAAAGGGATCAGGTATAGGAATAACCGATGGACATGGAGACGATAATTTTATTCCAAAGTTCACTTTCAAAGAAGTTATGTCTTTATTGGAGATGTGCAATGGCGTAATGCTCCCCGAACACCACAAATGACTCACCTTGAGGTGTGGTGTCTCGATGCTCCCCAATGCCACCCAAGGTCTCACACCAACATGCACACTACTCACCGATGCCACAAAAGGCTCACCTTATTCTCCCAAGTGCACACCACAAAAGGCAGGCACTCAATCCACTATGGGGCACTTCAGGGCGGTCACCGAATCCGTACAATCTTGAGTCAATCTCCACAACTCAATTGGAGGCTCCCAAGAATCACCACCAAGTCCTCTAGCTTGAGGATTATCCATAACTCAATTGGAGGCCCCAAGAGAACACCACCACTACCACACAATCTCCTAGGGTTCTAAGAACCCAAGAGTAAAAAGCCCACATGCTTTTACTCGCTGATTCTCCGTACATAACTCAAATCGATGCATCTAATGCAATGAAAAGAACACAAGTGACCAAATCCATCTCACACAAATTCCACCAATGCTACAAAATCTATCAAGGGAATAAGAGAGAAAGGACATAAGAGAAAATCCACACAAAAAACCAAGATCTAGATCCCAAGATGTTTCCCTCACATCAAGGAGAGATGGATTGGTGGAGTTATAGATCTAGATCTTCCCTTTTAAATCCCTAAAAAAGAATTTTGAGGGGGGGGGGGGGGGGGGTGGAAATACTGATAATTTTTGGCCCTGCAGGACGCAGAAATTCCGGCCTTGTGGGGCGGAAATTCCGACCCCCCAAAATCAGCAAAAACATCAAAACTAAAACGATCATAACTGTCAACACCCGGATTTTTAATCCCAGATGTCTGTTAAGCCATACATCGTAATCCCAAGATTACCATTTTTGCGAGACATAACATTATTGGATACCAAAGTACATCATCCATTACAAACCATACATAAGGTCTTACACAAATAAGGATCTCATGATCCAGTTCTTAATACAACTCAAGCAGCGGGATACTGTAATAATAATGGTAGCGTAGACGAAGCTCCATCTTCGGGGTCACAGGCAATGCTGACGATGGGAGATGATCCTAGTTGTCGTAACCTTCCCGGGGTCCATCCTCCTGGTACTCCTCTTCATAGTATGGCCACGGGAATAGCCAGGGACAGAGCCATGAGTACTCTTTAAGTACTCGCAAACTAATACTAACAAGTGAAGGGGGTTTTTGTAGTAGGACACTAAGCTCTAGGGTTGTTTTGCAAAAAGCCAGATTTACCTCTACTAAGTCCAGAAGCAAGAAAAGCTAGTTGAAATTTTATAACACCTAAGTGGGAACTTGTATTTCATATCACAACTCTGTTGTGGTCAAGTCAAAATCTCAATCCATTTCACAAGTAATTTTGAAAACATCTGACGGGGAAACAATATGGCCACTCCAACTGTCCATAACCGCGGACGCGGCTATTCGAATAGTTTGACACTCTGCAGAGATTCTACACTTTCACCACAACATTCGATACATCCGTCAGGAACAAATCCTGAATTCACCATACTCAGTATGCAGATAATCAATCCTAACCTTTCAATTACACGCCCTAGTATAAGAACCTCTCCTGTGAGTTTGGCCTCCCAACCATGACCAACTGTCATCTTGGGTACTGCACAGGTGGACAATCTTCACAAGGTACCCTCAGCTCAGACCTTGGCCGTGAGGGAACTAATACTAAGGTATATAAGTTTCCAGTCAAGCCCTACCCAATTTTCGGGTATTGTGGTTGTATGATAAAATTGGAATGGTATCGCATCCAGACAACCATCAGTTTTATAAAGGGCTAAGGCTCATGCCTCAATATTTTCATCATCAAAATCATCTGGTGTTCGAAAACACATGTCAAAACATCTCAATAGAATGATCCATCATTCCAAGATTTTCATAACCATTTTTCCACCAAGTATTCCCATCTAAAGTTGATCAAGTTTTATGCTTAGCACTAGCATCTACAAATGGGAGCGAGTACTAATGAGGGGTGGTAAACTAGTGGAGTTTAGCTAAGTTCAATCTCATGCCTTAGGATGACATCAAGATTATCTAGCTTAGGCCAAATTTTATGCTCTTTATGCAAACTTCAATTATCTTTCTAGTATCTACAGTTCACTTAAGTAATCTCTAAGTAATAGATTTGATAAAGAAATAAAGTAGAAGATTGCAAGTAAAACTAGGATTGGTTTATCATCAAATGTGTCCAACCAAGCATGCTTAGTGCATTGCATAGGTTATCTAACTTTCATAATTGCAAGTGTTAGCTTGCACATTCAACTAGTAGTATTAGGCTTGCATAGGTCAACTTGATTAGTAAGGCTTGCTAAAGTAGAGTATCTTGCAAGTGTTAGCTTGCCTTGTGCAGATCAGTGGTTGAAGTTCTCTTCGGCTTCTTCTTCGTAGTATCCTCCTTCCTCCTCGTATCCTTGGTCGGTACTAGCGTCTATGAATAAATACGAGGTACACAATCACCAAACAATAGTTAACTACTTTCAATCATCACACACAAGGGTTCTATAGATGATCTAACATCATCACTAATATTACAAGATTATTTCTTTTATTTTTAGAAAAGTAATTTCTACTCATTGAAAAACTACTTAAGATTTAATATTCTCCAAACCAAACATGGGATCATGTTGACACATGTCATCACCACATATTTCAGTATATGGGAATGTGATTTAAAGTGGTGTCACAATTTAATAAGGTTTAACCTTTTATTTCAATTAAATAAAGTGACTAGAAATGTCTATGTAGCATTTTTTTTATTACTTGAACATTATTTCTGTAAGTAAACCCAAATGTTTTTATATATTCTGAAAGGTATGATCAAATGTGATTTTTGAGAGTTGGAATCAACTCAAAAGATATTATGGTTTAAATTTGAAAAATGTTTGAATGCATAAAAGCTTCTGCCTTGTTATGTTTACTAAGGTTGATCTATAGATTCAGATGATTTGAATCCAACGGGCTTGGATTAAGCATTTCAAAACCTTTCTAACAAAATTGGTTTCATTCAATTTGGTTCACTAAATCGAGCTGGGTTGATTTTTGAAACTAGGTACAGAACTATGTTTGAATATAAATAGAAAAATATAAATTCAAATAAGTGGGCTGCGCGGGAAAGGTTAACGGGCCGGCCCAGTGTCACTCCGCGGCGCGGGGCGCAACTGACAGGACGAGTCTACTGGTCAGCGACTCATTAAACTCGAAGCGGTACGGGGCGATGTGGTGCGTTGGATTAGAAGTAAGATCAACGGCTGAGGGTCGTCGTCGATGATGAACTAGTCACCGGCGAGCTCGAACCCTAGCAGCTCAGTGGGGGTCGTGGGAGGCTCACCGGGGTTCAGGCGAGGGTCGGTGATGTGGACGAACGACGAAGTCGACGACGGCGAACCTCCTGGTACCGGCAGCTCCTCCTGGGGTGGACAAAATCGACGGCTTCCTTCTCCTCCAGCAGCGGCGGACTCTGGTGAAATTCCGGTGATGCGCTGCTCGCCTTTCTCCATGACTGAGGTGGGGTGGTTCTGGGTGAGAGGGGAGTGGAATGGTGTGAAGAAATCGAGCGGGGGTGGCCTCTATTTATATTGGCGAGAGGGGACCGACGGGCGCGGGCTGAGCTCGTCGTCGTCGACGGCGCAGAGGGCTATCGGCGTGGGCGACGGTAGGGGGCACTGCGGTGCTCCCTGGCGAAGCTCAACAACATGGTGGCGAGGCGTGGGGCGGTGCTGATCGGTCGGAACGCTGCGATGCTCTGAGCGTGCCCGACGAGAGTTTTAATGGCACACAGCGCGCGTGTTCCGCACGGTGGCGAACAAGCTTGTCTGCGGTGTTGCTGGGATGGTGGTGGCCACGCGTGCATGCGGCGAGGGCGGCGCATGGTCTGTGGGTGCTGGTCGAGCGTGGCGCACGGGGAGCGCTCTCGGCATGGTTGTAGAGCGGCTTGGCATGGTCTGTGCGTGTGGTCCAGGGGCTGGCATCGCTCGCGGCTGGGACAGGGAGTGGCGGTGGGGTGCCAGCTTGCTCCCAGACAAGGTTGGCGAGGCTAGTGCTGCTTGTAGTTTGTTGTCGACCATGGGTTGGCAATGGTGCACTCGGCCTGCTCACCATTGATGACAATGGACAGCTTACAATAGTGCTAGAGATTAGTTATGGTTGTTAGATGATCTACTAAGGCTAGTGGTGTCCAGAGAGGGGACAAGTTAGGCCAGAATCACTGCACACTATAGTGTTTTGATTTTGTTTGATTTGTATCTGCAAGGTGTTTGATGAAATGCCGCATGAATTCAAGTTTTGAATTTTGAAAAGATTTTTGGTGGGTGTGCTAGGCATGTGCTGGTGAGTCTGTAGATGCTTGGTTTTTGAAATTGAGCTTGTTTGAGTGGTTTTTGAAAAAGTGGGATCTTCCCATATGATATAGATTCAATTTTAAACTGTTATTTAAACTATGCATTTAAATGTTTTTGGATGATCACAAAGTGGGCCTTGGTACTTTGTTATGAGTACTATCAAGGGGTGCAAAGATCCAAACAAGTTTCTGTTAAGTTCGGAAAGTTAGAGATAGCCAAAGTAGGCATGGGAGTTAATTTGGCCAAAGTGACCATTCACTTAAGTTGATGGTTTTGATTTGTTTGTCTTTGGGAAAAGTTTGGGGATTGTTTAGATGATGTTTATTTCACCTAAGAATCATTTTACAAGCAAAGAAACACATAATCATGGCAATTCAAAAGAATCCACATTTTAATACATACACATATGAATGCTTTCATATTTTAATTGAAAAAGTTTTTGTTAACCCTAACTTTGGTTATTAGAGTTTGATGATTCTAATTTAATATTGTTGGTATGTTACAATAACTTTTGCATCCGACTCTGTTTTCTATGAGGTTGGGCTTGTTTTGAAGAGGACAACAAAATCTACCAGATTATGCATAGAAACATCATAGTCCAAAAAGGGAGGATAAAACCAAATGATGAAAGGTTTGACCTCTCTATAAAAGATGAATCGATAAACCTCTAAAATAAAAAATGCAATAAAATATTCATTCGAAATCCATTTTGTATGAACTAAAGCTTGTTATGAAGATAACACAAGCTCTAGAACCTCACATCGATATGATACAAATAACAAACAAGAAATATGAGGCCAAGTATGCAAAGGTTTGATCTCGCTCTGAAAGATTGTTCAAGTTACTTGTAGGTTTCGTAGCATGGAAAACAAAAAAATTCTATCGCATGAACACACAAAACCAAGATCTAATCTATGGAAAATCCAAGATGTAATCTACAAGATCGGTGCAACGAGATTGTATAGAACTAACCCTCATAGATCCAAAGTGTTTAACGAGATTCGGATCTCGTGATTGATGTAGTGAATCACTTGCCAATCTCAAGATCACGTAGATGATCGTTTCGGCGCCATGTTCTGGTAGCTCTTTCGCAGTCGGTCACACGTACGATAGTCGATGAAGACCTTCCTCTCCCTTGTTCCAGCAGGGCAGGAGAGGTCGTAGATCTCCTCGGAATCCCAACATCACGATGTTGTGGTGGTGGTGGAGGAGGAGAGATTTTTGTAGGGCTTCACCTAAGCCGGAGCAGGGTGGTGGAAGAGAGAGGGGTGGTGCCTAGTGTTTAGGCGCACGTGACAAGGGGCCAAGAGGGGGGTGCCCCACCCCTCCTTATATAGGTGGGGGCCATCGGCCAAGGGCCTCCCTACTCTAGCCGAGTCCCCCCAACTCGGCTAGAAAGGGGAGAGACCCTCCCCAACTCGGCTATGAAGAGGAGAGGTGGAAACTTCCCTTTCAAGTTTTCCCTTTCCTTCCCAAACTAGGATTTGACTTTTCAAACTAGGATTTGACTTTTCAAACTAGGGTTTAACCCTTTCTTCCTAGTCCTTGGTCGAGTTTCCCTTGGGATTCGTGTGGCCAGCCCCTTAGGGCATGCCACATCCCAAGTGACCCCTCCTGGGGTAGTGGACCTTCTAGAACATTCTAGAAGCTTCCGGTCAAAACACCGAAAACATTTCCGAACCCCAGAAATTGACTTTCCTTATATGAATCTTATTCTTTGGACCATTCTGGATCTCCTCGTGATGTCCTAGATCCAATCCTAGAATCCGAACAACATTCAGTCTCCAAGTCATATCCCATATCTACTTAAACAACATTGAATCCTTAAGTGTGTCTCCCTACGGTTCGTGAACTATGCGGACATGATCGAGACACCTCTCCGATCAATAACCAATAGAGGAATCTGGAAATCCATATGGCTCCCACATATTTCTATGATGACTTCATGATCGAATGAACCATTTACATACGATACTGATTCCCTTTGTCACGTGATACTTTAGTTATCCAAGGTTTGATCGTTGGTATCTCTATACGTAGTTCAATCTTGTTACCGATAAGTACTCTTTACTCGTACTGTGATGTGACATCCCTTGTGACCTTGTCACATTATTGTAAGATAATTGGATGACACTCTACCGAGAGGGCCTAGAGTATATTTATCTGTCATATGGATGGACAAATCCCACTCTTGATCCATGCGCTTCAATCCATACTTTCAGAATACCTAATGCCACCTTTATAACCACCCGGTTACGGAAGTGGAGTTTGATGTCATCAAAGCATCCATCAAGTGATGGTGATTAACATGATCTCATGGTCGAAGGATTAGGTTACTATGTATTTGAAAGCTTGTAGAAAACGAACTCTAAGTGATTTGATCTTATGCTATGCTAACTATATGAGTGTTTCCATCACATCATTCTCCTAATGACATGATCTTGTTATTAATAACATCTAATGTCCATGATCAGGAAACCATGATCATCTATTAATCAACAAGATAGTTTAACAAGAGGCTTACTAGGGACTCTTTTATGTTTACAAAACACACAAGTATTCATGTTTTCGGTTAATAAAATTATAGCATGTTATGCAAACATTTATCATAAACACAAATATATAATAAATAACCATTTTTATTATTGCCTATTGGGCATATCTCCAACAGTCTTCCACTTGCACTAGAGTCAATAATCTTGATTATATGGTAATATACCTAACACCCATGGCGTTCTGGTGTTGGTCATGCTTTGTCCTAGGGAGAGGTTTAGTCAACAGATGTGCCACATTCATATCTGTGTGTACTTTGCAAATCTTTATGTCACCATCTTGGACATGCTCGTGAATAGCATGAAAACGTAGCTTGATATGCTTCATCTTCTTGTGTGACCTTGGCTCATGTGCATTGGCTATGGCACCCAAGTTGTCACAATAGATAGCCATCGGGTCCAACGCACTAGGAACCA
This sequence comes from Avena atlantica, assembly GCA_910589765.1. NCBI lineage: Eukaryota > Viridiplantae > Streptophyta > Magnoliopsida > Poales > Poaceae > Avena > Avena atlantica. The sequence goes on from OU342738.1 coordinate 186,717,761, forward strand.
CACCAAGCTCCATAATGAACTCCTTCATTCATATCTCCTCTTGTGAAGCCCACAAGGGGTTGCGCCAAGGTGATCCATTATAACCGATTTTTTTTAATATTATTGCGGATATGTTGGCGGTAATTATTAATCGAGCAAAATAGGATGGCCAAGTAAGTGGTCTTATCCCTCATTTAGTTGACGGTGGGTTATCAATTCTTCAGTACATGGATGATATATGTATTTTTATGAAGCATGACTTGCAGAAAGATTTAAACATGAAACTTATTTTATTTATCTTTGAACAACTATCAGGTCTTAAAATTAATTTTAATAAGAGTGAGCTTTTATGCTTTGGACAAGCTAAAGCGGTAGATGATAAGTACAAAGATCTGTTTGGTTTTCAATTTGGGTCTTTCTCCTTTATGTATCTTGGCATACCTATTCACTTCCACAAAAAATGGTGAATGGAAACCTGTGGAAGATCATTTTGAAACAAATCTCGGAAATTGGATTGGAAAGTTATTATCTTATGGTGATCATTTGGTTCTCATTAATTCAGTTTTAATAAGCTTACCCATTTTCATGCTTTCCTTTCTGGAAATACCCATTAGGGTTAGGAAACGTTTGGATTTTTTTAGATCTCGCTTCTTTTGGCAAAGTGATAATCATAAAAAAAAGTATAGGATAACAAAATGGAATATTATATGCCAGCCAAAAGACCAAGGTGGATTAGGGATTAAAGATCTTGTAATTAAGAATAATTGCCTTCTAAGCAAATGGCTTTTCAAATTAACAAATGAAGAGGGAGTCAGGCAGGAAATTCTAATGAACAAATATTTACACTCTAAAACTTTGTCACAAGTGACTGCACGGCCGAATGATTCTCCTTTTTGGAAAGGATTAATGAAGGTGAAACATGGTTTCTTAGATAGAGGACATTTTGATGTCCATGATGGGTCTAGTACCCGTTTTTGGGAAGACGTTTGGCTAGGGTAGACTACTTTAGCTGACCAATATAATTCTTTATATAATATTTCGTTACGGAAAAAAGTACCTGTAGCCGTTGTTCTATCTTCAAATCCAATAAATATGTCTTTTAGAAGAGCTTTGATGGGGAGCAAATGGAACTCTTGGTTGCATCTAGTGACTAGGTTAATGCAAATCAACTTAACAGATGAAAATGATGTCTTTGTATGGCGTTTGACTCAAAATGGTGTGTTTTCTGTTAAGTCCATGTATCTTGATCTAATAAATGGAAACACAAGGTTTTTAAAAAAGCACATCTAGAAAATTAAGATCCCTCTCAAAATCAGAATTTTTATGTGGTTTGTATATGTATGTAAATTTTCACTAAAGATAATTTGGAAAAACGAAATTCAGGGGGATTCTGATTGTTGTTTTTGTGATAAGTCTGAGACTATGCAACATCTTTTTACTGAATGCCCATTTGCTAAAATCATTTGGCTCATTATTCACATGGCTATCAATATTTCTCCACCTACTAGTATAAATAATCTTTTTGGGAAATGGCTCACAGGTATCCCAGAAAAGGAAAAAATCAATATTAGGGTGGGAACTGATACGCCCAATTTGCATCACCATTATATGTCATAATATACCTCTATTCATTGATATTTGTCTTATTATGAGGTATTACTTATCGCTTTTCATTTGTTGATGCATGTTGGATGATTCTTGGAGGATGGACTGCCGGAGTCTAGATTCTGATGGAAAAGAAGGCGTTTCGGTGCAATTTCGCGAAGATCAGAAAAATATGGGAAAATATTATTTTTCTAGAAGATTGAGGAAGCCAGAAGGAGGGACGAAGAAGGGCCGCAGGGGGCCCACACCCCCTAGGCGCGGGCCCACCCTAGGCTGCACCTAGGGCAGGTGTGGCCCACCTGCCCGGCTCCCGACTCTGCCCCTTCGCCTATATCTTACCTACGAAACTCTAAGGCCATGGGGGCGACCACAAATAGATTTCCGCCGCCTTGGGGGGGGGGGGCGGAAAACACCGAGAGAGAAAGATCTCTCCGGTAGACAGATTTCTGCCAGGGGAATTCCTTCCCGGAGAGGGGAGATCGTCGCCATCAACACCATCGTCAAGCTAGGCTTCATCGGGATCATCATACACACCATCATCTCCACCAGCACCATCATCACCACTCCGTCCCGCTGTAACAATTGTGTTGGATATTGTTTTAGTTCTTAGGGGAAACTTTCCCGGTGTTGATTACTATTGTAGTTGTTGCTTGTGAGTGGAACCATTGGATTATTGTTTATGTTTAGATTGTTATCCATTATTTTCGTGGTGGTGTCATGGAAGATGCCATGGGTAGGCTTAAGTTGGGGGCCAAATGGATGCTTGTGGTCATCGGGGAGGCTGTGCACGGTCTTGCCATGCACGAAGAACAAGATGAACTCTCCACACTTAGGAATTCTATTGATACTTGAGGTTTACACATGCTCCTTGAGATGTATGAAATAGGTTCAGTGCCCTAGTTCCCTACTAGGTCCAACCTCCTCTAACCCTAGCTATCCCCCTCCTTATATAGGTGATGGATAGCTAGGTTACACCCCTTTGGGTCCTGGGGTTACTGTTTGGATCTTGGTCCTTACTGTATGGGCCGGTTCATGGGCTTGTACCAAGCCCAGTGGCCCAGTCCATAAAGCTAGACAGCTAACGGTCTTCACGTATGTTGCCTCCAGTTCCTCTGGCGTCATGTAGTAAATTTGTACGTCAACCCTTGCTTTAGGCGTCACCTGGATCCTTTCGTGTCACTCGGCGTCGCCCTTCTCTTTTGACCGTGCTTTACTATGGTCCCTCCTGAATCTCACTCGGAAAGGTGCCATGTGTCCTATCTGACTCGGCCCTTCCTCGTGAGACTCAACTCGTTGGTTCCTGCAAGGTTAACCCATTTGTCCTATATGGGCCGACATAATTTCTATGTCGGCCGCACAAGACTATCTTACCCGGCTGTCCTTACTCGGCCTGGTTCTTTATTCACTTGGCGTAAGCCAAGCTGGGCAATGTTTTACCCCTCGTGATCCTACCGGGGGTTATCCCCCCGACATTAGTCCTCGAAGCTGGTGATGTCTAGCATTTCTAGCTGTTAGGCGTCTCCAGGTTCCTTTAATGTGATTTGAACTTCTTCTTTTGTCTTTATTTACTGCTCAGGGCGCACTATTTGGCGCAATCTTGTACCTTTCCGAGTCCGTCTGACAGTTTTCGGGTCTGTTCTTTGACTTTTTGGCTAATTTTTGCCTCGTGCCGAGTCATTTTGGCCTATTCCGAGTCATTTTCGGGGTGCTTCAGTCACTGACAGCTGATAATCATGGTGACTTGCCTCAAATTTTGTTCCAAGCTCCGACTGCATTGTGATGGTTGCGCAGTAATTCCCCATCACTGCGGCAGCGAATCGCTCTGCACCTCTCATCCTGCAATGCGTGACGTGGCAGTGGATTTTCCGTGTATTGTATAGATGTGGCGCTCGTTGACTGGCTCTCTCGACCGAATACACGGCCACACGCTGGCTACACGGCATAGGGGGATCCCACGATTGGGGTTTTTACTCCCCTTAAGTAGGGGTGAGGGGAACATAACTTCCCTTGCCCGTTCAGTTTCCCCATAGCCTCTTCTTCTTCCTTGCGCCTCCAAAATCCCTACTGCCCCTTTGCGGTTCTTCTTCTTCACGGTTTCTCCTCTGTGATTCTTCATTTCCCCATCCTATTCTGCTACGGGTCCTTGCTCTTCCAAATCTCTTCCAACGGAGGAAGAGACTGAATCCAGGGAGGTCATGGACGCTCGCGATGCCGCCGAGCGAGCGGAGGAACAGGAGGTACCCGCCGGTGAGCGCGGAGGCTGGGAGGGCTCTGAGGTCTCCGCGGAGGAGGTCGAATGGCTATGCTCCACGAGGCGCATCCCTCTCGAGGTTGATTGCCGCCTCCCTGCTGGTGAGCTTTCCCCTGAACCTGAGGGCAATGAGAGGGTGGTTTTCCTCTCCCACTTTGAGCATGGTTTCACCTTGCCCGTGAGCAATTTCTTTGTTTCTTTCCTTTCCACATTCCATATTCAGACCCATCACTTGCCCGCCAATGCCATCGGCTCCCTCTCTTGTTTTATTTATTCTTGCGAGGCCTACCTTGGCATTTGGCCTACAGTTCTTCTGTGGGCCAAATATTTTAACTTTAGGATCCAAGTAGTTCCCAGCCTGGCGCTCCCCATGCCGAGAAGAGGCCAACTCGGTGCGGTGCCGCTAGCATCACACCCAGGAGAGACTCCATCTTTCCTCGGGTCACAGGCTTAGACTCTTGCAAGAAATGGCATAGGACTTTCTTCTATGTCAAAATAGCGGAGCCACCGATTACATCCGGCTCCCCCTTTCTCGGACGAGGTCCCCAACAAAGAGTACTGGAAGCTTGACCCGCGCGACAAGAATGCTGTGGTGAATGATGCCAACGTAATTCTGGAGAGGTTTCTGTCACCGGATGAGAACTTCCATCTAGCCGACACGGATCTCATGTGCACTTTCATTGCACGCCGGGTCAGCCCCATCCAAGCCAGGAGCCATAAGATGTGCTTCATGAGCGGCACGCAGGACCCCACCTGGCATTCCACGATGGAGCTCACCCATGACTCTCTGGCTCGCCGAGTAAGCTCGATTTTCAAGCTGACTTTGGCGGAGGATTGGGCTTGGAGCTGCCCTCCATTTAGCCGGGTTAGGCCTGTCCCCTGGGTAAGTTTCCGAATCAGTTTCTATCCGACATAGCTTTTCTTACGTTCATCTGCTGTCCCGTTCATTCTCTATTCTTATTTTGTTTATCTTTCACAGAATCTTGTTCACCAGGTTGATGACAGTACTGTCCCTCCTAGTGCTTACAACGAGGATCGCTCCGACTCCGATGAAGTCGAGTATGATCTGGAGTGATTCATGCCCATTCCGCATGCGGCCGCCGCTTCAACTCCGGGTAAGAGCCACACTCGAAACCCCTTACGAGATTGGTCTGACGACGATGATGATGATTGTGAGATTCTGGAGGTACTTGCCTTTAGACCTTAGCCCTCTAATTTATTCGAGTTATCCTGTCATTTACTTATGCAGCTGGCCAGGTACATGACACTCCCCCTCTTGCTGTGGGCGGAGTCGGCAAAATCCCTATTGCCAAGCCGGGTAAACGGTGCGGGGCCTCCTCCAGTGCTCAGCCTGCCAAGAAGCAGAAGGTTACTCCTGCTGCTCCTGCTGCTACCATCCTGTCGGAGACTCGCAAAGCAGCTGGGCACCGAGTCACACATCGCCCACCGCGCGACTCGACCGTTTCCGGGTAAGAGTTTGGCGTTCTGCTTACTTTGTATTTTTCCTTTTCATGTTTTGTAACTATTTTCTTATGAGCATTCCTTGTTATTTTTAGCGTCGTGCCTTTGTCGGTCAGCCAGGCTGCTCCTAGCATCTCCTCACCGCTAAGGCATGCTCCTCCTCCTGCTGATTCCACGGTGCAGAGCTCCGTCCGAGTCGATACTCGCACTGCTGAGGCTCATGCTTCTCAGTGTCAGTCAGACCCGTTGGTACACCCGTCGAAGGAGACTCGGCCCATCAAATTTTCTGCACCCCAGGAACAACTTCCTGACCTTGGTGCCAACAACATTGGCATCGAGAATATCTTCGCCACTGGTTCCTCTGTCACTAGCCCATAAGCTGGTGTTCATGAATAACTTCCTGATCTTGGTGCCAGCAACACCGCTGAGCCCACTCAGTCGACTCCCATCTTATCACCAACCAGACCTGCTCACTCTCCTCTTCTGTCAAAGAACCAGACCCGGCCTACTGCTTCAGGTCCGACTCGCACTTCTTCAGGCAAGCCCACATCTAACAAGAAAACGACCTTGGTCTGTGCCCCAGGCACCTGTAGAGGGAGTGTCCCAACCTTTATACAACATAAGGTGGAGTCCCCTATGTTTATAATGCTAGTCTCTGGATCAATAGCTAGCATCCACAGTTAAGATGTAATATCAAGAAACAAAGGTCATAATACAACTTTATAACCAGGAATAACATAATTCTATTACATCTTACATAGCTCATTGGCTATTACATTACATTGCAGCAGAATATATATAAGCATGGGGTCCTTCATCTTCAAAGTGCCACAGGCAGACATGTTGGTTGTAGACTTTGTAATCCTAATCAATCAATCTTCTCTAAAACAATCAAACCTACAACATTATAAGTTACAGCCACAAGGGTCAATACATTTGAATTGTATTGGCAAGTTTCACTACTAAGTATAACATAAGTGGATCCTATCATTACATGCAAATTTGGCTAAGTAGAGTTTTAGGCTCATTTGCATAAAGCAATATTTTATCCTATCTTTTCAAAATGGTTTTGGTCCTTTGTCAAATCTCCTTTCAAAAATCTCTTGAACTCCTTGGTAAAAACTCAAGTGTTCAAGTCCTTGTCAAAATCTCTTGAGCACCCTGGTAACCCCAAGTGCATCAAGTTTTAAAAGTTTTCTTTTAGAAATTAGAGTGTCGAGATCTTCCATAGCTTCAGGCCTTAGTTGCTCAGTATTGTCCATAACCGGGGACACGGCTAAGTACTTAGATCTTTTTATCTTCTGCAGAAGTTGTACACTTTACCCACATGACACAATCTCGTCTTGACGCCACTAGTGGCCGCTGGATAAGTACTCACCAAAATGGAGTACCGGCAGATCGAGAATGTGACAAAGTCTTTCCATAGGAGTCCTCCCAATACAAAATGCTAGCTTGTCTACCAGGCACAAATGTAGGGTTACTCCCTTACACAAATCTAGTTAGCCTGAAGATGCCAATGCATGGGACTTCCACTATGTAGTTGACTAAGCCAGAGCCCATTTAGCATGTGGCTGTACACGGAAGCCACTGTACGAGAAACATGTTCAATCTCTAAGTTTCCTGGGTGGTTTTCCTTTGGAGCACAACACAAAGAGATTGCCATAGCCATGGTTCCTTTTGTTGCCACCTTCTCCAATACTCAAAGTATCCTTGGCCACCCAGGTGGTTCATTGAGTCCTTGTTTTATTATATAAAATCACAAGTCCTTTTCTCAATTTCACAAAAATCTCAACATGTAACTCTTTTCAAAATATAGCATGGCTAAGCATGTAACAACTACATTGTTTTCACTAAGGAATGTATAGGTAATCCTATTAGGATTTAGCATAGCATAAGTATAAAATTATTTTCATGCATGTTTTCAAAATCCACTAAATATAATGAAAAATAGTAGGACTTTTATATGATAGTGTAACTTGCCTTTTTGGTAGGGAATGATGGTTCACTCCTTGATCTTGCTAGTCTCACACTTTGCTAATTTCACTACAATCAATCAAGCAAACTCTATATCAACTAGCATTCCAAATAATCAATCAAACATTTCACACACATAAAACTTATGGGATCTAAGATCTAAGTCATGCATGTAAGCGTGCAAGAGATGGTTCTATTTGCAAAGATGGAGTACACTAGGCTCCTAAACTTTGTAAGTTCCAAATTGGTCATTTTCCAAAGTGGCAAAGTCATTTGCAAAAGGGTTTTGTCCATGAACCATTTTTAAATCCAATCATCATTTTATGTGGTGGAAAATATTTAAAGCAAAAACTTTAAGTTGTTCACAAAATAAGTTGTTATTTCTCAAAACTTGGTGTTTAGGGTCAGTAGGTTTGGTCCAAAGCATGCTCCCAAAGTTTTTACTCCAAAAACATATTTATAACAAAACCATTCTTTTTGTTTGGCTAGAAATGGACTAAATCAATTAATCTATCCTAAATTTCACCAAATTCATTTTTAACTCCATGGGTTGGTTCCTAGGGTCTGTAAGTTCACAACAAACCATTTTGCCATGGTTTCAAACTCAAAACCATTTTTGAATCATTTTTCTAATCTAAACAAGCAATCAAATGTTTCTGCATAATCAACCAATCTAACAGATACTATTTTCTAAACCAAAGGCATGGTTGGCTAGGGTTTGTTCCACTGATTCCAACGGTATAAAGTTTGTAATTTTTGGACATGTGGATCTGAAGTTATAGTGTTTTCAAATTCACAAACAATTCTGTTTTCAAATTTCTGTTTAAACCAAAACTGGCCACGTGGCGCAATCTAACTGGACGGTACCGCTTCGTGCGGATCAGCCCTTGTGGATCGTTGGATCTAATTTAAAATGCACGGCTCAGATCAAACGTACCCCTTCGTTTTAATGAACCTATCCTAGCCAACGGATCGAGATCCAACGGTTCACAACAGCCAAACTATAACTGGGCGGCGCTAGCGGCGGCGGACGGCGGTGCGTGCTCGGCCGGTGATCTTGCCGGCGAGTTAGGTCGCGCGGGAGAGGGGTAGGATGCTCACCGTTCTCGCCGAAGTGCAGTGAAGCTCAAGACGTGATCAGTTCGTCGAGGGGCGCACTGGAACGGGGTGGATTGCTCGCCGGAGCTTGCAGCAGCGTCGAGTGCTTCTGGTTGTCGTCGGAGGTGAGGTTTGAGGGCGCGCTGAGGCAAACAGACCCTGCGGTTAGCTGCGTACGGTACTGGGGGTCACAGTAGCATCATTGATAGGTGCTGGGGCAGTCTGTACTCACCGGGGAAACTCGCCGGAGTCGAGGCAGGAGACAGTGATGCTCTGATGTTGAGGTTGCCGAGGCTACTGTGCTCGCACGGGTGTGAGGTTGGTGCTGGGAGACGTGCAAGAAGAGGGGTAGCCGGCTCGTGTGCTATGGGAGGTGGGGGCGGTTGGACGTCGCCGGAATCGGCTGGTGAAGCTCGTCGGAGCAGTGGAGCTCGAGCTCGAAATTGGGGCAGCCTAGAGGCAGAGGGGAGGCGGTATCTGGGGGAAACGGAAGAGGGGAGGCAGGCGCTCTTATCGTGCGTGATGGCGGGGCGAAATAACGCGGCAGTTAACGGGGATTGATGGTGCTATCAACGGGCAGAAACGACAGCGAGGTGGGGACTGTCCACCGCTGGTGAAGACGACGACCGGCGACGTGGGGCCGCGATGTCTGTGAGAGAGAGGAGGAGAGTGTGGGGCCTGCTAGTCAGTGACTTAGTGGGTTTGCTTCTGAGTGAAAACGGTTCGCGAGTGGGGTAAACAGATGGGCTGTGTTGTTGGGCTGTTGGGCCAGTTTAGTGGGTCGAGTCTGATTCCATTTTTTTATTCTGTAGTCTTTTTCTTTTTCTGAAACTATTTCCTGTTTTGAAATTCAACCAAACAACACTCAAATAAAACAAACAAAACAAGTCAACAATCATCAAACCTTTCATTTGAATTTGGCTCTGTTAAACACATAAACCAAAGTCCTAAATGATATATTATTTAAATCTTTTTAGGTTCCATTCATTAATTAAATAGAATGGACCATTGTTATTAAAATAAAATAGGATTTGTTTTAATTAAATAGTCCTTTTGAAATCCAATTATTTTCAAAACCCAAAATAGTAGGTTTTATTTGAAAATACAAAATGCTTGGAAAACTCATTATAAATACATAAATAAGTTTTGGAGGTTTTGGAAATAGTAAAACCTTTATTAATAATATTTGGATATTAAATCTTTATTAATTTATTTAAATAAACCTTTACTATTTTATCAAAACAAAATGTTTTATTTCAAAAGTTTGGCCAAGGTTTAATTTGGCTCTATGGAATAATCTTTATTTATAAAACTTCTATTTCATTTGAAAACCAAATCCTTTTATTTAAAAGATCCAAAATAGAAATTCCAAAATATTTTATTTTCCTTTTATTAAATGTTTAACTTTTTAAATCCCTTTAAGATTTATTTAATTCAAATTGGTTTGAAGATTTCCAATTGGATTCAAAAAGTTTCTTCTGGCCCTGAAAATCAACAAAGTTTTATTTTATTCATTTATTTTTCACATTACAAGATTTGGAAAATCTTGGGATGTGACAGGCTACCACCCTTAAAATAAATCTCGTCCCGAGATTTGGGAAGGCTGGGTTACAAGTAGGCTTAAAATAACTAGGGTACTACCACCCTTAAAATAAAGTCTCATAGGGTTACATTGATGGTTCTCTTGGCTAAAAGTTCAACTCAATAATCAAACAAGGAATCCTTATTTGACTCTTCTGAGTTTTCTAAATCCTGACATCCACTTCTTCTATCTCTTCAAAGTTTCCATTCAGGTCAAGGTGGTTCACATGTCATTTCTGGGTCACATTGGACTCATTTCCATTGGCTCTTCTGGCATCCTTTTTCTTTTTCTTCTCTGGACAGTCTGATGCATAGTGTCCAAGTTCCTTACAATTATAGCATTGCAACTGGCTAATGTCCTTTTTCCTGTATGTGTCATGTTGGTTCTCACCAAGGTCATCTCCATTGTCAGTATCATTTCCATTATTCTCACTTTCATTGTTGTTGTGGTGATACTGATGTGGTTTAGAATCTTCATTGCTCTTTCTGTATGAATGCTTCTTCTTTGATGATCCTGAATAGTTCTTGAGTTTATGTTTCCTCTTTCTGTTCTCAACTTGATTCATCTTGTTTTCCAATATTGTGGCTTTGTCACAGAGTGATTGATAAGTTGGGACATAGGCAACAGCTAGCTGCAGGTTCAACTCATCATTAAGTCCTTCAAGAAATTTATCCTTTCTCTTAGCATCTGTATCAACTTCATCCGGTGCATAACGTGCCAGATTGTTGAATTCTTCAATATACTCAGCCACACTGAGGTGACGTTGTTTCAGATTGTGAAACTCCTTTTTCTTCAAATACATCACTCCAGGTGAGATGTGAGTTGTTCTAAATCCATCCTCAAAAATATCCCAAGTTACATCTTCAAGGGGAGTGGTGATCTGAAAGTTGTCCACCATGTTGCTTCTGGTCCTTCAAGCAGAAATGCTGCAAACCTAACTTTCTCTTCATCGGTACAACCAACAGTCACTAAGTCTTTGTTTACTGAACACAACCAATCATCAGCTTCCATTGGATCAGTTGTTCCAGAAAACCTTGCAGGCCTAAGTTTCAGAAACTTGGTGAGCATGTCAAGTGCTGGAGGATTATTCTGATTGTTGTTGTTGTTGTTGTTGTTGTTGTTGTTATTCAAATTCTGTATGAATGTGGTCATCTGCTGCATCAACTGTGTCTGAGCTGCCATCATCTGTTGCATCTCAGGGGTGATGTTGTTGTTTTGGTTGGGGTTGGCACGACGGGGAGGCATCTGTTGGTTTGATAGGGATAAGTATTGGTGGATAGGTTTTTAAGAAGTCCTAACACACAACTCAAAACAATCAAGTTCAATCAAACAATCAAACCATCAAACATTCAACAAGCAACCAATCACTTAACAACTTATGAGCTTAACTCATGAGTTGAAGGAAACAACAACTTTTCTTGAAATAACAACTTAGTATGATCATACCTCATAGGACAATATGATCCATACTCTAACTTGATATCAATGTCTTTGGTAGGCAATCTAATGTCTCTTGGTTTTCACTAGTAGTCCTTAGTGATATCCAAGTTGGAAGTCCTTGGTGAATATGCTGAAGATGTTGAAGTCATTAGAGTTGAAGAAGTTGAAGTCATTTAGAGTTGGAGATGTTGAAGAAATCCTTTGCACATGGTGTAGTCTTTGGCCATGGGGTAGGTTTTTCCATCAAGTTTGAAATAGATGAGATGTAGAGTTGAAACCAAAGTGGTTGAGGAAAGAGTTTACAAGTTTGTTTTGTAAATAAGTTTTGGAACAAAACAACTCCTATTTTTCTAAGGGTTTTTGTCCAATCCTAGGTTTACAAATCCTACAGGAAACACAATGCTCTGATACCATCTGTAGAGGGAGTGTCCCAACCTTTATACAATATAAGGTGGAGTCCCCTGTGTTTACAATGCTAGTCCCTAGATCAATAGCTAGCATCCAAAGTTAAGATGTAATATCAAGAAACAAAGGTCATAATACAACTTTATAACCAGGAATAACATAATTCTATTACATCTTACATAGCTCATTGGCTATTACATTACATTGCAGCAGAATATATATAAGCATGGGGTCCTTCATCTTCAAAGTCCCACAGGCAGACATGTTGGTTGTAGAATTTGTAATCCTAATCAATCAATCTTCTCTAAAACAATCAAACCTACAACATTATAAGTTACAGCCACAAGGGTCAATACATTTGAATTGTATTGGCAAGTTTCACTACTAAGTATAATATAAGTGGATCCTATCATTACATGCAAATTTGGCTAAGTAGAGTTTTAGGCTCATTTGCATAAAGCAATATTTTATCCTATCTTTTCAAAATGGTTTTGGTCCTTTGTCAAATCTCCTTTCAAAAATCTCTTGAACTCCTTGGTAAAAACTCAAGTGTTCAAGTCCTTGTCAAAATCTCTTGAGCACCCTGGTAACCCCAAGTGCATCAAGTTTTAAAAGTTTTCTTTTAGAAATTAGAGTGTCGAGATCTTCCATAGCTTCAGGCCTTAGTTGCTCAGTATTGTCCATAACCGGGGACACGGCTAAGTACTTAGATTTTTTATCTTCTGCAGAAGTTGTACACTTTACCCACATGACACAATCTCGTCTTGACGCCACCAGTGGCCGCTGGATAAGTACTCACCAAAATGGAGTACCGGCAGATCGAGAATGTGACAAAGTCTTTCCATAGGAGTCCTCCCAATACAAAATGCTAGCTTGTCTACCAGGCACAAATGTAGGGTTACTCCCTTACACAAATCTAGTTAACCTGAAGATGCCAATGCATGGGACTTCCACTATGTAGTTGACTAAGCCAGAGCCCATTTAGCATGTGGCTGTACACGGAAGCCACTGTACGAGAAACATGTTCAATCTCTAAGTTTCCTTGGTGGTTTTCCTTTGGATCACAACACAAAGAGATTGCCATAGCCATGGTTCCTTTTGTTGCCACCTTCTCCAATAATCAAAGTATCCTTGGCCACCCAGGTGGTTCATTGAGTCCTTGTTTTATTATATAAAATCACAAGTCCTTTTCTCAATTTCACAAAAATCTCAACATGTAACTCTTTTCAAAATATAGCATGGCTAAGCATGTAACAACTACATTGTTTTCACTAAGGAATGTATAGGTAATCCTATTAGGATTTAGCATAGCATAAGTATAAAATTATTTTCATGCATGTTTTCAAAATCCACTAAATATAATGAAAAATAGTAGGACTCTTATATGATAGTGTAACTTGCCTTTTTGGTAGGGAATGATGGTTCACTCCTTGATCTTGCTAGTCTCACACTTTGCTAATTTCACTACAATCAATCAAGCAAACTCTATATCAACTAGCATTCCAAATAATCAATCAAACATTTCACACACATAAAACTTATGGGATCTAAGATCTAAGTCATGCATGTAAGCATGCAAGAGATGGTTCTATTTGCAAAGATGGTCTCCACTAGGCTCCTAAACTTTGTAAGTTCCAAATTGATCATTTTCCAAAGTGGCAAAGTCATTTGCAAAAGGGTTTTGTCCATGAACCATTTTTAAATCCAATCATCATTTTATGTGGTGGAAAATATTTTTATCAAAGCAACAACTTTAAGTTGTTCACAAAATAAGTTGTTATTTCTCAAAACTTGGTGTTTAGGGTCAGTAGGTTTGGTCCAAAGCATGTTCCCAAAGTTTTTACTCCAAAAACATTTTTATAACAAAACCATTCTTTTTGTTTGGCTAGAAATGGACTAAATCAATTAATCTATCCTAAATTTCACCAAATTCATTTTTAACTCCATGGGTTGGTTCCTAGGGTCAGTAAGTTCACAAAAAACCATTTTGCCAAGGTTTCAAACTCAAAACCATTTTTGAATCATTTTTCTAATCTAAACAAGCAATCAAATGTTTCTGCATAATCAACCAATCTAACAGATACTATTTGCTAAACCAAAGGCATGGTTGGCTAGGGTTTTTCCACTGATTCCAACGGTATAAAGTTTGTAATTTTTGGACGTGTGGATCTGAAGTTATAGTGTTTTCAAATTCACAAACAATTCTGTTTTCAAATTTCTGTTTAAACCAAAACTGGCCACGTGGCGCAATCTAACTGGACGGTACCGCTTCGTGCGGATCAGCCCTTGTGGATCGTTGGATCTAATTTAAAATGCACGGCTCAGATCAAACGTACCCCTTCGTTTTAATGAACCTATCCTAGCCAATGGATCGAGATCCAACGGTTCACAACAGCCAAACTATAACTGGGCGGCGCTAGAGGCGGCGGACGGCGGCGCGTGCTCGGCCGGTGATCTTGCCGGCGAGTTAGGTCGCGCGGGAGAGGCGTAGGATGCTCACCGTGCTCGCCGAAGTGCAGTGAAGCTCAAGACGTGATCAGTTCGTCGAGGGGCGCACTGGAACGGGGTGGATTGCTCGCCGGAGCTTGCAGCGGCGTCGAGTGCTTCTGGTTGTCGTCGGAGGTGAGGTTTGAGGGCGCGCTGAGGCAAACAGACCATGCGTTTAGCTGCGTACGGTACTGGGGGTCACAGTAGCATCATTGATAGGTGCTGGGGCAGTATGTACTCACCAGGGAAACTCGCCGGAGTCGAGGCAGGAGGCGGCGATGCTCTGATGTTGAGGTTGCCGAGGCTACTGTGCTCGCGTGGGTGTGAGGTTGGTGCTGGGAGACGCGCAAGAAGAGGGGTAGCAGGCTCATGTGCTCTGGAAGGTGGGGTCGGTTGGACGGCGCCGGAATCGGCTGGTGAAGCTCATCGGAGCAGTGGAGCTCGAGCTCGAAATTGGGGCAGCCTGGAGGCAGAGAGGAGGCGGTGTCTAGGGGAAACGGAAGAGGGAGGCAGGCGCTCTTATCGTGCGTGATGGCGGGGCGAATTAACGCGGCAGTTAACGGGGATTGATGGTGCTATCAACATGCAGAAATGGCAGCGAGGTGGGGAGTGGCCACCGCGGGTGAAGACGACGACCGGCGACGTGGGGCCGCGATGTCTGTGAGAGAGAGGAGGAGAGTGTGGGGCCTTCTAGTCAGTGACTTAGTGGGTTTGTTTCTGAGTGAAAACGGTTCGCGAGTGGGGTAAACAGATGGGCTGTGTTGTTGGGCTGTTGGGCCAGTTTAGTGGGTCGAGTCTGATTCCATTTTTTTATTCTGTAGTCTTTTTCTTTTTCTGAAACTATTTCCTGTTTTGAAATTCAACCAAACAACACTCAAATCAAACAAACAAAACAAGTCAACAATCATCAAACCTTTCATTTGAAATTGGTTCTGTTAAACACATAAACCAAAGTGCTAAATGATATATTATTTAAATCTTTTTAGGTTCCATTCATTAATTAAGTAGAATGGACAATTGTTATTAAAATAAAATAGGATTTGTTTTAATTAAATAGTCCTTTTGAAATCCAATTATTTTCAAAACCCAAAACAGTAGGTTTTATTTGAAAATACAAAATGCTTGGAAAACTCATTATAAATACATAAATAAGTTTTGGAGGTTTTGGAAATAGTAAAACCTTTATTAATAATATTTGGATATTAAATCTTTATTAATTTATTTAAATAAACCTTTACTATTTTATCAAAACAAAATGTTTTATTTCAAAAGTTTGGCCAAGGTTTAATTTGGCTCTATGGAATAATCTTTATTTATAAAACTTCTATTTCATTTGAAAACCAAATCCTTTTATTTAAAAGATCCAAAATAACAATTCCAAAATATTTTATTTTCCTTTTATTAAATGTTTAACTTTTTAAATCCCTTTAAGATTTATTTAATTCAAATTGGTTTGAAGATTTCCAATTGGATTCAAAAAGTTTCTTCTGGCCCTAAAAATCAACAAAGTTTTATTTTATTCATTTATTTTTCACATTACAAGATTTGGAAAATCTTGGGATGTGACAGCACCGCTCCTTAGATCCGGCCCAACACAACAACAACGATACTCGCTTCAACGGGTTAGCCGGGCGGATCCACGACTGCCGGGTCGGGCGGCAGTTCTAAGGCTGTTACCGTGCACACTAGCGCTGATGCGACCTGCGCCAATGTGGGAACTTCCCTAAAGAAGGGGCAAGTTCTCACTCGTATTCTTAGCGGGAATGGCCTCGGTGCTGCTGAGTGTTATGTTGAGGCATGGAACGCATCTGGCGAGCAAGAGGTCAGCTCCAGTGCTGGCAAGAAGATCAAGCTGGGCCCCAAGGCCGTTGCCGACATGACCCAGCAAGAAATTACCCTAATGTCTCATGCAGATGAAGTGAACGAGGTACGTAATATCCTTACTCTTTTGTGTATTGAGTATTTCTGTTATACATTATCCCCAGTCCCCGAGGTTACTACCGAATGAGAAACTTATTCGGTTGTAAGCTCTAAGATAGGAGTCAACCCTTATCCGACCACAAGCTTGAATTCACAATTGCTCATTGTCTTTTTTCTTTGTGTAGCTTACACATAATGAGTGCACCAAGGTGCACCAGGCTCTCCTCTTGGAGTATCGCAAGCTCGAACTTGCTAATCAGAAGCTGCAAGCCGAGACTGAAGGACAAGGTAATTTTCTTACTCGTCATATCTTTATTCGGCGCACCTTTCCCTGTTTCATTTCCTTAAACTTTTATCGCTGTTTTCCCACAGCTTTTGCCTAGTCCACCATCGATGCGCTGCACTCGCAGATCAGTGAGACGGAAAGTGAGCTCTTAGCAACTCTTTGGCTGCTTTGTGTTCATGCTCATCCCTTTGCCACTTTTATCCTGATGGATCGAGATAGCCTTGTTGTTGCTGATGAGTGATCTGTTCCGAATAAGCAGAGAATTACCAAGCCAAACTCCAGAAGGAGCGAGACGAGGTGATCCGGCTGAAAAAGCAGATGGCCGACATGGAGGAGAAGCACCAGTCCGAGGTGAAGGGACTACGGGAGGAGCTTGCCGAGAAGACAGCCAGCATGCCGCCAGCGCCGAGAAGACCAAGGAGCTGCTCAAGGAGGCCGAGTCGGCGGTTGAGTCGGCTTACCTGGATATGGATGCCCTCCAAGCCAAGGCCAAGAACTGGCAAAACAAGCTCGGCTCCATCAATTCTTTCCTCGGTAGTTAGTCCTTACCCTTTTCGCTGTGCTCATTCCTTTGTCTGCTTTTTCCTTGTTTTGCTAATGTTCTTTTGCTTTTGCAGAGAATTTTCCTGAGGCTGATATGTTCGCCATATGGGCCATGAAAAGAGTACGAGCCAAATCTGGCGCTCTAGCTGACGGCGAGGTGACTATTGATGAGCATCTCGAAGCGCTGTCAGAGCGCGTCAAGACCCTCAAGTCATGTGGTGTAGACTTGCTCAAATCAGCGATCCATGCGTTCTGGATGCTCTGGTCGGATGAGGATGCGCCCACGCTCATCGAGCATCTGGCTGATAGGCTGCTTCTTACCGAAGAGAGGCTGGACCAATGGCGCGAGTCGGCTGGCCGAGCTGCAGCGGGCAAAGCCCTTTACTTCGTGTTTTGATGGTATCACGACATTAACCTTGATGTTCTTGAACGCATAAGGGCGGAAGGCGAGTGGCTCCATGAGCCTGAGCTGATCAAGACATGCCAGGAGTGAGCTTACACCATGATTGAGTATGCTTTGGTGCATGCTTGGTGGAACGGGCCCAGCTTCCTCGACCTCGGTGAATCACTTGCTGAGATTGCTGATGAGGAAGGCGCTGATAGCGAGGCCACCGAATCAGACAACCCGGAAGACTCGGCGACCGATGCCCCTGGCTCGGCAGATGCTCCGGGTGATGCTCCTAGCTCCAAGACCGCTCCTCCGATCCCAGCTGCTTCTTAGGCTGATTAGAAAAACACTTTAACTTTGATGAGATCCGCGGTATGCCGGGTACAGATGTAACATACATTATACTTTTTTTTCGGTGTGTCTTTTGATAAGGCTTAAGCTTTGATTTATCTTTGAATGCGAATTATCCAGGGGCAAGTCCCCGAGCTTCATTTTTTCGTTTCCCCTTTTTTCCTTGAATTTGGCTCTTGTCTACTGTCACATCCCAAAATTTTCCAAATTTTGAAATGTGAAAAATAAATAAACAAAATAAATGATTGTCGAAATTTAGGGTGAAAAGAAACTTTTGATTCTAAATGCAAACTTAAAATCCCATCTTGAAAAAACCTGAGTAAAGTTTGAATCCAACTAAATTCAAATCAAGTGAAGTGCATTCTTCATAAATGCATCTGGAAAATTTAAACACTTGAAAAATAAACCCAAACCCTAAAACCCTAATGGAATAAAATCATTTCCATGATATCTCTAAAACCATGGATTTGACCCATATAAAATTTTGTCAACAAACATTTACAAATGATCAAGAATGACAAATAGAAATATTATAAAACCATAGAAATTGGTTTCACCTAATTTGGAGCCATAAATAAAATCTTATGAATTTAATAAGATAAGGGAATTAAATTTCCAAAGCTAATAAAGCACCTATCTAGAAATCCATACCAAATGGTGAGCAAATAATCCTAAAAAGATTTAAAAGGATAAGCAAATATTAAATAAGATTTTACAAATTGGAATCACCAAGTTTGGATCTATAAATAAAAAGATATGGGTTTTATAAGATAAAGATAGAAATATGAAATGAGAAATATTTAAAGGCCAAATTAAATGTAGACCGAATCCATAAGCAAATGGAATAAATATAATCCAAATCCAAATAAAACAATGGATAAAGAATTTTTCAAATTAAGTAAAATGGCATTAACCAAATTCCATTTCTATTTGAATAAAGACAAAACATCTAATAAGAATGATTAATTAAATCATGGGAAAATAATATTTGAAATTTACCCAAGTGGAATAAAAGTTGTTTAATTAACTGAAATAAGATCAAAGAAATCTTCCAAATAAAATTTATGGAATTAAAACTATATTTAATTTCATTGGAATAAAGACAAATACCCAATTTTAAATGATTAATAAATCATATTAAAAACATTCCAAATAATTCAAGGTTAACTATTTGACACCCAAATAAACAAATAAAACCTACTGAAAATATTTGGAAAGATTTAGATTTCAAATGGAGTTTGAAAAACATTATTAAATCTTATTTGAAATAATACAAGGGCCTATTTTAATTAATTAATATTCCCTAAAAATAATAAATATATTATTCTAAATTTGACTTTAGAATGTGTTAGTAAGAAATGTTTGATTAATCACAAAGGTTGGTTGAAATTTGAAATCAAATTGTTGTTTGAAAAGTTTAAACAAAACCAAAACAGAATATTAGAAATGGAAAAAGAAAAATGAAACAGATTAAAAAAAGAGAGAAAAGAACCAGCCCAACTAACCAGGCCCAGCTAGCCCAGTCCAGCCCACTCCCTCTCACCCCGCAGAAAACGATTCACACTCGTAGACGAACCCACTCGGTCACTGACTGCCTGGACCCACCTTCCCCTTCTCTCTTTAGCCGACAAGCGGATCCCATCGCCACCTCAGCATCTTCCCCACCGTGACAACCTCGCCTCTCACCTCGCGACAGTTTCTGTGCTTTGATTCGAGGCTTAAATTCGATTGATGGAGTGATCAACTCTCACCAGTAATCACGCACACATAAACGTCTGCATCCCCTCCCTCTTTCCCCTCTGTCGCCCGGCTCTCACTGCCCCCAGACCGTCCCCATTTGCGTTTGCACCGCCACGGCCTCCGACGAGATCTCTGAGCAATTCCGGCCAGCACCCTCACCCCCATAAGCCCTGCTTCATGCGAGCGTGATCCCCAGCCCCTGGCGCATATCCCTGTGCCTTTCGTTCATCCGCGCGAGCACCGTATCCTCGGCAACGACGACAACCGAGCGTCGCCGTCCACTGCCTCGACTCCGGCGAGTCTCCCTGGTGAGCATAGACCTTCCCTTGCCCTTCTTTTGATGCTCGCTTGTCAGTGACTCGCGTACGAAGCTAACCGCAACCTCTGTTCCCTCTCCCGTGCTCTTTAGCAACATCCCCGACGACGCCTGAGCGCACCCGTCGCCAGGAATAGCTCTGGCGAGCAATCGTCAACATCTCCGTGCGCCCCTTCGCCAACCCTGAGCACGTTGAGCATCAGCGAAGCACGACGATCTCGGTGAGCTACTCCTCTGTCTCCCTTGCTTCCTAAATCACCGGCGACTGCACCGTCTGACCGCGCGCCGCCAGTCGCTGCCGCCAGCGCCGCTCGATTTAGGTCAAACCGTTTCGCACCGTTAGATCTCCATCTGGCGGCTTAGATAGATTCATTTAAGCGAAGGGGTATGGCTGTCTCTGTACCGCGCGATTTGCATTAGATCCTACGGCCTGCATCGCTTGATCTGCGCGAAACGTTTTCAACCAATCAGAACAGTCCACGTGGCTAGAGTCTGATATGAAATTAGAAAATTTGATCTATTAGATGCTAGATTTTGTAAAATTCATAACTTTCAAACCACACGTCCAAATTTTGCAAATTTTATATCAATGGTATGAGCAAGACAAGTACTTTCCAACCATGCCATTTGTTTAGTAAATTGCTTCTGTTAAAATGGTTGTTTTTGCAGAAACTTGTGTAGGCATATTATGAATATAAAATTCATTCTAAAATTGTTTTTGTGATAAAACCTTTGGAAAATGGATTTTTTTGAACCTACTGATCATATAAATCAATTTTTGGATTCGAAAACATATTTTGTGAGGCAAATTAATAAATCTTGGAATTTAAACATTTCTAGTCAAATAAAGATGTTGTTCATATGTTGGAAATACTTTTTGGAGACAAACCTTTGGGAAATGTTTTGATTTAAACTCTCTGACCCCAAACACCAAGTTTTAGAATTAAAAATGTAATTGATGAACCCTATAAAGATTATTGCTTTGATAAAGACATTTTCAACCACATAAAATGATGCTTTGGTTTAAAAAGGGTTTATAGGAAAAATCTTGTGCAAATGGTTTTGCCACTTTTATTAAATGACCAAAAGGTGTTCTAGAATGCTTATAACCTATTAGAAACCAATTTTTCAAATAAAACAATCTTTTGCATGCTTGCATGCATTGCTTTGTTTCTATTATTTTATGTGATGTTTGCTTGAATGGTAGATTGAAATTGTGCCTTGCTTGCTTAATTGTAGTGATTTGAAGAGTGTGAATGTTGCAAGGTCAAGGATTGAACTTATATTCTCTACCAAAAAGGCAAGTGATGCTTCATACTTTTGTCCCATTATTTTCACTATGCACTAGTGGTATTTTTAAAGTAGGACTTGCATGGAATTTTGCTAAGTGTAAACTATGCCATGGGAAATCCTAGTAGATGAAACCTTAGTAGAAATTTCCTAAGTTAAGATTCCTACTACTATCATGCTTAGCTTAGCTAGTAGAAAACAAGGGTGGATTATATTCATGCTATGGAATATTTCTAAGTCAAGGACTTGTGTTTTGTTTAATAAAACAACTAAGTGAATGAATAACCTGGGTGGAATGGAAAGAATGGTTTGTGTTGAGTGGTTACACAAGGCCCATTTCTATGGTTTACCTTGTGTATCTCACTTGTGGTTAGCCACCCAGGAACAAAGAGATTTGAGATGTCAAATGTTGAGAAGCTTCAAGTGCAGCCACTTGGCATTATGGGCTCTGCCTGGATCATATAAGTTGCAATAACTTAGCCAAATGGACAGTTGGTGGTAGGGGTTTGATAGGTTGGAGCGCGTCCATTCTGGTCTAAGGGAAGGCTTCTGAAAGATCTTGTCTTGGTGAAACCAATTCTTGTGGGGAAAGTGCACCACCTCTGCAGAGTGTAAAATCTAAGTACTTAGCCATGTCCCTGGTAAAGGACAATTTGAGCATCAAGACATGGAAGCTATCAAGAATCTCCTCATCCCAATTTCTAAGTTAAAACTTGTGGTTGAACAAGGGTGAAGGTTCACCAATTTCTATTGGTGGTTCCTTGGGAAAGTTTTGACAAAGTAAAACTTAGTGTTTTCAACTAATAGTCAAAAACCTATTTTGAGCAAAGCAAGCCTAAGCTACACTTAGCCAAAATGCATATAGTATCTAGACTACTAATATTCTACTAAGGTATCACTTGCCAATACAATTCAAATGTATTGACCCTTGTGGCTGTAACTTATTATGTTGCAGGTTTGTTTGATGTTAGTGAAGTTTATTGATTAGGATTACAAGTCTACAACCAACATGACTGCCTGTGGCACTTTGAATATGAAGGACCCCATGCTATTGTATATTCTGCTGCATTGTAATGAGATATCCAGATGAGCTATGTAAGACGTAATAAATTATTTTATTCCTGGTTATAGAGTTGTATTATGACCTTTGTTTCTTGATATTACATCTTAACTCTGGATGCTAGCTATTGATCCAGTGACTAGCATTGTAAACACAGGGATCTCTACCTTATTAAAGGTTGGGACCTCTACAGATGGTATTAGAGCACTATGTTGCCTGTAGGATTGTAACCCTAGGATTGGACAAAACCCCTTAGAAAAATAGGAGTTGTATTTGTTCCAAAACTTATTTACAAACAATCTTGTAAACTCTTTCCTCAACCTTTTTGCCTTTGATTCTACATCTTGTCTATTTCAACTTGATTTGTCTATTTCAACTTGATGGATAAAGTCTTCACCATGGGCAAAGACTTAAACATGAGCAAAGGACTTCACCAACTCAAGTGATTTCAACCTTAGTCTCAACAAGGAATTCAACTTGGATATCACTAAGGACTACAAGTGAGACAAGAAATATTGCTCAAGACTTGAAGGCTAAAGAAAAACAACTTAGAAGGAACCATCATCACCTTTGAAGTTTTATGACCAAGATGCAAGAAATTCTCCAAGGATACAAAGACATTGATCAAGAAGAACCAACTAACAAGGATGGAAAGATCTCAAGTGAACCATATAGTTGGACCACCATATTTAGTTTAAATCAAACCCACCAACCTATTTGGTGTAGAAAAAATATTTTGTTGCCTAAAAATGTGCTTGAAACTTGTTGTTTGAGTGGAATGATTGTTTGTGATTGCTTGCACATTGCTTGTGTGAATTGTGATGTGTGTGATTAGAATTCTTCCTTAGAAATCTTTTGCCTATTCTAATCCCAATCCAACCCAAACAGATGACTACTCCAAGAGACTCCAACATCAAGAATGGTGACAACAACAAACAAGAGATGCTCATGAGAGAACAACTACTAGTAAACCAGACCCATTTGAATCAGATGACAACTCAGTTTTTAGCCAACAACAATGAGTTAGACCCAACCTTGCAAAAGTTTTTGGATAATCAATCTAAATTATTACAAGGGATGACCACTCACATGATCAACATGGGAGACAACTCTTCCCAAGGAGTTTATGACAACAATGATGTCAAGGATGATATTATAGAAGGAACTCAAGCTTGCAATATTTGTGGAGACAAGGATCACACTTCCCAAGAGCATGAAGGTCAATGCCCCAATTGTGAAGAGAAACATCCAACTAATCAATGTCCCACATCACAAGCTACTTGTTTCCTATGTGAAGGAAATAATCATGTCCCTATCCAATGCCCCATCTATTCCATAGTTCAACAAAGGAAACAAGGTGGAGTGCAACAAAAGATTGTAGACTTCCATGAGGGAACAACTTCTACCAAGAAGGGTGAAGACAAAGGAAAATATAAGCTTGCACCTCCATGCAATATGACTCAATTTGATGGACCAAAGAGGAGACATATGTATTATCCAAGGAAAAGATCAAGGAGACCAGGAAACTTTCCCACCTCTGAGATAAGATATGAAGAGCATGAACTAGAAGAACTCCTAGATTTGGAGAAACCCAAGAAGAAGAAGGACAAAAGTCAAGTGCAGTGTTGCCGTTGCAAAGAGATGGGACACTATGCCAATGAATGTCCAGAAAAGAAGAAGTATAAGGCAATCAACCAAGTGTGGTGCAACAACTGCAAAGAGCCAGGCCATTATGTGTCAACTTGTCCATAGAAGATACGTGAAGAACTCAATCTTGTCACATGTTACAATTGTGGTGATCAAGGACATTATGCAAGCAATTGTCCAGAAAAGATGAAGCACAAGATAAACAAGCCCATGAAGGATCTCAGCCTTGTCACATGTTTCAAGTGTGGAAACAAAGGACACTATGCAGATGTTTGCCCAGAGAGGTTTCAACAAGATTTCAAGAAAGCCAAGAAGTAATCTAGTTAGAAAATTTTTAAGGGTGGTAGTACCCTAGTTGCTTTGAGCCAACTTGTAACTCTAGACTTCCCAAATCTCGGGACGAGATTTATTTTATGGGTGGTAGCCTGTCACATCCCAAATTTTTCCAAATTTTAAATGTGAAAAATAAATAAACAAAATAAATGATTGTTGAAATTTAGGGTGAAAAGAAACTTTTGATTCTAAATGCAAACTTAAAATCCCATCTTGAACAAACCTGATTAAAGTTTGAATCCAACTAAATTCAAATAAAGTGAAATGCATTCTTCATAAATGCATCTGGAAAATTTAAAAAATTGAAAAATAAACCCAAAACCTAAAACCCTAATGGAATAAAATCATTTCCATGATATCTCTAAAACCATGGATTTGACCCATATAAAAATTTGTCAACAAACATTTTAAAATGATCAAGAATGACAAATAGAAATATTATAAAACCATAGAAATTGGTTTCACTTAATTTGGAGCCATAAATAAATTCTTATGAATTTAATAAGATAAGGGAATTAAATTTCCAAAGCTAATAAAGCACCTATCTAGAAATCCATACCAAATGGTGAGCAAATAATCCAAAAAATATTTTAAAGGATCAACAAATATTAAATAATATTTTACAAATTGGAATCGCTAAGTTTGGATCTATAAATAAAAAGATATGGGTTTTATAAGATAAAGATAGAAATATTAAATGAGAAATATTTAAAGGCCAAATTAAATCTTGACCTAATCCATAAGCAAATGGAATAAATATAATCCAAATCCAAATAAAACAATGGATAAAGAATTTTTCAAATTAAATAGAATGGCATTAACCAAATTCCATTTCTATTTGAATGAAGACAAAATCTCTAATAAGAATGATTAATTAAATCATGGGAAAATAATATTTGAAATTTACCGAAGTGGAATAAAAGTTGTTTAATTAACTTAAATAAGATCAAATAAATCTTCCAAATAAAATTTATGGAATTAAAACTATATTTAATTTCATTGGAATAAAGACAAATACCCAATTTTAAATGATTAATAAATCATATTAAAAACATTCCAAATAATTCAAGGTTAACTATTTGACACCCAAATAAACAAATAAAACCTACTGAAAATATTTGTAATGATTTAGATTTCAAATGTAGTTTGAAAAACATTATTAAATCTTATTTGAATTAATACAAGGGCCTATTTTAATTAATTAATATTCCCTAAAAATAATAAATATATTATTCTAAATTTGACTTCAGAATGTGTTAGTAAGCAATGTTTGATTAATCACAAAGTTTGGTTGAAATTTGAAATCAAATTGTTGTTTGAAAAGTTTAAACAAAATCAAAACAGAATATTAGAAATGGAAAAAGAAAAATGAAACAGATTAAAAAAAGAGAGAAAAGAACCAGCCCAACTAACTAGGCCCAGCTAGCCCAGTCCAGCCCACTCCCTCTCACCCCGCAGAAAACGATTCACACTCGTAGACGAACCCACTCGGTCACTGACTGTCTAGACCCACCTTCCCCTTCTCTCTTTAGCCGACAAGCGGACCCCATCGCCACCTCAGCATCTTCCCCACCGCGACAACCTTGCCTCCACCTCGCGACTGTTTCTGCGCTTTGATTCGAGGCTTAAATTCGATTGATGGAGTGATCAATTCTCACCAGTAATCACGCACACATAAACGCCTGCGTCCCCTCCCTCTTTCCCCTCTCTCGCCCGGCTCTCACTGCCCCCAGACCGTCCCCATTTGCGTTTGCACCGCCGCGGCCTCCGACGAGCTCTCCGAGCAATTTCGGCCAGCACCCTCACCCCCGCAAGCCCTTCTTCACGCGAGCATGATCCCCAGCCCCTGGCGCATCTCCCTGTGCCTTCCGTTCATCCGCGCAAGCACCGTGTCCTCGGCAACGACGACAACCGAGCATCGTCGTCCACTGCCTCGACTCCGGGGAGTCTCCCTGGTGAGCATAGACCTTCCCTTGCCCTCCTTTTGATGCTCGCTTGTTAGTGACTCGCGTACGAATCTAACTGCAACCTCTGTTCCCTCTCCCGTGCTCTGTAGCAACATCCCCTACGATGCCTGAGCGCACCCGTCGCCAGGAACAGCTCCGGCGAGCAATCGTCAACGTCTCTGTGCGCCCCTTCGCCAACCCCGAGCACGTTGAGCATCAGCGAAGCACGGCGATCTCGGTGAGCTACTCCTCTGTCTCCCTTGCTTCCTAATTCACCGGCGACTGCACCGTCTGACCGCGCGCCGCCAGTCGCCGCCGCCAGCGCCGCTCGATTTAGGTCAAACCGTTTCGCACCGTTAGATCTCCATCTGGCGGCTTAGATAGATTCATTTAAGCGAAGGGGTATGGCTGTCTCTATACCGTGCGATTTGCATTAGATCCTACGGCCTGCATCGCTTGATCCGCGCGAAACGTTTTCAACCAATCAGAACAGTCCACGTGGCCAGAGTCTGATCTGAAATTAGAAAATTTGATCTATTAGATGCTAGACTTTGTAAAATTCATAACTTCCAAACCACACGTCCAAATTTTGCAAATTTTATATCAATGGAATCAGCAAGACAAGTACTTTCCAACCATGCCATTTGTTTGGTAAATTGCTTCTGTTTAAATGGTTGTTTTTTGCAGAAACTTGTGTAGGCATATTATGAATATAACATTCATTCTAAAATTGTTTTTGTGAGAAAACCTTTGGAAAATGGATTGTTTTGAACCTACTGATCATATAAATCAATTTTTGGATTCAAAAACATATTTTGTGAGGCAAATTAATAAATCTTGGAATTAAAACATTTCTAGTCAAATAAAGATGTTGTTCATATGTTGGAAATACTTTTTGGAGACAAACCTTTGGGAAATGTTTTGATTTAAACTCTCTGACCCCAAACACCAAGTTTTAGAATTAAAAATGTATTTGATGAACCCTATAAAGATTATTGCTTTGCTAAAGACATTTTCAACCACATAAAATGATGCTTTGGTTTAAAAAGGGTTTATAGGAAAAATCTTGTGCAAATGGTTTTTCCACTTTTATAAAATGACCAAAAGGTGTTCTAGAATGCTTATAACCTATTAGAAACCACTTTTTCAAATAAAACAATCTTTTGCATGCTTGCATGCGTTGCTTTGTTTCTATTATTTTATGTGATGTTTGCTTGAATGGTAGATTGGAATTGTTCCTTGCTTGCTTAATTGTAGTGATTTGAAGAGTGTGAATGTTGCAAGGTCAAGGAGTGAACTTATATTCTCTACCAAAAAGGCAAGTGATGCTTCATACTTTTGTCCCATTATTTTCACTATGCGCTAGTGGTATTTTTAAAGTAGGACTTGCATGGAATTTTGCTAAGTGTAAACTATGCCATGGGAAATCCTAGTATATGAAACCTTAGTAGAAATTTCCTAAGTTAAGATTCCTACTACTATAATGCTTAGCTTAGCTAGTAGAAAACAAGGGTGGATTATATTCATGCTATGGAATATTTCTAAGTCAAGGACTTGTGTTTTGTTTAATAAAACAACTAAGTGAATGAATCACCTGGGTGGAACGGAAAGAATGGTTTGTGTTGAGTGGTTACACAAGGCCCATTTCTATGGTTTACCTTGTGTATCTCACTTGTGGTTGGCCACCCAGGAACAAAGAAATTTGAGATGTCAAATGTTGAGAAGCTTCAAGTGCAGCCACTTGGCATTATGGGCTCTGCCTGGATCATATAAGTTGCAATAACTTAGCCAAATGGACAGTTGGTGGTAGGGGTTTGATAGGTTGGAGCGCGTCCATTTTGGTCTAAGGGAAGGCTTCTGAAAGATCTTGTCTTGGTGAAACCAAGTCTTGTGGGGAAAGTGCACCACCTCTGCAGAGTGTAAAATCTAAGTACTTAGCCATGTCCCTGGTAAAGGACAATTTGATCATCAAGACATGGAAGCTATCAAGAATCTCCTCATCCCAATTTCTAAGTTAAAACTTGTGGTTGAACAAGGGTGAAGGTTCACCAATTTCTATTGGTGGTTCCTTGGGAAAGTTTTGACAAAGTAAAACTTAGTGTTTTCAACTAATAGGAAAAAACCTATTTTGAGCAAGGCAAGCCTAAGCTACACTTAGCCAAAATGCATATAGTATATAGACTACTAATATTCTACTAAGGTATCACTTGCCAATACAATTCAAATGTATTGACCCTTGTGGCTGTAACTTATTATGTTGCAGGTTTGTTTGATGTTAGTGAAGTTTATTGATTAGGATTACAAGTCTACAACCAACATGACTGCCTGTGGCACTTTGAAGATGAAGGACCCCATGCTATTGTTATATTCTGCTGCATTGTAATGAGATAGCCAAATGAGCTATGTAAGATGTAATAAATTATTTTTTTTCCTGGTTATAGAGTTGTATTATGACCTTTGTTTCTTGATATTACATCTTAACTGTGGATGCTAGCTATTGATCCAGGGACTAGCATTGTAAACACAGGGATCTCTACCTTATTAAAGGTTGGGACCTCTACATCTACCTTTTTTGGCGTTTTGACATTAGAGTCTCAAAGTTCTAAGGATTGGGTTAGAAGGTATGAAACTAGAGCACTTGACTTAGGATTATCCGACATAGAAAGCAACAT
The DNA here is from genome assembly GCA_910589765.1 of Avena atlantica. Taxonomy (NCBI): domain Eukaryota; kingdom Viridiplantae; phylum Streptophyta; class Magnoliopsida; order Poales; family Poaceae; genus Avena; species Avena atlantica. Next base: position 186,746,535 of record OU342738.1, read on the forward strand.
AATGTGCAATGAGTTAGTAAAAAACATATATAGCGTCGACTCGAGTTTCTCCTTTTACTCATCCGGTGTTCATGTTTACCCGTCCTTCATCCTTTCCTCTTGCTTGCCATGAAGCCGTGTTTCGGACAACAGCATAGTCGAAGAGTTGATTTTTTCCGAGTAAACATTACTTGTTCTGAAATAAGCTTTAGGTGCTACGCCAGCCGACATAGAATAGCTTAAAGGATAAATGTAAGGGGCAGTCCCCGAGTCAGTTTTTTGAGTCATACCATTTTATTATCAGCACATAGCCGGCATAAGCGTCCGACATATGAGAGTTTAGGTGATACACACATTGCTTCTCCTAAGTATAGAAAGGGAAAAGTAGTGCCACATTCTATGGTCGTTTGGTCTCATCACCTGACCTTCCTGCCTTGTTTTTTTGTGCTTCGCGAGCATCTATTAGATAATATGAGTCATTGTGCAATGATTTGCTTACAATGAATGGTCCTTCCCATGGGGGTGAAAGCTTATGGATCCTAGATGTGCACAGCACTAGTCTGAGCACCATACTTCTCGTAAAACACGAGGTTGAATTTTCCGGCTATGATAGCATCGGAGATTTTGCTGGTATATAGCGGATCTAGACAATGCCAATTCCCTTGCTTCTTCGAGTAAATCAACTCCATCCTCTCAGGCCTCTTTTACCTCGGCTTCTGAGTATTGCCTTACTCTTGGCGAGTCATACTCTACGTCGGCAGGCAAACTGCTTCTGCCCCATACACGAGGAAGAATGACGTATAGCATGTTGATCTATTCGCAGTTGTCCTTAGACTCCATAGAACTGAGGGTATTTCCTCTATCCAACAACCAGGTGATCTCTGGAGTGGCTCCATTAAACGAGGTTTTATCCTGGATAGAACTAAGCCATTTGCTCGTTCAACTTGTCCATTTGATTCTGGATGAGCGACTGATGCTACGTCGAGTCTTATTCGGTTTTTCCCACAAAATCGAGCAAAGGCTCCTTCGAAGAAGTTTGTGCCATTATCTGTGATTACACTATGCGAGTAACCATATCTCAAGATTATATCTTTCAGGAATGTGACAGCTGTTTTTCTATCCAATTTCTTGATGGGATTCACTTCTATCCATTTGGTAATTTTTTCAACCATTACTAGTATGTGGGTCATGCCGCCCCTTGCTGGTTTGAATGGTCCTACCATATCTAGGCACCATACTGCGAATGGCCAAGTGATCGGTATGGTTTTCAATTCTGATGCTGGTAAGTGTGATTTTGGCGCATAATGCTGGCAACCACTGCATTTTCTCACATATCCTGTGCTTCTGCCAGCGCACTTGTCCAATAAAATCCATGTCGGAATGCCTTGGCTACCAATGCTCTGGATGATGCATGGTGCCCACATTCTCCTTGGTGAATGTCCAACAGTATTTCTTGACCTTTCTCTGGGCTTATGCAATGCTGCAGTACACTCGTCACACTTCTTTTGTACAACTCCTTGTTGATTATTGTGTATGCTTTTGCTCTTCTTTCAGTTTGTCTTGCCAATATCTCATCGTCTAGCAAAGTTCCATCTTTCAAGTAGTTGAATATTGGTTGCTCCCACGCTGGTATCACCGGTGCCGGATCTGTTTCTTCATCAATTTCCATTGGCTCAGCGGACATATGTTCCGCCAACATGACATGAGGAGTCCCCGAGTGTGATTCGGCAATCCCCGAGGTGAGCGGATCAGTCCCCGAGTGACTCGAAACTGCCCGTGAGTCAATATCCATTGGCACAACGTTTGACTCCTGATTCGCTGGGGTAAGCCTGATTGACATGGATTCTGGTGACGGCTTGATCGATGGTTTCCTGAGATTTTCCAATGCTATTCCTAGTGGTATTGCTTGCTGAGATGAGCCTAACTTGGATAGTACATCCGCTGCCTCATTCTCTGCTCTTGGTATGTGATGGAATTCACACCCGTCAAAGTATCCCGAAATTTGCTGCACATGAAAATGATACAGTGCCATGTTTGCACCCAACACATCCCAATGCCTAGATACTTGCTGGATCACCAAGTCCGAGTCACCAAAACACATGATCCTTTTGATGCCAATCTCTTTGGCCACTTTTATGTCGTGGAAAAGTGCTTCATACTCGGCAACGTTATTCGAAGCATCAAAATGGATCTGTAACACATACTTGAGCTGATCCCTCTTTGGCGATGTGAGCACTGTCCCGGCGCCCAAACCCATTTTTGTTTTGGATCCGTAAAAATGCATCTTCCAGTAATTCAGATCTGGCAGTGGTGGTTCGTATTGCATTTCCATCCAATCCATGAAGAAATCCGCTACGGCTTGAGATTTGATTGCATCTCGCCTATCATATTGTGGAGTATATGGTGCTAGCTCTATGGCCCATTTTGCGACTTGGCCACTGGAATCTTTGCTGCCCAATATATCTGAGATAGGTGCTTCACATATTACCCGGATTGGTTGTTCTTGAAAATAATGTTTCAACTTCTTTGCTGCCATATACACCCCATATGTCATTTTCTGGTAATGGGGATAGTTTTGCTTTGATATGGAGAGTACTTCACTCAAGTAATAAACAAGCCTTTGGACTGATTTGCCCTCTTCTTCATGTTCAACCACTATTACTTCACTTACAACTCTGTTAGATGCAGCGATATAGAGCAATATTGGCTCTTTGGATAGTGGTGATGCTAATATTGGTGCTGTTGCCAACATCTTTTGAGTTCATGGAAAGCGCTATCAGCTTGCTGCGTCCATGTGAATTCGTCTGATTTTTTCATTAGTTGATATAGTGGTAGGGCTTTCTTACCTAGCCGACTAATAAATCTGCTCAACGAGGCCAGGCATCCTGAGAACTTCTGGACATCGTTGAGGGTTTTTGGCAATTCCATTCTTTCAATGGCCCTGTTCTTTGTCAGGTTAGCCTCAATTCCTCGGCTGGATACAATAAATCCGAGTAACTTTCCAGCCGGGACACTGTTGGGGATATGCTATATGGGTATCCTCATAGCATGTCCTCTATCCGGATAACCGGGTGGCCCATAGTTGGTAGCATGGCCCATGGCCTGCTGGGTGGCCCGGTTAGATGGATCGAGAAGGGAGGCCCATGCCGGATAAAGGAAGGCTACGGAGGAGTCACCGACGTACCCGGAGCCTTGGAGTGTAGGACACGCTAGACTAGTTGTAAGCAGTGTAGGACTTTGTAACCTATCCGACTAGGACTTTTCCCTACAACCCTAGGACCTGGCGACTATATAAGTCGGGCCTATGGGAACCTTTAGGGCACCAATCAACTCATACCTCGCACAACGAACCAATCCCTGTAACTCGGCGTATTGCCCTTATAATGATTTATAGCAGGAGTAGGATTCCGCCACCGTTGTGGGATATTAACCTGGGTAAGCTGTGTTACCTCGTACCTGTCAACCGTCCGCCTTCCCCCACTTCTCTAAACACGCACTGTGAGGACCCCTCCATGGCGTACTCGTTGGCAATACCACGATAGTTGGCGCCCACCATGGGGCAAGAGGCGCTTCAGGCTCTTTAGCGAGCGAGGACCAAGATCTTCGCGGGAATCGGCGAAACCGTAGCCATCGGTCGTGTTCTCTTCTCCGGCAATGTTCCGATTGTCCCTCCCGACGATTTCTAGATCCTAGCGAAGATGAACCCTATGCGGTGCTCGATCGTCCCTATCGGTGATATCCACCTCTTTATCGGCGAAACCGACTCAGGCACTAGTTCCCTGGGAGTCGGAGGAGCATCAATACCCGCATGGACCGCCTACGGGCAGGATACGTTCGCGGAAGGATCGATGTCGGATCTCTCCTTGGAGTTTGCCGGCAAAGATCGGAAAAATTCAAGGCCCACCCAAACCGCCCCTGTGCAGGATATAATGGTGGAAGATCACTGCAAGACCGCCGGCTTTGTCCGCGCGTCTGGACAGCAGAGATCCAAGTTCGTCGGCGTGGTTACCATCTTCGATATGGCGCGTTGCGTTCAGAGAGAGGGCGAAAACCCCCACAATTACCTTGCCAGGTGGCTCCATATACAGGCCGATCTGGCGCGTTACCCCCAATGATGATGCCATGTATCACTTTGTGGAAGGATTGGACGAAAGTATGCTTCTCCGGCATTCTCTAAGGCGGAAGCAGGCTTCGGGACGCCTCACCTTCGAAAGCATGGTGAACACCGTCAACAACTATGCGGAGGCCGAGGAAGCAGCTCAGACAGCGCTTGCGCTCATTGACGGAGCTCCTCCGGTTAAGCCACCTCCACCACCGCCTCCCGCCGCCATCGCCGCAACTGCACCACCGCCTCCAGTCATCGTCGCTTCTACTGCACCTCCACCCCCGTCATCGAGGAATCCCCGACACCCTACGACTCTGTGATTGACGCGCTCTACGTCGACTTCAGTGCAGAATCAGAGGAAATAGATTTCAGTCCGGAGGAGCTAGACTCTGCCATGCATTAGATGGAGGAGGAGTACACGCGCGACGAACAGGCCAACAACGCCATCACGTCCCAAGAGGTGTTTGTCACCATTGGGACGGTGATGGATGAAGATCATCCCGGAAGAGCTCCGCCTACAGCACTGGGCAAGGGGAAGGGACCACCTGTTGCTGCCGACAATGATCGTGCAAAGGACATGCCCCCTCCGCCTAACCCAGTGCAAGAGCTGCAGGAACTCGTCACCGGACCGAGCAACAACAACACCGCAAACCTTCCGCCTCCGGCATCTACATCTGCTGCTGCCCAAGTTACTCCAGCTGATAGAGTGATGTACGACAATCTCCTCGTCAAGCCTATGACTGTGGCTCATATTCGTAATGTAGTCCATCTTGACGAGAAGCGCCAGCAGCTGCTGGAGGAAGCGTAGGCCATCGCGGAGCAAGGCGCAAAGCTAGATCGAGATCTGGCTAATGCGCAGAAGTCAATAGAGAAAACTAGAGCAATGGAGGCCGAGTACAAGACTCTACGGCAGCAGCAAAAGGCCAAAAAAGCTCCGGCTCACATCATCAACGATCCTGGCGTGCGGCGAAACCTAGGATGGGCTCTCCCGAAGCCGGCACAAGCCAAGCCATACATTAACACTGAAGGCAGGATGGTGATGCCCATTCCTGTCCTCAACCTCGCCGTCGCCAAGACCCTTCTAGAGTAGGATAGATCACCTGAAGCGGTGGACCAGGTCTATGACCTAGTGGCCAAGGCGGTGAAACAACAGGAAAAGGCTACCTCTCAGAGGCTTGAGTATGACCTAGCGTTTTGCCAGTCTAGCCAGCATAAGCCGCCAAGGGACAGATCTCCCCTTGATGTCGGGTCTCAAACGGGTTCGTCAAAACAAAGACGGAGGGATGCGCGCAACAGGAAGGATGCCATCCCCATATCCTCCGATCATGGAGGTAAGGCCCAACCTCATCGCCCATCGCCACCGCCCCGCTCACCCCGACATCGCGAAGACACCAAGGCTCACCGTCGTACGGATATGCCTCCGCCAAGGCAGAGCGTCATTGTCATCCGCGACAACACGGAGCAGACCTATCATGACGGAGAGCGCAACCAAGGACACAAGAGCAGGTCGCGCCATGACCCTTCGCGTCTGACAAGCAACCGTGACAAGCTTGAGGCGTCGCAGGAGGGTAACAACAAGAAAGCTAACCCACCGCCACCTCCGCCTCCGTCGCCACCTAGCAGCCACCATGGCGGAGGAGGCCCGCGTCGTTCACGCAGCCCATCCCCTGATGGCAAGAAGAAGAAAATGTAACATCCCAGCATTTAGGAAACAACGAAGGGTAGATTTAGGAATCTGTGAAATTGCATGCATTCATCTGTTAAAATGTGGGTAAATTTTTTGCCAAATAAAAATCTAAAGTGATCAAAGTTTCTTTCACTCTTTAAGATTAGGAATAGCCTTAGATAATGATCGTTATAAACTTTGATATGATATGTGTGGATTAGTTGGGAAATGAAATTTGAATTCAAACCTGAGTGTTGGATTTATAAATTAAAAGAATTTAGAATTTTGTTTGAGTAAATTGATTTAATCAAGCAATAACATTTAGTAACTCAAACTTTAATAATATAACATAATCAAGAAAATGAATATTCATTCCATATCTTTATTCAATAAATAAGTTACAAAATGTAACTTATGAAATTAATCAAGAATCTTTACAATAGTAATGAGATAAAAAAGAAATATATATATATATTGAGTAATATTACAATCCTTATTACAAAAGGATAAAATAAAGATTACAAAAGAATAAAATAAAGATTACAAAAGAATAAAATAAATATTACAAAGGACTATTCCATAAGAAAAAGAAAACCTAATCTAAATCTAGAATCTTCAAGTCTTGTACCGCAAAACAAATAATAAACAAAAAGGAAAGAAAATAAAAGGTTAAAATATTTCTTTTACTCTCAGTAGTGATAGTGAGATGCACTTTTCCACTTTACATCATTGAGTAAATCTTTTAGGGGCAAGTTTCACCAATATGAAAGAACTAAATCTTTCATCATTTTAAGCCATAAGTGAAATAACTCCAAACAACAAGAAGGGGCAAGTTTCACCAGACAAGTAAGTGTAATCAGATAAAAAGTAACTTCCATTCCCTGAGCATATCCACAAGGTGCAGCAAGCACACAGGCAACACACACACCTAAATGCATGGTGTGTGCTGTCAGCACAACAACAACAGGCCATACAAACAAAACTGCTCAGTACAGTCGTGGGAAGCACCCCCAACACCATTTCTTGATCATACACATCAAGAACAGCATCCAAACCAAACCATGAAAGATCAACCAAACATCACCAGATGGTGACATAAGGAGGGGAAGGATCAGGTGGACAGCAAGGCCAAGTCCAGGAGTTAGGAGGAGTAGGCTAGATCAAGTTCAAGCACAGGAGTTCAGCAAAACAGGAACAACATCAGAGGTGAAGGACATGATCCAATCAGCAAGATCAACATCACCACCCAATTCCATAATCATCAATTTTTGTGGTGAGTATCATAAAACCATCACATGATCTAATCATATTATCTAGACAGAAGCATGTGTTGTTTTATGAAACAATCTCTCAATAACCACCCAAGTGGGGTGAATCTATCCTAGAGATTTTAAGTATAAAGATCAGAAATCAAACTAAGCCAAAAGCACCAATCTCTCAGACTAGCCTCACAGATTTTGGTGTTAGCAGATGCAACCTAAATAATTCCTCATTTGTTCTTATCAGACCAGGGCACATCTCCTAGAGGGAGTAGCACCTCTAATCTTGCAAGTTACAAACAAACCATTTGCTCAACTAACTAGGACTTAAAATCCTAGAGCCTCAGACCAACATCATAGGCATAAACAGCAAGGGAGTTTTCACTTTATTAAGCATCTAACAAGTCTTAGGTACCGACTACAAGTAAAACCAACAACCAGATCTACTTGTGTACCATTCTAGGATGGTTTCACAAGGAATGATCTTACAGCTAAGCCAACATGATAGCCTAGCTCATAGGAATAAAATAGCAGACCAATATACATCATTTCCTTGAGACCAATCAGAGATCATTCAATATCCCCATTTGTTCTCAAAGAATCATCAAATTCTATTGAATAATTTTAGGCTATAGATAAACATACAAGCCAGTAAACACTGGTGCAGTGAATCATTACTGACAGTGTTACTTTTAGTATCAAGATACTGACAGAAGATGAACATACCAAATAACAACATAATCCAATCAGAGATAGAGTTATGAACCACTAGCATTAAATTACCACTAGCATCAAATCAACCCCAATATCTCATAATCAGAGGATAACAACCATCACTAAGGGCAGAAAACACAATCTTCACTAAGCATCAATATCAGACCATAGCATCATCTCACAAGCACCAGGGATGAACCCTAGACATCAGTGCAAATCCTAAATATAAATGGGTCACCAGATGCACATAGAGGGACTCGAGGTAGCCAGAGGTACGAGTGATCACAAAAACATTACTCACCGGTAGTCCTCGCTGAAAAGATTGAAGAGGAAGCAGAGGGGCCGACAAGCTCGCAGCGGCACGGGGAGCACCCCAGAGGGCGCTGCAACCCGCACCTGCCACGGCGGCGACCACAATAGCGCACGATCACGGCACATCACCACGGGCGGATCAGCGGCGGCGGTGGCAGCACCATCCCTAAACCTTAGGGTTCGGGAAGGGGGCTAGCCTGGCCATAAAAGGGCCCCAGGATCAAATCGAATTCGACCAGATGGACGAGTGTGGTCGACAACCTCGCCTTGCACCACGATAGCAGCCAGGGAGGACCACGGTGGCGAGCAGTGCACGGCGGCGGCACCATCGACCACGGGGTCGAAGAGGAGAACATGAGAGGACGAGAGAGAGAGAGAGAGAGAGAGAGAGAGTGGGCCGATAGGGCCAGAACCCCTTCGGGGAGCCCTTTTGGTCATAACCACTTGCGCCAGAATGGCCCAATAAGCCCAATAAGGTCAGCCCAATCACCCAAGGAAAATTTTAATAATTAAGAAAAGACCAAAATGCCCCTGAATTTAAATAAATTCTTAAAAATCAAATAAAAATCCAAAAATTATATTTTTTTTGGATTCACGATAATTCACTCTATGTAAATAAAGTAAGAAATAAAATTTTAGGCATATAATTTTTATTCAGAATTTTATAATATATTTATCCCTTATGGAATTTTATAAAATTATTGAAAGATGACAAAAATAAATAAAAATCACTTTCACTATATATTAATATTGTAGTATTTTAGAAAAATACTAAATAAATATTTAATGTTATTTTTTGTATTTAATGATAATTCTTAAAGGAATTATTAAATAAAAAAATAAAAAAGAGGAATACAATATTCAATAAATATTAAATTAATATTTATAAGTTCTTTATTACAAAAAAGAATTTTTGTAATTTAATTAATGGGGGAGAATATACAAATAAATAGTGAATTACATTAATTTGCATAATCATTTTGCTTCTTTAAATATTGTCCTTACCGGGCAATAATGATGTTTTGTAGACATAGAAGCTCAAGGTCCAGTGCAAGCATCCGACTTCACTACCTTGCAATCACAAGGCAAGTTCATCACTTGCTCATGTCCTTTGAAGAGTCTTTATCAAGTATTTGCAAATTGTGTGTTATCATCTATATTCTAGAAAAAGAAAATATTATTTTCTCAAAATAAATAAATCTTAGATATCATCCTAAGTGATGATATGCTGGAGCAATAGAACTTAGGTTTCTATTTGCAATAATGATGAACAATTACGGATTAATAACCCATGACATCCGTGATTCTAGCGCCGTATATTACGCGTTAGCCACGATATTTGGAATGGGACGGAGAAGTCAGCTGTAACCTTTTCCTCTCGTATGGAGGCAAGACGACCTTAACATGACGTTATGATTCCTTGCGCGGATCCAACATATGGGTGGGCACCCTTACGACCCACACTTTTGGTGTCTAGATTATCTATGAATGGTGTTTAGGGATATAGTCCATTTAAATGGTACTACTCTGGGCATCACCATGTCATAGAGTCTTCGGGACTCATCAGGGTTTTAGCCTGCCCGAAAGGGGGCTTAACGGAGGTGAGCCGGCCCCGAAGGATCGTGCTGACATATGAGGTCGTGGAGAGGGCAGTGATTGGCTTGGACCAACTATTGGGCCCCACATGATGGAATTGTGGACGGGAAAGTACGCCCGGTTGTGCAACAAGGAAGTTGATCTCTCATGGGTAAAGTAACATACCTATGCAGAGTGTAAGAACTGTAACTTGTTACTCCCTGTTCCACGAAGGAGCTACGAACACGACAGGAAAGGAACTCCATGAAAGTTCTGGTCAACCTGTGAAGGCTGATGGTCATAGATTTTCATAATAAAATCAATCTTTAAAGAAAGAGTTACGAAAATTGCATAGTGCCAAGGACTGATAGTCTGAGGTGGTAGATAGAGCATCAACCTTCCTACCTTACATATAATGAACTTGCTAGGTAACGCTGTTACTCATCCTTTCCTTTGAATCCTTGCTTAGACTCTAAGAATCCCGAAGATACTCCAATGTATGCAACTGAGAGCCAGGAGGAGGTCTTCTATGAAGAGCCCAACCTGTATGGAGCCGTAGAAGGGAAGGACTACGATATCATCTACGGAGGAGAGTTCCAAGAGTCCGAATAATTACTATAGTTCTAGTAGCCACTTGAGCCGAGCAACATGAACAATATATAGCAATAAGTTGTTGAGCTCAATTTGGAGTTTAAGTTTTAAATTCGAAACTTCCGCTGAAACACTTATATTTGGGTTTGTAAGTTGAATCTTTTGGAAGTCTTGAACTTATGGTATTTTAATAATAATAATGTGTGTATGTTTGTAATATGGACCCGCAATGTTTATGTTGTACCACTCTGAGGGATGTGATATTTACGGAACGGTGTTCTGTGGATGTCATGTCAATGACTATAGTGTACTACACATGCATTGGTATGTTGGGTCACCGTAGTTGGTATCAGAGCAAAGTGCTTTGACCTTAGGTTGGAAACCTAGTAAAGGGTATTACCTGTAGGAGTGTGTAGCAACGATAAAGAATTCTCTAAAAGAAATATAATGGGTATTGAAATGAGAGTATTCCATTATATGTTTTAGTGTGATAATTCTTTTTTATGATGCAATATATATTATTGGTTACTAATAAAAATATTTTTCTTATATACAGAGCTATCGCACCAAAGTTTCCAAAACAGACTTTGGTAAGGAAAGAGGAGACTCTTGATGATTATCAAGGATCATTCACAGACCAACTTCGTCAACTTTTAAAGATTTTTAGTTGTCCAACTAGAATTCCAGTGAACACCATAACCTATTATGATGGACGGATGTTATCCAAGTATCGTGTGAATATCCAACTCCCAGAGGATCTTGGATTATATCACGATCTACCTATAGGTGAAGGTAGGAGTCACTTAGCAGCATATCATGTTGCTATTGTGGAGGCGATAGCTAATATCCGGGAGCATAAAGCCAAGGAGTTGGAAGATAGCACATTTTCTGTGATACCTCATGATTCTATAGACTCGGATCCTGTACCGGATCATCTTACTTTGGTTAAGAAGCGTCCTAAGTTAGCTTCCAATTTTATGGATAGATAACGAACACTCGTGGTGTCTTTTTATAAGACACATGAAGTGATTATTGAAGATAAAAATGACATGTTAGAGGATCTAACTAATCCGGAAAGGAGGAAGCAGTTAGCATTCCAGATGGCGAAGGAAGCATGTAGTAGTACACAACCCCACTTTAAGGACATACCTATAGATCCTGAATCTTTTACACCATATCCTTATTCACCAAGACCTGAACCTATATATGATCCTACTGTGGATATGAGGTATGCAGTACCACAGGGTTCAGAGGATGGTTCTGATTCAGAACTTCCTATTGAGAATTCTGATGGTTGGAGAATGGGATCATATGAAGGATCTCATGAACACCACATGTCCATAGATGGTTATGACAGAAATGTTGGACAATCTAGTTGGATGGGTGCAAGAATTAACCCTAGTAACAGTAGTAGAAATGCCATGTCCATAGATAATCAGGATGAAGAAGAAGATCCTGAGGAGAGAGTGTTTGAATCAGAAACATCTTCTCAAAACCCCTTATCTTGTGTTTAACTATCTTGCCCAAAGGAGCACCTGGGGAGCAGCAGGATCTGCGTATTCTGTTGACAACTCAAGGAATGAAGCTCAGGAGATGCAAGTGAGAGATAATGTTGAATATGTTTCTGAAGACTTTTCAGCTGAGCTGGAGGGAGTCAATGCGCTCAGGTCGAGTAATGACTCAAGTCCTGACACTTTAGATATTGAGTATGTTCCTTCTGGAAGGCCATTTGTTCCACAAAATGTGCGACAAACGTCACGTCATCATGGTTGGACATCAGGCATGTATGATGAGCGTAGTTATTACTAAAAGCAGGCGGCTTAGTAAGAAGTATCGAGTACTATGTATTGTAATCCAAGAAAATAAGGTAGTTAGATAACGAGGTAGTGTTGTGATTATACTTATATGGTATATGACTTTGTATTATTAAGATATTGTAATGTATAATATGTGAAATGCATATTTCGATTTTATTTGGATTTTCATTGTGTGACTAGTTCTGTGCGTAAAGTCGAGCTCAGAACACATGTGCATGATGTAATTATGAGTATTCGCTTTATGTTGCAGGACTAGGGGGTCATGGATATGGGTGTAGATACCGAATCTAAACAGTAGCGGATGAAACGTGAGGCCAAGGAGAAGGCCGATGCAGATGCAGCAAATCAGGGAATGTTACCACCACCACCACCAATGAGGCCGTTAATGGAGAAGAACTTTATGCAGTGTATGCAAATTATGTAAGAGACCCAGAACAATTTCATGGAGGAGTTGCTAGGACGAGCAAATCTGAGAGCACCTAAAGGTGGAGGAGTGAGTCTTTCTGACTTCCAGAATGCAAGGCCGTTACCTTTTGCATCAGCTCCTGAATCAATGGATGCAGAAGATTGGCTAGCAGATACAGCAAGAAAGCTGAAGACTGTAGGTTGCAATGATGAGGAAAAATTGAGGTATGCAACTCATCTTCTGACTGGACCTGCAGCATCATGGTGGGAAAATCAGTTGGCCATGCAACAGCTAGGAAGGGAGTACACTTGGTAAGAGTTTAAATAGAGATTCCGTGAGTATCATGTTCCGGGGAGTGTTATGGAGTTGAAGCGGTGAGTATTTGAGGAGCTGCAGCAGGGATATACTAGTGTTATGAAATATATTCGGGAGTTTAGTCAACTGTCTCGATATGCGGAGGAAGAAGTCAATACAGAGGAAAATAGGAAGAAGTGTTTCCTGCATGGATTAAATCCATTTGTGAGGATGCAGTTGAGGTTGGCTAATAAGCAAACTTATCAGCAGTTGATGGATGCAGCTATTACTTTCGAAGATGACTACAAGAATGTCCAAGAGGATAGAAGGAAAAGAGCTAAGAAGGAAACCAAGAGGATACAAGCAAGTAAGCCCAAGCCCAATCTGGAATTCAAACCGAGGAATAGACCCTATAACATCAACAATTCCAATCGGAGTGCAAATGCAAACCTAAAGAATATTATATGCCACAATTGCAAACTTTCAGGGCATATGAGCAGGGATTTCCCAAAACCAGTAATTGTGTGCCATGCTTGTGGTTAGAGAGGTCACATGAAGCCAAATTGTCCAAGCAAACCACAAGGAGGTTGGCCGGATCGAGATAGAAGGCAAGCCAGTGGAGGAAATGGAAAACCCAATAAAGGAGGGAATAATGTCAAGAACAACAATGGCAAGAGGAGTAGACCTACCGGGAAGCTGAATTGTGCAACCCTAGAAGAGGTGGATAACTCGGAGCATGCAGTGATAGGTACGCTCAATATCCTTACCAATCCCGGCAAAGTTCTATTTGATACTGGTGCAACTACTTCATTCATTTCTGAAGAATTCCGTGATAAGTTCGGGATTAGAAGGGCAACTTTAGAAAACCCTATGACCGTAGTTACGACAAGGGGAAATGTGATTGTACGCCACATTAAACAAGATAAGGTTATCTCGATCTGTGGTTGTACATTCTTTGCGGACCTTTATATTATTCCTTTGAAGGGAATTGCAGTAGTGTTGGGGATGGACTAGATGATGGAACATGGGGCTTAGATAAATTATGATGAAAAAACTGCAAAACTCCAAGTGGAGCAAGGATAGTTTACCAAGAAGATAAGCACAGTCATATCCTGGTGGATCTTCAGTTGAACTCAATGAAATAGGTCAATTTGGTAGATATTCCTGTAGTAAATAAGTTTCAAGATGTTTTTCTAGCAGAGCTACCTGGAATGCCACCAGATCGGGAGATAGAGTTCACTATTGATCTAATTCCAGGTACAACACCAATAGCTCAAGCACCCTATAAGATGGGACCAAAAGAATTAAAAGAACTCGAAGATCAAATTGATGAGTTGGCCAGAAAAGGATTTATCCAGGAAAGTGTATCCCCATGGGGAACACCAGTAATTTTTGTGGATAAAAGGGATGGTGGTAGAAGAATGTGTGGAGACTACAGAAATCTGAACAATGTTACCATAAAGAATAAGTATCCTTTACCAAGGATTCAAGATTTGTTTGATCAAGTAAAAGGAGCCGGAGTATTTTCTAAGATCTGGATACCATCAGATACAAATTAAACCTGAGGATGTTCCAAAAACAGCATTTGTCTCAAGATATGGACCCCATGAGTATCTGGTAGTACCATTTGGTTTGACCAATGCACCAGCAATATTCATGAATCTGATGAACAAAATATTTATTCCATATTTGGATAAGTTCGTCATAGTCTTCATTGATGATATTCTGATATATTCCAAGGATAAGGAAGATCATGCTGATCATTTCAGAATAGCATTAAAGACCCTAAGAGAACATAAGTTTATGCTAAGTTCAGTAAGTGTGAATTCTGGTTAGATGAGGTAGAATTCCTCGGTCATGTGATCAGTAAAGATGGAATTGTTGTAAATACATCCAAAGTCCAATCAGTACTAGAATGGACTACACCAATCAATGTGAAACAAATTCGAGGTTTCTTCGGGATGGCTGGTTATTATCGGAGTTTCATTGAAGGTTTCTCCAAAATAGCTGGACCAATGACCAAATTGCTAAGAAAGAATACACCATTCAATTGGGATGAGAAGTGCGAAACAAGTTTTCAGGAGTTAAAGACCAGGTTAACCACAGCTCCAATCTTAGCAGTTCCAGAAACAAGAAAAGACTTTACAGTATATTGTGATGCATCTAAAGAAGGTTTGGGTTGTGTGTTAATGCAAGATCGGAAAGTGATTTCTTATGGTTCATGACAACTGAAACCACATGAAGTCAACTATCCAACTCATGATTTAGAGTTAGCAGCAGTAGTATTTGCGCTGAAAGGATGGAGGCTCTTTTTTTATGGAGCCAGATGTGAGTTATACACTAACCATAAAAGTCTTAAATATTTCTTCACTCAAAAGGAATTAAATATGAGACAGAAGTGTTGGTTGGAACTAATCAAAGATTATGATTTAACAATCAACTATACTCCAGGAAAAGCAAATGTTGTAGCAGATGCTTTAAGTCGTAAAAGTGCAGATATTCAACCTAGCAATCAGGAGCTACCAAAAGAGTTACAAATGGACTTGGAAATATTAGAGCTTCAATTCATTAGAACAAAGGTTTTTGGAGGATTAGCTACTATGCAGGTAGTTGTAGAGTAGGACAGTGATCTTAAGCACGAAATTTTTAGACATCAAGCAGAAGATCCTTTCATTGCTGAAGAGATTCAGAGGATATCTCAAGGGCAAACATCAGTTTTTCGCCTAGGAGATTATGAATCTTTATGGTTTCAAGACCGTCTTTGTGTTCCAGATGTGACTGAGATTCGTGATGTCATACTCAGAGAAGCACATGAAACACCATATTCTATACATCCAGGAAGTACTAAGATGTATATGAATTGAAAGAACTATTCTAGTGGAATAACATGAAAGAACTATACTTGGCAAAGGGTGAAGGCTGAACATCAAAGTCCAGCAGGACCATTGCAACCCTTGGAAATTCCCGAATGGAAGTGGGAAGAAATAGATATGGACTTTATCACAGGATTTCCCATGACACCTAAATGGAAGGATATGATATGAGTAATTGTGGATAGACTCACTAAAAGTGCACATTTTATTCTGGTCAATCAGAAGGATAATACTGAGAAGTTAGTAAAAGTTTACATCAAAGAAATAGTAAGTAAGCATGGGGTGCCCAAAAAGATCGTAACTGATAGGGGATCAATGTTTACTTCAGCATTTTGGGAGAAATTACATGAAGCACTTGGTTCAAAGTTAGATTTCAGCACAGCTTATCATCCAGAGACAGGGGGTCAAACAGAAAGAACAAATCAAATACTAGAAGACATGTTAAGGGCTTGTGCATTAGATTTTGGAGGTTCATGGGAAGATCATCTACCATTGGCAGAATTTTCCTACAACAATAGCTATCAGAGTAGTCTGAAGGCAGCTACATATCAGGTTTTGTATGGAAGGAAATGTAGATCACCAATATGTTGGTAAGAGCCTAGAAGAAACAAGGAATTTGCGCCAGACTATATCAAACAAAAAACAAGATATCATTGATAAGATCAAGGATAGACTGAAAATAGCTCAAAGTAGGCAGAAAAGTTATGCTGATCAAAGTCGAAGATCGTGGCATCCTGAAGTGGGAGACATGGTATATTTGAAAGTAAGTCCAATGAAAGGAGTTAAAAGGTTCGGAGTTAAAGGAAAATTGAGTCCAAGATATATCGGGCCATTCAAGATACTGAGTCAGAACAGGACTAAATGCTTATGCTTTAGAGTTACCCTCAAGATTGGCTCAAGTTCATAATGTTTTCCATGTGTCATAACTCCGGAAATGTCTTAAAGTTCTTGATGATGCAATCACACATCAAGAGATAGAATTACAAGCAGACTTGACCTATGTTGAAAAACCCTGTAAAATTTTGGAAGAAAACTGGAAAAGGTTGAGGAACAGGGAAATCAAGTATTGCAAGGTACAGTGGGAACATCACCCCGGAAGGGAAGTGTAGCACCCCGGGTAAAACCACTACTAGAAAATCAAATCTTGGTTCTGCTTTGTGCATCGTCATCACATCGCCAGCATGCATCTATATGCCAAAACTATTTTGCTAAAAGTCTTATTTTAGTTTCTACACTACTCCCTCTCCTTTTATTTAAAGACAAAACCCAGTCGAACCAGATATTTTATAGACTAAAAACTACTTACAAAATATTTTGTTTTGAAAATAAATAATAATTTTTTTACAAAACCTGGGAGAGGCCGCCACCGGTCAGGCCCAAAAGGCCCATCCAGCTATCGGCCTATAACCCTAGGAAATAAACCCAAACCCTAGACTACCCCATCTAACCCTAATCCAACTCCCTCACCCCACCTGCCGCCGCCGGACACCACCACCCCACACCCCAGTGATCACACCCCCGACCCACCTAGGCTCACACACCAAACACGCACCCCGCGTACGCTACACACAGTCAACATGCACCCCCTGGCCCACTCCCCACTGCTCCTGCGCTCGCGACCCACCCCACCTCGTCTCTCTCTATCGATCCCACCCACCGAACCCCGCCGCTAGGTTCCTCTCCCCATCCCGCCGCCTCTGCTCGCCTCCCTTCCTCCCTCAACCGCATGCTCTGCTGCCGGCCTCCCAGGGTCGAGCTCACCGACATGCCCTCCTATTTGTTCTCTACCGCCGCTGCGGGACCTTGCCGTGCGCCTCACCCGGATCTCGGCAGCACCGCTCGGTCCCTCCTTAGCACCCCGTGCGACCACCCGCGTCCGGCCGCCGCCTTCCTCCCCTCCGGCGCCCTCTGCAGCGCACTGTCCGGCCTTTCTCTGCCTCTGCCGATGTCCATGTGGCCTCCTTCTCGCGCGCCTGCAAGGCCTCGCCGCCGCGCTCGCCTCTCCAGCGAGTGACTCGAGCTCCTCCGCCAGCGAACCCCACTGCCCCGTCCTGCACGAGCCCGAGCCCCATTGCCATGGGTTTCTTCCATCGCTACGCCACCCCACCCCATCCTCTGTCCGCCGGCTGTCCCGCTCGCCGCGACCTCCCCGCGAGGCAGCACCGACGCCCCGCGCCATCGCGGCTTCCCCGACCTCGCCCTGCTCTGCCGGCCTCGCTGCAGGCACCGCACCAAGCTCTACATGTGCTTGCTTCCTGTACGTGTTGCTCTTGTGCGTCTGATGTGCCCTGGTGCCTTTTGCTCCTGGCCGATTGGTACTGCTAGAGTTGTTGCCGAATGATGTATGTATGTATGTGGTGTGGTGGAGGTGAAGTAGTAGTGGCAAATGGATGTGGTGGTTCGGTGTTGCAACAACGAATACTCTACGAAGATTGATATGATGGTACGGTGGTGAGGTAGGAACATGGTGAAGCCACCTGAAGAATACCAAAGCCAGTTAGTTCTCCGATCTAGGGGTTTTGCCAAGACCTTCCAAAGCGCAACGACCCTGAAACAAGTTCGCCACCAACACTTGAAGCGGGCATACAAGATCCTCGAGACCCCGAGTGCAATGATCCCGAAGACCGAACCGAAAGCCTCGGAAGCAAGATCTCCACCTGTTCGATGCCAAGATCTCCATCGGTTCGGTGCCATGCCATGGATGCCGACAAGATCTCCATCATGGACCGAATGCCGACCCTGCTGAGCCCGAACCTCGTCGAAACCCCGAACCAAGATCGTCGATTCGACATGTGTGACCCCTATCCGAGACCCTCATATTTTTATAATATATGACTTTGTTGTTTGTTGCATATAATTGATCATATTGCATACATATTGTGTGGTTTGGGGGCCTTATGCCGATTCACCTCATAATTAAATATGGAAACCATATGCGGCATCTAGCCTTATATTGCCTCCATTTAAATTTGTGTAGCAAACTGATGATATAATTTTGCCTTGTTAAGACTACATTTAAATTGCGGAGTATTTAAACAACATGAACCTATTAATTAATTGTCGGGACTCCGGTTCTGCTTAATATTGCCTAATTGCATCTCATCCTTGCCATGCCATACATCATACATGCATCATGCCCGATATTTTGCCGTAGTACTAAATAGTGCATCCGGTGTTTCTTCTAGTGTTTTGCTTCTTCACGGACTAGGTAGATGAGTTGATGCGAGTGTCGACCCGATCTTCGGATTAACCTTCGGCAATGTTTTCAGGCAAGCATTCTCCTCCTTTCTACCTATTTTACATTTCTAGTCTTTACTTCCTCCTGTTGATCTATTGCTATCTGTGTTGCGATGCTATAGATTCCGTACCCCGTTATACTTCACTGCGGCTCTTATATTGCCATGGTCACATCCTATTACCTATTGTTTGGTAGATAGTCGGCCTTGCGAGTCGTAGTTGCTTGCGCAGGTGATGTGTCGCGTCGTCGATCTTCCACGGTTGTTGGAGTAATGCCGCATGTTTAATTTTGGAGATGATCATGGCTTTAATTACTGTTTAATAACTAAAATTGAAAGTAGGTAAATAATGCAGAGGCACAGGTGGGCAATAGATATTATTTGGTTTTTAACCGTCCACTTGTGTCCCGTAGGACCCCGAGTACTTGATACCTATTCTTTGAATATTCGCACTACCCGCATGTGGGACCATGAATCCCCTTAGCCAGAGCTTGAGTCATATATTATTTCTTGGGGCCACAAAGTAGTTTGGAGCTTTATTACTATCATGTACTTATGCCATGCTTTACTGCTTTATTTACTATTGCACATGGAGCGCATGTACTGTTTTGGATCGCGGCACGATTTCGCGGTATCGACAAGCCTAGTCACACTTTCGGGTTCCCAGTCGTTTACAGCCGTTCTCGCAAACCTCTGGGTCCGTCTCGGAGCCGTCCAACTTCGTCGCGGGTAGCTTGGTGGCGTGGCCCCCTGAAATATTATATGAATCTTGCAATTGCTCTGTCGTGATGCCTCGTTGGGTTTTCATTTGGGTTTTTTCGAGGTTGATCGTGCGTGTGTTGCTATTTGTGCCCCCTGCAGGGTAAAAACTTTCTGAGAGCCGTGTCCGCGGTTATGGACGACTTGGAGCACAATATATTGATCATAGACAACTATAACTAAAGTAGTGCTATAAATTTGACTTTATAATGACTTGTAATCAGCTTCACTACAACGGAATGGCTAAATAAAAGTACGAACAACTGCTGGTTTTGGGATGCCTCATGCTATATGTATCTGACTAGTAAGTATTGCAACTACAACGGAATGGTTAACTAAAACTGCCACTGTTTATAATATCAGGATGACTCATGCTATCTATATCTGACTAGTAATTGCCGCAACTATAACGGAATGAATAAAACTGCCAACTATGTGAGTTCCTCGGCTGAATTCCTCGTTTGGTCTCGAGGGGGAAATGCCAGGATGGGTATGCTTGGTGATAGTTTCAGGTTGGATCTGAATAGGTCTTTCTTATCCCTCTCTAATAGCCGACAGTTGTATCGAGTCTCTATAGGTTGTTTAGTGCATGATGCGCTGCCGCTTGAGTCCACCATACCTATGTAGGCGAGAGCCGCCGAATTCTAATCTCGCCGTGTACTGGCCTCACTACTGACCGCTCTCTTTTTTCCTTTGCCCTTTGCCGGCACCCCTTTTGTTTAAGCAGGTTTTGAGATTGACGTCGTAAGTAGGGTTACCCTTCTGGCTTGGCCTGGGCAGGGTTATGGAGGCCATTGGTTATTCTTCAGGGTTCTTAGCCCCATTTGCATCTTGTTCGTAGTCGGATGTTGTATCGTTTTCAAGGTGAATTGGATCTTTATATTGTATAGATGTATTCTTGACTCATGGAGTCGTTGTTGTATATCCATATCTGTTCTTTGGGTTCCATCGTGGACTATTGTGTAATGATATTACTTCATTTTCCACCCGCACGCAAGTGCCTGGTGGTCACCTCTGAATCGTTTCTATGCGGGTTTGGCAGGAATCGCTAAAACTTGCATAGGGCCGATCCGAGGGTGTTACAGGAAGCCACTTGGGAGAAAGAGGATGATTTAAGAAAAGCCTATCCAGAACTGTTCAGGTACACTTCAGCAAACTTCGGGACGAAGTTTAATTTAAGGGGGGAAGTCTGTAACATCCCAGCATTTAGGAACCAACGAAGGGTAGATTTAGGAATCTGTGAAATTGCATGCATTCATCTGTTAGAATGTGGGTAAATTTTTCGCCAAATAAAAACCTAAAGTGATCAAAGTTTCTTTCACTCTTTAAGATTAGGAATAGCCTTGGAGAATGATCGTTATAAACTTTGATATGATCTTTGTGGATTAGTGTGATTTGGGAAATGAAATTTGAATTCAAACCTAAGTGTTGGATTTATAATTTAAAAGAATTTAGAATTTTGTTTGAGTAAATTGATTTAACCAAGCAATAACATTTAGTAACTCAAACTTTAATAATATAACATAATCTAGAAAATGAATATTCATTCCATATCTTTATTCAATAAATAAGTTACAAAATGTAACTTATGAAATTAATCAAGAATCTTTACAATAGTAATAAGATAAAAAATAAATCTATATATTGAGTAATATTACAATCCTTATTATAAAAGGATAAAATAAATATTACAGAAAGAATAAAATAAATATTACAAAGGACTACTCCATAAGAAAAAGAAAACCTAATCTAAATCTTGAATCTTCAAGTCTTATACCTGCAAAACAAAGAATAAACAAAAAGGAAAGAAAATCAAAGGTTAAGATATTTCTTTTACTCTCAGTAGTGACAGTGATATACACTGTTCCACTTTACATCATTGAGTAAATCTTTTAGGGACAAGTTTCACCAATATGAAAGAACTAAATCTTGCATCATTTTTAAGCCATAAGTCAAATAACTCCAAACAGCAAGAAGGGGAAAGTTTCACCAGACAAGTAAGTGTAATCAGATAAAAAGTAACTTCCATTCCTTGAGCATAACCACAAGGTGCAACAAGCACACAGGCAGCACACACACACACCTAAATGCATGGTGTGTGTTGTCAGCACAGCAACAACAGGCCATACAAACAAAACTTCTCAGTACATCCGTGGGAAGCACCCCCAACACCATTTCTTGTTCATACACATCAAGCACAACAGCCAAACCAAACCACCAAAGATCAACCAAACATCACCAGATGGTGACATAAGGAGGGGAGGATCAGGTGGACAGCAAGACCAAGTCCACGAGCTAGGAGGAGCAGGCTAGCTCAAGTTCAAGCGCAAGAGCTAAGAAAAACAGGAACAACATCAGAGGTGAAGGACAAGATCCAATCAGCAAGATCAACATCACCACCCAATTCCATAATCATCAGTCTTTGTGGTGAGTATCAAAAAACCATCACATGATCTAATCATATTATCTAGACAGAAACATGTGTTGTTTTATGAAACAATCGCTCAATAATCACCCAAGTGGGGTGAATCTATCCTAGAGATTTTAAGTATAAAGATCAGAAATCAAACTAAGCCAAAAGCACCAATCTCTCAGACCAACCTCACAGATTTTGGTGTTAGCACATGCAACTTAAATAATTCCTCATTTGTTCTTATCAGACCAGGGCACATCTGCGGTGACCCAGCATACCACTACATGGTGTAGTACACTATAGTCGTTGATATAACACCAATGGAACACCGTTCCATCCGCATTATATCCCTTAGACTGGTACAACAGAAACATCGCGGGTCCAAGACAACACTTTATATTAAAGATAGCATATTACAAAAGATCCAGAGAGCTTCCTCGGACAGTGAGGAATATTATATAGAAAGAACCAGAAAGATCCACTCGGAGTTACTTTAGAAGTACTACTATTAATATATGTGTAAGGCTTGAAAGTACTACTATAGTATTGTTCTACAGAAGTAGGTTCTAGATTCTAGGAGTTTTATTTATATTCTACGCTTCGGCTTGTCTTCGATAGATTCCGGTAAGGTCTTCGACTCCGTTGATCTCCCTCAGATATCTTCAACTCATCTGATAATGTTTAGCATGATTTAGATTATAATGGCTTCTGCTGCTATGATCCTGTTATTGTGATGCCTTCTTGGAATGTACACAACCGCTTGATAATGTTTAGCATGATCTGCTGTCATTAAAGCTTGGCTGCTGAATAAAAGCATCATGTTGGAATCCTCTTGTGTGGACTAAGATACAACATGTGATAGATGACTTAAGTAAATGATTCCTAAGGATATTAGGAAAATGATTTGAATGACTATTGATAGTTGCTTTATTGTGTTTGTAAACTGATAAAGGATAGAACTGCTACAGAGGTGCTACCATTCTTTGGAATGTGCCCTGTAGTAGCTCATCAGTAGACCTGCTATTATCTAGTTTTAAACTAGAAAGCACCAGTTTGGTCTATGATGCATAGCCTGAGACTTTACTGTAGATCTTGGCAAGATAGCACTTGATTCTTGTATCTCTTCAATGATGAATATACACCCCACTTGGGTGTATTACTAAGAATCACTTTAAATAAGTAACTGCTACAATATAGATGAAATTATTAAGAGCATGTTTGCTAATTGCTCACTATTTTGGTGATGCTTATTTTAGAGAATGTGTCCAGTTGATAGCTTGTATGGATATGATTGAGTGATCATCCACTCTGTCACTTATGACAGTAAGATTATGGCTGACTCCTAACTCTTTTGGGAAAATGATTAACTTATCTAATTTGTTGAAAATTGTACTTGTGGTTTTATCATAGAGGAATAACTCTGATGCTGGTTGCTACTGAGGTGCTACCCATAACTGGGATGTGCCCAGTAGCACCCATCCAGGGATTTACTTTCCTCTAGATGCAAACTGGTAAGTCACAGATTGGTCAAATATGCACTGTCTATTACCTAAACTGTAGATGGGACAGGATATTTCTTGTGGCTTTTACAATATCCAGTGATGAGTATACACCCCGCCTGGGTGTATCTCTGAGGATTCAATTTATCCAATAATTCATGCTCAGAGACTGAATAAGAACGGATAGATGGTATGATCTGTTTGTGATTCACCAACTAGATGATGTTGGTGTTGTAGATGTGTGCTTGTCTTGATACAACTGGCCTTTTCTTCCTCCTCTTTCCACTGTCCAACTCCTACTACTGTAGTCTGTTCTTCATTTACTGGAGTTGTAGCTTGGCCTTGATTTCCCCTTGTCCTAGCTCTAGGATGGCTCCTGGGAGCAACCAGGGCTAAGGTGTGATGGTTTTGTGGAAGGATTTGTGATTCTTGTTGATGAAGCTGAACATATTAGTGATGATCTGATACTGGTTGTGGTGTTCTTGAGAGCTTGGTAGTGGTTTGAGATAGATTGGAAACTGAGGCAGTGACTAGATGTTGTGTTGCGGCTGTGTTAACCCCTTTTATGTGCATTGGCTGCTGCTGTGGTGTTGACAGCACACTAGTGCATGCTGGTGAGTGAGCAGCCTGCTTGCATGTTGTGGTTTGGGGATCATATCTAGTAAAATCTTGATATTTCCTGATGTTTTACCTCTTTAACTTCTTATCTGGTTTTGGTGAAACTTTCCCCTAAGCCAATGATGTTGT
Organism: Avena atlantica; assembly: GCA_910589765.1. Taxonomy (NCBI): domain Eukaryota; kingdom Viridiplantae; phylum Streptophyta; class Magnoliopsida; order Poales; family Poaceae; genus Avena; species Avena atlantica. Next base: position 186,770,780 of record OU342738.1, read on the forward strand.
ACTGAGGCCAAAAATACTGATATGAACAGATGCTACTATTTGGTGAAACTTGCCCCTTACAGATTAGCTCAATGATGAACTCTTAACAGTGCAACTCACTGTTCACTTCTGAGAGCAAACTAACCAACTAATCATTCTTTTATTTGTTTTTGTTTTGTTTAATTTTTGTTTTGTTTTCAGGAAATGAAGAGAAGAAAGATAGTGCCAGATGATTAAGGGATAAGAGAACAGTATCTTAGGAATTCCTTTGTAATAAATTTTGTAGTTTATTTTTCTATTTGATATGTTGTAAAAAAATTGTATTATTTATTCAATTCAATAAAGTTTACTTATTTCATTTTTTTATTTTACAATTCTTTTTTAAGGACAATGTCAAATATATTGTTTTAATAAAGAATGTTGTTATTTATTTGAATGGTAATTCTTTTTCCTACTTATTTGTTTTCTAATTGTAAAGACAAGGTCTTATATAAAGTATTCTTTTATTTATCTATTATAAAATAATACTATATGCATATATATTTATATTAATAAAGAATCATTGTTATATTATTTATGTAATCATTTTATTTCAAGTTATTAAATATTTCCAATTCTTATTTGTGAATTTTATAAATTCATTTGAATTTCCTATTTGAAATTCAAATATATGTTTGAACAAATTTTCCCTAAAACAAAGAATTCTACAAAGGTCATGTCGAAATCTATCGCACTTGCTCTGAAGTTTCCTTCAGTACAAGAGAGATCCCGATCCCTCCATAGCTCTTTTAGTTTTGTGCAAAAATTCCCCGGATTTTCTTATGCATGAATGCAATGAACAAACTTGTGTCCTCTCTATTTCTAGGTGCTAATCCTGGGATGTTACAGACTCTCCCCCTTAAAATAAACTTCTTCCTCGAAGTTCGCACCCTCTTACGTTTCGGAAGATAAGATTGACTTCTTTAGATCTTGATGACTCTTTTAAATCCCTCTTCTGATTTGAAATGAGCCAACTTCTAATTCCATTTGATGTATAAACTTCTTTGGAATCTAGCACTTCATCCCTGATCAGATCCTCTTGAGTGTTTTCAGATTAGGACATCTATTCAAGAAGTGTCTAAATTTTTAGAAAGTCTCCTTAAGGTAAGATTCTGGTTTATACTTTGGCTAAATATAGCTTCACTCTATTATTCATTTATTTAAGGTATGCTTAGTCCTTATGGCTTACTTTTTAACAATGTTTTGGCTTTCCCTAAACCTTACTCCAGATCTCAACTTTTGATGCTTCATTATTCACTCTCCCCCTTGAGTTTTCTAATGGTCTCATGAGGAACAGATGGTACACCCACATACTTGGGAAATAGTGGTGCAAAATCTCTAACTCCTTAAATGCATTTATAAGGTAACTTATAATATTAATACTGTTTTGACTTACCACTTGCTTTGTTGTGATTGTTGTTGTTATTGACTTCATTTATGGTTTCATACTTCCGCTTTCCTGAGGATGTATCTTCTTCACCTACACCCTCCTTTGATGGTGATTTTGTGGATGTTATGTCTCTTCCCACTGATGTTCCATAATCCTCCTGATGTTCTGGACAACATGATTTCTTGTGTCCAAGGATTCCACACTTATTACATTTCCATTGAAATGCTCTGACATCCCTTTCTCCATTTGGATTGGGCGGAATATTTTGAGTAGATGATAATCCCATTATTGGTTCTATTACTCCTGCTGTCCATCCATGAGTTAACTGCGGTTTTAGGCAGTTCCTTTTCATGTGTCCTGGTTCTCCACATTGGTAACATACTATCTTAGGTTTTGGACACTCCTTCAAAATGTGGCCCCGAATTCCACAGTTGTGACATATCTTCTCTGTTTTGTATGTCATATGTGGATCCGGATAATTCTTTGTCATATGTCCTTGGGCCTGACCTGTTGTGGTCTATTTTTGAATTCTCTTTTTCTTTCTTCCAGGTGCATCAATCTCATCATCTCCTGATATATGTTCACTATCCACCAATTCCTGAAACTCCTTTGCACGCACAATCCTGAGCTGCATTTTCATAATTGCTTGTAGTCCTTTCATGAACTTCTTTTGTCGTTTTGCCTCCCTTTTTACTTTCTTACTAATATACTTGGATAAACGGTTAAATTCTCGTACATGTTTCAGGACTGGGATATTCTTGTTCTCTAAGTCTTCATTCTCCTTCCTTTTACCATTGTCCTGATGAACAAATTCTTCTCGAAACTTCTTTTTGAACTCAGCCCAGGTATTGACACCTCCTTCCAGAATCAAAAACTTGGATTTCTCCCAATACGTGGTTGCGGTTCCTATCAACAGATAAGTTGCATAGCGCACCTTTTCTTCATCCTTGCATCCCACACTTTTAAGCTTAGGGGATGTATCCATTAACCAGTTTTCCGCCTCCATGGGTTCTTCAACCATGGAAAAACTCCAGGGTTTGGTTTCTAAAAATTCCACCAGTTTAACCCTAGTATGTAATTCCTTGAATTGCTTCTCTTGCCTAACCTTTAATATCTCCCGATAAAACTGGTTCTGCCTCTCGGTTTCAACCTTTCTTCCTTCTTCCATACTCCTCATATACTGAAGAACCTCCTATTTGGTGGTTAAATATGGCTTTTGATTTGATCCTTCCTTCAGAATTTCCCGGTTAGCCTCCTTTTGTTGTAACACCAACATCTCATGAGCCTTCATCTTTCCAACATTAAAGTGATAATTCGCCTCTCCCTCACGCGAACCCATTTTCCCTTCTAGACCTGTACATCAAGTAAGGACTCCATGAAACATCATGCATATGCCCATAAAGTTCAAACTTCATGCATAGACCTAGTCACACAATGTCATTTTTTTATCTTACAATTCTTTTTTAAGGACAATGTCAAATATATTGTTGCAATAAAGAATGTTGTTATTTATTTCAATGGTAATTCTTTTTCCTACTTATTTGTTTTCTAATTGTAAAGACAAGGTCTTATATAAAGTATTCGTTTATTTATCTATTATAAAATAATACTATATGCATATATATTTATATTAATAAAGAATCCTTGTTATATTATGTCAACACCATGATTTTTAATCCCAGATGCCTGTTATGCCATACATCGCAATCCCAAGATTACCATTTTTGCGAGACTAACATAATTGGATACCATAGTACATCACCCATTACAAACCGTACATAAGTTCTTACACAAATAGGGATCTCATGATCCAGTTCTTAATACAACATCAAGTAGCAGAATACGTAATAATAACGGTAGCATAGGCGAAGCTCCATCTTCGGGGTCACAGGCAATGCTGACGATGGGAGATGATCCTAGTTGTCGTAACCTTCCTGGGGTCCATCCTCCAGGTACTCCTCTTCATAGTCTGGCCATGGGAATAGCCAGGGACAAAGCCATGAGTACTCTTTAAGTACTCGCAAACTAATACTAACAGGTAAAAGGGGTTTTTGGATAATAGGACACTAGGCTCTAGGATTGTTTTGCAAAAGCCAGATTTATCTCTACTAGGTTCCAAAACTAGTCAAAATTTTATAACTCCTAAGTGGGAACTTGTATTTCATATCACAACTCTGTTGTGGTCAAGTAAAAGTTTCAAATCCTTTCACAAGTCATGTTGAAAAGTCTGACGGGGGAACATTATGGCCAGTCCAACTGTCCATAACCGCGGACGCGACTATTCGAATAGTTTGACACTCTGGAGAGATTGTACACTTTCATCACAACATTCGATACATTCGTCAGGAACAAATCCTGAATTCACCATACTCAGTATGCAGATAATCAATCCTAACCTTTCAATTACATGCCCTAGTATAAGCACCTCTCCTGTGAGTTTGGCCTCCCAACCATGACCAACTGTCATCTTGGGTACTGCATAGGTGGACAATCTTCACAAGGTAGCCTCAGCTCAGACCTTGGCCTTGAGGGAACTAATACTAAGGTATATAAGTTTCTAGTCAAGCCCTACCCAATCTTCGGGTATTGTGGTTGTACGATAAAATTGGAATGGTATCGTATCTAGACAACCATCAGTTTTATAAAGGGCTAAGTCTCATGCCTCAACATTTTCATCACCAAAATCATCAGGTGTTTGGAAACACATGTCCAAAACATTTCAATAGAATGATCCATCATTCCAAGGTTTTCATAACCATTTTTCCACCAAGTACTCCCATCTAAAACTTGATCAAGTTTTATGCTTAGCACTAGCATCTATAAGTGGGGGTAGGTACTAATGAGGGGTGGTGGACTAGTGGAGTTTCAACTAAGTACAACCTTATGTCTCAGGCTGATATCAAGGTTTCTAACTTAGGCCAAATTTTATGCTCTTTATGCAACCATCAAATATCTTTCTAGTATCTACCAAACTCTTAACTAAACCCTAAGTAAGAGCTTTGATAATAAAGTAAGAAGCTTACAAGTAAAACTAGGATTGGTTTATCAAGTGGGTATGATCACATATGCTTAAGGCATACAGTTGGCATGGTAACAAATAGTGGTTTGTTGCATCAGTAGAGTATCTTGCAAGGGTTAGCTTGCACATTCACTAGTAGTATTAGGCTTGCACAATATCAGTATAAGCTTGCCTTGTGCAGAGCAGTGGTTGAAGTTCTCCTCGGCTTCTTCTTCGTAGAATCCTCCTTCCTCCTCGTATCCTTGGTCGGTACTAGCGTCTATAAATAAATACGGGGTACACAATCACCAAACAATACTTAACTACTTGCAATCATCACACACAAGGGTCCTATAGATGATCTAGCATCATCACTAATATTACAAGGTTAAAGCTTGGTTTAATTCCTTTTATTTTTAGAAAAGCAATTTCTACTCATTGAAAAACTAATTAAGATTTAATATTCTCCAAACCAAACATGGGATCATGTTGACACATGTCATCACCACATGTTTTAGTTCATGGGAATATGATTTAAAGTGGTGTCACAATTTAATAAGGTTTTACCCTTTTATTTTAATTAATTAAAGTGACTAGAAATGCCTATGGGGCATTCTTTTATTACTTGAACATTATTTCTGCAAGTAAACCTATATATTTTTATATATTCTGAAAGGTATGGTTAAATGTGATTTTTGAGAGTTGGAATCAACTCAAAAGCTATTATGGTTTAAATTTGAAAAATGTTTGAATGCAGAAAAGCTTCTTCCTTGTTAATTTTACCATGAGTGATCTATATATCCAAATGACTTGAATCCAACGGGCTTGGATTCATCATTCACAGACCTTTCTAACAAAATTGGTTTCATTCAATTTGGTGCAATGAATCTATTTGGGTTGATTTTTGAAGTTGGGTACAGAAGTGTGTTTGAAATAAAATGGAAAAAGTTTAATTCAAATCACTGGGCTGCGCGGGAAAAGTTAACGGGCCGGCCTGCTAAGCGCAGTGCTCCCGCGGGCTGCTTAAGTGGGTGTCCCCACTTGCCAGTGAGACAGGGAGGGGCGAAGCGGTACGGGGCAACGTGGGTCGTTCGATCTGATTCTAATCCAACGGCTGGGAGTCATCATCGACGCGAGGCAACGCCGGCGAGAAAGAAACCTAGCGCGGATAGTGAGGGGTGTTGGGGGCTCACCGGGGTGCAGGCGAGGGTCGGCGAGGCGGGCGAACGACGAAGTCAACGACGGCGAACTCAGGGGTGGTCGCGGCAGCTCCTGGGGTGGACGAAATCGATGGCGCCTTCTTCTCTAGAGGCGGCGGGCTCCGGTGAAATTCCGGCGAGGTGGTGCTCGCCTTGCTCCGGGAACGGTGTGGCACGATCAGTGATGATAGGGGAGTAGAATGGTGTGAAGAAATCGAGCGGGGGTGGCCTCTATTTATAGTCGAGCGAGGGGACCGACGGGGCGCATGATGAGCTCGTCGGGGGCGATGGTACAGACGGCTATTGGCATGGGCGAAGGTAGGGGACGGTGTGGTGTTCCCTGGCGATGCTCAACGACATGGTTTCGAGGCGTGGGGCGGTGTGGCTTTGTCTGGAACATGCGACGCTCTGCGCGGCAGAGGCGGCGTCTTCGACGGCGAGCGGTAGCTGTGCGGCACGGGGCGGCGAACGATGATGTCTGACGGTCTCCTGGGTCGGTGGGGATTGTGTATGCACGCGGCGAGGGCGGCGCGCGGTCTGTGGGCTTCGGTCAAGGGTGGCGCTCTGGCGCACGCTCGGCATGGTCGCTGGCGTTCTAGGCGCGGTCTGTCCGTGTGGTCCAGGGCTTGGCAACGCTCGCGGCTGGGACAGTGAGTGGCGGTGGACGGTGGGCTGCCTCCCAGACATGCTGGCTAGGCTTGCTTCTCCTCCTAGCGTGATGTCGACATGGGGGTGACAAGGTTGGCTTCAGCTGTTCACCATTGATGGTAATGCCAAGCTCACAGTGGTGCTAGTGCCTGGTTTAGTTAGCTAGATGATCTACTGAGATGGTTGTGAGCTAAAGAGGGGACAATTTTGGCTCAAATCACTACTCCAAATTGTGTTTAGATTTTGTATGATATGTGTCTGCAACCTGTTTGATGAAATGGCCGCATGAAATCAAGTTTTGAATTTTGAAAAGATTTTTGGTGGGTTTGCTAGATTGGTGCTGGTGAGTCTGCAGATGCTTGGGTTTTGAAAGTTGAGCTTGTTTGAGTGGTTTTTGAAAAAGTGGGATCTTCTCATATGATAAAGATTCAATTTTGAATTGTCATTTAAACTATGCATTTGAAAGTTTCTGGATGATCACAAAGTGGGCCTTGATACTTTGTTATGAGTACAATCAAGGGGTGCAAAGATCCAGAAAAGTTTCAGTTAGGTTCTGAAATTTTGAGGGAGCCAAAGTAGGCATGGGAGTTAAATTTGTCAAAATGACCATTCCTTTATTTTATTTGTTTTGATTTACTTGTCTTTAGGAAAAGTGTGGGAAATGTTTTAGATGATGTTTATTTCACCTAAGAAACATTTTACAAGCAAGGAAACAAACAAACAAGGTGGTTCAAAAGAATTTCAAATTAAATGCATACACATATGCATGCATTCATAATTTTATTTAACAAAGTTTTTTTTAACCCTAATTTTGATGATTAGAAATTGATGATCCAAGTTTAGTATTTTTGGGATGTTACATATTATTTATGTAATCATTTTATTTCAAGTTATTAAATATTTCCAATCTTATTTGTGAATTTTATAAATTCATTTGAATTTCATATATGTTTGAACAAATTTTCCCTGAAATAAATAATTCTACAAAGGTCATGTCGAAATCTATCGCACTTGCTCCGAAGTTTCCTTCAGTACAAGAGAGATCCCGAGCCCTCCATAGCTCTTTAAGTTTTGCGCAAAAATTCCCCGGATTTTCTTATGCATGAATGCAATGCACAAACTTGTGTCCTCTCTATTTCTAGGTGCTAATCCTGGGATGTTACAACATCTCCCAGAGGGAGTAGCACCTCTAATCTTGCAAGTTACAAAAACCATTTGCTTAACTAACTAGGACATAAATTCCTAGAGCCTCAGACCAACATCATATGCATAAACAGCAAGGGAGTTTTCACTTTATTAAGCATCTAACAAGTCTCACGTACTGACTATAAGTAAAACCAACAACCAGATTAACTTGTGTACCATTCTAGGATGGTTTCACAAGGAATGATCTTACAGCTAAGCCAAAATGATAGCCTAGCTCACAGGAATAAAATAGCAAACCAATATACATCATTTCCCTGAGACCAATCAGAGATCATTCAATATACCCATTTGTTCTCAAAGAATCATAAGATTCTATTGAATAATTTTAGGCTATAGATAAACATACAAGCCAGTAAACACTGGTGCAGTGAATCATTACTGACAGTGTTACTGTCAGTATCAAGATACTGACAGAAGATGAACATACCAAATAACAACATAATCCAATCAGAGACAGAGCTATGAACCACTAGCATCAGATCAACCCCAATATCTCATAATCAGAGGATAACAACCATCACTAAGGGCAGAAAACACAATCTTCACTAAGCATCAATATCAGACCATAGCATCATCTCACAAGCACCAGGGATGAACCCTAGACATCAGTGCAAATCCTAAATATAAATGGGTCACCAGATGCACATAGAGGGACTCGAGGTATCCAGAGGTACGAGTGATCACAGAAACATTACTCACCGGTGGTCCTCGATGAAAGATTGAAGAGGAAGTAGAGGGGCGACGAGCTCGCAGCGGCACGGGGAGCACCCTAGAGGGCACTGAAACATGCACCGGCCATGGCGGCGGCCACAGCAGCGCACGAGCACAGCACATCACCACGGGCGGATCAGCGGCGGCGGTGGCAGCACCATCCCCAAACCCTAGGGTTCGGGAAGGGGGCTAGCCTGGCCATAGAAGGGCCCCAGGATCAAATTGAATTGGACCAGATGGACGAGCGTGGTAAACAACCTCGCCTTGCACCCAGGCAGCAGCCAGGAAGGACCACGGCGGCGAGCAGCGCACGGCGGTGGCGCCATCGACCACGGGGTCGAAGAGGAGAAGAGGAGAGGATGAGAGAGAGAGAGAGAGAGAGAGAGAGAGTGAGTGGGCCGATAGGGCCAGAACCCCTTCGGGGAGCCCTTTTGGTCATAACCACTTGCGCTAGAATGGCCCAATAAGCCCAATAAGGTCAGCCCAATCACCCAAGGAAAATTTTAATAATTAAGAAAAGACCAAAATGACCCTGAATTTAAATAAATTCTTAAAAATCAAATAAAAATCCAAAAATTATATTTTTTTGGATTCACGATAATTCACTCTATGTAAATAAAGTAAGAAATAAAATTTTAGGCATATAATTTTTATTCAGAATTTTATAATATATTTATTCCTTATGGAATTTTATAAAATTATTAAAAGATGATAAAAATAAATAAAAATCACTTTCATTATATATTAATATCGTAGTATTTTAGAAAAATACTAAATAAATATTTAATATTATTTTTTGTATTTAATGATAATTCTTAAAGGAATTATTAAATAAATAAAATTCAAATAAAATTAAAATAAAAAAAGAGGAATACAATATTCAACAAATATTAAATTAATATTTATAAGTTCGTTATTACTAATAAGAATTTTTGTAATTTAAATAATGGGGGAGAATATACAAATAAATAGTGCATTACATTACTTTGCATAATCATTTTGCTTCTTTAAATATTGTCCTTACCGGGCAATAATGATGTTTTGTAGACATAGAAGCTCAAGGTCTAGTGCAAGCATCCGACTTCAAAACCTTGCAATCACAAGGCAAGTTCATGACTTGCTCATGTCCTTTAAAGAGTCTTTATCAAGTATTTGCAAATTGTGTGTTATCATCTATATTCCAAAAAAAGAAAATATTATTTTCTCAAAATAAATAAATCTTAGATATCATCCTAAGTGATGATATGCTGGAGCAATAGAACTTAGGTTTCTATTTGCAATAATGATGAACAATTACGGATTAATAACCCATGACATTTGTGATTCTAGCACCGTATATTACTCGTTAGCCATGAGATTTGTAATGGGACGAAGAAGTCAGTTGTACCCTTTTCCTCTCGTATGGAGGCAAGACGACCTTAACGTGACGTTGTGATTCCTTGCGCGGATCCAACATATGGGTGGGCACCCTTACGCCCCACAATTTTGGTGTCTAGGTTATCTATGAATAGTGTTTAGGGATATAGTCCATTTAAATGGTACTATTCCGGGCATCACCAGGTCATAGAGTCTTCGGGAACTCATCAGGGTTTTAGCCTGCCCAAAAGGGGGCTTAATGGAGGTGAGACGACCCCTAAGGATCGTGCAGACATATGAGGTCGCGGAGAGGGCAATGATTGTCTTGGACCAACTACTGGGCCCCACATCATGGAATTGTGGACGGGAAAGTATGCCCGGTTGTGAAACAAGGAAGTTGGTCTCCCATGGGTAAAGTAACGCACCTCTGCAGAGTGTAAGAACTCTAACTTGGTACTCCCTGTTCCGGGAAGGAGCTACGAACGTAGCAGGAAAGAAATCCATGAATGTTCTGGTCAACCTGTGAAGGCTGATGGTCATATATTTTCATAATAAAAACAATCTCTGAAGAAAGATTTACGAAAATTGCATAGTGTCAAGGACTGATAGTCTGAGGTGGTAGATAAAGCATCAATCTTCCTACCTTTCATATAATGAACTTGCTGGGTAACGTTGTTACTCATCCTTTCCTTTGAATCCTTGCTTAAACTCTGAGAATCCTAAAGATACTCCAATGTATGCAACTGAGAGCCAGGAGGAGGTCTTCTATGAAGAGCCCAACCGGTATGGAGCCGTAGAAGGGGAGGACTACGATATCGTCTACGGAGGAGAGTTCCAAGAGTCCGAATAATTACTATAGTTCTAGTAGCCACTTGAGCCGAGCAACATGAACAATATATAGCAATAAGTTGTTGAGCTCAATTTGGAGTTTAAGTTTTAAATTCGAAACTTCCACTGAAACACTTATATTTGGGTTTGTAAGTTGGATCTTTTGGAAGTCTTGAACTTCCAGTATTGTAATAATAATAATGTGTGTATGTTTGTAATATGGACCCGCATTGTTTCTGTTGTACCACTCTGAGGGATGTGATATTTGCGGAACGGTGTTCTGTGGATGTCATGTCAACGACTATAGTGTACTACACATACAAACGTCCCTGCACTGTTGGCGATCTACAGCGGTGCATGCAAGAGAAAGACGAGACATCTCGCGCCTACCTCTCCCACTGGCTGGATATGAAGAATTCTTGCGCAGGAGTGCACGCTCAGACCGCCATGTCCGCCTTCATCGATGGGTTGGAAAGAGACACGTTGCTCCGACATAAGCTGAAGCGCTTGCAGGACAATCACCAGCTAGACTTGAACCAGATGATTCAGTTGGCCAGTGAGTTCGCAGCTGCCGATGACGATGACCGCGGCTCTCTGCCGGCAATGGCCGTTCCAACTCAAGCTCGGAGGAACAGTAGCACAAAGCGGAAATCCGCACCAGAAGAAAAGCAAACCCCCAGCATGGTCGCTATGACTTTCGCAGGACGAGGTGATGGCGGACAGCATGGCCGAGGGCAGGGAGCTGGCTGTGGGAAGCAGCGAGGAAGTGAAACTACCTCGGCAGCGCTCCGCGTTCCCCAAACTTACGAGGAGTACCGTGATATGCCGTGCCTCGTACACCTAGATGCCAACGGCAAGGCTACCCACACCAATCGCCACAGCAAGTTCGTTAATGACCTCAAGGAGGACCCGGAGTCCGGCTACAAGCAAATTCGGAAGCACAGACCGCGAGGACAGGGCAAAGGGAAGAAGGAGGAGGAGTCCAAGGATTCAAGTGACATGGACGAGGATGTTGACCCCAAGCACGCCACCAAGAGCGACGGCAAGGGCAAGAACCCCTTCGAGAAGAAGGTGGCAGTTTTCCACACTTTCCTTGGCACCCCCACCGTCCGACAACAGAAAACCTCCATGAGGATACTGATGGCTACTCTACCCCCAGTTCCCCAATTCCTGCGCTGGTCGGAGATTCCAACTACTTGGGATAGGAAGGATCACCGAGACCTCATCCCTACAGAGAACCAATATGCCATGGTCATCAACCCCCTGATTGACGGCAATGATTTCACCAAATGTATGGTTGATAGTGGAAGCAGCATCAACATCATGTACCTGGATACACTGCAGAAGATGAACTTGACGGAGGCAAACGTAGGGCGGACCAACACCATCTTCCACGGCATAGTTCCTGGTCGGGAGGCTCGGTCCCTTAGGTGCATCACACTTCAGGTTGCTTTTGGTGATGTTAATAATTACCGCCAAGAATGCATGACCTTTGAGGTGGTCCCCTTCAAGAGCGTGTAGCACGTCATATTTGGCCGCGACATATTCCACACCTTTATGGCCAAGCCATGCTTCGTCTAAAACAAACTCAAGATACCCAGACCAAACGGTGTCATCACCGTATCCGGAAGCTTTACCAAAGCAAGGGACTGCAAGATTGGAGAAGCACCCTACGCAGAAGTTGTCCTCTACAGCAAAGAATTCAAGGAGATCCAGAGCAAGTTTGATGCCTCAGAGATGCCTGCGTCGAAGAAGCCAAGGCCGCCATCGAGATCAAGCCGGTGAAACTTGTGGTAGGTGATGCCTCCAAGACCACCGCCATTGGGACGAACCTGGATCCCAAATAGGAAAGCGCGCTCGTCGAGTTCCTCCGTGAGAATAGGGACATCTTTGCCTGGCAACCTGCCAACATGAAAGGTGTACCTAGGGAACTTGCCGAGCACAGCTTGAATATTGATCCAAAATGTAAACCAGTGAAACAACCTCTATGACGCTTTGGAGATGAGAAGAGACGCGCCATAGGCAAAGAGATAACTAGGTTACTTAAGTCTAGTTTTATCCGAGAAGTCCTTCACACCCAACGGCTGGCCAATCCTGTACTTGTCCCCAAAAAGGGAAACAAAGAATTAAGAACGTGCGTTGATTACACCGGCTTGAACAAAGCATGTTCCAAAGATCTGTTTGCTTTGCCTCGCATTGACCAAGTCATTGACTCGACGGCTGACTCGGAGCTTTTGTGTTTTCTCGATGCATACTCAGGATACCACCAGGTCAAGATGAGTAAGTCGGGCCAATTGGCCACTTCGTTCACTACACCCTACGACATGTTTTGCTATGTCACGATGCCCTTTGGGCTAAAAAACACAGGTGCTACCTACCAGCGGACAATGCAACGTTTCCTACACGACCAAATTGGTCGGAACATTCACGCCTATGTGGACGATATAGCGGTGATGTCTAAGAAATCAAACAATTTAATCTTCGACTTAAAAGGAACCTTTGATAATCTCCGGAAATACAACATGATGCTTAACCCTAAGAAGTGCGTCTTCGGGGTTCCAGCCGGCAAATTGTTGGGCTTCATTGTTTCCCAGCATGGAATCGAGGTCAACCCGGAGAAAATCAAGGCCATCCTAAACATAAACCGTCCGACATGCCTAAAGGACATAAAACGACTAACATGTTGTGTTGCAGCAGTTAGTCGGTTCGTCAGCCGACTTGGAGAGAAGGCTCTGCTGCTGTACAAGTTGCTGAAGAAGGCGGACAAATTCACGTGGACAGACGAAGCAGATGCAGCATTGAAGCAGCTCAAGGAGATTCTTTCCTCAGCGCCTATCCTTGCAGCACCCAAGTCTGGAGAACCCATGTTAATTTACATGGCGGCCACCAACCGGGTAATCAACATCGTCGTCGTGGTAGAGCGGAAGGAACCAGGGCATGAGTACGAAGTTCAACGACTAGTTTACTATGTAAGCGAGGTCTTGACGGAGTCCAAGCAGCATTACCCGCACTACTAAAAGATAGCTTATGGAGTATTCCTTGCTTCTCGGAAGCTGAAGCACTATTTCCAAGAGCACCCCATCACTATGGTGAGAAAGACTCCACTGTCCAACATTATCAACAACAGCGACGCTACAGGAAGAGTCGCGAAGTGGGGCATTGAACTTGCCACCTTCGATATCACCTACAAGAGACACGACGCTATCAAGTCACAAACCTTGGCAGATTTTATTGCAGATTGGACGGAGATGCCAGATGCTACCCCAATGCCAGAGCCAGAATACTGGGTGATGCACTTTGACGGATCAAAGCTGCTCAACGGCTCGGGGGCTTGTGTACTGCTACAGTCACGAACTGGGGACAACTTACACTATGTTATGCAGATCCACTTCGAGGCTACGAACAACATGGCGGAGTATGAAATACTCAATCATGGATTACGCGTAGCCAAGGATATTGGCATCAAGTGCATAGTTTGCTGTGGAGATTCTGACTTGGTTGCCCAGCAGGTGGCGGGAACCAGGAACGCGTGGAACCCTATGATGGCGGCATATCGAGATGAAGTGGACAAGATAGCCAAGAGCTTCTTGGGCTACGAGGTCAAGTATGTTTACCTAGGGAGCAAAACGAGGCAGCCAATCTGCTGTCTAAGCTTGGATCGGGGCACAAACGAATTTTGCCGGGAGTTTTCCTGGAGCATCTACGGACACCATCTGTGAAGGGAGCAGACATCGACAACCCGAAAAGAGTTGACTCTTTTGTTCACATGGTGACAAAGGTCCCTCCGGCTTGGACAAAACCGTTCATGGAGTATCTAGAACGCGGGACTTTGCCCGACGACGAAGTCGAAAGATGGCAAATAGTACGTCGAGAAAAGAGCTATACCATAATCAATGGACAGCTCTACAAAAGAAGCACTACTGGTGTATACCTTAAATGTGTTTCCCAGCAAGAAGGTATTGAAATCCTACGTGAAATCCATCTCGGAGATTAGGGGCATCACGTCGCTCCCCGATCGTTGGTCGCTAAAGCTTTCCGGCAAGGATTCTACTGGCTGACCGCAAAGGCGGACGTCGACAAGCTGGTTGAGACATGCATGGGATGCCAGTACTATGCCCGACAACCACATGTTCCTGCTAAAGAATTGCGAACAATACCAATAACTTGGCCGTTTACAGTCTGGGGGCTGGACATGGTTGGTCCGTTGTAGACGGCACCATGTGAGTTACGCATCTTCTAGTAGCAGCTGATAAATTCACCAAATGGATAGAAGCTATACCCATTAGAAAGCTCGATGGGGAAACTGCCCTTAGGTTTTGTCCGAGATCTAGTGGTGAGATTTGGTCTCCCACATAGCATTATCACCGACAATGGCAGCAACTTTTCACTCGGAGAAGTGGAAGCTTATTGTTGGGAGAAACGCATCCGACTTGACCTTGCATCTGTGGCACATCCACAGTCCAATGGTCAGGTTGAGCAAGCCAATGGATTAATTCTGCAGGTAATCAAGCCACGTCTTGAAGCACCGCTACATAGAGCAGCTGGAGCCTGGGCGGAAGAATTGCCATCTGTGTTGTGGAGTTTACGAACTACACCCAACAGATCCACCGGCTACACCCCTTACTTCATGGTATATGGACCAGAAGTCATCCTGCCTTCCGACATCCTTCACGATTCACCAAGAGTTGCCGCCTACGACGAAGATGACGCTGAAGTATCCAGACGCCTAGATGTGGACCTTCTCGAGGAGGAGCACGTTTTGGCATGCCAAAGATCCGCCATCTACCAGCAGAAGCTACGCAGCTACCATAGTCTCCGCGTCCGGCATCACTCATTTAAAGAGGGGGATTTGGTGCTCCGACTTAAGCAGAAGAAGTCACACAAATTATCCCCGCCATGGGAAGGACCGTTCATCATAAGCAAGGCGCTGCTCAATGGGTCTTACTACCTCATTGACAATCGTGAACTGAAGGATAGACCCAACGAGGATCATAAGTGTAAGCAACGTCACCCGAATGATGACTACCCGGAGCTTGATCGGCCATGGAACATAGCACAACTACGTCCTTTCTACACTTAGCATTTTTATCTATTGTGTACCTCTTATATGATGAATGAAATAAAGCTCTCTGGTTCACTCATATTTTTGAGTCTTTTACCTCCTTTAGTGTTCATTTTTGGAACGTATAAAACCTTTATGCACAAGCTTTGTGATTGCACTTGTGAAAATTCCGCCTACGGGCGTTAGCTTAAGTTTTCTAGTCTACACATTCTTTGTTGTTTTTATGTGGATTCTGTAGTAGTGACTTTCGGCACTTATTGTCGGCGATTTTGTGCTTAGGTTCTTGACGGTGCCATTGGGCAACATCGCCTGAGCGCGTAGTTCCGACAACGAGTCTTCCGACTCACAAAAAGTCAAGCATAAAAACCAAAGTAATGGATAAGCCAGCACTTGCTTAAAAATATATACATGCTGGAACCAGTTCTTGAGTAGCAGGAAATAACAACCATTATTTTCCACCTTAAGTTAACACGTAGTTTTTGTCGCATACACATTATAGAGGAAACAAATATTACATAATTGTTTTTCATTCCTCTGGCGCAGGCGACTTGGACACAGCATCTTCAACAGCAGGAGAGTCACCTTCCTCGAAGTCGGCAGTGTTGAGGGACTCGGAGGAGCTTTGGTTGCCACCGTCAATGGTTTTCATGGTCACAACGACGTTAGGGTCGACCAACTCGGCGACTCTGGTGTCAAAACCCGCGAGTGACGCCAAGATAGGCTCGTGATCTATCTTTTGGCCTTCGTCGTCTACGTCAGGGATACCGGAGGTCACCGTGTCGATGCCAGCATCTTTGTAGTGTGCCTTGACCATTGACAGTGCCATCCTTGCGCCGACCCATGTACACGAAGCTTTACAGCTTGAGATACACTCGGGGGCTCGGCGCAAGATCTTCGAGAACTTCGCCACAGAGTCCACCGCCTTGATGTTAATCTGGAGGGGCTTGGCTATCTACTTGGTCTGCTTGATGGCGGTGTTGATAAAGTTGCCGGCAAGGACCATGCATTCCTTTGGTGGAGGAGGCGACCGGGTTAACCCCATAGGAGCTGCAAATTTTCGAGAAAGGAACGCAAGAGTTCAATAACACAAAAAAGTTCAGAGTAACTAGCTTACATAAGTACAAGACGGAGAATCACTTACTGAAGATACTAATCTCATCCTGCTGGAGAGTTTCCGCCATGGAGTCTCGTTCTTGTGAGAGGATCATGTACGCGTCCATATGGCGCTGATTTTTCTCATCCGCGGCTTTCTTTTGATCTTTCAGGATCACGATTTCCTCCTTCAAGCGGTTCATCTCCTCGCTGGCGGAGTCTTGCAAGTCTTTCATTGAGTCCTCGTGCATCTTAAGCATATCCTTCCTCTCCTACTTAAGGATCTTATTTTTGCTATCTAGCTGTTGAATATGCTTGGATTGCTCAACAATATCCTTAGCCTTGGAAAGGCTTCTGCAAGTCGGAGAAAGAACAGTGCACAGTGAGTACTCGGAGAATGTTGGCACAAGACCAAGTCGCAATATGAAAAAGAAAGGAAAAACAGACGCT
Source organism: Avena atlantica (assembly GCA_910589765.1). Classification (NCBI taxonomy): domain Eukaryota; kingdom Viridiplantae; phylum Streptophyta; class Magnoliopsida; order Poales; family Poaceae; genus Avena; species Avena atlantica. The sequence goes on from OU342738.1 coordinate 186,787,738, forward strand.
TGCTCTTGGTGATTTGTTCCTTCAAGAAGGCAGTTTTACCCTTTTCGGCTTCCAAATCCGCGCGCATCTTCTGGTACTTCTGGTTGTCCACGCCCCTCCGAGCATTCTCATTCTATGGAAAGGAAAAGTTTAACGTTGTTTAGTCTACTTGGAGCATCTAGCCGGATAAATATCCACCTAGAGGCTTGGGGGCTACAGTGAGAGTTTTTAACTTAGCAATATGCTTGGTCTTTCTTTAAGCATCTAGTTGGAACTGATTCAGTTTTCAACTAGAAGCTTGGGGGCTACAGTATAAAGTTTTAACTCAGTGATATGCTTAGTTTCTATTTAAGCACCTAGTCGGGACTAATTCAGTTACAACTCGGAGCTTGGGGCTACAGTATTGAAATTTATAAACACTCCGTATGATACTTTGAAAGCATTTAGTCAGAATAATTCATTCAAACTATATGCTTGGGGGCTACAGCGAGAATTTTTCTAGCTTAGTCACTCTTAGAGCATTTAGATGCAAAAACCTATGGTTTTCCGTCTAAATCCTCGGGGGCTATAGTGGGATACTCATATGAAATGCAAAAGGCAAATAAAACTTATAAGTGCGATGATCTTGATGTTTGTAGTACTCTCAGCAAGCAACTTGCTGAAGGATAAACTATTTCCTTGCATGATTTCTGCTTGTCGGAGAAGCTAATCAAGACCGCATGTTGGAGATGTCGGTGTCACACCAGGAACCTGTAACATCCCAAAAATATTAAACTTAGATCATCAAACTCTAATCATCAAATTTAGGGTTAACAAAAACTTTCCCAATTAAAAATATGAAAGCATTCATATGTGTATGTATTAAAAGTTGGATTCTTTTGAATTGCCATGGTTCTGTGTTTCTTTACTTGTAAAATGATTCTTAGGTGAAATAAACATCATCTAAACAATCCCCAAACTTTTCCCAAAGACAAACAAGTAAAAACAAACAAATTAACTGAATGGTCACTTTGGCCAAATTAACTCCCATGCCTACTTTGGCTATCCCTAACTTTCAGAACTTAACAGAAACATGTATGGATCTTTGCACCCCTTGATAGTACTCATGAAAAGGTACCAAGTCCCACTTTGTGATCATCCAAAAACATTTAAATGCTTAGTTTAAATGACAATTTAAAATTGAATCTATTTCATATGGGAAGATCCCACTATCTCAAAAACCACTCAAAAAAGCTCAATTTTCAAAACCCAAGCATCCACAGAATGCTCAACACATGCCTAGCACACCCACCAAAACTCTTTTCAAAATTCAAAAAGAAGTTTCTTGTGGACATTTCATCAAACACTTGGCAGGAAAATTTAAACCAAACCAAATTCACTGTATTTAATAGTGTTTTGGGCCTAACTGGTTCCCTCTCTAGCTCACAGCATCCATTTAGTAGATCATCTATCCTAATTGGCAACCTCTAGCCTCACTGTAAGCTGGCCATTGTCATCAATGGTGAACAAGCCGAGCACACCTCGCCGGCCAACTTGGTCGCCGCCGCAGCAGACCATCTCCCCCTCTCTAGCCATGTCTGGGAGGTAACTATGACTCCACCGCCACCCGCTGTCCCCTCCCCGAGCGAAGGAAAGCCATGGACCACCGAGCATGTTGCACGCCCAGTGCCACTGCGACATGCAGAGCATGCGCCAGAGCGCGGCACCCGGCACGCGTGCACACGCCGCCCCTCGACCGCAGCCCGTGCCCATCGCTTCGCCATGACCCAGGGAGCACGCCAGACACCCCCGTTCGCCGCCCCATGCCTCACAGCCACCGCTCGCCGTCGAAGAAGCCGCCTCTACCGCGCAGAGCACCGCACGTTCCCGACCGTTTGCCACCGCGCCTACGCGCGCATTTAAACCTTAGAGCATCGCCAGGAGACCGCCCGTCGATCGCCAACCTCGGCCATGCCTCTAGCCGCCCGTAGCCATGTCGCCACCGTCGTCTGCCCATCCCTCTCAGTCTCACCGTCGAGCCTATAAAAGGAGACGACCCCCGCTCGATTTATTCACACCATGTCACTCCCCTCACCTCACTGATCCTTCCACCCCTTAGCCGGAGCACGAGGAGCAGCAGCTCGCCGGAATTGCGCCGGAGCAAGCCGCCTCTGGAGAAGAAGAGAGCCGTTGATTTTGCCCACCCCTGGAGCTGCCGCGACCACCCCTGAGTTCGCCGTCGTCGACTTCGTCGTTTTCCCATCTCGCCGTCGTCACTGGAGCCCCGGTATGCCCCCTATGCACCCCTACTGAGCCGCTAGGGTTCGAGCTCGCCGGTGACTTGTTCATCGTCGACGACGACCCTCAGCCGTCGATCTTCATTCTAATCCAACGCACCACATCGCCCCGTACCACTTCACGTTTAATAAGCCACTGACAAGTAGGCACCCCCTGTCAGTTGCGTCCCGCGCTGCGGAGTGACACTGGGCCGGCCCATTAACCTTTCCCGCGCAGCCCACTCGTTTGAATTTAGCTTTTTCTATTTATATTCAAACTCAGTTCTGTACCTAGTTTCAAAAATCAACCCAGCTCAATTCACTAAACCAAATTCCATGAAACCAATTTTGTTAGAAAGATATTGAAATTGTGAATCCAATCCCATTGGATTCAAATCATTTGGATCTATAGATCAACCTTGGTAAAAATAACAAGGCAGAAGCTTTTCTACATTCAAACATTTTTCAAATTTAAACCATAATAGCTTTTGAGTTGATTCCAACTCTCAAAAATCATATTTGATTATACCTTTCAGAATATATAAAAATATATGGGTTTACTTACATAAATAATGTTCAAGTAATAAAAGAATGCCACATAGGAACTTCTAGCCACTTTAATGATTTAAAATAAAAGGTTAAACCTTATTAAATTGTGACACCACTTTAAATCACATTCTCATGTACTGAAATATGTGGTGATGATATGTGTCAACATGATCCCATGTTTGAGTTGGAGAATATTAAATCTTAAGTAGTTTTTCAATGAGTAGAAATTACTTTTTAAAAAATAAAATAAATAAGACAAATGCTTTAATCTTGTAATGTTAGTGATGATGCTAGATCATCTATAGACCCCTTTGTGTGATGATTGAAAGTAGTTAAGTATTGTTTGGTGATTGTGTACCTCGTATTTATTCATAGATGCTAGTACCGACCAAGGATACGAGGAGGAAGGAGGATACTACGAAGAAGAAGCCGAGGAGAACTTCAACCACTGCTCTACACAAGGCAAGCTTATACTGATACTGATGCAATCCTTACTAATCAAGTCGACCTATGCAAGCTAATACTTGCTTGTTACCATGCCAACTATATGCCTTAAGCATATGTGATCATACCCACATGATACCCCTCCTAGTTTTACTTGCAAGCTTCTACTTTATTTCTTTATCAAAGCTATTACTTAGAGATTACTTAAGTGAATTGTAGATACTAGAAAGATAATTGAAGGTTGCATAAAGGGCATTAAATTTGGCCTAAGCTAGATAATCTTGATGTCATCCTAAGGCATGAGATTGAACTTAGTTAAACTCCACTTGTTTACCACCCCTCATTAGTACTCGTCCTCAATTGTAGATGCTAGTGCTAAGCATAAAACTTGATCAACTTTAGATGGGAATACTTGGTGGAAATGGTTATGAAAACCTTGGAATGATGGATCATTCTACTGAAATGTTTTGACATGTGTTTCCGAACACCATATGATTTTGATGATGAAAATGTTGAGGCATGAGCCTTAGCCCTTTATAAAACTGATGGTTGTCTGGATGCGATACCATTCCAATTTTACCGTACAACCACAATACCCGAAAATTGGGTAGGGCTTGACTAGAAACTTATATACTTTAGTATGGGTTACCTCACGGCCAAGGTCTGAGCTGAGGCTACCTTGTGAAGATTGTCCACCTGTGCAGTACCCAAGATGACAGTTGGTCATGGTTGGGAGGCCAAACTCACAGGAGAGGTGCTTATACTAGGGCGTGTAATTGAAAGGTTAGGATTGATTATCCGCATACTAAGTATGGTGAATTCATGATTTGTTCCTGACGGATGTATCGAATGTTCTGGTGAAAGTGTACAATCTCTGCAGAGTGTCAAACTATTCGAAGAGCCGCATCCGCGGTTATGGACAGTTGGAGTGGCCATACTGCTCGCCCGTCAGATGTTTTCAAAATGACTTATGAAATGAATTGAGATTTTGAATTGACCACAACAGAGTTGTGATATGAAATACAAGTTCCCACTTAGGTGTTATAAAATTTCAACTAGCTTTTCTTGCTTCTGAACTTAGTGGAGGTAAATCTGGCTTTTTGCAAAACAACTGTAGAGCTTAGTGTCCTACTACAAAAACCCCCTTCACTTGTTAGTATTAGTTTGCGAGTACTTAAAGAGTACTCATGGCTTGTCCCTGGCTATTCCCGTGGCCAGACTATGAAGAGGAGTACCAGGACGAAGGACCCTAGGAAGGTTACGAAAACTAGGATCATCTCCCATCGTCAGCATTGCCTGTGACCCCGAAGATGGAGCTTCGCCTACGCTACCTTTATTATTACGTATTTCTGTTGCTTGAGTTGTACTAAGAACTGGATCATGAGATCCTTATTTGTGTAAGACCTTATGTATGGTTTGTAATGGATGATGTACTGTGGTATCCAAATCTGTTATGTCTCGCAAAAATGGTAATCCTGGGATTGCGAAGTATGGCATAACAGGCATCTGGGATTAAAAATCCGGGTGTTGACAGAACCACAACGGAGTTACCCAGCGTAAATAACGGGTAGACTATCTTCGGGAACTCTATGGCTTTCTTGGGTGCGGAGGCGCCACCTTCGGCAAACGTACCACTCTCCACCACCGCCTTACCGCTACCAATGGCATCCTTAGCCGGAGCTTCAGCCAATTGGGTTGCAGCACTTTCTTGCATCGCCTGTTCGCCGACAATGGCAAGCTCCATGGAGGCACCTGAGTCCACTTCCATGGCGGAAGGGCCAGATGCATCTTTAGCCCGTGAGCTTGTCGGTGCGGACATAGGCTGGACGCTGGGAGTAACAGGGGCGATGGCGGGAGATGCGTGGGGAGACACGTCGCGATGCAACATATCCTTGATGTTTCTAGAATACCCCAAAGTTTTGGAGGTCTTCTTCAAACTGGTAGTGGCCTTCTTCCTGAAACGTGCGAAAAGTATAAGTACAGGAATAAGACAAGCCATGGACAATGTCAAAGGGAAAGAAGCTTACACAAGAGGGGGTGCTTTGGCAAAGGGGATCCCGGTAACCTTTCTTTTCTCCGCCTCTAGGGCGGCGGTAGTCTTCTTGGAGGCTCCACCCTCCATCTTCTTCTTCTTGCCTCCGTCGGCAGCATCAGAGTTGGAGCTCTTCCGCTTTCGCGCCAATGGGACATCGTCGTCGGACACGACGATGACTTCCTTCATCTTTAGATCATAGATTTGGACAGCCATGCTATCCTCCTCTAGATCGCTGAGCTGTTAAGTGAAAATCCGCAGTGTTAGATGAGATGGTAATGGCTAGATGGAAGAACTGGAGTATATTTCATACACGGAAAATAAATAGGTGCCTTTGGGCACTTTCCCTCCTCGAACATGTCGTAGGTGATGGTGAAGCCTCGCTTCCTATCCTTCACCTTGACGATGTCCTTGAGGCGGAGCTTGACGAAGTCGCTGGAAAAGTTGTCCTCGGAGATGCGGAGACTATCCTTCCTCTCCTTGGTATACTCATGCATCAACTTCGAGCGGTGCTGCAGAGGATGGATCCGCCTGACAAACCAGCATATGACCAGGTCCAATCCAGTCAGACCCGTCTCTACGAACCACTCTATCCGCCTTATAGTGCGGGAAGCGTTGATGTCAGAGGGAAGGGAGGCTTGGGATCTCCATGTCGAGGCTTTGGCGGCAGCTCCATCGAAAAAGTCTGGGTACGTCACTTCTCGGCCAACCAGAGGGATATCTGGGCCGTAGAAGTACGTCTGATGCCAATTCTTATAGGACTCATGGCCGACGATGTCAGGGAACCTCCGGCCAGGACGGATCTTAAAACTAATGGTGCCGCAGTTCCTGAGCTCGTCCTTGCCGGCTCCGACTTCCCGCTTGATGGTGAAGAAGTAGATAAAGAGATCTAGCCTAGGCCTAATCCCTAAGTAACCCTCACAAAGTGTCGCGTAGTTGCTAAGTGCGAGGATGCTATTCGGGGAGAGGTTCTGAGGCTGTACTCGGTAATGGTTGAGGACATCTAGGAACAAATTGGAGATGGGCAGGGAGACGTCGCGTATCAGTTGGGCTTTGAGGTACACTTTTTCTCCGGCTTGGGGAGAAGGAGTGACCTCGCCGGCCGGTGCCGCCCGCCAGGTGATCCCCTCCGTCGCAGGGAGGTAGCCCTCGATGATTAGCTCCTTGATGTCGCGGTCCGTGATATCCGAACCACGCCAGTCGCCCTTGTGGGAGTCATACTCCTCCTCTATCAGCTCGAGCGCCGCTGGGTTATGGTCACCGCTGGTGGTTTCGACCATCGTGGATTTGGGGATCACCAGGCCCTCTGGGGGCACGATGACGGTGCTTTTCGGCTTCGCTGCGGCATCGCCTGTCGCTGTCATGGAGGGACGGAGCTGCTGCTGGCCATTGGGAGGTTACGATGGTGATTGGGAAAGGTCGAGGAGCTAGGGTTTTTCCGTGGAGTGCGCGGAGAGCTCGAGGAGGCGCTCGCTGGAGGAAGAAGACGATGCAGAGGAGAATGAGGTGAAAAGTAAAATTTCCACCGATGTTACAATTTATAACCTCCGGCATCAAGATTCGTGCAAAATGATCAAATGGTTGACGCGTGGACGACGTGTGCGGAAGCGTGCGTGGAAATTTCGCCATGTTGCCAACCGTCGCCGCCAATGGTTCGTATCGCTCGCGTGGGAAAAACTGACATGATTGTGTTCTCTGCATGTGTGAGTTACGAGGCGTTGATGCCCTATGTCTACATCGCCTTAGCTATCACTGGAAGATGAACCATCACATCGGAAGATTCCGGCATGGACGGATCCAGTCCGGCTACGGAAGAGTACGATGGAAGATTCAGCAATTCTCCAACTTACAAGTTGAAGATGGAGAAAAACTTAAAGGGTTCTTTAGGAGGACTACAAGATATTGCTTGACGATTTGTCGGCATCCATCTAGACAGAGAATTCAACATGAAGAGGCAAGACGGCACAAGATCTCGGAGTTCTCCGGGGGCTACTGTTGGGGATATGCTATATGGGTATCCTCATAGCATGTCCTCTATCTGGATAACCCGGATGGCCCATAGTTGGTAGCATGGCCCATGGCCTGCTAGGCAGCCCGGTTAGATGGATCGAGAAGGGAGGCCCATGCCGGATAAAGGAAGGCTACATAGGATTCACCGACGTACCCGGAGCCTTGGAGTGCAGGACACGCTAGACTAGTTGTAAGAAGTGTAGGACTCTGTAACCTGTCTGGCTAGGAATTTTCCTTGTAACCCTAGGACCTGGCGACTATATAAGTCGGGCCTATGGGAGCCTCCAGGGCACCAATCAACTCATACCTCGCACAGCGAACCAATCCATGTAACTCGGTGTATTGCCCTTATAGTGATTTATAGCAGGAGTAGGATTCCGCCACCGTTGTGGGATCTGAACCTGGGTAAGCTGTGTTACCTCGTACCCGTCAACCGTCCGCCTTCCCCCACGTCTCTAAACACGCATTGTGAGGACCCCTCCATGGCGTACTTGTCGGCAATACCACGATAGACACCAAATGTGCATTTTCCGTGTTAAGTTTCATCCGGAATCTTCTTAAGTTTGCGAATGTTTGACGCAAGTCATCAATTAGAGTACGACTTTCCTTGGTTTTTATCACCACGTTATTGATGTATACTTGAACATTTTTGTCCAACTGATCTTGCAAGCATTTTTGCATGCATCTTTGATATGTTGCACCTGCATTTATCAATCCAAATGGCATGGTACGATAACAATAAGCCCCATACGGGGTGATAAAAGTTGTCTTTATTTGATCATCCGGATTCAGTGGTATCTGGTGGAAACCAGAATACGCGTCCACAAATGACAACAACTCACACCCAGCAGTAGAGTCTATGACTTGATCGATCCGTGGAAGGGGAAATGGATCTTTTGGACACGCCTTATTGAGGTCCGTGTAATCAATACACATGCACCACACCACTTCCACGTTCGGGTCATCCTTTTTCTTCTCGACCAAGACTGGATTTGACAACCAATCCGGGTGCAGTACCTCCATGATAAATCCAGCGGCTAAGAGCCTGGCTATCTCGACAGCTATCACTTTCCTCCTATCTTTGGCCAAGCGGCGGAGGGGTTGCTTCACCGGCTTGGCATCTGGCCTTACATGAAGAGAGTGCTCAGCCAGATCCCTCGGAACTCCTTGCAGATCTTGTGTGGACCATGCAAAGATATCCCGATTCTCACGGAGGAAGCTGGTGAGCCCGCTTTCCTATTTGTTAGTCAGCCCAGCCCCAATGGTAACTGTGCGCTCTGGGAAAGCCTCGTTCACCTGTACCTTCTTGGTTTTCTTGGTAGCTTGGAATGACACACTGCCATGCGGGTTAGTAAGTGTCGGCATGGACATCTGTGCTGCTTTGGCCAATGCTGCCACTTCCATCATTTGATGCTTTTCCTGCGCTATGACCAGTGACTCGGCCAGCGAAGATCCGGCTGAGGCACAAGCAATAGATCTTTTGTAATCTCCCTCAACTGTGATAACTCCACATGGACCTGGCAGCTTCATCTTCAAGTAAGCAATGTGAGGAGTAGCCATAAACTTCCCCATAGCCGGCCTGGCGAGTAAGGCATGGTATGAGCTGACCAGGTCGACCACCTCGAACTCTATGGCTTTAGTGCGACAATTCTCTGTGTTGCCGAATAAGACGTCAACCCAGATCTTGCCAATTGGCTCACAGGACAATCCCGACACAATGCCATGGAAAGTTGTCTTAGTCGGCTCCAGCATGTTCATGGTAATGCCTAACTTGAGCATGGTATCCTTGTACATGATGTTGATGCTACTGCCATCATCGATCAGTACCTTGGAAAATTTCACGTTGATATCAGGGCCCATGAAAGTTGGATCCAAGACTAGAGCATAACCACCTGGGGTTGGCATGATCTTGGGGGTGATCCTTTATGCTCCAAGTTATTTCCTACTCAGACCAATGCATGTACTTTGGGATTGTCGGCATTGTGGAATTCACCTCCATCATCCGTCTTTGCTGACTCTTTTTGTCATTCGTCTCTGTGACAAAGACGACATAGCTCTAGTGATTTTCTCTATACTCATTTCTGGTTCCATGGACGACATGAGCGTCGTCACCTCTTGGATTGTGCACCTGGTGCACAGCTTCTCTTCTTTCTTGATTATGATACCTCGGCTGCCTGTTCTCGTATCTATGATCAGCTCTAACAACCTGAGCATTTCCTCCTATGAGTGGTGGAGGGGGAGGTGGTTGTAGCTTCTTACTCGGCGAATCCACTCTATCTCCTTTCTGAAACCAAGTGCATTGCCTTGTTCTATGATTGGCTGGCTTACTCGGACTTGGCATATGAAACTTGCACGGTTGGTCCAACATCATCTCATAAGTGTATTTCTGTCTGTCCTGATATGGATTTCTTTGTTCGTATGGCTTTTTGCCATCATTCTTTGTCATCCACTGCTATTGTCCACTTGTCCTTTGACGTTGGCTACTTCTAGCATCTGGATGATCCTGACTCACGGCCGCAACCTGAGTCGAACCATACCTGTAGTCTGGCCTTTCATCTCTTATTTTGCTTCTATATTCAGCTCTTTCCTGACACCTTTGCGATCCAGCAGCGTCATAGATCTGAGTCTCAGTCATCCTGTCTGCCGATATGAGCAGGGGCTGAGTCGGATCTCCTAATGCATACGAGTCAGCAATCCTTATCATTTCTGCCAAGCTTGCCGGCATATCTCTCTGTAACCTTTGCCATAACACACTTCCATGTCTGCATCCTTGTGCAAACCAAGCGATAGCCTAAGACTCGATTACCCCTTCGCAAGAGTTACACATTATGCACCATCTTGTAAGGAATTCTCTGTCTGTCTCACTCGGCCTTTGCTTGCACATTGCTAGCTGTTGTGAGCGTTTCGGTATCTTGTAGGTGCTTGTGAAATTGCTCACAAAAGCATCTGAAAATCGATCCAGCTGTTGATACTTCCGGTTGGCAAGTTGTTCAGCCACACCCGTGTTGGTCCTTCTAGCATTTGCGGCACATATCACACTGCCCATCTCAAATTTCCCTGCGTGATTTTCACAGCAGTTCCATAATCTATGAGCCAGTCTTCCGTCTTTATGCTTCCATCGTAAGTTTTTGTTCCTCTAGCCAGCTGAATATTTGGTATAGGTGGCTCCTTCATGATCCTCGGGCCAAAACATGGTGGACCCTATGGACCTTGCGACTCGATCAGTTCTGCCATCTTTATTCGATCAAGATTTAGCCTTGCATCATCCGGCTGAAGGTTTCTGCCTCCGAGTCTAGATCCCATTGCTTGGTATGCATGATCCAGCAATTCATATTCGTCATTTACCATTGCCGAGTAACCATCATTCTATCTTTTTGCGTTCGGGTCTGCAGGTTGTTGTACTGCTTTTCCCGTGCTTTGCTGTCTTCTTTCGGGTTGAGCTGGAGCATTATTCGGAGCTGGATTTCCTCCTCCTACCGAGTGAGCTCCACGCCTAGGTTGAGGCGCAAATTTTGCCCTCCATTGTCATTCCTTTGTCTTGCTTGCCTTTCTCGGCCTGCATTCTCCTGGTCTTCATTTCCCTAAACGTTATTCCTTCTTATTTCTTGTGCACATGCTGGATTTCTCTGAGCCACTGTCGGGTCATATGTGATCATTTGCTTGTTCCTTCCTAAATCCACACTCTTTTCTTTTCTCTGTCTTGGTGCTGCTCCGGGTGAGGAAGCTGTATGACCTGTTGATTTTGTCGGGATTGGAGTTGCCGAGTGAACCAGTTGTGACCTCCCTGCTATACCCGTATTTGCCCTATAGTATGCTTCATTCAGCATCCCTACTACTCTTACCAGCTCGTTGACTCGCTCTTGTTTCCTTTTCTTTGCTTCACCTGTAAAATGGGGGAGCTCTGCCATTGCTACTTCTGCGGCTCTCAGGTTAGCGGCTGCAGTATTGTATGTTGGCCGCATGGATGTTTCGTTGCTTTTTTCTAGTGTTAACTTCGACGTTGCATCTGCCAACTCCTCATTGAGGTTTCTTCCTCTTAACCTTGTTGCATCAAGCCGGGTCTTTGCGCCCTTGACTCAATTTGCCGAGTTGAGCTCTCAGATTGTGATATCCACATCTTGATATAACTTCGCTAACTCCTTTGCCTTCTCCAGAACCTTTATCCTAGCCTCCTCTAACTCGGCTTGCACACGTGCCGGATCAGCTGCTGGTGGTACTGGTTCTGCCAACTTGTCTATCGCCTCTTGTAGTTCTTTGGCCCTCTTACTCCTAGCTAAATTCTCTAGATTTTCTAGTGGTGCATTTGCTGTTCGTGCAGCCCTTGGAATTTACTCTTGATTTCTTCCCTCAGGATCCTCATTCACTACGGGTGCTACTGGAGGTGCTGCTGGGTTAGGAGCTATCATCATTACCTCAATGGAGACGAGCTGATGAAGCTTTCCTGCAGCAGGAACCGCAGGTGGATCCGGCGCCATGATGACGCGCTCCGAATACGCACGCTCCACGCGCACCGCGACATAGACCTGGTGCTCGCCGAACTTGATGAAGCGACCGCCCCTAGGGAACGGCTTGGTCCCGAAGCATCCTGCATTTTCGCTGACGAAGTTGAGCGCTCCAAACCTCTGGATGAGGCCGGAGTAGACACACTCGCCGGTCTTGGCGATGATGTTGCCCGTCCGGATAAAGACTCCATCAAGCACCTACTTATGCCCCACGGTGGGCGCCAACTATCGTGGTGGTGTCACGGCAGATGCCATGGGTAGGCTTAAGTTGGGGGCCAAATGGATGCTTGTGGTCACCCAGGAGGGAGTGCACGGTCTTGCCATGCACGAAGAACAAGATGAACTCTCCACACTTAGGAATTCTATTGATACTTGAGGTTTACACATGCTCCTTGAGCTGTATGAACTAAGGTTCAGTGCCCTAGTTCCCTACTAGGTCCAACCTCCTCTAACCCTAACTACCCCCCTCCTTATATAGGCGATGGCTAGCTAGGTTACACCCCTCTGGGTCCTGGGGTTACTGTTTGGATCTTGATCCTTACTGTACGGGTCAGGTCATGGGCTTGTACCAAGTCCAGTGGCCCAGTCCATAAAGCTAGACAGCTAACGGTCTTCATGTACGTCACCTCCAGTTCCTTTGGCGTCATGCAATAACTTTGTACGTCATCCCTTGCTTTAGGCGTGACCCGGCTCCTTTCGTGTCACCCGGTGTCGCCCTTCTCTTTTGACCGTGCTTTACTATGGTCCCTCCTGAACCTCACTCGGAAAGGTGCCACGCGTCCTATCTGACTTGTCCCTTCCTCGTGAGACTCGGCTCGGGTTCCTGCAATGTTAACACATTTGTCATATACGGGCCGATAATTTCTATGTCGGCCCCACAAGACTATCTTACTCGGCCATCCTTACTCGGCCCGGTTCTTTCTTCACTCAACGTAATCCAAGCTGGGCAATGTTTTACCCCTCGTGACCCTACCGGGGGTTATCCCCCCGACAATTATCATATCATCTTTGATCTTGATCCATATGATGTCTTGTGAGTATTTTGTTTAGTTCTTGAGGACATGGGAGAAGTCATGTTGTTATTAGTGGATTTGTATTGAGTTATTATTCAATGGTTAGTATTTAAGTTGTGGTGCTATTATTCTAGTGGTGTCATGTGAATGTCGACTACATGATACTTCACCATTTATGGGCCTAGGGGAATGCATTGTGTATTTGGCTACTAATTGTGGGGTTGCCGGAGTGACAGAAACCTGAACCCCCATTAGGACACCTTTGCACAAGGGAGTGTAGGATCTCAGAGTTTAAGGCTGTGGTTAGATTTATATCTTAATTACTTTCATGTAGTTATGGATGTTTGCAGGGGGTTTAATCACAAGTATGTATTAGTCCAAGTAAGGTCGGTACATTAGCATAGGTTCACCCACACAACACTTACAACACCAAATAAGAGTACTCAGCTATTTGAAGCGAAAGCACTTGACGGAATTCCCATGTGTCCTCGAGAACGTTTGGTCTTTATAAGTATTTCCACCGGCTTGTCCTTTGATAAGAAGGATTGGGCCACTTGCTGCATTTGTTATTTGTTACTGTCACTTTGTTTTGTTGATTTATCATAAAACCACTAAAAATCCGTTTGCTAAGTATTTGTAGAGAGTTCCTGCTCCATACCACTGTTCAGCACCTTCTACTCCTCGTTGGGCTCGACACTCCTATTTATCGGAAGTACTACGATACACCCCCTATACTTGTGGGTCATCAGGAACGTGCGCTGTTGTTTGGGAAATTTTGAATGCTCGAAATGACATTATTTTTAACAACAATAGATCTATATCTTTCTTGCATGTTGTTCTTATGTCTTCCCATTGGATCCGTACATGGTCGCTTCTGCAGCCTGTGGAGGACAGACAAGTTATGCATACTGGATACGATATTTTGGAGAAGGTTACAAGGGGCCTTTTCAGACGATGTGGGTGGCGATCTGATCTTAGAATCACCACATAATGGCACAGTTTATGCTAGTCCTCTTTTTTGGCTGATTTGTGTGTCAGTTTTTTGTACTATATGTTGGATATGACCTTTTGTGGCTCTCTTAGAGACCTATTTTAAATCATGCAATAAAATAACATGTTGTATGCATCACTTTGATGCAGAGGCTAGGGCGTTGCCTCCATTTCGAAAAAAATCTATGTATTCTATTTCAGTTGAAGATCTCGCCACGACGCATTGCTTAGCACTCCTCCATCTCACTGTTGCACCTTTCAAAGTAAATACGTATTTGGACTGTGACTTAGAGTCATCCGGATCGGTGTTCCAACTATCCTCGGTGTAACCATTTAGAACGAGCTCTTCATCACCTCCATAAGAAAGAACCATATCCTTAGTCCTTCTCAAGTACTTTACGATATTTTTGATAGCTATCCAGTGATACACTCTTGGATCACTTTGATATCTTCTAGTCAAACTAACAACATATGCAATATCTGGTCGTGTACATAGCAAGGCATGCATGATAGAACCTATGGCTGAGGCATAGGGGATTTTTCTCATCCTCTCTCTATCTTTTGTCGTAGCTGGACTTTGATTTTTACTCAAGGTCGTATTGGGAAACATGGGCAAGAACACTTTCTTGCTTTCTTCCATTACAAAATTCTTTAAAACCATGTCCAAGTATGTACTTTGTGAAAGCCCTATCAATCGTCTTGATCTATCTCTATAAATCTTGATGCCTAAAATGTATGTAGCTTTGCCAAGATCCTTCATTGAAAAACTATTATTCAAATAGTCTTTGACACTTATAAGAAGTTCTATATCATTCCCAATCAACAATATGTCATCCACATATAGTACTAGGAATGCTACAGAGCTCCTACTCACTTTATTGTAAATACAAGCTTCTCCATAAGTTTCTATAAATCTAAAGTTTTTGATCACCTTATCAAAACGTTGATTCCAGCACCGGGATGCTTGCTTCAATCCATAAATGGATCGTTGAAGTTTGCATACCTTGTTAGCATCTTTATGATCGACAAAACCTTTGGGTTGTACCATATAAAACTCTTCTTCAATGTCACCATTGAGGAATGCCGTTTTGACATCCATCTGCCATATCTCATAATCGTAATATGCAGCGATTGCTAACAAAATCCTCACAGATTTTAGCTTTGCTACCGGTGAGAAAGTCTCATCGTAGTCAACTCCTTGAATTTGTCAGAACCCTTTTGCGACAAGTCGAGCTTCATAGATGGTTACAATACCATCAACATCTGTTTTCCTCTTGAAAATCCATTTGTTTTTTATAGCCTTGCGGCCATCTGGTAAGTCCACCAAAGTCCACACTTTGTCTTCGTACATGGATCAAATCTCGGATTTCATGGATTCTTGCCATTTGTTGGAATTTGGGCTCATCATTGCTTCCTCATACGTCGCAGGGTCGTCGGTGTTGTCCATCAACATGACATTCATAATAGGGTCATACCAATCAGGAGTAGTACAAACCCTCATCGACCTGCGAGGTTCAGTAGCAACTTCATTTGAAGTTTTATGATCATTATCATTAGCCTCCTCTCTTATTTGTGCAGGCGGAACATGAACAACCTGCGGTGCTGCGCTACTCTCAAATCCAAGAGAAGGTTCAACAACCTCGTCTAGTTTTACTTTCCTTCTAGTCACTTCTTTCGAGAGAAACTCCTTCTCAAGAAAGGATCTATTCTTGGCAACGGAAACTTTGCATTTGGATCTATGATAGAAGGTATACCCAATTTTTCTTTAGGGTATCCTATGAAGGCGCATTTCTCCACTTTGGGTTTAAGCTTGTTAGGCTGTAACTTCTTTACATAAGCTTCTCAACCCCAAATTTTAAGGAACGACAACTTAGGTTTCTTACCAAACCACAATTTATACGGTGTCGTTTCAACGGATTTAGATGGCGCCCTATTTAAAGTGAACGCGACTATTTCTAATGCATAACCCTAAAATGATAATGGTAAATCTGTAAGAGACATCATAGAACGAACCATATCTAAGAGAGTTCGATTACGACGTCCGGACACACCATTACGTTGTGGTGTTCCCGGTGGTGTCAACTGTGAAAGTATTCCTCATTTCTTCAAATGCATGCCAAACTCGTAACTTAGATACTCACCTCCACGATCAGATCGCAGAAACTTGATCTTCTTATTACATTGATTTTCTACTTCACTTTGGAATTCTTTAAACTTCTCGAAAGTTCCGGACTTATGTTTCATAAATTAGATATAACCATATCTACTCAAGTCATCCATGAAAGTAAGAACATACCGATATCCACCACGCGGTGCCACACTCATTGGACCGCACACATCGGTATGTATGATCTCCAACAAGTCCATAGCTTGCTCCATTATTCCAGAGAATGATGTCTTAGTCATTTTTACCATTAGACATGCTTCACATCATTCAAGTGGTTCAAAACCACGTGATTCAAGAAGTCCATCGGAATGGAGTTTCTTCATGCGCTTCACTCCAATGTGACCAAGACGGCAGTGCCACATGTATGTGGAATTATCATTCAATTTAATTCGTTTAGCATCTATATTATGAACATGTGTATCACTACTATCGAGATTCAATAAGAATAGACCATCCGTATCAGGTGCATGACCATAAAATATATTACTCATATAAATCGAACAACAATTATTCTCGACTTAAACGGGTAACCGTCTCGCAATAAACAAGATCCATATATAATAATGTTCATGCTTAACACATGCACCAAATAACAATTATCTAGACTTAAAACTAATCTATACGGTAGATGAAGAGGGAGCGTGCCGACGGCGATCACATCAACCTTGGAGCCATTTCCAACGCGCATCGTCACCTTGTCTCTTGCTAGTCTTTGCTTATTTTGCACCACCTGTTTTGAGTTACAAATATGAGCAACTGAACCAATATAAAATACTCAGGCACTACTATGACTACTAGAAAGATACACATCAATAACATGTATATCGAATATACCTTTCTTCTTTATGTTGATGTTCTTCGGATCTGCCAGGTACTTGGGGCAATTCTGCTTCTAGTGACCTCCGCCCTTGCAGTAAAAGCACTCATTATCAGGCTTAGGACCAGCCTTGGGCTTCTTAGCAGGCGCCGCAGCTTTCTTGCCACCCTCCTTGAAGTTGCCCTTCTTCATAGGCATGCCTTGCTTCTTGAAATTGGTGGTCTTATTGACCATCAACACTTGGTGCTCTTTATTGATCTCCACTTCCGTAGACATCAACATGGAGAATATTTTAGGCAACGACTTATCCATGCCCTGCATGTTGTAGTTCTTCACAAATTTCTTGTAACTGGGTGGCAGTGATTGGAGGACACGATGAATACCCAATGCATTAGGAATCATTATTCCCAAATCTGTTGTAACATCCCTAAATCATGTTTTCAAAGATTGCATATCATCCATGCATGCATAATCATTTAGGGATCATTTTCAAGTCATTTCAAGAAAACAGAAGCATTGAGTGCTATTATTTTATGTAGACAAGCATTGATCCAATGCTACAATCTAGTGAGAGAATACTTGTTTAAAACCAAGGTTTGTTTGTTCATAAGTTGGTTTGGTTGAGTTCCAAAGCTTGGACAATTTTTTCCAAAACAAAATATGGTTTTAAAACCATTTCCATATTTTTATTAAAACTTGTGTGAAGGCACTGTTTATTTGTAAAATTTCAAAGGACCCAAGCAAGTCTAGTGAGACAGCATGGTTTTATACTAAAAAATGTGCAGGTTTCATTCTAAAAAAATCAAGAACAAGTTTGAATTCAAACACATTTGAAACCATTTGAATTTGATTCCTGGAAAATCAAACAGAAAAAGAAAAGAAATGGAAAAAGGCCGGCGCCAGACTTTCAACCCAACAGCAGACCTAGCCCAGTAAGCCCACCCGGGGTTCTTCTCTCTCTCACGCGACGCAGACTTGCCCCGCAGTCACTGATCGGTGGACCCTCTCCATGTCAGCACCTTCTTCCCTAAACTCTGCGCAGACGCCATCGCCGCCCGTTTCCTCCCCCTTCACTGCCGCGATTTTAATCTGCTTAAATGGCGATGAATGCGTGCGTAATCTCTGCCCCTGCTCTAGCTACTTAATCCCCTCCCCTCTCCGCACCTTTCCCCTCACACCACTCGCTCGCTCCGCCACCAGGCTGCTCGGATTTCACCAATCCTCATCGCTGTCCTGACGAACTCCGACGTCTGATTCCGGTGAGTACCGAGTGCCCCTCGTCTTCTGCTTGACGCTATCAAGTTCCCGTGTCTCTGTGCTTCTCCTGATGCTTTTATTTTGCCCGCGCATGACCCAGGTCGCCGTCCCCGACCACCTCAGCAAACGACAAAACCGCTGCCTAACTCCGGTGAACGATTTAGGTAATACCAGGCCGCCCCTTGCTTTCTGCTTGACCCTATCTTGTTCGCCAGTTTGTTGTGCACACCCTGACATCTTCGGTTTGTGTTAGGGCGGTCCACATCGTCGGCAACATTGTCGACTGCAAGAACTCGACGCCGCCCACTACTCGGACGAGCCCCAGTGACCTCCACAGCACGCCCCCGTCCACGCCAGCAAGAGGTTGAGCATCAGCGCGACCTTGCGAGTTCGGTAAGCCCCTCCGTTGACCCCCAACTCCCTCTGTATCCAGCGGAGCGTCTCTGACAGAGCGCGCCGCCGCTACTCGCCGCCGCTGGCGCCGCCAAACTTTGGTCGTAGGATCAGCGACCGTTAGATCTGGATCCATCGGCTGTGTTAGATTCACTTAACGAAGGGGTTTGCGCTAGATCTAGCCATGCATTTTCATTTAGATCCTGTGGCTCTCGTTGATCGATCCGCCCGAACCGGTACGGGCCAATAGAACACGCCACGTGGCCTGAGTTTAGATTTAAAACAGAAATTTGATCTATTAGTAATTCAAACTTGCAAAATTCATAACTTTTGATCCACACGTTCAAATTTTACAAATTTTATATCATTGGAATCAGGAGAAAGAATCATGTCTGTTTATGCAATGTTTTTAATGTTTTTCCTTTGTAAAATGGTTATATTTGCAGAGACATTTGTAGGCTTAATTTGAGTATGGAAATTATTTGAAAAATATTTTAAAGATCAAATAAAGTTTATTTTGAGTATCTTGGTCTTGTTTATGTTTCAGTATTGTAACCTTGTCTTGTTTGGTGTAGAAAAATCATCACATGTCATTTGCATGCATGCATATATTTTTGCTTGTATATTTTTGATATGTGAATTTGGTGCCATTATTTTATGTGTAGATTTTGGTGCAAATAGTGATTGTGGTTGTGAAGATTGTTGCTACTCCCCAAACTACCAAGGCAAGTGGTGCTTCATGTTTTTATCCCTATATTTTTACCTATGCATTAGAAATATTTTATATAGGACTTGCATGAATATTTTGCTAAGTATCTATATGTTATGCTTGGGAAATCCTAGTAATTGTAAAATTGTTAGAATTTCCTCTAAGTTAAGATGCTTACTATTGCCATACTTATCCTAGCTAGTGGAAACCAAGGGTGGATTATATATTCATGCTATGTGAAATATTACTAAGTCAATGACTTATGTTTTTGCTAATAAAACAACTAAATGAATGAAACACCTGGGTGGAATGGAAAGAATGGTTTGTGTTGAGTGGTTACACAAGGCCCATTTCTATGGTTTACCTTGTGTATCTCACTTGTGGAAAGACACCCAGGAACAAAGGGATTTAAGATGCCAAATGTTAAGAAGCTTCTAGTGCAGCCACATGGCAATATGGGCTCTGCCTGGATCATATAGGTTGCAATAACTTAGCCATTTGGACAGTTGGTGGTAGTGGGATGATAGGTTGGAACGTGTCCATTTGGTCTAAGGGAAGGCTTCTGAAAGATCCTGTCTTGGTGAAAATCAAGTCTTGTGGGGAAAGTGCACAACCTCTGCAGATGGAAGAATCTAAGTACTTAGCCATGTCCCTGGTATTGGACAACTTGAGCATCAAGACATGGAAGATATCAAGAATCTCCTCATCCCAACTTCTAAGTTGAAACTTGTGGTTGAACAAGGGTGAAGGTTCACCAATTTCTATTGGTGATTCCTTGGGAAAGTTTTGTCAAAGAAAAACTTAGTGTTTTCAACTGATAGGTAAAACCTATTTTGAGCAAAGCAAGCCTAAGCTACACTTAGCCAAATTTATGTAGTATCTAGATGCTAATATTCTACTAAGGTATCACTTGCCAATACTATTCCAATGTATTGACCCACTGTGGCTGTAACTTGTGATGTTGCAGGTTATTCTAATGATGATTAGGGGTTATGAGTCTACACTCAACATGATTGCATGTGGCACATGAAGATGAAGACTTGTTTATATTTTTATGGTTAAACTCTTGTATTAGGCCTATGGCCATGGAGTTGTAAAAGACTATGTTTGTCTCTGTAATGATATGTAATAATGACCTTTGTTTCTGTGTATTTCATCTTAAACTATGGATGCTATCATTGATCCAGGGACTAGCATTGCAATCATAGGGATCCTTACCTTTATAAGGGAGGGATCTTACAGATGGTATCAGAGAACTGTATTGCCTGTAGGATTATGACCCTAGGATTGGATTAGAAACCACTAAGGAAAAGTTTTCAACAATTTCCATACTTGTCTTTTTCTTCTCGTAAACTTTTCTAATTCTTCTTTCTCATCTCTATTTATAGATGAACTCCATCAACGAAGCTGTAAGGAGAGGACCACTCATGACCATGACCCTAGAGTGTGAGACTAGATTTCCAAAGGCCCTCAAGAACCTTATGATTACCATGGGGATACATGGTGCAGCTGTGTACAAAGGTTTCCCTGTGATGGATGAAGGAGAAGAATATTGGTGGGTGCAACTTCACTTGTCCAAAAACAAGGAAGACAACCACAAAGAATCAGGATTCTGCATGGTCACCAACTCAGTGATGCACACCACATTCTTTGATTCTGCAAGGGATGCAGCTTGGAAGGCCATCAAAAATCTTGGTGATAGACTCAAGTGCAGAATGCTCAACACCCAAAATGACCTTAGAGAAGAAAAGGATCATACCCAAGAGTTGGAAACTACCAACCAACAACTAAGGAAAGACATCATAGACTTGATTTGGGAATCTTGTGAACAAGATAGGCAGATGGCTACTAAGGATGCCTTGATAGCCATTTTGTCTAGTGAGTGAGAGTTGTAACGTACTTCGTTAGTTGGAAGACCACACTTATCATTTCATTTCCAAAAAAATTGTCTAAGTTATGTTGAACCTTGGATGCTTGTAATGGATTTATGTATGCTATGACTTGTGTGTTTGATTTCCAATGATATGCCTGTGATGTCTGTGATGTTTTGTCTTGTGATTTTCTCTATCTATGTTGATTCTAACTTTTTCTATCTTATAAAATAGATGCCTAATGTTACTATCAGCACGGCTGAAGATTTCAAGGGAACTCGTTTTGGCACTCGTCTTATTGAGCTCACTAGTGTGCTCAGTCTTCCGCTTCCTAGAATCATGATGCTTCCCCTCACCAAGTTTGAAAGGAAGGACCTTTGGGGCTTCAAGGTTACTCAGCCAGGACGCCAGACTGAGCCAGCCACGGAGGCTATCACCTTCAAGCTCATGCATGACGATAAGGAGAGAGGCCTAGAGGTAGTCATGCAGGATTTACTTGGACGTTTGTTAGGAAGACACTCTCGGGAGATTAGAGGTACTCACTTCCACGCTTTCGGAAGACGCGGCGAGGATGGTGAGGCTATTGAGTTCGAGGACACTACTATAGAGACGGCAGAACCGATTCGTCTGTACCTTCAGGACCTAGAGGTTCTACTTAGGCACCTAGATACTGATAGGACCAACGTCATGCTTAGCAATGACGAACTCCAGGTGCAGCTTCGTGAGAACGACAAACTCTTCGTGGAGCAAGACGAGATAGTCAAGGAAATGGAGGCCAAGTTTGAGAGTCAAGATAGGAAGTTCAAAAGCCAAGAGAAGAGAGTCAAAGACAGGAACAAGAGGATTCGAGAGATGACTACAGAACTAGAGGACAAGGACTTCGAGCTCGAGCATCACCAGGTTGTGATTGAGAGACTTCGTTCACATAAGAGGGCTCTCAAAGCCAAGGTAGAGGCCTTGACTACCAATGTCAAGGAGTACAAGACCGCTATGGAGAATGTAGGTCTTACACTTGTCGATGAGGAGGTTGATGCAGAGGAGTAGTGATGACTACTCGTTTATTTATCATTTACCATACTTATGATTTTGAGTCGCACTGACCATCTAACATGTGGATGGCTTGCTATTGGTGTGTTTACTTTTCAAACTCGTTGTTACATCGTTGAACTTTTGTTATTTGATGCTTGTTTGGTGATTGTTTATGTGATGTATTGTGCATGTTAAGCATCTATGGGTATCTCATTCTTATCCTTATTGAAAACCACAGATGCCTCCTCAACGTGCCAACCCCAACCCGAACAACAACAATGTCACCCCCGAGATGCAGCAGCTGATGACAGCATAGACACAGCTGATGCAGATGATGACTACTTTCATACAACAACAACAACAACAACAACAACAACAACAACAACAACAACAACAACAACAACAACAACAACAACAACAACAACAACAACAACAACAACAACAACAACAACAACAACAACAACAACAACAACAACAACAACAACAACAACAACAACAACAACAACAACAACAACAACAACAACAACAACAACAACAACAACAACAACAATCAGAACAATCCACCAGGTTTTGACATGCTCACCAGATTCCTAAGACTGAGGCCAGCAAAGTTCTGAGGAACTACTGATCCCATGGTGGCCAATGATTGTCTACATTCAATGAACAAGGATTTGGTAACTATCGGCTATACCGACAAGGAGAAAGTCAGGTTTGCGGCACACTTTTTGGAAGGACCAGCAGCTACTTGGTGGGATAACTTCCAGATCACCACTCCCATTGAGGATGTGACATGGGCTACCTTCGAAGATGGTTTCCGTACAACTCACATCTCATCCGGAGTGATGAGTTTGAAGAAGAAGGAGTTCCATAACTTGAAGCAGTGCCACCGCAGTGTGGCTGAATATATTGAGGAGTTCAACAATCTGGCGCGTTATGCACCGGATGAAGTTGACACTGATGCCAAGAGGAAAGAGAAGTTCCTCGAAGGACTGAACGATGAACTGAATCTGCAACTATATGTGGCCTATGTCCCCACATATCAATCTCTTTGTGACAAGGTTGCCATCTTGGAGAGCAAGATGAAACAGGTTGAAAGCAGGAAGAGGAAGCACAACTCTAACAAGCACAGCTCGGGATCATCTCACAAGCGTTCCCATTATGATGATAGTGGGAGTTCTGGATCCCACAAGCATGGAAAGTACAACAGCCACCACAACCACAACCGTCATCATGACAACAAGCATCACCGTAGTCATGATAATGATAAGTACAAGAATCACAAGGGTGGATACAAGAGTCACCACAATGGAAATGGAAGTGGTAGTGGAAGCCAGCCTGTCAAGAAGGATCTTAGTCAGGTTGAATGTTTCAAGTGCAAGAAGATGGGGCATTATGCAAATGAATGCCCAGAAAATAAAGTTGAAGGACCCAACAAGCCCAACCCTTTCCAGAAGGGACAAGTGAACCACATCAATGTGGAAGAAATCTATGAGGAACCCGATGCTGTTGCTGGTAAGTTCAAACTCAATTCTGTTCCAGCATTTGTTCTCTTTGATACTGGCGCATCTCATTCATTCATATCAAGGGCATTTGTTGAAAGAAATGAACTACCAATAGAAACTATTGGGTGTCCTATAAAAGTAAGTTCTCCTGGCGGAGAAATGATAGTGAACTCAGGATGTCATGATCTTGTCATAGAGTTTGGGAAGTATAAGTTTCCCGTTAATCTGATAATCCTAAATTCCCAAGGATTGGATGTCATTTTGGGAATGGACTGGATTACTAAGCACAAGGGAGTGCTAGATTGTGCCAACCATACCGTCAGACTCACAACTCCAGAAAATAAAAGGATTAGATTCAAGACTAACTTTGAACCAAAAGGGAGTAAGCTAAATTCTCTTAAGGGGGTTAGCATAGACAGTGTGCCAATTGTGAGTGAATACCCGGATGTGTTTCTGGAAGAATTGCCGAGAATGCCACCTGATAGGGATGTGGAATTTCTGATTGATTTGCTACCAGGATCAGGACCAATAGCAAAGAGACCTTACAAGATGTCAGTTGATGAGTTGAAAGAACTCAAGAAACAACTTGGAGAATAGTTGCAGAAAGGATTTATTCAACCAAGTTCTTCATCTTGGGGAGCACCAGTCTTGTTTGTGGAAAATAAAAATAGAAGTCAAAGGTTATGTATTGATTATCGTTCACTCAATGAGGTGACTATCAAGAACAAATATCCTTTGCCTAGAATCAATGACTTGTTTGATCAGTTAGAAGGAGCTTGTGTATTCTCAAAGATTGATCTCCGGTCAGGTTATTTTCATCTTAAAATAAGAGAACAAGACATACCTAAGACATCTTTCACCACTAGGTATGGATTGTATGAGTACACCGTGATGCCATTTGGTTTGACCAATGCACCAGCTTACTTCATGAATATGATGAACAAGGTGTTCATGGAGTTCCTTGACAAGTTTGTTGTCGTTTTCATCGATGACATTTTGATTTACTCCAAGAGCAAAGAAGAGCATGAAGGACATTTGCGTTTGATACTTGAGAAGCTTAGAGAGCATAAGTTGTATGCCAAATTCAGCAAGTGTGAATTTTGGCTAAATGAAGTTGGATTTCTTGGACACGTTGTGTCAGGAGATGGTGTAGCAGTTGATACTGCCAAAGTGTCAGCTCTAACTGAATGGGAATCTCCTAAGTCAGTAAAATAAGTTCGTAGTTTCCTTGGCTTGGCAGGATACTACCGAAGATTTATTGAGAATTTCTCCAAGGTAGCTAAGCCAATGACAGAGTTGCTAAAGAAAGACAAGAAATTTGCTTGGTCTGAAGGATGTGAACTTATTTTCCAAGAATTAAAGAAGAGACTAGTGACAACACCAGTCTTATGCCTGCCAGATTTGGAGAAAGATTTCCAAGTGTATTGTGATGCATCTCATCATGGATTAGGTGCAGTTCTAATGCAAGAAGGGAAAGTTGTGTCTTATGCCTCGAGACAACTCAAAACCCATGAGGTAAATTACCCTACTCATGATTTAGAGTTAGCCTCTGTTGTCCATGCACTCAAAACATGGAGACACTATCTTTTGGGAAAGCGATGTGAAGTGTTCACAGATCACAAAAGTTTGAAGTATATCTTCACCCAGAAAGAAATCAACATGAGACAAAGAAGATGGCTAGAAATCATCAAGGACTATGACTTGAGTTTGCAATACCACCCCGGTAAAGCAAATGTTGTAGCGGATGCTCTAATCCATAAGGTTTTTGTGAATGGCCTTACTAAGGGAGAGTTGCCAGATGATCTGTGTGCCCAATTTAGAGATCTCAGATTGGAGATTGTGCCTGAGGGACATCTCATGTCATTAGATGTTCAACCCACTTTGTTGGACAAAGTCAAAGAAGCCCAAAAGACAGATAAGGAAATTGAAGAGATTAAGGAAAAGATTGGTAAAGGAAAAGCCAAAGGATTCCATGAAGACGAACAAGGTACTTTATGGTATGGAAAACGTATCTGTGTTCCGCAAGATCCGGAGCTTCGGAAACTGATTCTACAAGAAGCACACAACTCACCATATTCCATTCATCCGGGTAACACCAAAATGTACATGGATATGAAGGAAATATTTTGGTGGAATAATCTCAAGAAGGACATCGCCGAACATATTGCTTTGTGTGATGTATGTAGTAGAGTGAAGGCGGAACATCAGAAACCAGCAGGATTGCTACAACCACTACCTATTCCTGATTGGAAGTGGGACAAGATTGGCATGGATTTCATCACTGGATTGCCAAGGACCAGGTCAGGATATGATTCTATTTGGGTAGTAGTGGATCGCCTAACTAAAGTGGCTCATTTCATACCCGTGAAGACAACCTATACAAGTGCTAAGTTAGCCAAGATCTATATGAGTAGGATTGTATGTCTGCATGGAGTACCCAAGAGTATTGTGTCCGGAACTCAATTCACTTCTCATTTTTGGAGGAAACTACATGAGTCATAGGGAACGAGGTTGGAATTTAGCACTGCTTTTCATCCTCAGACTGATGGACAAACAGAAAGGACCAACCATATTCTTGAAGATATGTTGAGAGCATGCGCTCTAGATTATGGAGCTAGTTGGGATGAAAGTCTGCCTTACGCAGAATTCTCTTACAATAACAGCTATCAAGCCAGTATTGATATGGCACCATTTGAGTTTCTCTATGGGAGAAAGTGTACCACCCCATTACTATGGAATGGTGTGGGAGAAAGAAATTTGTTCGGACCAGAATTAATCAAGGAGGCTGAAGAGAAAGTCAAGCTAGTTAAGGACAGATTGAAGATAGCACAGTCCCGACAAAAGAGCTACGCAGATCCTAAGCGTAGACAAGTCACCTATGAAGTGGGTGGTAGAGCTTATCTTAGAGTGTCACCACTTCGTGGAGTGAAGAGAATTGGAGTCAAAGGTAAATTGGCCCCAAGATATGTTGGACCATTCAAAATTCTAAGTCGTAAAGGAGAAGTAGCTTATGAGATTGAATTGCCAGAATCATTGTCTGATGTACACAATGTGTTTCATGTGAGTCAGCTAAAGAAATGTCATCCAGAGATGGAAGAGACTTCCTTGAAGGATACTATACCTTTGGAGGAGGTTCAATTGGAAAGTGATCTCACTTATGAGGAAAAACCCATGAAGATTCTTGAGACTGCAGAAAGAGTTACTCGGACTAAGACTATCAAATTCTGCAAGGTTCAATGGAACCATCATTCCGAAGAAGAAGCAACATGGGAAAGAGAAGATGATCTTCGGAAAGACCACCCTCACCTATTTGCTAGCCAATCCGAATCTCAAGGGCGAGATTCACCTTAAGGGGATTAGATTTGTAACATCCCTAAAATCATGTTTTTAAAGATTGCATATCATCCATGTATGCATAATCATTTAGGGATCATTTTCAAGTCATTTCAAGAAAACAGAAGCATTGAGTGCTATTATTTTATGTAGACAACCATTGATCCAATGCTAGTCTCTAGTGAGAGAATACTTGTTTCAAACCAAGGTTTGTTTGTTCATAAGTTGGTTTGGTTGAGTTCCAAAGCTTGGACAATTTTTTCCAAAACAAAATATGGTTTTAAAACTATTTCCATATCTTTATTAAAACTTGTGTGAAGGCACTGTTTATTTGTAAAATTTCAAAGGACCCAAGCAAGTTTAGTGAGACAGCATGGTTTTATACTAAAAAATGTGCAGGTTTCATTCTACAAAAATCCAGAACAAGTTTGAATTCAAACACATTTGAAATCATTTGAATTTGATTCCTGGAAAATCAAACAGAAAAAGAAAAAGAGTAAAGAAATGGAAAAATGTCGGCGCCAGACTTTCAGCCCAACAGCAGACCTAGCCCACTAAGCCCACCAGGGGTTCTTCTCTCTCTCATGCGACGCAGACTTACCCCACAGTCACTGATCGGTGGACCCTCTCCACGTCAGCACCTTCTTCCCCAAACTCCGCGCGCAGACGCCATCGCCGCCCGTTTCCTCCCCCTTCACTGCCGCGATTTTAATCTGCTTAAATGGCGATGAATGCATGCGTAATCTCCGCCCCTGCTCTGGCTACTTAATCCCCTCCCCTCTCCGCACCTTTCCCCTAACACCACTCGCTCGCTCCGCCACTAGGCTGCTCGGATTTCACCAATCCTCGCTGTTGTCCTGACGAACTCCGACGTCTGATTCCGGTGAGTACCGAGAGCCCCTCGTCTTCTGCTTGACGCTATCAAGTTCCCGTTTCTCTGTGCTTCTCCTGATGCTTTTATTTTGCCCGCGCATGACCCAGGTCACCGTCCCCGACCACCTCAGCAAACAACAGAACCGCCGCCTAACTCCGGTGAACGATTTAGGTAATACCAGGCCGCCCCTTGCTTTCTGCTTGACCCTATCTTGTTCGCCAGTTTGTTGTGCACACCCTGACGTCTTCGGTTTGTGTTAGGGCGGTCCACATCGTCGGCAACATCGTCGACTGCAAGAACTCGACGCCGCCCGCTACTCGGACGAGCCCCAGTGACCTCCACAGCACGCCCCCGTCCACGCCAGCGAGAGGTTGAGCATCAGCGTGACCTTGCGAGTTTGGTAAGCCCCTCCATTGACCCCAGCTCCCTCTGTAGCCGCCGGAGCATCTCTGACAGAGCGCGCCGCCGGCACTCGCCGCCGCTGGCGCCGCCAAACTTTGGTCGTTTGATCAGCGACCGTTAGATCTGGATCCATCGGCTGTGTTAGATTCACTTAACGAAGGGGTACGCGTTAGATCTGGCCGTGCATTTTCATTTAGATCCTGTGGCTCTCGTTGATCGATCCGCCCGAACCGGTACGGGCCAATCAGAACACGCCGCGTGGCCTGAGTTTAGATTTAAAACAGAAATTTGATCTATTAGTGATTCAAACTTGCAAAATTCATAACTTTTGATCCACACGTTCAAAATTTACAAAACTTATATCATTGGAATCAGGAGAAAGAATCCTATCTGTTTATGAAATGTGTTTAATGTTTTGCCTCTGTAAAAATGGTTATTTTTTCAGAGACATTTGTAGGCTTAATTTGAGTATGGAAATTATTTGAAAAATATTTTAAAGATCAAATAAAGTTTATTTTGAGTAACTTGGTCTTGTTTATGTTTCAGTATTGTACCCTTGTCTTGTTTGGTGTAGAAAATCATCACATGTCATTTGCATGCATGCATATATTTTTGCTTGTATATTTTTGATATGTGAATTTGGTGCCATTATTTTATGTGTAGATTTGGTGCAAATAGTGATTGTGGTTGTGAAGATTGTTGATACTCCCCAAACTACCAAGGCAAGTGGTGCTTCATGTTTTTATCCCTATATTTTTACCTATGCATTAGAAATATTTTGTATAGGACTTGCATGAATATTTTGCTAAGTATCTATATGCAATGCTTGGGAAATCCTAGTAATTGTAAAATTGTTAGAATTTCCTCTAAGTTAAGATGCTTACAATTTCCATGCTTAGCCTAGCTAGTAGCAACCAAGGGTGGATTATATATTCATTCTATGTGAAATATTACTAAGTCAATGACTTATGTTTTTGCTAATAAAACAACTAAGTGAATGAAACACCTGGGTGGAATGGAAAGAATGGTTTGTGTTGAGTGGTTACACAAGGCCCATTTCTATGGTTTACCTTGTGTATCTCACTTGTGGAAAGCCACCCAGGAACAAAGGGATTTGAGATGCCAAATGTTAAGAAGCTTCTAGTGCAGCCACATGGCAATATGGGCTCTGCCTGGATCATATAGGTTGCAATAACTTAGCCATTTGGACAGTTGGTGGTAGTGGTATGATAGGTTGGAACGTGTCCATTTGGTCTAGGGAAGGCTTCTGAAAGATCCTGTCTTGGTGAAAATCAAGTCTTGTGGGGAAAGTGCACAACCTCTGCAGATGGAAGAATCTAAGTACTTAGCCATGTCCCTGGTATTGGACAACTTGAGCATCAAGACATGGAAGATATCAAGAATCTCCTCATCCCAACTTCTAAGTTGAAACTTGTGGTTGAACAAGGGTGAAGGTTCACCAATTTCTATTGGTGATTCCTTGGGAAAGTTTTGTCAAAGAAAAACTTAGTGTTTTCAACTGATAGGTAAAACCTATTTTGAGCAAAGCAAGCCTAAGCTACACTTAGCCAAATTCATGTAGTATCTAGATGCTAATATTCTACTAAGGTATCACTTGCCAATACTATTCCAATATATTGACCCACTGTGGCTGTAACTTGTGATGTTGCAGGTTATTCTGATGATGATTAGGGGTTATGAGTTTACACTCAACATGATTGCCTGTGGAACATGAAGATGAAGACTTGTTTATATTGTTATGGTTAAACTCTTGTATTAGGCCTATGGCCATGGAGTTGTAAAAGACTATGTTTGTGTCTGGAATGATATGTAATAATGACCTTTGTTTCTGTGTACTTCATCTTAAACTGTGGATGATAGCATTGATCCAGGGACTAGCATTGCAATCACAAGG
This sequence comes from Avena atlantica, assembly GCA_910589765.1. Lineage (NCBI taxonomy): Eukaryota > Viridiplantae > Streptophyta > Magnoliopsida > Poales > Poaceae > Avena > Avena atlantica. The sequence continues at coordinate 186,817,781 of OU342738.1, forward strand.
ATCCTTACCTTTATAAGGGAGGGATCTTACATCTGCGTGTTTATTCACGTGCCCAGACATTTTAAGCACATGCTCGCTAACGGATCTTCCCTCTTCCATCTTGCGGTTAAAGAAATTTTCGGAGGCTTCATAGCTTTTCACGGCCGCATGAGTCTCAAATATCATTTTGAGCTCATTGATAATATCATGAGGGTCGCGGTTCTCAAAGCGCTTCTGAAGCTCTGATTTCAAATCATACAAGATGGCACACTGAACTATGGAGTATTTATTCTTTCGAGTGAGGTAAACATTTTTCACCTCATCAGTAGCATCATGTGCAGGCGGGTCACCCAGTGGTGTATCCAGCACATATGTCAACTGGCCATTATTAAGGAGAATCCTCAAGTTATGGAACCAGTATGTGAAGTTGCTTCTATTGTTTTTCAACTTTTCTTTCTCTTGGAACACATTAAAATTGATGGTAGGGGCAGCCATGATCAACAACATATTTACAAAGAGTTTAGACTAAGCTTATGATAAATTGAGTTCAAATTTAATTCTTAAATTAACTAAGTGAACTCTGATGACACACAAGTATAGGGGATTGCAACAGTCTTCGAGGGTACTTTAACCCAATTTCTTGATTCGACATAAGGGGAGCCAAAGAATACTTATAAGCCTTAACAACTGAGTTGTCAATTCAGCTGTACCTGGAAATAGTCTTGCTCACAGTAGTTTATTAGTGGCAAAAAATTTGTAGTAGCAATAGCAAAATAACAGTAGAAGTAAAACAAAGGCAGTAATAATAATAGTAGCAAACAGTAGGATTTGAGTGCGGTAGGCATAGAGATGGATGGACGGGCGTTGCATGGACGAGACCATTCATATAACTTCAAGATCTAGGGCATTTGCAGATAAATAAGATAAAGCATCCAAGTACTAAACAATCATAGGCATGTGTTCCATATATAGTCATAAGTGCTCGCAATGAGAACTTGCACAACATCTTTTGTCCACCTAGCCCGTTGCAGCGGGGCCTCAAGGGAATCTACTGGCAATTAAAGTGCTCCTTTTAATAGAGAACCAGAGCAAAGAATTAACACTCCGTGAACACATGTGATCCTCATATCATAGCCATCCCCTCCGGTTGTCCCAATTTCTGTCACTTCGGGGCCTTTTGTTCCGGACAATGATATGTGTACACAACTTGCATATAAGATCACAAACAATACTATCATCATGAATCAATAATAAGTTCAGATCTGAGATCATGGCACTCGGGCTCTAGTGACAAGCATTAAGCACAACAAGTTGCAACAAAGTCAAATAGCACTAATAAAGATACTAGGCACCATGCCCTAACAATCTTATTCGATTACATGATAGATATCATCCAATCCCTACCATCCACATAGCCTACAGCGGGGGATTACTCACTGATGGATGGGGAAACATGGATGGTTGATGGAGAGGCGTAGGTGATGATGATGGCGATGATATCCTCCAATTCCCCGTCCCGGAAGGGTGCCAGAACGGAGTTTCTAGTTCCGAATCACGGTTTCTGGTGGTGGCGGCGCATCAGAACTCTTTCTGGAAAAACGTCGAACCCCCCGAATTTTTTAGGTCAGGAAGCTTTATGTAGGCGAAGAGGGAGGCCGAGGGGGTGCCCGAGGTTGCCACACCCCTCCCAGGCGCGGCATGGGCTGGCCCGCGTGGCCAGGGGGTGTGGGCCCCTCGTGTACCTCCTCCGTCTCATGTTCTGGCTCCATGAGTCTTCTAGTAAAATAGGAGTTTTGGCATATTTTGCGGGATTTTTCCTGAAAGTTGATTTTCTTCACAAAAACTAGACACCAAAGCAATTCTGCTGAAAACAACGTCAGTCCGTATTAGTTGTATCCAAATCACACAAATTTAAAGGAGAAACAATAGCAAAAGTGTTTGGGAAAGGAGATACGTCTTGGATGTATCAACTCCCCACCAAGCTTAGCTTATTGCTTGTCCTCAAGCAATTCAGTTGAAAACTGAGTGCGATAAAAGAAACTTTCATGAACACATTTGCTTCATGTAATGTATATATTCTCAACATATGATCAGTACTTAGACAATTCATAATAAGGAGTATGCAGCTAAGTCTACTCAATAGTCATTGCAATCTATGAAAATATTCCAACACATTAATAATAAGTAGCATGAAACATAAGCATAAGAAACATTGCAATGCTCATAAGAAGGTATGATAAAGTGGTATCTCGCTTGCCTTTGATCGTGGAGAAAACATATATGCCGAGGCACCACTGAAGTTTAAGTGAAGACTAGAAGTAAAGAGATCAAAGATACAAGCATCAAAGTCATGACATAATTAACCAAGTTTTGAGACAAGCACATTACACTAAGAATGACAACTATGATCTCAAGAAGGTTCTCATAGAATAAGTGGTGACTCAACAAGGAAGTGAAAAGGTTTTGAAAAGTTTGAAAGGCTTCCAAATGCTGAAAGTATGGTACTCATTAGCTTTGAACTCTCATTGCCCCTATCATAGGCATCTTTAAATGGTTAAGGTGAAAGTGAGGTCCAATATGAGTTATATGCTTGACAGACCATAAACTGGAAATGTACCTTCAGTACGAGGGCCGCTCCTCATGCTATTCAACTTTAGTTACCGGTAAGTTCTTGTCATAGTAAATACATGTGTATCATAGAGAACCGCTAACGGGGTACCCCTTGCACATGATATAGGAGCTATCCCATATCAAAATGACAAGGAAAGCAGACAGTGAGCATCTCGGCAATCTTCTTATTTACCATGGGAAAATGGTGTTTTTTTCTATCTTTCCTATTTTTGTGTCTCTCTTTTTTTATAAGAAGAAAGCTTCATAGATTGATCACTATGGTTATGCTGCAAGTTTCCACCATGATTAGGCATGGCTTAGGCTAGCGGCCATGGCATTTGTCTAACACATATACATAACTCCGTGAACTTACAAGCTACCCTTTTATTTCACATCGATGACATCCGTAAACAAAAGAGCATGATATCAACTGGATAATATTTACAGGTGTTGAAAGTGTTCCTCGTGATAGCACAGTTCTGCTAACTCCCAGCCTATAATTTGCAAGCATATAACTTTCATGGACAGTCACAATGGTTCAGGTTTATTAAGTGTAAAAAATAAAGTGTGCCATCAAGTTCATGAGAGCTTTAATAACTAACTTTCCCATAACAAGCAAACATTTTATTTGGAAGAAAACAAGGCATAATGAATATGCACTGAATAACAAATGATGCTAGTAGGTAGGTATGGTGGACACTTTTGACAATATTGGTTTTCGGGAGTTGGATGCACAAGTATATATCATACTTAGTGCAAGTTAAGGCTAGCAATAGAAAGGGAGCAACAAACGAGAGAGCAATAACTTTCATAATCATGCTTGCAACAAAATAAAATTAATTATGACATAAAAGTGATACAAGAACTCTGAGGCAAAATAAATCATCGAGGCTTAACTGACTTTTGTTCAGTCATATGCATGCGTGAGCATGTGCCAAGTCAATTCAAATGAAACATTCAGAGGAGGATACCAAAATGTCATACCAAGTTATGAATAGAACAATGCAATCAAACATTCATATGACATGCTACAAACTATTAGCAAGTTGGAGCTAATCATAAGAGAGCAAGAACTACTAAGCATCCAATAAATACATACACCTTACATGAACAGACTAATCATGCCCACAATGATGAGTATATGTACAAAAATGAAAACAAATAGAGTTCATTACCAGCCTCTTACCACACCTCGAGTTGTCATAAATCATCATTATTGCCTTTCACTTGTGTGACTTGAATAATAACATGAAACCAAACTCCACTGAGGACCGCTGAACCCTGCAACGAACTTCACAAATCCAAAGAAGAAGAACAAATATTTTTGGTGTTTTCGATTTTTAAAGCAAGCACTCCAAGCAAAAACAAACAAAGCAAAATCTTTTTGGATTTTCTTAAAGCAAACCAAAGCTAAAAAGCAAAGAAACAAACCAAGTGAAACAACGAAAATATTTTTGGTCCTTTTGTGTTTTGGAAAGCAAACACATAAACTAAAAGGAAAGCGAAACATGGATATACAAAGTACCGACGAAACATGATATGTATATGAGTGTGATGTCGATATACCTCCCCCAAGCTTAGGCTTTTGGCCTAAGTGGAGATCAATCAATAACGCGGGTAGTAACCCCAAGCTGGTGGGTCATCATAGGAATGATCATAATCAGGCCCTCGCGATGAAGAAGAAGAAGCACTCGATCATAGGAGGGATGTTGGTATGAAGACTCCCCCATGTTGGAGGGATGAACTGAATCATCTTCGTCATCCTCTCCAACATTCTCCTCTTGCTAGGAGAGCTCCGCCACGTATGTGTTAAGTTCTTCCTCCGTGAGTGACCAACCTTGCCTGTTATCAAAGTTAAACAAAACAGGTGCAGGCAAAGAGACTACTTTCTCAGACCTACCCCCTCTCCAACCATGCTTGACAAAGGTTATTTCATACGGTAGCTCACTCAAAGTATCCCAAGAGGAAACAAATCTATGCTGAACCATGGAATTGAGATCAAGCCTCTCTATGGGGAACTGAAAGTCTGAATGATGAGGCTCTAAACCATGAAAAGCTAGCAAACAAGAGGCAATGAGACCTCCACAAATTCCACCTTTCTCGCGGTTAGTAGCAAGACGAAAAGCTATCAAAGCACCCAAGTTATACGTTCTATCTCTATTCAAAGCAGCTGAGATAAAAGCTAGATCAAATGAAGATAATTTTCTAGCAGTCTCCCTAGCAAGAACACACTTGGCAATGAAATAGGAAAAATATCTTAATGGATGGGAAATGAATATTCCGAATTTTACCACTCTCCTTTGATAAGTCGCAACCTTGGCAAATTTCAGCATATAAGTCCATGAGTGGCTTAGGCCTCTCTCTAATCTTCTCACATGAACCCCACTGTGGCACTCTGATAGCTGCACAAAAATCAACAAAAGGGAGGTCGACAACTATATTGTAAATTTTGTAGTGGACCATGGGATTAGACAAGGACCAACTAAATCGAAAGTCCTGCACCATAGACATGGTTAGCTTAACATATTGGTAAGGTTCTTCTCCAACAAATTGCTCCAACCCTGCATTAGAGATCATAGTTTGGAAATCCTGAAAGATCCCCGCAGCTCTCATAAATTTAGGGCATGGATATATGGAAGAGAAAACTTCCTCCTCACGATGTACTTTCATTGGCTCAAGTACCATCAATTCATGTTGATTCAGTTGGTATGCACTCATCTTCTTTTCTGAAATTTTTGGACAAACATCAAACCAAGTGATTTCCAAGTTAATGAATGATGAGGAACTACTATATGAACTTGCTAGAGGGCTAAACATGCATCAAAATGAAATCTCTAAGCATAGAACAAGCATGCAAGCTCACACAACCTGTCACCTACAGTAGAAAAATACTCAAGATACAATCCAACAATCAAAAATCTAATTGGACAAGAGGAGGAGGCACATACCGGAGAGCAATCCCTCCAAAAATCAGCAGCAAAGATGGGCTCAGCAAGGAGATCGAAATTCGGGGGCAGGAACAGCAGGAACTCGAGCTTGAGAAATTTTTCCGATGTTTTTTGGGAGAGATAAAGAAGTGACTGAAAGGAGGCATCTTGGAGGGCCACAAGTGGGCCCCACCTAGGCCAGGCGTGCCCTAGGGCTAGCCAGGCCACCAGGGGGTGTGCTGGCTTGGTGGGTCCCCCTGGGCCAATCCAGGTGCACCTTTGCCCCTTTTTTTGAGGAAAAATTTAATATGATTTTTCTGGAATTTTTCGAGAAACTTTATTTTTGGACAATTTCGAGGTTATGAAAATTGATTTTCTCGCAGAAAAAGATTCTTTTGAACGACACAAAAAGCAAACAAAACCAAAACAACAGAGGTTCTAAGGCACTCTAAAAAGCAAACAACTAACAAGAGGAAGAGCAAAGATTGGAAAGGATAAAAATGAAAGTGGGCAAGGATAATCATGGTGAAAGCATTGTTTTTTTCATTAAAATCCCTTTGTTAACAAGGTTGATCAAGTCTTGTTACCAAAACAATTTCATATGAAAAAAAACTTTGTATTTCACAAAATGATTATGTTACCTCAATCTTGATAGCGATAGTCCCAATCACAATAGTTTCAAAACTTTCTTATTGAATGGGACAATATATTTCTCCAACTTTAATGTTGTCAATATTTTCAATTGAATTCAGGCCATAGCTCTTATCAATCTTCTTTGGGAAATAGATAGCATGCTCTTTGTCATTAATAAGGTCTCCCAAGAATAATAGACATATTATCATCTCCAGGCGTATCAAGCACAACAAAATTAGTTAAAACCAAGCAATTATGAGCCACTTGAACAGGAACATCCTCACATATACCAACAGGAATAGTAGTTGACTTATCAGCCATTTGCAAATATATATCAGTTGGTATCAATTTTTCTAGTTGAAGTCTCTTGTAGAGAGAAAAAGGCATAACACTAACTCTAGCTCCCAAATCACACAAAGCAGTTCTAATATAATTATTTTTAATAGAGCAAGGAATAGTTGGAATACCTGGATCACCAAGTTTCTTTGGAACCTTGTCATTAAAGGAATAATTAGCAAGCAAAGTAGAAATTTCCTCATTAGGAATCTTCCTTTTATTAGAGACAGTATCCTTCATATACTTTGAATAAGGAGGTAACTTAATAGCATCAGTCAAAGGAATTTGCAAAAATAAAGGTTTCATCCACTCACAAAACTTGTTATAGTGTTATTCCTCCTTTTACTTGTGTTTATTATTAGGAAAAGGCATTGGTTTCTACACCCAGGGTTCTCTTTCACTACCATGTTTATTAGCAATAAAATCTTCCTTAGTGTACCTAGTGTTCTTAGTGTGCTTATCAGGCTCTTCTTCAATTTCTTCCTTATCACGAGCATCATTTTTATCATTACCACTTTTAGTTTCAGCATCAGAGACAGATATACTATTAGGATCTACAACAGGTTCAGAAGGTTCCTCAATTGTTTTATGTTTCTTTTTCTTTCTCTTAGAAGGACTACCACTATTTTCAGCTTATTGAGAATTCTGCTCAATTCTTTTAGGATGTCCTTCAGGAGCTAAAGGATCTTGAGTGGCAGCACCACTCCTAGTTCTAATTCCATAAGCATGTTTATCTCCATAAGTATTAACTAGCATATCCTTTTGTACCTTAGCAAGTTGATCAATTTGGGTTTGAACCATTTAGAAATGTTTAACCAGCATTTTAACATCATTAGCAGTTCTTTCCACAATATCTTTCAACTCATTAATAGCTCTAGAGTTTTCCAAAAAATGATTCTGAACTTGTTTATTAAAATTAACTTGTTTAACAATAAAAGTATCAAGTTCCTCTAAGCATTGATCAGGAGGTTTACCATAAGTAATATCACCTTCATCATAGTGTTGGAGAGAGTGTACCTCAAAAGTGGATGAGTGGGAAATTGGCTTACATAATTCTTCTATAGGAAGTAAATTCTTCACATCTTCAGATCTAATACCCTTCTCCTTAAGACATTTCTTGGCTTCTTTCATCACTTCATCATTTAATTCAATCATTCCCCTCTTCTTTGGTGTTGGTGTTGGAGTTGGTTCAGGCACAATTGGTTCAGGAGTAGTAGGCTCAGGTGTAATTGGCTCAGTTGAAGTCCAATCATCACAATTCTTGCTTATTTTAGCCATTAATTCTTCAGCTTCTGTAGGAGTTCTTTTCCTGAAAACACAATCAGAAAAACTATCCAGGTATGTCCTAGATTCATCATTTAGTCCATTATAATATATATCAAGAAGCTCATTTTTTGGTAATGGACATCCAGGATGTGCATGAATCAAGGCACCGAACCTTGTCCATGACTCAGGCAGTTTCTCCTCTTCTTCCTGTTTAAAATCAAAAAGTTTCTGCAAAGCAGCATCTCTAGCACTAGGAGGAAAATATTTCTGAAATAAATTAGCAATCAGGGCTATCAATGGATCCAGGAGGTAAATTATTAAACCAAGCTTTAGCTTTCCCTTTTAGTGAAAAAGGGAAGATTTTAGCAACAAAGTAGGTACACATCTTAACATCATTAGAAAATAAGGCACTCATAGTAGAAATCTCATTCATATGTGCTAAATCCCTTTCATTCTCAGTCCCACAAAAAGGTTCTTTCTCAACAATGTTTATATATGATAAATCAAGAGGGAAATCATAATCTTTATCTTTAATGTCTATGGGAGAAGTAACAAACTTAGCATCAGGAGATAGTTTAGGTATAATAGTACGTTTCTCAAGGAGACTCCTAGTAGCACTAGCACCACGTGTGTTTCGATATTCTTCAATAAATTCATCAGTCATTTCAATGTAACCATCATTAATATCATATCTTCTCTAGACTCAGGTGAGCTAACAGGTATAATAGTGTCTTCACTAGGAGTTTCAGTGTTTCCCAATATAGTTCTAGCAATAATAGCATCTAGGAAAGGACCTAATGAACCACTCTCATCAAGCACAGTAGAAGTAACACCATGAGTATCAGAAGCAATTTCAGATTCAGCAGTAGTAGCAGTGTGTGTAGCATGTGTATGTGGTGATGTAACAAACTTACATAGAACAGACGGTGAATCAAGAGCAGCAGAGGTGTTTAGCACTATACCTCTTCTTGTAGTGGATGGTAAAATAGGAAACTTTCCATCACGAGTCTTCCCCATGATGAAAAGAAAGGCAGAGAACAATAATAGATCCAAGTGAACTTACAAATAAAGCCATGCTCCCCGGCAACGACGCCAGAAAATAGTCTTTATGACCCACAAGTATAGGGGATCGCAACAGTCTTTGAGGGTAGTATAACCCAATTTATTGATTCGACACAAGGGGAGCCAAAGAATACTTATAAGCCTTAACAACTGAGTTGTCAATTCAGCTACACCTAGAAATAGTCTTGCTCACAGTAGTTTATCAGTAGCAACAATTTTGTAGTAGCAACAATTTTGTAGTAGCAATAGCAAAGCAATAGTAGCAGTAAAACAAAGGCAGTAGTAACAATAGTAGCAAAAAGTAAGATTTGAGTGCGGTAGGCATAGAGATGGATGGAAGGGCGTTGCATGGACGAGACTATTCATATAACTTCAAGATCTAGGGCATTTACAGATAAATAAGATAAAGTATCCAAGTACTAAACAATCATAGGCATGTGTTCCATATATAGTCATACGTGCTCGCAATGAGAACTTGCACACCATCTTTTGTCCAGCCAGCCCATTACAGCGGGGCCTCAAGGGAATATACTAGCAATTAAGGTGCTCCTTTTAATAGAGCACCAGAGCAAAGCATTAACACTCCATGAACACATCTGATCCTCATATCACAGCCATCCCCTCCGGTTGTCCCAATTTCTTTCACTTCGGAGCCTTTGGTTCCGGACAATGATATGTGTACAAAACTTGCAAATAAGATCACAAACAATACTATCATCATGAATCAATAATAAGTTCAGATCTGAGATCATGGCACTCGGGACCTAGTAACAAGCATTAAGCACAACAAGTTCCAACAAAGTCAAATAGCACTAATAAAGATACTAGGCACCACGCCCTAACAACCTTATTCGATTACATGATAGATCTCATCCAATCCCTACCATCCCCATAGCCTACAGCGGGGAATTACTCACTCATGGATGGGGGAAACATGGATGGTTGATGGAGAGGTGTCGGTGATGATGATGGCGATGATCTCCTCCAATTCCCCGTCCCGGCAAGGTGCCAGAACGGAGTTTTTGGTTCCGAATCACGGTTTCTGGTGGAGGCGGCGCAGCGGAACTCTTTCTACAAAAACGTCGAACCCCCAAGATTTTTTTAGGTCAGGAGGCTTTATGTAGGCGAAGAGGGAGGCCGAGGGGGTGCCCGAGGTGGCCACACCCCTCCCAGGCACGGCCTAGGTTGGCCCACGCGGTCAGGGGGTTTGGGCCCTTCGTGGCCCTACTTTGTTTCATGTTCTCGCTCCGTGATTCTTCTGGTAAAATAGGAGTTTTGGCATATGCTTCAGGATTTTTCCTGGAAGTTGATTTTCTGCACAAAAACTAGACGCCAAAGCAATTCTGCTGAAAACTGCGTCAGTCCGTGTTAGTTGTATCCAAATCACACAAGTTTAGAGGAGAAACAATAGCAAAAGTGTTTGGGAAAGTAGATACGTTTTGGACGTATCAAACTCCCACTCAAAACAACATCCCTCACATTGTTTTAGTGATCACATGAACCAAATCTACTACACCAAGTCTGATCATCACGAGAGATGATGTTGCTTTAATGGCGAACAATCAACATGTTCATCATATCATTCATATGACTCATGCTTTACCTTTTTGGCATTCTGTGTTCTGAGACCATGTCTAGACATGATAGGCTCGTCAAGGTTAACCTTAGTATCCGCATGTGCAAATCTGGCTTGCACCCGTCGTATGCACACATAGAATCTATCACACTCGATCATCATGAGATGCTTCGAAACGACGAGTCGTGGCAACGGTGCCTACTAAGAACGAACACTTTATTACTTGATATTTAGTGAGAGGGATTATCTTATAATGCTACCATCGCGATCTAAGCAATACAAGATGCATAAAAGTATTAACATCACATGCAATTCATAATATGTGATATGATATGGCCTTTCTGCTTGTGACTTTGATCTTCATCTCCAAAGCACGGACATGATCTCCATCATCACCGGCGTGGTGTCAAGGTCAATGGCACCGCTTCATGGTTGTCCACCACCAATAGAAACTATTACAACTACTTGATGAATAGACATGCATGTCTTAATGAATTTAAAGACAGCCATAAGGCTCCTGCCGGTTGCCAACTTACAATAAGGATCATTGCATACATCAAATATAATCACAATCACATCATGGCCATATCACATTAAATAACATGCCCTGCAAAAATAAGTTAGATGCCTCTAATTTTCTTTGCATGTTTTACGTGGCTTGGGGCTTCCGAATAAGAACCGTTATTACCTACGAACAAGAACCATAACGTTGATACAAGTATTATCAAGTGTCCGTTGTAAATTGAATCTTAACTATGATGGGAGAGACAGACACTCGCAAAGCCACTTGTTCAATGCAAGTTGCATGTTGAGCATGGAGCAAGTCTCATGTATGATGACATGTAAGGTTAGCCTGGGCAGCTTCATCCCACCATCCCGCAAGATGCAAAGTAGAGAAAAGCAAGCGAGAACAAAAGCATCAACGCCCATAAAACCATTGTGTTCTACTCGTGCAACAGATCTACACATAGAGTCAGCTCCGATACCACTATATGGTTCGTAGCATGGAAAACAAAAAAATCTATCGCATGGACACACAAAACCAAGATCTAATCTATGGCAAAGCTAAGATATAATCTACGGGATCAATGCAACGAGATTGTAGAGAAATAACCTCGTAGATCCAAAGCGTTTAACGAGATTCAGATCTCGTGGTTGATGTAGTCGAGCACTTACCGATCTCAAGATCGCGTAGACGATCCTTCTGGTGCCACGTTCCGACAACACTTCCGCAGTCGGTCACACATACGATAGTCGATGAAGACCTTCCTCTCCCTTGTTCTAGCAGGGCATCGGAGGTTGTAGATATCCTCGGAATCCCAACAACACGACGGTGTGGTGGTGGTTGTGGAGGAGGAGAGATTTCTGTAGGGATTCGCCTAAGCCGGAGTAGGGTGGTGGAAGAGAGAGGGGTGGTGCCTGGGGTTTAGGCGCGCGAGACAAGGGGCCAAAAAGGGACGTCCCACCCCTCCTTATATGGGTGGGGGGGCGGCGGCCAAGGGACTCCCTGCCTTAGCCGAGTCCCCCCAACTCGGCTACCAAGGGGAGAGACCCTCCCCAACTCGGCTACCAAGGGGAGAGACCCTCCCAAACTCGGCTAGGAAGAGGAGAGGTGGAAACTTCCCTTTCAAGTTTTCCCTTTCCTTCCCAAACTAGGATTTGAATTTTCAAACTAGGATTTGACTTTTCAAACTAGGATTTAACTTTTCAAACTAGGGTTTGACCCTTTCTTCCTAGTCCTTGGCCGAGTTGACCTTGGGCTTGGTGCGGCCAGTCCCTTAGGGCATGCCACATCCCAAGTGACCCCTCCCGGAGTAGTGGACCTTTTAGAACATTCTATAGTCTTCCGATCAAAACATCGAAAACATTCTAAACCACGGAAATTGACTTTCAATATATTAATCTTATTCTCCGGATCTCCTCGTGATGTCCTGGATCCAATCCTAGACTCCAAACAACATTCGGTCTCCAACTCATATTCCATATCTACTTAAACAACATCAAATCCTTAAGTGTGTATCCCTACGGTTCGTGAACTATGCATACATGATCGAGACACCTTTCCGATCAATAACCAATAGAGGGATCTATAAATCCATATGGATCCCTCATATTTCTACAATGACTTCATGATTGAACGAACCATTTACATATGATACCGATTCCCTTTGTCACGTAAATTTTACTAATCCAAGGTTTGATCGTCGGTATATCTATACCTAGTTCAACCTTGTTACCGATAAGTACTCTTTACTCATACTGTGATGTGACATCCCTTGTGACCTTGTCACATGCTTGCAAGCCAATTGGATGACACTCCGCCGAGAGGGTCCAGCGTATATCTATCCGTCATATGGATGGACAAATCCCACACTTCATCCATGCGCTTCAATCCATACTTTTAGAATACCTGATGCCACCTAATTTGTAACCACCCAGTTATGGAAGTGGTGTTTGATGTAATCAAAGCATCCATCCAATACGGTGATTAACATGATCTCATGGTCGAAAGATTAGGTTACTATGTATTTGAAAGCTTGTAGCAAACGAACTCTAAATGACTTGATCTTATGCTATGCTAACTATAGGAGTGTGTCCATCACATCATTCTCCTAATGACATGATCTTGTTATTAATAACATCTAATGTCCATGATCAGGAAACCATGATCATCTATTAATCAATAAGCTAGTTAACAATAGGATTACTAGAGACTCTTTAATGTTTACAAAACACACAAGTATTAATGTTTCCGATTAATACACTTATAGTATATTGTGCAAACATTTATCATAAACACAAAGATATAATAATAACCATTTTTATTATTGTCTCTTGGGTATATCTCCAACAGTCTCCCACTTGCACTAGAGTCAATAATCTAGATTATATGGTATTATACCTAACACCCAGGGCGTTCTGGTGTTGGTCATGCTTTGCCCTACGGAGAGGTTTAGTCAACGGATCTTCCACATTCAGATCTATGTATACTTTGCAAATCTTTATGTCATCATCTTGGACATGCTCGCGAATAGTATGAAAACGTAGCTTGATATGTTTCAGCTTTTTGTGTGACCTTAGCTCCTGTGCATTGGCTATGGCACCCAAGTTGTCACAATAGATGTCTATCGGATCCAACACACGAGGAACCACACCAAGCTCCGTAATAAACTCCTTCATCCATATCGCTTCTTGTGAAGCCTCCGAAGAAACCGTATATTCTGATTCAGTCTATTATTCGGAAAATATTCAAACCGGATTAACATTTTTGACCCAAGACTCCGGTTCCAATACTAAGTCATTCTTCCACATGCATATCTTGTGAAATATTGTAGACTACCTCCTACCGGCCACACATTACTACATGCAATAAATACTTCACTATCTAATAGTATATCTTTAATAATAACGTATGTACCATGGGAAAATATTTTTCCAGTACATTAAATAACAACATTAAAGGTTAGTGGTCCATTAACAATAAAATAGTCCGATGGTATACATGAGATAGTCTACAAGATGTCATTTTGACTGTCAACCTCTATGAGTTGTTAGTTTTAGTTACATAATTATGAAATATTTATTATAGGACATATAGATGTATGATAAATTTCATAGTACAGGGGTTTTAGCCAATATTTACAGAAAATCTCATATTTTAGGAACAAATCAAAGAACACAATATAAATAATAAATACATCTCACTAATAATATTATACTAATACTACTACTTCCTTCTTCCCAAAATATAAGTCGCCTAAGTCAAAAATCAACATTTTCTAAGTTTGACCAAGATTATACACAAAAATATAAATATTTACAATACCAAATCAATATCAATAGATTTATCATAAAGTATATTTTCTTAATGTGTCCATTGCATAATGTAAATGTACATATGTTTTCCTAAATATTGGATCAAAGTTAGTAATATTTGACTTTTGACCAGTCCTTAGGCGTCTTATATTTTGGGACGGAGAGAGTACATTGCAATTCATATATAGATAAAAGTCAAACATATGTATATTTTATACCAAGGCTCCAATTCTAGTAAAAGAGGAGCAAGATAGTCAATTATTATTAATTTTCGAGGCTGCATACATGAGACAGGGGCACGCAAGAAACTATATACGCTGACTCCAAACTCCTACGTACCCAGGTTAGCACGTAACACCCACCTCTTCCTGGCAGACGTTTTCTTTCTCGTCTCTTCAGTTTCTTCCTGATAATACGTCAATAAAGTTGCGAATTACCGCATGTTACATACTTTTAGTATATAATCATAATTATTTTATAGGACATATATAGGCCAGATTAACCTAAGATTATTCCTTATAGCCGTCGTTGACTTCGTGGGAGTATATAGGATTTACCCAATATTTATGAAACACCACTTATTATCGAAAAAAAAAAGAACACCATACAAACAAATATGAAGTCTCATTTAACCAGATTAGCATAATACCATACCCTAGTTCTACACCTAGATAAAAATCAAATGTGCTCTACATTTTATGGACCAAGTCTCTTATTCCAATAGTGAAACACACTTCTTAATGCATATCTTGTGAAATATTATAGATTACTTACTAGAACCTCCCACATCTTGCAACATGAAATCAACACTTTCCTAGCTATACACTTAACAAACAAGTGTAATGTATTTCCTGTGACATAAATATGTTCCCAATACATTGAACAACATGCTGCAAGGTCAACAATCCTGGATACCATAAGATAACCCCTCCTTTATGCTCTATTATATATGAGCACAATCTCCATGATCCCACTTTAACTATCCAATTTTATTTGTTACTAGTTTTTTTCACATAATAATTGAAATATTTATAGTACATATAGATGTTGGGTGAACCTCGGAGGCTTCCTTATACCTATCGTGAATTTATAGAGGTTTTACAGAATATTTATAGAATGCATATCTTTTAGAAACAAAATTAAAGAAAACAATATATGATTTCAAAATATCACTAACCAAATTAGCAAAATACTATACTCTAAGTTCTACAATTTGAAAAACGCTTAAACATGTTTTACATTTTTTTACCTAAGACTCCAATTCCATTAGCGAGACACTCTTCCACATGTATATTATCGCAAATATTGTAAAGCATCTACTAGTACCTGCCACACATTGCAACATGAAATAAAGATACCTGGCTATATCTATAACATATTCACACCCAAAAGATATATATTTAACAAAAACTGTAATGTATGTGCCATGAAGTAAGTATGTTCCTAGTACATTAAAAATCACGGTGCAAGGTCAGCGGTCCACAAACAAAAAAAAATAGTCTAATTTCATACATGACATAGTCTACAAGATGCCACTTTGACCGTAAATCTCTCTGTGTTGCTAGTTTTAATTATATAATTGTGAAATATCTATAGGACATATAGTTGGATGTTACATCTCAAAGATTCCATCATAACCATGGTTAAAGTATAGAGTTTTTAGCCAATATTTATAGAACATCACATATTTTAGAAGCAAAATCAAAACCATAATATAAATAGATAACAACTCTCACTAATCATATTACATAACACTACACTCCAGTTCTAAGGCCAACTCCAACGACACTCCGCATTTGCATCGGGCCGATCTGTTTCTATCCGACCGGACAGGGGACAGGGCCCAATGGTTCCTTTTTTGCCTGGACTACCCCATTTTAAAACACAAATTTGGTCCAAGTTTGCGGTGGGGAGGATGCGTCGGGTTGTCCGATTTTCCCGTTCGTGTCCGTACTATAGCCTAGATGTGAGTGAAATAAAAAGGAAGATTCCCTTCTCTCATATTTTCTTTCTCCTCACTTTAGCCCTATGTGCCGCCCATCTCCGTGCCCATTGAGTCTTGCCGCCCTCCTCCTCTCCAAGAACCTCGTGTCGCTGATGGCACCCCTCTCCCTGGCATGCCTCTCTTCCTACTTTTGTCACACCGATTGGGTCGCCTCCCCTCCTATAATCACACGTGGATGGACACTTCCCTTCCTCTCCTGTCTCACGTAGATACCTATGAGGTCGACCACCATGTCTATCGCTCCGCCTGCCGCCACAGTCGAGCCGAGACCTACCATCGTTGTCTAGTTGAGGTCGATCGTTGATGCATGTAAAATGCATACATGAACTTTGTAGCTTATTGACACATATTCCCATGTATTTGCATCATATAGAATGTTATATCCATGTTTTATATTGATTTATGAGGATTTACCAATGATCCCATTTATTTGGGTTATAACTCTGCACGACAGGAAACCTTGGTTTGTGTATTTTTATCTTTCAAGGACTGAAACAAAGTCAAATGGACCTGGTATTTTTTAAAGATTATTTTTATGTGAGCACAATAATCTGGAGAACGGAACCTCGGGAGGGGAGCCTGGAGGCCCAAAAGATCCCAAGTGGCTCGTGCCCCACCCTGGGACACGCCACCTTAGCTCTTTCCCTCCTCGAGCATCTGCAGCCATCCATCTTCTTCTCAACCTCGAAGTCTTGACCTAAAAACGCCTATGAAAAGACCCCCGAGGAAATCTGGAAGGAGACGGAGCACAAACACTAAAATAGAGTCAGAACCATCAAATATTAGAGGGAGAAACACCGTTGGATGTCTACCTTATCCAGATCATCTACATCCTCTCCATGATGATGAGGGGGTAGTCCACCTCTGGACCATGGGGTTGTGGTAGTAGTTCTCTCTCTCTCTCATGCTATCATTGTTCTAGTACCATATATATGAGCTTTCCTACATGATTATGGTCATCTATGTAATTTATATGCGGTGAACCTTTTTGTTATGATTTGATATTTGAGACTGGAATTCTATTATGTATAAGATGTATTCATAGATGCATATTATGTATCTTGTTTTAAGTACTTGTTATGATCAAACTTTTATGTAGAAACATGTGTGGGGGAATGTGTCTGTTGGATGGATTAACATGGTGGTAGTGATTGAGCAGTCACAGAAAACTCAAGATTCATTATGATTTTTACCTTTTTGTTACTTACTAGGGATAAAGTGAATACATGTGTTACAATCTTCCGTTGACAGCCAAGGGTTATCTTGTTTGTTCAACGTAACACATCTGCTATTCAAATATCGTGTCGAAATACCTAAGCATATACTCTATTTATTATTAGTTCTAGATTGCATGGAGATTTCCCTTTCTAGAGGAGTACAAGTGAGATGTGTTGCTTCATCTTTATATTATGACGTGATGCCCATATAAATGCTAATCAAACACATAATAAAGCTTCGTCAATATTATGTTCTTTCTGAACAGTTTTATATCCGTTAGACCTTATGAGAGAGTAGTCAAGTAAACCCATGGACCCCGGTATATTATTTATTATAAGAAACCACTTTCCATTATTTTTATTGCCTTTATATTTTCTACACTAATTAAATCCGAAAATATAAAAACAATTTTACTATTAGCAAACACAAGCAAAACCCCCAAAATTACTCATTTTTACTTTCTTTGCCTAAGTCAAGATTTTTTTTACTTTTATTTATTTTTAGTTTTACTAATATGAAATCTTATGTTTGACAAGTATATTTTATTTATTTCCAGAGAGTTTGATATAAAACATCCAGTTACCCTTGTGGTAAAGAAACGCTTGCTGCAACACTCTGTACTTATGGTTCCAATGAATTGGTACACACGGAGTTGTTGCCATTAGTCGCCGTCTGCACCGCATCTCGTGCTGGTCTCCAATGGTACTAGTAGTACTACTAGTGATAGTACGACTAATTTGATGGCATGTGTTCCTGCTCGAGGCAGAGCTCTCTTGGCGGCGACGTAGGGGTGCAGGGGCAGGGTGCCACCGGACGGTCACGCCCTCCTCCACGACTGTATCCCCATTGTGCTCCCTAGATACAGCAACATCGGCAACGACGCCCTGCTCGTGGGCACACGCGATGGCCAGTAGCCACGACCTCAAGCCCCTTCGTTGTCTCTGGTTCTAGTTGAGGACGCGTGTGGTGATGCGCGCGTGCTGCCACGAGCGAGAGTGCTACATCCTCGACCACCTCACTCCGGCTGTCGACCATGCCCTCCTCCAGGGTTCCATCCCGGGCATCTTCGAGCGCTTTCCTGAGCTCGACTCCGTCACAGCGGGAGGATTTGCCTGCAATGCTGAAGAGGAAGACAATGTCTGAGGCCAAACTATGGTGTGTCGTTTGGTCAGGACATGAGCCGGACAGGCGTCCGATTTTGTCCGAGGGGCACCCACAATTGGACCAAATCGTATAGAATCGCTGTCTGATTTGGGTAGCCTGTTGGAGTTGCCCTAATATATAACTATTATATAACTATATATTTAGGCGTGAAGGATTAGAGCGTGTGCAGCGTACGAAAAAACTTGTCTAAGACTGATTTTTTCCTCCTTAGGTTGAGTCTAAACGGTGAACGGGTTAAGTCTAGTAGAAATTCCCAAGTCGAGTCTAGCACTAGACACAGATCTAAGGGAGTAAAGAACCCAAGGGGTCCACTAACCAGTCTAATAGCTACTCCCTCCGTTTCAAAATATAAGATGTTTTAGATTTATGAAGCAAATGTATCTAGACTAGTTTTAGTATATAGATTCACTATGTTTGAAGTGAACCTATATACTAAAATAAGTCGAGATACATTTTCTTCATAAACCTAAAACATCTTATATTTTGGAACGGAGGGAGTACTACTCCATTTGCATGCGTGATGAACAAATACATATACTTTTTCCTGCTTAGCCTAAGTCTAAACGGTGGAACAGTCTAGTTTTCTTAGACTCATATTAGACTTTTTCTTAGAACCGATCCACACGGTGTACATGCTCTTAGAGCCTTCTCCATGCTCTTAGAGCCTTCTCCGTGCTCCATGCTCTGGATACTGTAAGTTTCTTCCAATAGCCAACTGTCATGTCATCGCACTATGCTGTGTTTTTCTATTCTATTTTCACACTTGGTTGGTAATTTTTCTATATGTCTTTCCGGCTGTAATTTTTTGGTAGCAGTTTCGACACAATTTTTCAGTGATAGTTAGTACGGTGTGTTTTCTATTCTCTTTTTGCTCGATGGTAATTTTTCTATACATCTTACTGGCTGTAGTTTTTTCCCGTCTGTAATTTGTTGGTAGCAGTTTGGACACAACTTTTCGATGATAGTTATTCTACGGTAATTTTTGACGCACCTTCTCGATCGTAATTTCCCAACAATAGATAGCCTACGTACGTCCCTGCAGTATTATTTTTGCTCATTTGTTAACTACTTGATGGTAAATTTCCTGGCATAACTTTTCGTCCTTAATTTCCTCATGGTAATTATTCTACCATTACGTTGATATTATTTTTTATATCTTCTTTTAACTACTTGACGGTAGTTCCTCTATGCAAGTTTCGACCATCATTTTTCGACAGTAGCTGGCCTATGTGTAGGACAAAAAAATTTAGCTCTTTTTTTACCTTTTCCTTCCATAGTTTTCGGCAATAATTTTTTGTTAATCTTTCCCACCCGTAATTTCCACGCGGTAACTATCTTCCGGTAAATTTTTAAGGGTAAGTAATGTAAAAAAATAATTTGCCGGCCTTTAGTCGCCATGGGTAATTTAGTTTCGTCATACTTTTGTACTCTTCCACACTACTTACACCTCTAATCCTACTTGCACAACAATATTAATATATATATATATATGGTATAATCTCCGGCAGTACTATTAACCGATTATTCGGCGGCATTTTCCCATCACGGGACGCCGCGACCCATTGCATAATTCCAGATAAAATGTCAAACATATCTTTACCCTTTAGATCAGGACACTAATTCTTGTAGATAGAGGAGTGAGATAGTCAACTAGTGAACTAGAATGGATACGGACCTCTTAATTTCCAAGGCTGCATGCACCGTACGGGAGCACGCAAGCACTCGAACACGACAACGCCGAACGCCTACGTACCCACGTCGGCGCGTACCACCCACCCACCTCAGCCTCGTTGACGTCGTGATGCAGCTCGTCTCGCGGGGCGTATGCAGCTAGCGTATTGATGTGCTTCCTCGCCGGTGACCCCGCCGCTGCCGGTAGGTGAGAAGCGAACAAAGGTGCACACCGATGCCCCGTAACGTACGCATGCATGGCTTGCCGGTGCCACCGCGCGACACGGCGGCATCATTCGCCTTATTGGCATGTCACCGTTGACGCACGTGCGTGCGTGCGTCCAGGCTGGCGCAGCCCAGCATGCGGACGCACTATAAAACCAGGTGCCCAGGGCCTAGGCGGCCGAAAGCAGGGTCAGCACTCACCCAGAGCTGCCATTGAAACACCCAAACATAGCATCAGGATCACTGAGGGCGTGAGAGTAGACAATGGGAGGGCGCAGCAAGAAGCGTGGTACGTACAATTACTTAGCGCTTCACGTCTGATTGTGCCTTTACCAGCAGATGATTACTGGTTGTGTTCATGGTGTTTTTGTTCTGTTTCTCCATTTCTGGTTTGGGTTTCAGGTGGCACGAAGGGGTCCTGCCGCGAGGGCGCGTCGGAGGAGGAGGAGGGGCGCAAGGCGCTGCCGATGGCCAACGTGGTGCGCCTGATGAGGCAGGTGCTGCCGCCGAACGTGAAGATCGCCGAGTCGGCCAAGCTGCTCACCCACGACTGCGCGGTCGAGTTCATCGGCTTCGTCGGCGGGGAGGCGTCCCAGCGGGCCAGGGCGGAGCACCGCCGCACCGTCGCGCCGGAGGACTTCACCTGGTCCTTCCGGAGCCTCGGCTTCGACAGCTACGTCCAGCCCATGCAGACATACCTCCGCGGCTACCGCGAGTACGACAACGCCCGTGGCAGGAGCAGCCGCGCGGCCGCACGGTCCTCGTCACCGTCCGAGCCCGTGACGGCGCCGGTGTCGCCTGCCGCGCCGGTTACCGTCACCGACGAGGAGCTGGAGTTCCTCCGGTCAATAATCCCTGCACCTCCGGAAGGATATTAGTTTATAGCGGTGCAGCAAATTTGTCTATCGGCATGGCGATCATATGGTGGACATATAAAATCCATGCCAATCTGTAGAGTTTTTCTGCTTGAAGAAAAGAAAATAAATCTGTTAATAAATGTGAGGTAAGGAAGAACCCTGAAACGATTTCTGCATTTTGAGAATCCCATATTGCTCTTATTGTTGTTCTGTTAATAGTGGAACCCGGTCCTGTTTTCGGAGGTCGTATAAAAAAATATTACAAGTATTTGAACCTCGATGGCAGAGTAAAAATATTTCCAAGGTGAATTCGTTTGTGAACAACATGACTACTACACAAAGTGTGTTTTACAGATTGCGAGTGTGAGAGGATGCCCAAGGTCCACGCACGTCGTATGGAGCGCCCCTACTAAGCGAATAGGGATGCAGGCAGACGTCCATGCAATGCATCTAGGCCTCTCTGCTACGCATCCAACTGGTTCACTAAGGACATCTCTATCAGGCCATCATCTCTATCAGGCCATCCTATCGCGTTCAAACGTATTCGGGTTTAAACTCAGACGACATGTACTAGGGACCGTCTTCAATAGTAAGGCTATCTAAGTCGAATTCTAACAAAGACTGTCTTCAGAATTAGTGTGGCTCGAAGCGTAGTTTTAAATTGACCGTCTCCAGTATATGTAAACCATTTTAAATAGTAGCATGCTAATTAGAACTCGATCATAGCTGACATAACACATAATTATGATTCAGCAGCCAGATAAACATATTAACTTAAAAACACACACGCACACACACACACATATATAGGACTATATAAAATAAACCCTTAAGGCCTTGTTTGGTACAAGAGTATTTGTGGGGATAATCCCACTAAACCCCAAATCCCCACTTGCTTCAAATAGTATGTTTGGTTCTAAAGTATTTGACTGATTCAATCCCCCCTAATCCCTACTGATTCCAAAGTTCTAGTGTATTTTTCTCCAAATCCAATACACTACTCTTACCTAGTGGATTGGTGGGGATTGGGATTTTATGGGGATTAGAGAGATTTGGGTGTAGGTGGGGGTTTCATCTAATCCCCTTAGGGATTATCCCCTCTAATCACTACTAAGACACTAGTACCAAACAAGGTCTTAAGAGATTCATGTATAGCTATATAAAAACCCCCACCTAATTTGGAAACAGACACGATCCCCACCCCGTTCCCGACCCCAACCCCCTTCTCCCCTGCTGCCCGCACGCTAGCAAGCTCCCTTGACCCCGCCGCCGTTCCTCCATGTCGCCCCCCGTGCCCCACTCCCCGGTGCGCCGCCGCAGCCTCCCCTCCACCGAAGCACGCCGCTAGGGCCTCCCGATCCATGGGGCCGCCGCCGCCGCAGTCTCCCCTCCACCGGAGCACGCCACCAGGGCCTTCCCGTCCATAGGAGCGTGCCTCCGCAGTCTCCCCTCCACCGGATCTCGTCGGTGAAACCACACCACCACGGGAGCGCGCCTCCCAGGCATCCCCCATCCATGGGAGCACGCGGCCAGGGGCTCCTGTCCATGGGAGCACGTCGCAACAGCCCCCCCTCCAAGGAATAGCCCACGTCGCAGCAGCTCGTTCCCAAAAAAAGCAGTACAGAGATGTTTGCATGTGGTGTTCAGATCGCTTCCGGCCGTGTGCAGCTCCCGTCCAGGCTCTCCTCAGTGCAAAAAGTTGAGTATGTGGTTGTGATAGCTGGTGATGGTGAAGTGTTGCTAACGGTTGAAGCAAACTTTTTCTAGAGTTCGCTTTAAACATGAAAATATTTCTCTTTAGTCTTCTAATGTCTGAACCTGCTTGTGGCGCCCTTCTCCCCAGTTGTGAACTTTTTATTTCAAAGTGGATGTATTTGCGTCATATAAAAAGCAGTTAACCTATTTTCACACATAAAAGTTTGCTCGGATTCTTTTGAAAGTTTGATCATCCACTAGATTAACAAAAAAAGTTCACTCCGCTAGGAATAAAAGTTCACTCTGGTCTAAATGAAAGTTCACTCTGATCGATAAAAAAAGAAAGCTCACACGCGTTGAAAAAAGATAGTTCACTCAGTTGTCCAAAAAAATGTCAGAACCGTGTATCCAAAAAAGAAAGTTCGCATCCGCTAAAATAAAAGTTCGCTCCGCAGGAAAACATAGTTCACTTCAAGTGCACATGGGTTCTTGTTATATTTGGTAGTTCATGTCGAATAAGACTAAAAAATTTCATAAGTTTTTTTTTAAAAGTCCACATGCTTAAAAATAGTTCACCCTGCAGAAAAACATAGTTCACTTCGAAACGCGGCCAGGGTTCTGGTTATATTTGGTAGCTCACGTCAGACAAATAAAAGAATTCAAAAGGGTTTTCGATAAAAAAAAATTACATGCGCTAAAAAGAAAGTCCACTCTGCTGGAAAATATAGTTCACTTTGAACGCGACCGGGTTCTGGTTATATTTGGTAGTTCGCGTCAGACCAAAATAAAAATTTCAGAAGTGCTTTCGATAAAAAAGAAAGTTCACATGCGCTAAAAGGAAAGTTTACTTTGCAGGAAAACATAGTTCACTTCGAACGCGATCGGGGTTATGGTTATATTTGGTAGTTCACGGGCAAAAAAATTCAGGTTTACTTGCCTATAAAAACAAGGTTCACTTTATTTTCTATCAAGGTTTACATGGGTTCCTGAATAGTTATACAGGAATTTAGCTCTCGTGTATATATATACAAAATAGTGGGATACTCACCCGGCTAGCTACGCATGACCACACCACCGTAGGATTAAAATAAGAGAGCACAATTGGATTAACAGATATGATGTAGATCCATTAGAGGAACTAACATACGTTGTATCAGGAGCACAATGTTAATTTCAGACCCAAATGACACATGCCATTCACACACATAAGTTCTTTCCACGATACGAATCATCCACACACGTAAGTCCTCTCCATGGTGTGGCCTTTACCATGACAACATGCCTTTCATTTTACATATGTTAAGACACAAGCCAAGAACACACGACTTTGCATGAGCCAAGAACATACGGCTTCTCCAAACTAAAATAGAGTGTGACGTCGTTCAACCGGCATAGATGCATTGAAGCATCGTGCAAGTACCAAATTTGATGTTTCATCTCCACGAGTCCACTCACATGAATTAGTTCAGGCATTTTCTATGTTTTTTATGTGATTAATCAAGGGTTTTTTTATTTCCTAGATTCACACACCCTTTTTGAAATAAAAAAAGATCACTAATTTTCTTGACTCATAATTCCAACAGATAGGACTTTGGACCAGAAGCACTACAATTCTGTCGCACGTTCGATGGTGTCAAGTAAGATGACAGGGCTAACATCAATGAGCACATATTTTTTAGCAAGCCTTATGGTGTGGGATTATTCTTTTACATGATCCAACTCCAGTTATGCCGCTCATAACACCGTCTAATCGCTCAATATCAATGTGAAATACAGCCCAAGATAGACTATACAACACCGACCGAGCTACCATACGACCTCTTACATCTGAACAACAACACGCAACCCACCCATAAGTTCATTCAAGAGATATAAGAATAAATTCGATGCATTTCAAAAGTTGGCGTGTGCTCTCATTGGATATTACACCTATTCTCATAACATGGCGAACCTTCAGTCACACGACGTAACAACAAATCCTGTGTCGAACTCTTGACTTGCCATGTTGTCGTAGCTCAATAAGTTTAGTTCGTAATCAGAATTATTTCTTTTTTTCTTTGCCTAGCTCAGTAATTCTGGATGAAAAATCATCATCGAACTTGTGCTTGATAACACGGCAGGGCATATCCTCGCTGCCTAACGGGGAATCTCATGCTAGGCCTAGGTTTTTCACATGCATATGAATTTTCCAAAAATACCGAAAACTATCGCTATTAACTAGAAGGATCAGTGGAGGATCTACATGTATCCAAAAGGGTTGCATAGGACACTAGGTGAAAATAATTTTATTTGTAAAGCATCAAATTTTTACCATGTATGAACCCCTGAAAAACGATTTTCGATTTTTATCCGGTGTGACACCTGTATGCACCCTGTTGTTGAATTGGCGGCATGTTGGCCATGGTGGCAGTTTTTTGGGGGGGCTAGATGCCAGACGTGAGCAATGAGCAGGCAATGTTTTCGTGAGTTTTTTTTGATACCCCATGTTCACTTGGTGCCTATATGTAGTGTCATGTAGCTTTCACGCGGGAACAGATGATAGAAAGTGCGTAAAAATAACAAGTCTATGTGTCACTTGATCGGACAATCCACGACCACATGGACATGGTATCCATGGCACATGTGGTAACCAACAAACATATAACTGTGTTGTCCATAGCACCTATTAAAACCACAAACATGTGATTGTGGTGTTCGTGGCACCTGTGAAAACCACAACCATGTGACCGTGGTGTTCAAGACACACAGGAGGGAACAAACTACATCTCCTAAAACCTACGCTTAACAGAATTTGACGGATGAAAAAAGAATGTCGTTAAAAGAATAACGCTAGCAAGCGACAATGCGGATATTGCGGGATCATAGGGTGACAATATCGGACGATCGTATGAGCATGCGCAACTAGCCTATATATATAGCATCTCGATCGCGGTAAACATTAGCCATATATATAGTTTAAATTCATACAAATTTAGCCATTACACATTATGACAGTATATACAAAGCGCATTACATAAATCAATCAACTAGCATAATTAGACTCTCTAAGAAACCACCATTGCATTTATAATGGGTCACCCCGTGAAAGTTGCTGAACCAGAAACTCCATTATCTTTTTCATTAAAGCAAAAAAAGACAATGCTATCCTACTCTAGGTTGAAGCTTCTCACAACCTTCTCCCATCCAGTCGTTAAGATTGCATTTGACCCATATCCCATCTTCATCCTAACCATCTTTGCCTTTTTGTTCTTCATTTCCAAACATGGACATCAATAGGTTCATCAAGGAGATTCTTTAGGTATTTTCTTATGAACTCAGCTCCAAATGTCTGGGCAAGTACAGAGAATTGAAGAATTAGCATGCTTGTGATTACTGGAAGTATTTAAATATCACAGGGTAGCTTATTGTTGATAACATTATCAAGAATATATCATCGTACCATCTTGCACTTCTTTTTCATGACAGATGAATAGGGCAGTCTATAGATGTAGTACTTGATTCTGGTGGAAATTTAGGTTTACACCAGTCTAAGAGGAAGTCTACATGAACTTTTTCAGATACATGCCATTTCCAAAAAGGCCCTGCCGTCAAAATCAGTGTCCCTCTTGTGTTGAGGCCCTGATGCAACAACAAACAATGTCTACCGTCTAAACGCATACAAAACAGATGACTGCAATTTTGATGTTCTTTTGATACCTCTAAACTCAATTCTCTCGGTGGGCTCTTCATTTGATGACTGGGAATCAAAACCACCAAAGGTAAAACGAAAAATGTCGTCGCTAGATAGCGATATTGCATCGTCACTACAGGTCCCCATCTGTTAAATACATACATACATAGAGCATCATCACTGCAGGTTCCCATCTGTCAAGATGCAAGAGACTAATGAAGTGACAATTAAAATAGATACAGAGATACCAATGAAGTGACAACTAAATCTCTATTGCTAGAACTAACAATTGTAGATTTTGAGATTTATACAAGGGGAAAAGAGTTGGGACAAATGTAGCCCGGCTGGGGGAGGCTCTACCGACTGCGCCGTCAGGTCTTTGCATCTCGGTAAACCCTGAACCTTAAATTCGAGAAGCAAAATAGCAAATTCCATGCAAAATTCCTCAATCAAAGCTGTTGATTTAGGGTTTTGGGGTTTGGTTTTCACGTATACCTACGTGGATTACGAAAGGGGTCCTTGGGGGCAAGGGAGATCACTACAGGATTGGAGGCGGCGGTGGTGGAGATGTAGGGGACCGGCGGCGGTGGACAGTGGTCTGGGCGGGCGGGGAAGAACAAAAGTGACACAGATCTGAAATGTTTGTCCAAATATCACTACAAGGAATCTGGCTATATATGACCCTCTATTTTCGTCACAGAATCGTCATAGTAGTCCATTTATGACGATTCTATGACAATTTTGAGATCGTCGAAAGCTGGGCGTCGCAAATGAACTATAACGACGTTTTTGGTAAAATCATGACGATCCAATATCGTCACGGGCCATCTAGCATGGCCAAGTCAGATCCTACGTGGAAAAATTGTGACGAAATTAAATCGTCTTAAATCAAAATCAGCACAGCCCATTTCTGGGTTCCACATGGGCTCGGCCAACTATTCCCTATTGTTTTTCTTTGGATTGGTCTTTTATATGGACATATTCTTACTTTGGGCTGGTCACACCAGTAAATAGCCATTATACTGTCCATTTTATTTTGGGCTGATCCGTTTAGAAAATGCGGATCCAAATTGTCAGAACTGATAGACAGTGGGTCCCAGTAACAAGATTATTCTGGACAGTGGGTCACATTAATAACAAATCACACCAGATTAATAGCAAAAATGTACCAATAAGAAGAAAATACATGAAAATCTTCAAACAACATCACATCAAAGATGAGTTTATTACAATATTCTGGTCAGAATAGATGGAACACATGAAATTCCACTCATTCAAATTACAACTAGTTTAGAAATCAAATCTTTGATGACCTGGTACCTACAAATCAACAACTAAAGCTCTAAGAAAGTGTAAAAACTAGCTACAATTTGATCCTCTCGAACTTATGCATGCTTCCAGATCAGCCCGCGACTCCTGTAAAGAATAAGGTATCTGCAACAGTCCCAACAAAATAATTACAAACAGAATCAACAGGGCAGATAAATGGAATGCAAGAAGTTCATTGTTTAACAGAAATAAGTGCAATTTTCATTGTTTAAGCATAACATCTTCACTGACAGGAGAGTGAAACAATTAAATGTGATATTGCAAACACACAACATTGAGAGAAATAGAAACACCATACATCGAATATCAAGTATTTACACGATAAATGGTAGTACAAGAATGAAGCATATTTTATACATCGACATATTTGAATTACTGCTTTCTTTCAGAGTGCTTTACCTTTTCATGGGCCTTGAGAAATAACTCAGGTTAACCTGCAGAAATAGCATGCACCAGCATTAAAAAAATTCATGGGCCTTAAGAAATAACTCAGGTTAACCTGCAGAAATAGCATGCACCAGCATTAAGAATAACTTCGGTAACTGAAAGTACATGGTTGTGCAGGAAAAGTAATTCAAAGTAGCATAGATAGCATTAAACATCACATGCTAGAAGACTCAGAACATCACGCTAGAGTCAACATGGCGTCATGGCACATCAACCAAGTAACAAAAGAAAATAATGGTTTAGGGCAAAGAATTGTCTGATCCGGCGATTGCGAATGTGGTGCCATGGCTAGGGTTTATGGGCTCCAGCACACATGTAAGCATCATAGCTCCATCGGGTCTGCAAAAACAACCAAGCGAGTTGGGGGTCAGCAAGCATGGAGTGTTATCAATGCTGGAGCATTAAACTTGCAAATAAAAACATCTGTGTGCAGAGCCACTTTCGTTGCACCGTGTGTTTTCAATTATTCAACTACAACATGTAGAGAGATATCACAGTATATTTCAAGTACCAGCAAGCAAATAATGTAAGTACCACAAGCCACGTGTCAGGCTGTAAGTGGGCACGCCCACAACAGCCCACCAAGTAACTGCTTGTATCCTTTTAAATTAAAGGGAAATGGCACATGATAAACTAGCTACAAATTGAGGAAGAGCAATACATGAACAGACATCAGTACACACTACAAAGACTGAAGCCTAAAGAATGGGTTTACAAAATAAACTAGAAAGTTTAGAATATTAGACTAGGATTGTTACAAATCCTAATACAGTAGAAACTAGACAGTAGTACACACTACGGAGCCTGATGCAGGCCACTCCTCACAGACAATGTCAAACGACGCTGCTCCTCAAGGAGCTCACTGGATGCTGGAATCCAGCTCTACTAAACAGATGAACTAGTAGACTACCTATAATTTTGTGGCTAAGACGACACAATCTGTGCAGCTAACAATACTAACCATGGATCAACGTGAAATAATCAGTACTACTAAACAGAGCATAAAATCTGTGTGGCTAAGACAATACCAGGCCTAGTCATGTATCATAAGCAAAACATGACAAACATTTTGTTGTTAGCCTAGTCATGTATCTAAGTTGAGAAATATGATACAAAAACATACAGCCACAAACTGATATAGGACCAGAACCAGCGATAACATGCGCAGGCATACTAGAAATAAAGGGCTAATCATAAGTGATGCATACTAGAAAGTACGGGTGTTTTACATGTTCAAGTCCTTATTCTTCTATACAATACTTCAGGTATTGCCAAGCAAACATCTTAACCTGAACGCAGTATCATCTTTAAGAAATTAGCAATTGAACAAATTGATGACACTCACCAACCAAGTATAGCTGCAAGGAACGATTGCAGTTTCAAGGAGCATGACCCACACGACCAATATAGCCACCAGCACAACAATGATCTTGTAAAACAGCGAATCGGAAGTTCAAAACTATAGCAGCTAGCTAGTTTACTTGCTACTCCCTCCATCCAATTCTATTCTGAAAAATATCATAATCTTCGAAGCCAATTATTTTCACTTCTCACACATATACGAACGAGATGATACAATAGCCCAATGTTCTCCATAGACTAAGGCCCTATTTGGAACTCAGGATATAAAAATGTAGGGATAGGAAAAGTACAGGAATTGAGGTGTCATACCTTCAAAACCTATAGGAACTCAAAACATAGGAAAGATACAAAGTAGCTATTTGAATTGCAGATAAGGAAAACATAGGAATCTTTTTGAGTTTGAAACACTAGTTTTGCTGCCTTTGTTTTTTCATTGATAAGGCTTTATACTCATAATCAAACGTCCAATCAACAATATGGAATCCAGGCTGCTCGAGTATACTAGGTCCATTAGGCATTTGAAAACGTTAAAAACACATTAAAAAGAAATTAATGGAAGGTAAACCAGCGGCTTGAGTTAGTACTATAGGGTGCTATGCTTTTTCACTTGGCAGGTAAACCAGCGGCTTGAGTTTTTATTTGACGCATGCGACGGCCTGAGAGCAAAAAAAAAGGCAGCGCTAGGACCTAGGAGAGGCTTGGAGCTCTCATCTCGCGCAGGAATTTTTCCATCCAGTCCGACTGCATGTTATTTTTCCTATGAAACATGAAGCATAGGAAGACAATCCTATGGGTACACCTTTCCTATTCCCGTGTTCCTCAAATCAGATGGGGCAGGCGTACCGAAGTGGCGGTAGGAGTCGAAGTAGTAGTCGGTGCTGGTGCCGATGACCTCCTTCGGCACGGCGGGGCTCTCCACGACCTCCATCCCCACCTCCTTCGCCACCTCGTCCGTGTCCTCGAACCTGAGCCTGTACGCCGTCGCCTCCGCAAGGCAGTCGCCTCCGCAAGGCCGTCGCCGTTGGAGAGGAGAGGTCGCGAATAGAGAGGAGATCGATGGCAGTGTCGATCTGGTGATCTTGGTCCCGCTAGGGGCAGAGGGGAGGAGTGACGGCGGAGGCTAGGGGTGGCCTATGGTGGGATGGGCGGCGGATGGCAGCGTGGATGGTGAGAACTGCGGTGGGGCGCATGGGCTGGAAGAGGAGGATAGGATGGACATGGAGATGAGTGGTGGAGGGAGGAGTCGAGAGGGGCAGAGAATGGATGGAGGGGCGGGGCTAGCGGCGGATCTGGATTGGGGCGGCTCGACGAGGTGACTCGGGGAGGTGGGGGGGAGAGTGGCTCCGGGCATGATGCAGCGAAGGGAGCTAGGGTTAGCTGGAGGCGCCTGCGAAGAAGGGGTGGCGGGCGACACACAAAAGAAGGGGGAGGGGAATTAGGGTTAGCTTCTAGGCCCGCTCGACACAACCATTTTAGATCTGGTTTCGTGCCCCTCGTCTGAAATCCTTAGCGGGAAGGGAAGTGAAATTTCGGACGCTTGGATGGAGGCCATATGGATGGCTCAGATTTACGGCTGAGGTGCTCCGTGGGTTGTTAATTCTTGTGCTCCGATTGGTTGGGTTGTTTTGTGTTCAAAGAGCTAATTCAAAACGGGACGTGTCGTGAAGAAACCACCAAATGAGTTTTTCAAAAGGATACCAACCCATTTTTCAAAAATACTAGACCACTGTACATGGACAATGTCCCAGTAGGGGTATCTCAAACCTTTCCATCTACCCTAGGTGAAAAAGACAAATTCTTGCCGATCGGTAGGAAGTGAGTCCGATTTGAACTATAGGTACATTATCTGATGCCCATGTTTTTTTAAAAAAATTATTTTTAGACTCACAATATGATGTTTCTTCAAAGATTCAATGCAAGTTCAGCGAGACTCGGCCCCTAGCTAAAAACCTTCATGCCCGCCGTTTTGGCCATTGTTTTAAACGAGCATAAAAAATTCAAAAACAGTCCGAACTATGTGAATCCTTCGCTCGTGGCGTCATGTGATGTGACATAGTTGCAAGGAAAAATATCAAACTTGGTAAATTAATTGCGTCTCGAAAAAACCTTCTTAGAAATGACTTATCATGTTTGAGGTTTCATGGCTTTCGGGTCGAACGATGAGTTTTATGGCTAGAATCAGGGCATAGTTTGTCATAATATGCTCGTATTGTGCATGCGTGTGCACCTTGGGACTAAGAACAATGTTGCAGGAGAAAGTTTTCCATTTCGTCGCACGGAAAAACCATTTTCCATTTTCCAAGCGCAAAAAACGGACCGTTTTGTGAAGCAACCACAAAATGAAAGTCGCACGATGCTACCATCATATTTTTCAAAAATACTAGACCACCTTAAAGGGACAAATTTTCCAACCGGGGTCTCTAAAACCTTTCCGTCCATCCCTGGCAAAAAAGACAAATTCCTGCCGAATCGGTAGGAGGTGGGTCCGATTTGAACTACATGTACATGATCTGATGCCCATGATTTTTTGAAAAAAAATCATTTTTAGACTCATAATATGCTATTTATTCAGAGATCCAATGCAAGTTTAGCGAGGCTCATCCCCTAGCTAAGAACCTTCATGGCCGCCGTTGACCATAGTTTGAAACGGGCAGATCAACGCAAATCATTCACGTGGTGTCTTATTATGTGACATAGTTGCATGGAAAAATACCAAACTTGGTAAATTGAGTATGTCTCGAAAAAACCTTCACAAAATGCTTTCGGGTCAAATGACCAATGTTATGGCTAGAATCAGGTCATATTTTGTGATAATATACCTGTATCGTGCACATATATGCATCATGGGATGACGAACAATGTGTCAAGAGGAAGTTTTCCATTTCATTGCACGGAAAAACCATTTTCTATTTTCCAACCGCAAAAAACGGACCTTTTTGTAAAGCAACCACCAAATGAAAGTTGCATGACGCTATCATCCCATTTTTCAAAAATAATAGGCCACCTTACATGGACAAATGTCCCAAGAGGGGTCTCTCAAACCTTTCCGTCCACCCCCGGCGAAAATGACAAATTCCTATCGAATCGGTAGGAAGTGGGTCCGATTTAAACTACATGTACATGATCCGATGCCCGTGATTTTTTAAAAAATGATTTTTAGACTCACAATATGCTATTTTTTCAGAGATCCAATGCAAGTTTAGCGAGGCTCATCCCCTAGCTAAGAACCTTCATTCCCGCCATTTTGACCATAGTTTGAAACGGGCATTAAAAATTCAAAGACGGTCCGATCAATGAAAAACCTTTGCATGGTGTCTTATTATGTGACGTAGTTGCAAGAAAAAATACCAAACTTGGTATATTGCAAGTATCTCAAAAAACCCTCTCAGAAATGACCAATCATGTTTGAGGTTTCATGGCTTTCGGGCCAAACGATTAATGTTATGGCCAGAATCGCAGCATAGTTTATGATAATATATCCATATTATGCACCCATATGTATCGTGGGATGGCGAACAATGTTGCAGGAGGAAGTTTTCCTTTTCGTCGCACAAAAAAACCATTTTCCATTTTCTAAGTGCAAAAAATCGGGCCGTTTTGTGAAGCAACCACCAAATGAAAGTTTGGAAGTGCTACTATCCCATTTTTCAAAAATAATAGGCTACCTTACATGGAAAAATGTCCCAACCGGGTATCTCAAATGTTTTCGTTCACCCCTAGCAAAAAAGACAAATTCCTGCTGAATCGGTAGGAAGTGGGTCCAATTTGAACTACAGCTACATGATCCGATGCCTATGATTTTTTGTAAAAATGATTTTTAGACTCACAATATGTATTTATTCAGAGATCCAATGCAAGTTTAGCGAGGCTTAGCCCCTAGCTAAGAATCTTCATGCCCGCCGTTTTAACCATAGTTTGAATCGTGCATAAAAAATTCAAAATCATCTGAACAATATAAAACCTTCACGTCACGTCATTTTATGTGACATAGTTGTAAGAAAAAATATCAAACTTCAAATATTGCAAATATTCATTGCACTCACCCAAAATTTTGAATTAAAACCCTAATTTCAAAATTATATTTTGAATTATTCTGTGTATCTACTATGGATTAATGTGAAATTAGTAAATTCACTTTTGTTAAATAATAAAATTATTCCTAATTAACAATCTAAGATGATCTACTAAATTTTATAAAAAGAGTGAGACAAAAATCAATTCATTTGGACTTCATATGAAAGAGATAAAAAAATTAGGAAAAAAGAAAAAGAAAAAACAAATAAAAACATAGCCGGACCAGCCGAGCTGGCCCGGATATAATATACCGCGCAGCAAGTGATTATACCGGCCCAAAAAAATATTGTCTACGTCGTGGGCCTGATCTACTCGACTTGCCAAGGCCCAATAGATAGAGATTTATTAATATATATATCGCGTTATTTGAATTCATCAATGGAAGCGTGGTCTGTTGATTGCCTTTGGATAAGGAGTGCGACAGGTCGCAGGTTCGACCCCTAGTGCCATGCATTTTTCTTTTAATATTCCTAAAAGGATGGTATCTCTGTTGGTCGTGTGGCTAAAGGTCCGTATTGACAGATAGACACACGTATACAAATATTAACACATAGACATAATTATTGATATGGCTAACTAGTTATTTCAATATATTATATTTTAAAATCTACGACGATTTAAATTGGTCATAGTCAGCTATAAATAATACTCTAAGTTGTATCGTGCAGGTTATACGATTTCATATGATAAAATTATAACGATTTTAACATAAATCGTCGTAATTCTATAGCATTTTAACCTCTTCAAATGGTACCATCTTGTGCGAAACCGTCATAGATTTATGACGATTTCATTTCCCGTCACTATAAGAAGATCACAAGTTAACACATTTTTTATAGTGTATTTTCAAATATTTGCCGCCAAGTTATAGCCTCAGACGGTTGCAAGTGGAAAAAGTCTCTAAGAACATCTGTTCTCCGAATATTTCATAGTTTGTTGCCAAAAACTATCCTGGCTAAGATGACTAGTAATTTTAAAAAGATAATATTCGAAACTCCAGATATATTCAGAACTCCAAATTTTGATTATCCTAAATTTTGAGAATTATTCATAATTTAAAGGCAAAAAAAGTGTTTATACATGCTTGCTAGAGTGAAACTGAGTCTCCTAAGACTAAATGAGGTTCATAAATTGAAGAAAGTAATTTGTATAGTACAAATCTTGAATCTTTATTCTCAAAGGTATGACGACTAGTGTTCATGTGACTTGCTACAGAGCAATAAGGTGCAAGTGATATGAGTTTGACTAGTTCATATGTTTAATCACGAAGTGAGACCGTTTGGTTACTTAATTATGAACGTTTCACTGTTTTTATGTACTCTTTGAAGCAAATCTCGTTGAGTGAATATTCGGACATCCGGATATATTTAGAACTCCAGATTTTTAATCTTAAAATTTTAGAA
The DNA here is from genome assembly GCA_910589765.1 of Avena atlantica. Lineage (NCBI taxonomy): Eukaryota > Viridiplantae > Streptophyta > Magnoliopsida > Poales > Poaceae > Avena > Avena atlantica. The sequence goes on from OU342738.1 coordinate 186,853,106, forward strand.
TACTTCATAATTTAAAGGCGAAGAAATCCTAAGAGCAAATGAGGTTTACACATCGAAGAAAATATATAGCGTAGTCCTAAGGTGAAAATGTTTACACATGCTTGCTAGAGTCCTAAGAGAAAATGAAGTTCACACATCTAAAAAATATATGACGTAGTTCTAAGATGGTGTTTGCAAATGTTTACTAAAGTCCTAAGAGCATCTCTAACAGAGGTTGTAAAATGCGCCTACGCTAAAATAACTGCTATTTTAGCGCACGAGAGGCTCTAAATCACACTCCAGCGGACGCCCTATATGAGAAAGCTTGTTTCCGGGGCTGTACTTTAGCGTGCCTATTGAAGTGCTACTTTCGCGCTCTATTTTAGAGCTTCCGGTGAAACGGTAATATGTACGCACGTGCTAAAAATGGATCCAGCGCGCTTCAAATCGGTTTTACAGCGCCAAATTTTAGAGCTTCTGTTGAAGATGCTCTAAGAGAAAATGAGGTTCGCACATTTAAGAAAATATATGGCGTAGTACGTATATACATCAACGAGTGAAATTGAGTCTTAATAGCAAATGAGGTTCATACATCGAAGAGGATTAAAAGCAAATGAGGTGCGTGCTTGCTGCAGAGCAATAAGGTGCATCTGTTTTGAATTTGACTAATTTAAATGTTAGGTAAAGTGCACTAGAAATATTTGGAAGTGTGCATGAGAATAATCAGTAATATAATTAAACACTGGACAAGTTTTTACTAGTGCATGATCAGTAATATATAATTAAACATTATAATTTAAAGGAACTCCATATATAAATGAGATTAATATATATCCACTACCGGAGTAAAATTGTCTTACACATGCAAACGGTTAATAATTAACATATACAAAATGAAAAGGGACAGCAGGAGGAGGGACATGGAGACGCCTTAGTAGGGGCAAAAGCAGCAGGAGGAGCATGCATAGCCTACTTTAAGGGAAAATGTCAGTTTTGACATATTCCCGAAGAAATTTGTCATAGGCTGCGTGCCGCGGCAAGGTCTTCGGCTCATGCCTCCAGCCTCGTCCTTTGCCAACGCCCACCGCATGCTAGATCAAGCTGTCGATGTCCGAGTCGATGACTCTGTCACGGAATGGGCAAAATAGTCCCCCTTTGGTGGAAACGTATCTGCCCACGCCGCAACTTTCTCAGGACGTAGCGGCTCTTGTTGTCCCTAGAGTAAATGCTATAGTCGACATCATCAAACTTCTCCTGTAGATTTTTAAAAACATTATCAAGAATATATCATCTTACCAGCCTGCACTTCTTTTTCATGACAGATGAATAGGGCAACCTCTGACGTAGTACTTGATTTCTGGTGGAAATTCGGGTTCACACTTGTCTAAGAGGAAATCTACATGAACTTATTTCAGATACATGTTATTTCCAAAAAGGCTCTTCTCATCAAAATCAGAGTCCCCCTTGTGTTGAGGCCCTGATGCAACAACAAATCAATGTCTACCGTCTAAACGCATACACAATAGATGACTGCAATTTTGATGTTATTTTGATACCTCTAAACTCAATCCTCTCGGTGGGCTCTTCATCTGATGACTGGAAATCAAAACGACCAAAGGTAAAATAAAATATGTCATAGTTAGATAGCGCTATTGCATCGTCCCTGCAGGTTTTCATCTGTTAAATAGATAGATACAGCGAGCATCGTCATTGCAGGTTCCCATCTGTCAAGATGCAAGAAGACTAATGAAGTAACAAGTAAATTTATATTGATAGAACTGACAATTGTAGATTTTAGATTTATACAAGGGGAAAATAGTTGGGACTAATGTAGGCTGCCTGGGGAGGCTCTCCCGACTGAGCCATCGGGTCTTTGCGTCTCGGTAACCCTGAACCTTAAATTCGAGAAGCAAAATGGCAAATTCCATGGCAAAATTCCTCAATCGAAGCTACCGATTTAGGGTTTTGGGGGTTTAGTTTTCAAGCAAACCTATGTGGATGATGAAGGGTGTCCTCAGAGGCGAGGGAGAGTGTCTGCACTGCAGGATCGGAGGCGGTGGTGGTGGAGAGGCAGGAGACCGGAGGTGGCGGTGGTGGAGATGCAGGAGACCGGCGGCGGTGGACAATGGTCTGGACGGGCAGGAAAGAACAAAGTGGCACAGATCTGAAATGTTTGTCCAAATATTTTCAGATATTTCCCCCAAGTACTAGCCTTAGACGGTTTCAAGTGGAAGACGTCTCTAAGAACATCCGTTCTCCGAATATTTCATAATTTGCCGCCAAGAACTTCCCTGGCTAAGACGACTAGTAATTTGAAAAAAAGGTAATATTTGGAACTCCGGATATATTTGGAACTCCAGATTTTGATACATTTGAGAATTATTCATAATTTCAAGGGGAAAAAGGTGTTTATACATGCTTGCTAGAGTGAAATTGATATATTTGGAACTCTAAAATTTGAGAATTATTCATAATTTCAAGGGGGAAAAGGTGTTTATACATGCTTGCTAGAGTGAAATTGAGTCCCCTAAGATTAAATGAGGTTTATAAATTGAAAAAAAAATTCGCATAGTACAAACCTTGGATCTTTACCCTGAAAGGCATGACGACTAGTGTTCATGTGACTTGTTGGAGAGCAATAAGGTGCATGTGATATGAATTTGACTAGTTCAAATGGTTAATCATTAAGTGATACCATTTGGTTACTTAATTATGAATGTTTCACCAATATAACTTTTTCATGTACTCTTTGAAGGAAATCTCGTTGAGTGAATATTCGGACATCCGGATATATTCAGAACTCTGGATTTTGTTAATCTTAAAATTTTAGAATAATTCATAATTTAAAGGCAAAGGAATCTTAAGAGAAAATGAGGTTCACACATCAAAGAAAATATATGGCGTAGTCCTAAGGTGAAGGTGTTTACACATGTTTGCTAGAGTCCTAAGAGAAAATGAGGTTCACACATTTAGGAAAATATATGGCATAGTCCTAATATGAAGGTGTTTACACATGCTTGCTAGAGTCCTAAGAGCAAATGAGGTTTGCACATCTAAGAAAATATATGGGGTAGTACATATATCAATGAAAAAGTGAAATTGAGTCCTAAGAGCAAATGAGGTTCATACATCGAAGAGCATTAAGAGAAAATGAGGTTCATGCTTGTTGCAGAGTAATAAGGAGGATTTGTTTTGAATTTGACTAATTGAAATGTTAGGTAGAGTGCACTAGAAATATTTGGAAGTGTGCATGAGCATGATCAGTAATATAATTGAACACTAGGACAAGTTTGTATCAGTGCATGATCAATAATATATAATTGAACATTATAATTTAAAGGAAATCCATATATAAAGGAGATTAATATATATCCACCATCAGAGTGAAATTGTCTTACACATGCAACCGGTTAATAATTAACATATACAAAATAAGAAGGGGCAGCAGCAGGAGGGACACGGAGACGCCTTAGTATGGGCAGAAGCAGCAGGAGGAGGATGCATAGCCTACTCTAGGGGAAACATGCCAGTCCTGACATATTCCCGGAGGAATTTGCCATAGGCTGCGTGCCGTGCCAAGGTCTTCGGCTCGTGCCTCCAGTCTCGTCCTTTGCCAACGCCCATGCTGGATCAAGCTGTCGATGTCCGTGTCGATGCCTCCGCCATATAATGGGCGAAACAGTCTCCCCTATGGTGGAAACGTATCTACGCATGTCGCAACTTACTCAGCACGTAGCGGCTCTTGTTGTCCGTGGAGTACTTGCTATAGTCCACGTCATCAGAATCCTCCTGTAGATTTTTAAGAACATAACTTAGAACTCATACATATGTAAGATAATATTAAATTGATTGGATTAGAGTTATATGTAGAACAAAGTCTGCGTCCCCATATATTTCTTCAGGGATGGCATAAGAGAACCAAGTACACATTGCACAACCTATTGTTCTTGTACAGTGCCCCGGGTTCGCTAACTCACCCCTAGAAAATCTGACACCAATGTGTAGTGCCTCTCTTTTGGGGAAAATTTCAATCATTGACCATAATAAGATATATAGGAGAAACAATTCAAAGATCATATAGTTCATATGACAATAAATCAGGGGCCTCATAATTTTTCAAGAGATGAAGTTGGCGAACCAAGTACCAATTGCACAACCTATTGTTCTTGTACATTGCCCTGGGTTCGCTAACTCATCTATGAAAAAATCTGACACCAATGTGTACTGCCTTTTTTTTGGGGAAAATTTCAATCTTTGGCCACAATAAGATATATAGCAGAAACAATTCAAAGATCATATAGTTCATATGAGAATAAATCAGGGGCCTCATAATTTTTCCAGAGATGGAGTTTGGGAACCAAAGTACTAACATCACAACCTATATTTTTTGTGTAGCGGCCTCAGGTTCATTAACCCATCCCTAGAAAAACACACCAACAAATGTGTGTCACCCTGTAATCTTTTGGGGCAAATTTCAATCATCGGCCTTAGTGAGAAACTGAAATCTAATTTTCTATATCTAAATAGAAGACCCCCACTACATGATTTCTCTCAATATGCAAGCATGTCACCTCATCAAGGCCACCTAAGCAGATTTTCCTTTTGCCATGCATGCATTAGTGATCTTAATTTTGTCAATCCGTCCTGCCGTGTGTGCCCATGTAACCACACACCAATTTTCCCTATTAATGCAACATTGATTCACGCCTCATTAGAGCAACATTTAAAATCCCCTGATTAAGATCCCATTACCCCTTTCTCTTCCGGTAACTCATCCACTGATCACTACAAAAATCTGTTTCTTATTGATTGGTTCTTTCTCACCTTTTTAAGCCTAACTATATATGGAAGTGTTTATATGACATGACCACATAACTAACGATTCCCCTTCATGCCTCGAGCAGCCAACAACAGCAGCACGATGAATTTGCATACCTGTACCAACGATTGCGGCGATGGCTTCCTTGCTCAACCAATATTCTTGATTTTACATTTTCTCATTCTCTCATGATTTCTTTTGTAGGATGTATAAATTTTGAGAAGGGTTGCATCCAATATTAACCTGCTCGGCGTCGCCATGTCTGTTGTCTATGCCTGCCGGTCCAGCCCCTTTGTTCTTCATCCACCGTGGGATGGCTAACACCTCCACCCGCGTCTCCAACTAGGTTCACCCAAGCCTCGGCAAGTTTCTCCACAAGGTTCAACTGTGGCATTCATGCCTGGCCTTCACCTCTCCGCCCCTGTCAAATTTCTCAATCCCCAGATTCCCATGCCGAGATTGCAGGCAGTACACAACGATAAGGGGCACATATCCAGTGTCCGGACTCCGGAATCGTCATACTATTCAAATATTCTCCTCCAGGTGCGTTTCCTTGGGATAGAGAAAAAAGTCATATTGTTTCATATATGCAGCACATTAGCACTTGGATTGCAAATAGTTGTGGCATATGCACGAGAACAAAGAGATGAATGATCATGTGCTCTACACGAGTGGGATCACAATGCTTCTTGTGGTGCACCAAAATCAACGCTGGGTGGGCACTGAATTCTCTACTCTGGACACTGTATCATTGTACAGATAATACCTAACCATGATATTATTTTCTACAGCTCTGTTTTTAGTGTTTTTTGTGCCTTTCTTCCTTGAGAAGAAGATTTCTACATTGGTTAGTTTTGTTCGGTCCAACAAGCCTATTTCAAACAGTATGTCTTCAACATATATTATCTAACAGTCCCATTGTTCTACTTTGTATGGTGTCGTTTTTCGGGATTAAAATTTTCCGTGCTCACCCAGAATTATGGTTCCTTCTAGCCCTTTTCTAACGGTGGCATCTCTTCAAATTACCTGTTGTTGTTTGCCATGATTTGTTTGTTTTCAATTCTTTTCCTTTTTTTTTTGGAAATGGACGCTTTATTACTTAACAGTAAGTTTACACCCGGCCTCTGCATAACTAGGATGCACACAGCCGATCAACTACACAGTCTCAGACCAAGTCAACAAAAACAGGATTACAAAATAATGTAAATGAAAACACAGTTCTCCAAACTAGCTAAGGAAGATGTATCCGCAGCGCTTGCTGCCATCCATGCCGGGAGAAGATATCCCGCGCCGTATCCTCCAACCACCTACAACCCTCCGCAAACAATTCGCGGAACTCCATTCGTTGTAGAGAAGTCCATAATCGGAGGACAGCCGTAGCTCGATAGATAAACTGCAAGGGAGAAGATACAACATTATTAAAAATCTTGTCATTTCTACATAGCCAAAGCGACCAAATAATGGCAAGCGCTCCCACCCTAAATAAAGTCCCATATTTATCCTCAATCCCATCCATCCAGTTGCCAAATACATTGACTACCGATCGAGGAGGAGATAAACCAGAGGCTATTTGGATGATTGACCATATAGTACGAGAAAATTTACAATGGAAGAATAAATGGCGTATTGTCTCATTATGATGCAAAATACGCATTCAGTGCTACCATGCCAATTCCTCCTAACAAGAGTATCTTTTGTGAGAATCACCCCTTTACGGAGATACCAAGCGAATATCTTCGTTTTAAGGGGTATCCTCATCTTCCAAATTTTACTATTGTCATCGACTGGAATATTAGGTTGAATCAAAGCTCTATAAAATGAATCAACTGAAAATTTACCAATATGGAGTAATTTTCATTTGAATTCGTCCATTCCCTCAGATAGCTGTATCCTGTATAATCTCACTAAAAGATTATTCCAAGACACAAGTCTAGGACCTAAGAGACTTCTTCTGAAAGACACATTAGGAGGATTGGTTTCCATTACCTCAGCAAGAGTATCCCCTTTGTGCCTAACGATCGAGTATAGAGCTGGATATTGTTCACGAAGAGAATTTTGGCCAAGCCATTTATCTTCCCAGAACCTAATCTGTAAACCATCCTTAATATTAAAATTTCCAAACCGGAAGAAATACCTTTTGGAAGACATTAGCCCAGCCCAAAAGTGTGAGTCACCTGGTTTCCAAACCAGTTTAGACACCGCTTTTGAGCCAACATATTTCCTCCATAGAATGGTTTGCCATACCCCTTCTTCGATAAGAAGTTCGTATAACCATTTACCTAGTAATGCTGTGGTTTTGACTTTTAAATCATGTATGCCCAATCCACCATATTCTTTGGACCGGCAAACGACTTTGCTTTTGTATCAGCTCAAATACAAGGAGATGACTCCATTTGATAAGGATGATGTCCGTAATCAAAGGTCTATCATCTGTTCTCTAATTCTTATATATTGCACTAGAATTTTACATTTCACATATATTGTTGTATCGTCATCATCCACGGCAACACCATACTACTTATTGCATATGGACTCTACTATTTCTAAATGGACTCTACTATTACTTATCCGCAGCAGAAGCAGAAAATGTTGTAACACTTGGCAGATCGTATCCTATACCAGATTACTAAATGGACTCTACTATTTCAAATGACTTCTCATTTTCAAATACCAATGTGTTTGTTCGTGTTATAGATGTACGGGCATATTCTGATGAATAGAGAGGTCACCATGATAGCAAGTGGTTGTTGGTGTTACAGATCCCAGGGGATGTCATGATAAAAAGTGACAAGGATAGTCCTTTCTATATGATTTTTCAAATATCTATTCTTTGTTGCCAAATATTTTAGGATCAGCCTCCGGATGTGACAAATCCATAATAATCACTTAACAATGACATAGATATATTTTACAGAACTATTGATTTTCTTCTAATTATGCACACACTTTATATTATCTAAATTTAATTGGTTAACTCCTGCCATATGATTTTAGGTTTCTTGCCAGAACCATAAACCGATTCATATCCTTGGATTCAAGATAATTCATGCTATTATTTGTATATATATGAAAAATATCTTATATTCCCGCATCATCGCGCGGGGTATCCACTAGTTTTTATTATACACTGTGAATGCATGCAATAACAATGCAAAGATAATATAGTTTATTGGAATGTAGAATAAATTCGGGGGCCTCATAAGTTTTTTCAGAGACGGAGTAATTGAACCAAAGTACGAACAACACAACCTATATTGTTTGTGTATATTGCTCCAAGTTCACTTACTCGTACCTAAAAAAGGACACCAACTAATTGTGTCACCACCCCTGCAATATTTTGGGGCAAATTTCAATCATCGGCCTCAGTGAGAAACTAATATATAATTCTTATACACTATGAATGCATGAAATGACAATTTAAAGATCATAGTTCATATGAATGTAAAATAAATCTGGGGTGTTTCTTCACAGACGGTGTCAGCTAACCAAAGTACCATTAGCACAACCTATATTGTATTTGTATATATTGGCTCAGGTTTATTGACCCGTCCCTAAAAAAAGGACACCAACGAAATGTGTGTCACCCGGCCCCTTCAAACTTTTGGGGAAAATTTGAATCATCAACCTAATAATGAATGCAACAAAATTTCAAAGATGATAGTTCAAATGTGTAGAATAGATCTGGGGCCTCATAAGTTTTTTAGAGATGATGTTAGCGAACCAAAGTACCAATTGCACAATTTATATTGTTGTACACATTGCCTCAGGTTCACTAACACCATCCTTTAAAAAATCTGACATCATATATGTGTCTCCTCTTGCACTCCTTTGGTTTAAAATTGAATCATTGGCCTCAATAAGTAATACAAATATAATGGTATATGCTTGTTGTGTACCGAAATCAACACTCATCTAGCAATCCCTAAAACCCATAAAATCAAATGTTACAGATCAATTAAATTTATAGCACAAGCCGTGTATGAACAACAACAAGAGCCAAGTAAATGTAAATTTACTAGCTACCAGATGAAAAGATCTAATCAAATCTCCAAAACAATCGACCCCTTCAAACATTTATATTCCCTACATCAAGACCAAAAGAATCTATAAACGATTGAGCAAATCCTACGTATGAACAGTGAAATCTACGACTGCGACTAGAGAATCTAGCGAAGTAGTACCTCAGCCTCCTCATCGGAGACCTCCTCCTCGAACTCGTCGTTCTCCACGATTGCGTCGAGGAGTTCTTGGTGGAGGATGGGGTCTTTGATGTAGATCACCTGCCAGTTGCCTCCTCCCACCCCTCCTCCAGATCTTCCACTGGCACCACGACGTTGTTGGCCACCTCCTGCTCGACGGCAACGGAGACCGTTGGCAACGACCGAGCCATGTGCTGCTGCGCCTCCAACTGTCTTCACCTCCGGCTCGTCTCCACACGTATGCTTCATGGCATAGCTAAGAGGAGGGCGATGGTGCAAGCGAAGGAGCTTCGGAGCGCACGGAAGGTGCAAATTATTGTTTTGTGACTAGACATATTGGGGGGAAATGACACGAGCTCGTGGAATAAGAAGACCGAGAGGGTTTATATACGCGGGACCATTCGTAGTCCTTGAGTGGACACGTGTGAGTGTGGACTCGTGTGGGTGGGTGCTAGCACGATCTCCCCTTTCTAATTGCATTAACAACACGCACACGCTACCTTGGAAATGTGCACGGCGCGAGTTTTTGAGGAGGGCGGCATAATGGCCCGCCTCAATAGAATCCTAGAGACGATTAATATTTCTCAACGGCTGCGGTTGAGTGATCTAGGGAGACGGACAATAATTGCTATCGTCTCAGGTTCCATTTAGAGGAATTTTGTTTTAACGAGCGGATGAGGGGGTAGTCATACTACAGACGGTGCAGATTAACAACTGTTTGAGGTCAAAGTTAGAGGCGGTCAAACAATTACGACAGCCTGAGGGTCATGAATACAACCAGTGGATTGTATTTTTAGGGTAAACCGGCTCTAGGCACAGTCTCTAAGTAGCGAGTTTATACTACTGTTCTCATATACATGAGAATATGATGCTACCGAAATCAGATGTGTTTGTTACTGTTAGGAATGATGGACCTATCATGGACGAGAGGGACAAGCATTGGAGCATGATTATGCATGGAGATGGCAGCAAGCATGTGAGGATTGAAGAGGACGCCATGAGTGGAGATTTTAGAACTTTGAAGCCACCATAATAAAGATTGAAGTCTTGGACAAAATATTTAAGAATATTACTTGATAGATTCGTCCATAGCTTTATATGGTGTTGTGTCACCTTTATTTTGAGCTAGGCCCATGTTATTTTCGTAGGAATTTAAATAGCCACCTTTTAGAGTCTGTATTTAAGGGGAAAAGGAATTCTAGGGTTGAATTCGGCCACCACATCTATGGCTGGCCGAAACCCCACCTTTTCCTCCTTAAATAATCCCTATAGCCATCACTTTAGATTTGGATTTTTGTTTACTCTAAAATTTAGACATTATTGCAACTTCGCCAAGGTTCTAGTGTCGCATAGGCCGCTTGTACTTTAAACCTATACAGGTTCCCACCTTTTCAATAAAGCTTTCATCTTAATTCGCAATATCTTGATTGCAATATTAGTTCTTACTTGTTCTCAATTTTAGGTAGGAATTAAGACATTCGTTGGTCAGGCTGATCGTGCTTCTGCAAGATCGGTAACCTTGATGACCCACAAGTATAGGGGGTGTATCGTAGTACTTTCGATAAATAGGAGTGTCGATCCCAACGAGGAGCAGAAGGTGTTGACTAGTGGTAAGGAGAAGGAAATCTCCGTCAATACTTAGCAAACGGATTTTTAGTGGTTTTCTGATAAAGCAACAAAACAAAGTGCAAGTAATAAAGAACAAACGCATCAAGTGGCCCAATCCTTTCTTAGCAAAAGATAAGCCGGTGGAAATACTTATAAGGACCAAACGTTCTCGAGGACACATGGGAATTCTGTCAAATGCTTTTGCTTCATATAGCTGAGTACTCTTGTTTGGTGTTGTAAGTGTTGTGTGGGTGAACCTGTGCTAATGTACCGACCTTACTTGTACCAATACATACTTGTGATTAAACCCCTGCAAGCATCCGCAACTATAGGAAAGTAATTAAGATAAAAACCTAACCACGGGCTTAAACTCTAAGATCCTATGCTCCCTTGTGCAAAGGTGTCCTAACGGGGGTTCAGGTTTCTGTCACTCCGGCAACCCCACAATTAGTAGCCAAATACACAATGCATTCCCCTAGGCCCATAAATGGTGAAGTATCATGTATTCGATGTTCACATGACACCAATAGAAGAATAACACCACAACTTAAATACTAAACCATTGAATAATAACTCAACACAAATCCACTAATAACAACATGACTTCTCCCATGTCCTCAAGAACTAAACGAACTAATCACGAGACATCATATGGATCAAGATCAAAGATGATATGATAATGGATAACAATCTAAACATAAACAATAATCCAATGGTTCCACTCACAAGCATCAACTACAATAGTAATCAACACCGGGAAAGTTTCCCCTAATAACTAAAGCAATATCCAACACAATTGTTACAGCAGGACGGAGTGGTGATGATGGTGTGTGGCATCCCGCAAAACCACTACTAGAAAACCGCGTTGTTTTTGTGCATTGCATCATCATGACCGCATGCTCATGTCATCATGCCACATTGCATTTGAGCATCGTCATCATCTTGCATTTGTTCGCATAAAACTATTTTCGGAAAAACCTAATTTGTTTTCTAAACGCCCCGTCTTTATTCAAACGCAAAACCCGGGTCTCCGGATTATTTTGTTTTGTTTGCTATCGGTTTGCAAAAGTCTGTTTGAAATAAATAAATTAATTAATTATTTTTAGTGGGGCAGTCGAACGGGCCGATTCGACCCAGTCGACCACCCCGGAATAAAATCGGTCCACCTAAACCAGCCCACCCGAATTCTAAAACTACCTAGTCCTAATCTACCCACCACTCACAGCTCGCCACCTCACCCCTGGCCCCAATCCCTACCCACCCCGCCACCTCATCAATCCACCACTCCCCCCTCTCTCTTTCACACCCAGTCCTATCTACCCCCCTCTCCCTTACACCTGGGCCCCACCCACGCCTGGCCCCATCCCGCAGTCCTCCCTCTCTCTCCCCTGGTCAACCCTCTCCTCCCCCTGGCCCCCACACGCCAGCCCCACCCCCACTCAGCCACCCCCTGGACCCGGTCCACCCCCACCTGCCGCTGTCCCTCGGCCCCACTCCCGACCCCACTCCTCCGCGCCCCCACGCGTCCCCCCCACGCGCCCCCCCGCCTCCACGGCCCCCGCTCGCTCCCCTTCCTCTCTCTTCTTCCTCCTCTAGCCGCGCCCCGACCCCGCCCCCTTCTCCCACAGCTCCGGCTGCGCCTCCCGCCTCCTCTAGCGCGCCCTCCGGCCTCCACCGACCCCGCGCCCGCCGCTCGCCCAGCTCCGGCCGAGCGCCGCCCCCTCGCCGGCTTCTCCTCCGCGGCCGCCGCCTCCCTCGCGTCCTCACCCGCCTCCGCCGCTCGCCCCTAGGCCCCGCCTCGCCGGCCACCGCCTCTGCCCTCCCGCGTTCCCGGCCGCCGCCCTCCTCCGTGCTCGTGGCCTCCGTCTCTCAAGCACTCCGCCCCGCCGCCGTTTCTCCTCCTCGGCACCGGCGCTCCTACGGCCGCGCCGTCAAGCCGCCTCCCGCGCCGCCGACCGCCTCCGTTTCCCCTCCGTCGCCCGGACCCGCCAGCTCGCCGCCCCACCGTGTTCCTCCCCTCCCCCTCGAGCCCGCGGCCGAGCACCACCCGCGTCGCCTTCCTCTTGGCCTGCCCGCCCCGACCGCCGCCCGCCGCCCGCGCCCCGACGCCCGGCTTCCTCCGTCCTCTGCCCCTCTCCGGCGAGCCCCGCTCCCCGTCCGGCCTCCCTGCTGCAGGACGCCGCCGGTCTGCGTCTGGTGCCTCCCGCACGTCTCCCTGCGAACGTCTCCTCCTGCCGGCTCGCCAGGCCGCACCGCCCTCGTCCTGCCGGTCGCGTCCCTTGCGTGGCCTCGCGTCCGGGCCCCGTTGGCGGCGACAGTTGTGCAGAACCCGAGCAAGGTGTACAGCAGCGCGTCACAGGGTATGTCCTTGACCGAGGATGTACAGGATCCGTGTTGCGCCAAGAGCTATCACGCCGAGGACCCGCGTTACCCGAAGACACCTAGGCAACAGACCAAGTGCATCGTCAACAACCGGAGTCGACGACCCGAAGATTCCCCTTGGAATGCCAAGTTCGGCTAACGACAAGACCGACACGAGTCGAGACCCGGAAACTATGCGAGACCATCGACGCCACGCCCGAGTCCGGCACCGACACCCGACAACCTCAACATATGACGCCAAGGTCTTCTCCTCGGAACGACGAGTGCTCCTTCCTGGCTTCGAAGCCCGACCCCCGTGGACCGACATGATCTCCTTCACGGATACGACAAGTACTCCCTCGAGGACGCCGAGTACTTCACCCCGGACACCGAGACCTTGGACGACAAGTTCTCCTTCCCGGAAGCATTGACGCTCGTGCAAGAAGAACTACTCCCCGATCCGAAGACCCTAAATCCCGGAGTCCGAGACCGACCCCGTCGAACCCTGAGACCGAACCCCGAACCCCGGAACCAAGATCGTCGAACCCTAATGTGTGACCCTTTCTCGAGCCCTATTTTATAAATGTAAAATATCAAATTGTTGCATATTAATAATCATTCTTGTCGCATATTAAATTGTTCATGCATGCATATTGTCATGTGGTTTGGGGGCCTTATGCCGATTCACCTTATAATTAAATATGGGGCCCATATGCGGGCAAATCTAGTCTTATATTGGCCTCATTTAAATTGGTGTAGCGAACCGGTGCTATCTTTTGTCTTGATAATGCAACATTTAAAATGCGGGGTATCTAAACAACTAGAACCATATATTAATTGTCGGGACCCCGGTTCCGCTTAATATGACCTAATTGCATCGCATCTTTGCCATGTCATCAATCATACATGCATCATGCCCGATTTTCTACCGTAGTATTAAATAGTCCAACCGGTGTTTCTTCTAGTGCTTTGCTTCCTCACGGATTAGGCCGATGAGTTGATGCGAGTGTCGACCCGATCTTCGGATGCACCTTCGGCAATGTTTTTCAGGCGAGCACCTCCCCCTTTCTACCTATCTTATTTTATAGTCTTTATTCCCTCCTGTTGATCTATTGCTATCTGTGTTGCGATGCTCTAGTTTTCGTACCCGTGATTTCCCCTTCCAGCCTTATATTGCCTTGGACACCTCCTATTACCTGTTGTTTGGTAGATAGTTGGACCTGCGCGTCGTAGTCGCTTGCTCAAGTGTTGTTGTGTGTCGTCAAGTGCCACAGTTGTTGGAGTATTGCCGCCTGTTTGATGTTGGAGATGATCATGGTTTTACTTATCGTTCACTTTAATTACTGTTTAACAACTAAAATTGAAGTAAGTAAGCAGAGGCACAGGTGGGCAATAGATGTTATTTGGTTGTTAACCGTCCACTTGTGTCCCGTAGGACCCCGAGTACTTGATACCTGTTCCTTGAATATTCGCGCTATCCACATCCGGGAGGATTATGGGACCCCCCTGAGCCAGAGCTTGATTCATACTTATTTCCTGGGGCCACAAACTAGTTTGAGGTTTTATTTACGATCCTGTACTTATGCCATGCTACTGCTTTATTTACGATTGTGCGAGGAGCACACTGTACTGTTTAGGATTGTGACCCGTTTACGCGGTATCGACAAGCCCAGTTTTGGGTTCCCAGTCGCTTACAGCCGGCCCCATAAACCTTGAGTCCGTCTCGGAGTCAGCTAGCTTCGTTGCGGGTGTACTCAACGGGGTGGCCCCCGGAAATATTTCTGAATCTGGTGATTGCTTTGTCGTGAAGGCCTCGTTGGGTTTTGATTTGGTTTTTCCAAGGTTGATCGAGTGTGTGTTGCTATTGGTGCACCCCGGCCGGGTAAAACTTTCTGAAAGCCGTGTCCGCGGTTATGGACGACTTGGAGCACAGTATCTCGATCATAGACAACTATAACTAAAGTAGTGCTATAAATTTGACTTTATAATGACTAGTAAATAGCTTCACTATAATGGAATGGCTAAATAAAAAAATGCCAACAATTGTTTTCTTGAGTTGTCGCTTGCGGCTATTGTATCTGACTAGTAAGTATTGCAACTATAACGGAATGGCTAAATAAAAGTACCAACAACTGCTGGGTATTTGGGATATCTCATGCTAATTGTATCTGACTAGTAAGTGTCGCAACTACAACGGAATGGTTACCTAAAATGGCCCACTGCTTATTTTATCAGGATGATTATCTACACCTGACTAGTAAGTGCTGCAACGATAACTGAATAAATAAGACTGCCAACTGTGTGAGTTCCTCGGTGGACTTCCTCGATTGGTCTCGAGGGGGGAAACACCAGGATGGATTTGTTTGGTGTTAGATTCAGGTTGGTTCCAATTAGGTCTCTCTTACCCCTCTCTGATAGCCGCCAGTTGTATCGAGTCTCTATAGGGTGTTTAGTGCATGCTGCGCTGCCGCTTCAGTCCACCATACCTATGTAGGCGAGGACCGCCGAATTCTAGCCTCGCCGTGTACTGGCCTCAGTACTGACGCTCCTCTTTTTCCTTTGCCCTTTGTCGGCACCCCTTTTGTTTAAGCAGGTTTGAGATCGACGTCGTTAGCAGGGTTACCCTTCCGGCTTGGCCTGGGCAGGGTTATGGACGCCATTGGTTATTCTCCAGGGCTCTTAGCCCCATTTGCCTCTTGTCCGTAGTCGGACGCTCTACCATTTTCAAGGTGATTTGGATCTTTGTACCGTATATCTGTATTCTTGACTCTTTGAGTCGCTGTTGTATATATATCTGTTCTGTGGGTCCCATCGAGGACTGTTGTGTAATGTTATTACTTCGTTTTCCACCCGCACGAAAGTGCCTGGTGGGCACCTTTGAATCGTTTCTATGCGGGTTTGGCGGGTTTCGCTAAAACTTGCATAGGGCCGATTCTGAGGGTGTTACATGGTGCTGGTGGAGATGATGGTGTGGATGATGATGATGATCCTGATGAATCCTAGCTTGATGACGGTGTGGATGGCGACGATCTCCCCTCTCCGGTAAGGAATTTCCCCGGCAGAAATCTGTCTGCCGGAGAGATCTTTCTCTCTCGGTGTTTTCTGCCCGTAGAGGAGGCGGAAATGTATCTGTGGTCGCTCCCCTGGTGTTAGGGTTTCCTGAGGAAGATATAGGCGAGAGGGCGGAGTCGGGAGCCGGCCAGGTGGGCCACACCTGCCCTAGGCACGGAGCAAGGTAGGCCCGCGCCTAGGGGGGTGTGGGCCCCCTGTGTCCCTTCTTCACCTCCCCTTCTAGCTTCCTCTGTCTTCCGGGGAAATATAATTTTTCCATATTTTTTTGGTATTTTTCTAATATTCATGAAATTGCATCAAAACACCTCCTTTTCCATCAGAATCTTGACTCTGGCAATCCATCCTCCAAGAATCATCCAACATGCAAAAACAGTAGAAAAGACATAAGTATTACCTCATAATAATACATATATCAATGAATAGAGACAAATAATGATATAGAATGGTGATGCAAATTGGACGTATAAAACCTCCAGGAGATTGGCCTAGCGATTGCATTGGCGCTTGTGCTCGCATGTGTAGTCAGATCATCAAGTCCGAACTCCACCCAAATCGACTATCACCATCTCATCAAAAGATCAAACACCTTTTCCCTATCAAGTGGTATAAGATTTCAGGTTGCTCGGTGATATTTACTATTGTCGTAGTATAGATTTGTTTTACCTATAACCCATGAAAAAGCCAAAAACATAGTTAGAGTTAGATCTATCCCATCACCAAATCTCCGCCTTGCATTATCTTTTCAGTTTTTGCATCGTTGAATTTGTGTCTACATCGTTGCATCGAGTTGCTAGTCTTAGTGTCTCATCCCTTAGAATTTCAAGTTCTGGTGTAACATCCCAATATTTTTCTAAATTTTGGAATGTTAAAATAAATAAAATAAATTGAATTGTTTGATCTTTTTGAAACTTTGTATGAAGAGAAACTTTTGAGGATTTGTTTAAAATTTTCATAAACCGCATTAAAAGAATGGATGAACATGAATATCCAAAATAAAATATTGGCTCTGAAACTTTTCTACAAATCCAATATGTTTACCTTGCATTCCCGAAGATTTTTTTATATATTTTCCAAACACTGTTTCATTTTCACAAGAGCGGAAATAACATGACATTTCTAATTATAAGAAACACTTTCAAAATATTCCAACTGGCGTTATTTGAAATTTTTATTTGCTTTTGAAATATTTTGTAGACAATTTCGAATCCAAATAAAATGAACCGAGAGAAGATAAAATGACTTCTTTAAAATATCGGGTTGGAAATTTCCTACATAACATTCTTGTGCCGTTTAGGGTTCAAAAATATTTTGGAAATAATTTCAACGATAGAGCTATTTTCATAAATTAAATAGAGCCATAACAAAGTTTATAAACTCGTATATTTATTTTGAAATAGAACTTGGGCTGAGAATATAATTTTCATAGCCTCTATAATTATTTTGGTTTGTATTATAAGTTTTGAAATTTTGGAAGTGGTTTGAGAGCATGAAGTCACATTCGATTTGCTGTGTCAAACAAAATAATAATAATAAATAAGAAACAAAAGCGAACCATACCTGACTACCTGACCGGTCGAGTGCTGGGCATGCACGATCGTATACACCAGATCAACCCAAATAATCCACCCGACCAGTACCTTTCTCCTAATTGTTTTTATTCCTTCCTCTCTCACGCCGACATCTAAGGCCCAGCTCGTGTTCAATCTACAGCATGAGTTTGAGCCCGAGACGTTCTCTGCCGTATCAAAACCATGCGCTAGTATTCCACCGGAATCGCTCGTATTTCTTGCCCCCGCGGCCAGTGGTGAACCTTAGAGAGAAATTAAGGGGGGACAAAATGCTGATTAAAACCATTTAATAGCTATAACTATTCTTAATTATCATTAATTTAGTCTTAATAACACTATTAATTAGAGAATTTGCACCAATGTTAGGGGGGCCATGGCCCAGTTTGACCGCCAAAGCCCTCGGCCACGAAATCATGTCCATAAATACCACCTCCTCCTCTGGTTCCTTTTTTTTGAAAATCGATCTACTTTCGAGGCCGTACACCACAAAACAGATCTCTCCGGAGTTAGTTCTGCCGCCGAAGCCTTGAAAAGGAGGTTTTCGTCGCATGAGTCCTGGGGCGAGTTGTCCATGTCGCCGGAAGATCGTCGGAAAACCGCAGTTTCAGTCGACCACGGTCGCCTCTAACGCAAGACGCTGCGAAGGACTGCCTTCGATCACCCGGTCGTCCCCGTCGTCCACACCACGCACACACGTTTCTTTTTTCTCCATAGCTTCTACCACACTCTTCTAGGTATTCCTCCTGATCTTTTGCCCATGTCCAGGAACCAGGAACGACAGAGCAGGCCGCACTACATTGCCGGAGTTCTTTGGAGCTACTGCACTCTCGGCCATGCCCCTGCTAGATGCCTTGCCGTGAGTGGCCAACACTTCGCCCGTCGCTGCGTTCGTAGAATTCGGAAGAGCACTAGGAGCATGTCTTCCTCCATGCTGAGCTAGCTACGTTTTCCTTGTCACCGATGTCTCACAGCCGATAACACCGTTAACGCCTCATGTAGTATTTCCTATTTTTTTTTCTTCGCATGTGCCCGCATAGTAACTGCCTAGGTCCGATGACATAATTATTTTCAACGTTATCACCGACCGCCTCTAATGATCTTTGAACTTTAAAATTGCATATCAATCTACGGGTCGAAATCTGGTGATTCTTTGCATTAGATTTGTAACTAAATTTTATACCAAGTGGTACCTGAATTTATAATTCAAAATTTCTCGTTAAGTATTTTAAATTTAAATCTTGTTCGTTTAATCTACCCTGTATAGTGTATATTAGATCATTTCAGTGGATATTAGATTAATTCAGTGGTACGTTTTAGATCATTAGATTTAGGTTTCATGTTCACTGTTAGCCATTTAATAGATACGGTACCGACGAATACCACCGTCCTACTTGTCCAAGCCGTAGTAGCAAGAACCATGCCAATTAGAAGTTGGAGCTTCCTATGCCGCACGATTTTATTTTGATCCAACGCCCCACGTTGCGCGGTTCATCCAAACCGGTACGCGCTAATGAGAACGTGACACGTGGCCCAGTCTGTTTTATAAAAACTAGAATATAATCTATTAGATGTTGATTTTGTAAATTACATAACTTTAAATCTACACATCCAAATTTTGCAAATTTTATATCAATGGAATCAGCAAAACAAACTCTACCCAACCATGCACTTTGTTTAATGAATTGCTTCTGGAAACTTAGTTGTTTTTGCAGAAACTTGTGTAGGTATATTTTGAATATAAATATTATTCTAGCAATATTTTTAGGGAAAAATCTTTGGCAAATGGATTGTTTTGAACCTACTGACCATAGAAACCACTTTTCCAAAATAAAACAATCTGTGGCATGCTTACATGCATTTCTTTGTTTTTATTATTCTATGTGATGATTGCTTGAATGGTAGATTGAATATTTGCTTGCTTGATTGAACTGTAGTGCAATTTGAAGAGTGTGACTATTGCAAGATCAGGGAGTGAACTTATGTCCTCTACCAAAAAGGCAAGTGATGCTTCATACTTTTGTCCCATTATTTTCACTATGCATTAGTGATATTTCTAAGTAGGACTTGCATGAAATTTTTGCTAAGTGTAAACTATGCCTTGGGAAATCCTAGGAGATAAAACCTTAGTAGAAATTTCCGAAGTTAAGATTCCTACTACCATCATGCTTAGCTTAGCTAGTAGAAAACAAGGGTGGATTATATTCATGCTATGGAATATTTCTAAGTCAAGGACTTATGTTTTTGTTTAATAAAACAACTAAGTGAATGAATCACCTGGGTGGAATGGAAGGAATGGTTTGTGTTGAGTGGTTACACAAGGCCCATTTCTATGGTTTACCTTGTGTATCTCACTTGTGGATGGCCACCCAGGAACAAAGAGATTTGAGATGTCAAATGTTGAGAAGCTTCAAGTGCAGCCACTTGGTATTATGGGCTCTGCCTGGATCATATAGGTTGCAATAACTTAGCCAAATGGACAGTTGGTGGTAGGGGTTTGATAGGTTGGAGCGCGTCCATTCTGGTCTAAGGGAAGGCTTCTGAAAGATCTTGTCTTGGTGAAACCAAGTCTTGTGGGGAAAGTGCACCACCTCTACAGAGTGTAAAAATCTAAGTACTTAGCCATGTCCCTGGCAAAGGACAATTTGAGCATCAAGACATGGAAGCTATCAAGAATCTCCTCATCCCAATTTCTAAGTTAAAAACTTGTGGTTGAACAAGGGTGAAGGTTCACCAATTTCTATTGGTGGTTCCTTGGGTGATTTTGACAAGCAAAAACTTAGTGTTTCAAATGATAAGGAAAATCTATTTTGAGCAAAGCAAGCCTAAACTCCACCTAGCCAAATGCATATAGATGATAGACTCCACTATACTACCATAGTATCACTTGCCAATACAATTCAAATGTATTGACCCTTGTGGCTGTAACTTATTATGTTGCAGGTTTGTTTGATGTTAGTGAAGTGTGTTGATTAGGATTACAATTCTACAACCAACATGTTTGCCTGTGGCAAAAATAAGATGAAGGACTCCATGCTATAGTTATTTCTGCTGCATTGTAATGAGATAGCCAAATGAGTTATGTAAGATGTAATGAATTATTTTATTCCTGGTTATGAAGTTGTAATATGACCTTTGTTTCTTGATATTACATCTTAACTGTGGATTCTAGCTATTGTTCCAGGGACTAGCATTGTAAACACAGGGATCTCTACCTTATTAAAGGTTGGGACCTCTACAGATGGTATCAGAGCACTGTGTTGCCTGTAGGATTGTAACCCTAGTATTGGACAAAACCCCTTAGAAAAATAGGAGTTGTATTTGTTCAAAATTATTTACAAACAATCTTGTAAACCCTTTCCTTAACCTTTTTGGTTTTAATTCTACATCTCTTCTTTTTCAACTTGATGGACAAAGCCTCCACCATGAGCAAATACTTCAACATGAGCAAAGGATTTCACCAACTCAAATGACTTCAACATCATCAAGGACTTCAACTTTATTTTCACCAAGGACTTCAACTTCGGTATCACTAATGACTACAAGTGAGACAAGAAATATTACTCAAGACTTGAAGACTAAAGAAACACAACTTAGAAGGAACCATCATCACCTTTGAAGTTTTGTGACCAAGACACAAGAATTTTCCTAAGGAAACCATGATCTCATTTAAGAAGAAACAACAAAGAAGCATGGAATGATCTCAAGTAAACCATATAGTTGGACCACCATATTTAGTTTAGATCAAACCCACCAACTTATGTGGTGTAGCAAAAATATTTTGTTGCCTAAAAAATGTGCTTGAAACTTGTTGTTTGAGTGGAATGTTTGTTTGTGATTGCTTGCACATCGCTTGTGTGAATTGTGATGTGTGTGATTAGAATTCTTCCTTTAGAAGTATTTGCCTACTCTAATCCCAATCCAACCCAAAAAGATGACTTTCCCAAGAGACTCCAACATCAAGAATGGTGACAACAACAACCAAGAGATGCACATGAGAGAATAACTACTAGCAAACCAAACCCAGTTGAATCAGTTGACAACTCAGTTTTTAGCCAACAACAATGAGTTAGACCCAACCATGCAAAAGTTTTTGGAAATCCAATCCCAATTGTTGCAAAGGATGACCAATCAAATGATCAACATGAGAGACAACCTTTCCCAAGGAGATTGTGACAACAACGATGTCAAGGATGATATTATAGAAGGAACTCAAGCTTGCAATATTTGTGGAGACATAGAACACACTTACAAAGAGCATGTGGACCAATTCCCTAATTGTGAAGAGAAACATCGAACTAAACAATGCCACACATCTCAAGTGACTTGTTTCCTATCTGAAGGAAATGATCATGTCCCTAACCAATGCCCCATCTATCCTATAGTTCAACAAATGAAACAAGATGGAATGCCTCAAATGTTTGGAAACCTCCATAAGGGAACAACTTCTACCATGGAGGATGAAGGCAAAGTCAGAACCATGCATCATAAGGCCAAATCCAAAGTGACCACAAAGTGTTGCCACTCTTTTAGAGAAGAAGGTCATATCTCTAGTGGCTGCCCCAAGAAGAGAGAATGATTTCCCACCTTTGAGGTGAAATATGAAGAGCATGAACTAGAAGAACTCCTAGCTTTGGAGAGACCCAAGAAGAAGAAATGCCCCAACCTTAGCAAGAAACACAATAGCCAAGTGCAATATTTCAATTGCAAAGAGATGGGACAGTATGCATCACATTGTCCAGAAAAGAAGAACCAAGGAAACAAACAAGAGGCAATGATACCAAAGAACAAGAAGGATATTAGCCAATTAATGTGTTTCAAATGCAAAGAGCTAGGCCATTATGCAAGCAACTGTCCAGAGAAGTTACACCAAGACCCCAAGTAAGCCAAGATGTAATCTAGACAAAAATCTTTTAAGGGTGGTAGTACCCTAGTTGTTTTGAACCAACTTGTAACCTCTAGCCTTCCCAAATCTCGAGGACGAGATTTATTTTAAGGGTGGTAGTCTGTAACATCCCAATATTTTTCTAAATTTTGGAATGTTAAAATAAATAAAATAAATTGAATTGTTTGATCTTTTTGAAACTTTGTATGAAGAGAAACTTTTGAGGATTTGTTTAAAATTTTCATAAACCGCATTAAAATAATGGATTAACATGAATATCCAAAATAAAATATTGGCTCTGAAACTTTTCTACAAATCCAATATGTTTACCTTGCATTCCCGAAGATTTTTTTTATATATTTTCCAAACACTGTTTCATTTTCACAAGAGCGGAAATAACATGACATTTCTAATTATAAGAAACACTTTCAAAATATTCCAACTGGCGTTATTTGAAATTTTTATTTGCTTTTGAAATATTTTGTAGACAATTTCGAATCCAAATAAAATGAACCGAGAGAAGATAAAATGACTTCTTTAAAATATCGGGTTGGAAATTTCCTACATAACATTCTTGTGCCGTTTAGGGTTCAAAAATATTTTGGAAATAATTTCAACGATAGAGCTATTTTCATAAATTAAATAGAGCCATAACAAAGTTTATAAACTCGTATATTTATTTTGAAATAGAACTTGGGCTGAGAATATAATTTTCATAGCCTCTACAATTATTTTGGTTTGTATTATAAGTTTTGAAATTTTGGAAGTGGTTTGAGAGCATGAAGTCACATTCGATTTGCTGTGTCAAACAAAATAATAATAATAAATAAGAAACAAAAGCGAACCATACTTGACTACCTGACCGGTCGAGTGCTGGGCATGCACGATCGTATACACAAGATCAACCCAAATAATCCACCCGACCAGTACCTATCTCCTAATTGTTTTTATTCCTTCCTCTCTCACGCCGACATCTAAGGCCCAGCTCGTGTTCAATCTACAGCATGAGTTTGAGCCCGAGACGTTCTCTGCCGTATCAAAACCATGCGCCAGAATTCCACCGGAATCGCTCGTATTTCTTGCCCCCGCGGCCAGTGGTGAACCTTAGAGAGAAATTAAGGGGGGACAAAATGCTGATTAAAACCATTTAATAGCTATAACTATTCTTAATTATCATTAATTTAGTCTTAATAACACTATTAATTAGAGAATTTGCACCAATGTTAGGGGGGCCATGGCCCAGTTTGACCGCCACTGCCCTTGGCCACGAAATCATGCCCATAAATACCACCTCCTCCTCTGGTTCCTTTTTTTTTGAAAATCGATCTACTTTCGAGGCCGTACACCACAAAACAGATCTCTCCGGAGTTAGGTCTGCCGCCGAAGCCTTGAAAAGGAGGTTTTCGTCGCATGAGTCCTGGGGCGAGTTGTCCATGTCGCCGGAAGATCGTCGGAAAACCGCAGTTTCAGTCGACCACAGTCGCCTCTCATGCAAGACGCTGCGAAGGACTGCCTTCGATCACCCGGTCGTCCCCGTCGTCCACACCACGCACACACGTTTCTTTTTTCTCCATAGCTTCTACCATACTCTTCTAGGTATTCCTCCTGATCTTTTGCCCATGTCCAGGAACCAGGAACGACAAAGCAGGCCGCACTACATTGCCGGAGTTCTTTGGAGCTACTGCACTCTCGGCCAAGCCCCTGCTAGATGCCTTGCCGTGAGTGGCCAACACTTCGCCCGTCGTTGCGTTCGTAGAATTCGGAAGAGCACTAGGAGCATGTCTTCCTCCATGCTGAGCTAGCTACGTTTTCCTTGTCACCGATGTCTCATAGCCGGTAACACCGTCAACGCCTCATGCAGTATTTCCTATTTTTTTTCTTCGCATGTGCCCGCATAGTAACTGCCTAGGTCCGATGACATAATTCTTTTCAACGTTATCACCGACCGCCTCTAATGATCTTTGAACTTTAAAATTGCATATCAATCTACGGGTCGAAATCTGGTGATTCTTTGCATTAGATTTGTAACTAAATTTTGTACCAAGTGGTACCTGAATTTATAATTCAAAATTCCTCGTTAAGTATTTTAAATTTAAATCTTGTTCGTTTAATCTACCCTGTATAGTGTATATTAGATCATTTCAGTGGATATTAGATTAATTCAGTGGTACGTTTTAGATCATTAGATTTAGGTTTCATGTTCACTGTTATCCATTTAATAGATACGGTACCGACGAATACCACCGTCCTACTTGTCCAAGCCGTAGTAGCAGGAATCATGCCAATTAGAAGTTGGAGCTTCCTATGCCGCACGATTTTATTTTGATCCAACGTCCCACGTTGCGCGGTTCATCCAAACCGGTACGCGCTAATGAGAACGTGACACGTGGCCCAGTCTGTTTTATAAAAACTAGAATAGAATCTATTAGATGTTGATTTTGTAAATTACATAACTTTAAATCTACACATCCAAATTTTGCAAATTTTATATCAATGGAATCAGCAAAACAAACTCTACCCAACCATGCACTTTGTTTAATGTATTGCTTCTGGAAACTTAGTTGTTTTTGCAGAAACTTGTGTAGGTATATTTTGAATATAAATATTATTCTAGCAATATTTTTAGGGAAAAATCTTTGGCAAATGGATTGTTTTGAACCTACTGACCATAGAAACCACTTTTCCAAAATAAAACAATCTGTGGCATGCTTACATGCATTTCTTTGTTTTTATTATTCTATGTGATGATTGCTTGAATGGTAGATTGAATATTTGCTTGCTTGATTGAATTGTAGTGCAATTTGAAGAGTGTGACTATTGCAAGATCAGGGAGTGAACTTATGTCCTCTACCAAAAAGGCAAGTGATGCTTCATACTTTTGTCCCATTATTTTCACTATGCATTAGTGATATTTCTAAGTAGGACTTGCATGAAATTTTTGCTAAGTGTAAACTATGCCTTGGGAAATCCTAGGAGATAAAACCTTAGTAGAAATTTCCGAAGTTAAGATTCCTACTACCATCATGCTTAGCTTAGCTAGTAGAAAACAAGGGTGGATTATATTCATGCTATGGAATATTTCTAAGTCAAGGACTTATGTTTTTGTTTAATAAAACAACTAAGTGAATGAATCACCTGGGTGGAATGGAAGGAATGGTTTGTGTTGAGTGGTTACACAAGGCCCATTTCTATGGTTTACCTTGTGTATCTCACTTGTGGATGGCCACCCAGGAACAAAGAGATTTGAGATGTGAAATGTTGAGAAGCTTCAAGTGCAGCCACTTGACATTATGGGCTCTGCCTGGATCATATAGGTTGCAATAACTTAGCCAAATGGACAGTTGGTGGTAGGGGTTTGATAGGTTGGAGCGCGTCCATTCTGGTCTAAGGGAAGGCTTCTGAAAGATCTTGTATTGGTGAAACCAAGTCTTGTGGGGAAAGTGCACCACCTCTGTAGAGTGTAAAAATCTAAGTACTTAGCCATGTCCCTGGCAAAGGACAATTTGAGCATCAAGACATGGAAGCTATCAAGAATCTCCTCATCCCAATTTCTAAGTTAAAAACTTGTGGT
This sequence comes from Avena atlantica, assembly GCA_910589765.1. Taxonomy (NCBI): domain Eukaryota; kingdom Viridiplantae; phylum Streptophyta; class Magnoliopsida; order Poales; family Poaceae; genus Avena; species Avena atlantica. Next base: position 186,879,165 of record OU342738.1, read on the forward strand.
TGAACAAGGGTGAAGGTTCACCAATTTCTATTGGTGGTTCCTTGGGTGATTTTGACAAGCAAAAACTTAGTGTTTCAAATGATAAGGAAAATCTATTTTGAGCAAAGCAAGACTAAACTCCACCTAGCCAAATGCATATAGATGATAGACTCCACTATACTACCATAGTATCACTTGCCAATACAATTCAAATGTATTGACCCTTGTGGCTGTAACTTATTATGTTGCAGGTTTGTTTGATGTTAGTGAAGTGTGTTGATTAGGATTACAATTCTACAACCAACATGTTTGCCTGTGGCAAAAAGAAGATGAAGGACTCCATGCTATAGTTATTTCTGTTGCATTGTAATGAGATAGCCGAATGAGTTATGTAAGATGTAATGAATTATTTTATTCCTGGTTATGAAGTTGTAATATGACCTTTGTTTCTTGATATTACATCTTAATTGTGGATGCTAGCTATTGTTCCACGGACTAGCATTGTAAACACAGGGATCTCTACCTTATTAAAGGTTGGGACCTCTACATCCGGTCACATTAGTAACCGCTGCCATGCTCGCATATCTCTGTCATTGCCATACATCCACCACCATATTCCGCTGCCATATACCCATACCACCATACACCCTAGACTCCGCCACCGCCTTCCTACCACGAAACGGATCCGATCACTTTTCCTACCGCGACACGAGTCCGAGTAGAGTTGTATTTCCTAGTTTTATTTTTCCTTTCCTTCCTTGTTATTTCTGTGCAGGACCCTAAGTCCGTATTGAGTTAAAGTTCGGTCGCAAGTCCAAAAGGAGAGAAAAAAAAGTGTGCAAACGCCTCCAATTTTTTTCTGGCTATACTAGTTTTCAACCTTCGGGAGAATTTTTCTCCATCGGCCATTATAGGGATATTTTTTTTGGCGCCTGTATGCTTTCCGAAGCACGGTATAGAAATTTTGACGATTTTTTGGGGCTATCCTGTTTTTAGACTCTGTCGATCAGTTCTAGACACTCGCCATCATAGTGACTTTGGACATCTCGGTTTGCTTTTTAGGGCATCATATCATCAGACCATTGCTCGTTGTGCCGCGTCATGACATCGTGGGTGCTCTAGACTTGCGTCTCTAGTGCAGTCTAGCCTAGGACCAGCACAGTACCGTCGTTGAGCATTCTTTCAACATTGTATTGCTCATTTGATAATTGCTAACCCTCCTTGCTAAGTCTTTCCAGAGCTCCACAGATTTCTCCACATGCGTTGTCTTGATTCCTTGTAATCGCTTGGTGCAATTTTGGGAGACACTGATCCTTGTAGTTTGCACATCACCTTCCTACTAATTGGTAATAACTTGTAAGAGATTTGTATATTCCTTGACGTATTACGCGTGTCGCTGCCATAATTCCGTGCTATATGCATATATATACCTGTTCTTTGAGGACTAACCATGGCAGATATTCTGCAAAACCCTGTAAACATGATGAATAAAGAGATGCATGCTCAGTTTACCAAGCTATTGGTCAGCTGTGCTGAAGACGTTGATTCAATACTAGAGGAGTTTGACACCAAGATCACCAACACCATTGACAAGGTCGAAGGACTTGAGAAATCCTTCAACGACAAGCTAGATGCTTGGTTTTAGGAGGTTTTGGAGAGATTGTTGGCACCTGCACCAGCCCCGGCAGCACCTCGGCATGGACCCGACAACATGGTCGTGTGCGACATGTTCCCCTCATGGGTCGTACTGCTGGTTTGGCTGCTGAGCCACCTCATGCCGCTACTGCTACAACTGACGCACCATAGGCTTCCAACGCGGCTACTGCTGCGGCATTTGAGGAAGATGACAGGAACAAGTATGATTTTGACAATGACAATCTGTTTGACGAGGAGGTTGAACAACCTCCACATCCTGTTGGGTGACCTCGACATTACCACGGCAACGCTCGACCACCGGTATGTGATGATGATCATGTTGCAAAGCTTAAATTAAATATTCCACCTTTTGAGGGTAGATATAATCCTGATTCATATCTTATATGGGAATTGGAAGTAGATTAACATTTTGCATGTTTAAGATATCTTGAGAACATGCGTGTTAGTGTTGCTGCATGTGAATTTACTGATTTTGCTTCACTTTGGTGGTCTAAACATTGTCGCTTAAATTCTACTACTATTCCTAATACTTGGACTGTTTTAAAAATTACTATGCTTGTTCGTTTTGTGTCTCCTACTTATCAACGAGATTTACTAAAGAAACTGACACGATTAGAATAACAAAAAAATTCTGTAGAGGAGTATTATCAGGAATTACAAACGGGGATGATTCAGTGTGGTATTGTTGAAAATACTAAACAAATGCTTGCACGTTTCTTTGGTGGGTTAAACAAGGACATTCAAAACATCTTATATTATAAGGAATATACTAGCATCACTCGTTTGTTTCATCTTGCTTGCAAAGCTGAACGTGAAGTGCAGGATCGCCAACCACCATGGAGGAAGACTAATAATTCTGCAGGTCGGACATCTTCCTAGACATCCCGATAATCAGCGCCTTCTTCTCGTGGTCCTACACTAGATCCTACCACATCCAAGGCCACCACTCCTACCTTGAGGCCTCCTTCAGCTGCTCCTCTGCCGTCATCCAATGCCCCTACTCGTAGTGCTTCTTCGGTGACTTCCACAGGCAAGACAAAGGATATACAATGCCGCATGTGCTCGGGATATGGTCATATTGAGCGAATGTGTACAACACAACATGTTATGTTGGTACATGAAGATGGTGAAGATGATTCAGCTAGTGACTTTGATGAAGACACTTTGGCTCTTGGATATAATTCTGATTCTGAAGAAGAAATAGATGTAATGAGAGCTGAAATTGCTGATCAATATAAGAGTCTAGTTGCACAACGTGTGTTAAGTGTGCAATTGATCTAATCTAAACATGATCAACACCACAATCTTTTCCAAACAAGAGGCATTGTCAAAGAAAGAGCTATACGGATCATTATTGATGGAGAGAGTTGCAATAATTTGGCTAGTGTTGATATGGTGGAGAAACTTGCTCTACCTACACGACAACACACCCATTCATATTACATTCAATGGTTTGAGAGTTCTCGAAATATCAAGGTAACAAGAATAGTATGCGTGTATTTTACTATTGGTACATATTCTGATTTTGTTGACTCTAATGTTGCGCCCATGCAAGCTTGTTATTTGTTACTCGGTAGACCTTGGCAATTTGATAGATAATCGGTTCATAATGGTAAAACTAATCATTATTCTCTTATGCATAATGGAAAGAAAATTGGTCTCAAACCTATGACTCCTGAACAAATATTAAAAGATGATCTTGCTAGAGCTAGTAGAGTTAAAACTGAAGAGAAAAACAAAAGTGAGAATCAGATTATTGCTGCTGATTTTGTGCCTCCTAAGACCACTAAATCTGATTCTAAACATGCTACTGAAATTCGTTTGAAAAGTCCATGTATGTTTGCAAATAAAATTGATATTGCTGAACTAGATGTGAACACTACTCCTTGTTATGCAATTGTTTGCAAAGATGTTTTGGTTTTATTTGAGGATATGCCTCCCTCTTTGCCACCTTCGGTTGCTAACCTTTTGCAGGAATATGCAAACGTTTTCCCACCTGAGATGCCACCAGGATTACCGCCTATTAGAGAAATTGAGCACCAAATTGATCTCATTCCTGGTGCCATATTGGCCAATTGCGCACCATATCGAACCAATCCAAAGGAGACAAAGGAGATACAACGCCAAATTCAGAAATTACTTGTCAGGGATCATATTCAGATGACATGCTTGATGAATTGAGTGGCTCTACCATGTTTTCTAAGGTTGATTTGCTTAGTGGTTACCACCAGATTCGTATGAAATTAGGAGATGAATGGAAAACAACATTTAAAACTAAGTTCAATTTATATGAGTGGTTTGTAATGCATTTTGGTTTAACTAATGTACCAACACATTCATGAGATTAATGAATGAAGTTTTACGTGCTTTCATTGGACGATTTGTGGTAGTCTACTTTGATGATATTCTGATTTATAGCAAATCTTTAGAGGATCATTTGGAACATTTGCGTGTTGTTTTCAATGCTTTACGTGATGCACATTTGTTTGGTAATCTTGCGAAGTGCACCTTTTGCACCGATCGAGTTGCGTTTCGTGGCTATGTTGTTACATCACAGGGAATTAATGTGGATCCAACCAAGATTGAAGCGATTGAGAATTGGCCGCAGCCCAAGACGGTCACACAAATGAGGAGTTTTCTTGGCCTCGCTAGTTTTATAGGCGCTTTGTCAAAGATTTTGGATCAATTACTACGCTGCTGAATGAACTTACCAAGAAGGATGTGCCCTTTGTTTGGGGCGATGCCCAACAATAGGCCTTCATGATATTAAAAGATAAGTTAACACATGCTCCATTACTCCAACTTCCTGATTTTAAGAAGACTTTTGAGCTTGAATGTGATGCTAGTGGAATTGGTTTAGGAGGTGTGTTATTACAAGAGGGAATACCTGTTGCATATTTTAGTGAGAAATTGAGTGGGGCTAGTCTGAACTATTCTACTTATGATAAAAAACTATATGCGCTGGTTCGGACATTAGAAACTTGGTAACATTATTTATGGCTTAAAGAATTTGATATACATTCTGATCATGAATCTTTAAAGCATATTCGTAGTCAAGATAAACTAAACCGTCACCATGAAAAGTGGGTTGAATTTATTGAGTCTTTTTCTTATGTTATCAAACATAAAAGGGTAAATATAATGTTATTGTTGATGCTTTGTCGCGCCATTATACTTTGTTATCTCAACTTGACTTCAAATATTTGGTTTGGAAACTATTAAGGAATAATATGTGCATGATGCTGAATTTAAAGATGTGTTGCATAATTATAGAGATGGTAGAACTTGGAACAAATTCGTCTTCAGTGATGGATCTGTTTTCCATGCTAAGAAACTATGCATCCAAAATAGTTTCGCTCGTCTTTTGTTGTTACAAGAGGCGCATGGTGGAAGACTGATGGGTCACTTTGGTGTAAAGAAGACGGAAGATGTTCTTGCTGCACACTTATTTTTGCCACGCATGCGTCAAGATGTTGAGAGATTCGTGGCACGCTGCACTACTTGTAAAAAAACTAAGTCTCGCCTTAATCCACATGCTTTATTGTAGAGGTCCCAACCTGATAACGTAGAGATACCTGTGTTTACAATGCTATTCCCTGGATCGAATAGCTAGCATACACAGTTTAAGATGTAATATCAAGAAACAATGGTCATATTACAACTTATAACTAGGAATAAAATAATTCATTACATCTTACATAGCTCATTTGGCTATCTCATTACAATGCAGCAGATATAACTATATAGCATGGAGTCCTTCATCTTAAAGTGCCACAGGCAATCATGTTGGTTGTAGACTTGTAATCCTATTCAACACACTTCACTAAGATCAAACAAACCTGCAACATAATAAGTTACGGCCACAAGGGTCAATACATTTGAATTGTATTGGCAAGTGATACTATGGTAGAGTAGTGGTATCTAACTTCTACATGTATTTGGCTAAGTGTAGCTGAGGCTTGCTGTTCTCAAAATATGGTTTTCCTTATTAGTTGAAAACACTAAGTTTTTCTTTGTCAAAATCACCCAAGGAACTACCAATAGACATTGGTGATCCTTTAACCCTTGTTCAACCACAAGCTTTAAACTTAGAAATTGGGATGAGGAGATCCTTGATAGCTTCAATGTCTTGATGCTCAAATTTTCCATTGCCGTGGACATGGCTAAGTACTTAAATTTTACTCTCTCTCGAGAGGTGGTGCACTTTCCCCACAAGACTCGACATGCATCGAGACAAGATCTTTCAGAAACCTTCCCTTAGACCAAATGGACGCGTTCCAACCTATCACCCCTACCACTTCCTATCCATTTGGCTGAGTTATTGCAACCTATATGATCCAGGCAGAGCCCATATTGCCATGTGGCTATACTAGAAGCTTCTCAACACTTAACTTCTCAAATCTCTTTGTTCCTGGGTGGCTTTACACAAGTGAGATACACCAAGGAGGCCATAGAAATGGGCCCTGAGTAACCACTCAACACAAACCATTCTTTCCATTCCACCCAGGTGATTCATTCACATAGTTGTTTTATTAAGCCAAAACATAAGTCATAGACTTAGAAATATTTCATAGCATGAATAATCCACCTTTGTTTTCTATTAGCTAAGCTAAGCATAGTAGTAGCAAGAATCTTCACATAAAGAAAATTACACTAAGACAACATCTACTAGGATTTCCCAAGGCATAGCTTATACTTAGAAAATTCCATGCAAGTCCTACTCAAAATATCACTAATCTATAGTCAAAATAATAGGACAAAATATATGAAGCACCACTTACCTTTTTGGTAGAGAAACTAGATTCACTCCTTGATCTTGCAATTGTCACATTCTTCAAAGTTCACTACAAGTTCAATCAAGCAAGGCACAAATTCAAACTAGCATTCAAACAATTCACCACATAAAATAATAAAAACAAAGAACTCCATGCAAGCATGCAAAAGATTGTTTTATTTGAAAAAGTGTTTTCTAACCAGGTTTAACATTTCAAAACACCTACTGGTCATTTATAAAAGTGGCAAAATCATTTGAAACCAAGTTAGTGAAAATGGGCCATTTAAATCATTTTTGCTTTGCTAGAAATGATTTTAATCAAAGTAATAATTTCTAGTGTTAGCCAAATTTGTTTTTAAACACAAATGTTAGTGTTTATGGTCAAAGTTTTAAAAAAAATCCATTTGCAAAAAGGTTTCACTAAAAAATCATTTTTAAATCATAGCAACATTTTTGTTTTGCTAGAAATGCTTTTATTCAAAGGAATAATTCCTTGTGTTAGCCAAATTCATTTCTAAATCCAAATGTTAGTGTTTAGGGACAGAGAGTTCAAAACAAACCATTTGCAAAAGGTTTTACTCAAAAACCATTTTTAAAATAATTTCTATACACAAAATAGTCCTACAAATGTTTATGCAAAAACACCTAATTTTCCAGAAGAAAAATACTAAACTAAGGCATAGTTTCAAACATTACATTTTTATGAATCCATTGATATAAAATTTGTAAATTTTGGCCAAGCAGAACAAAAGTTATGATTTTTTCAAGTTTAAACATTCAAAACCATTTTCTGGATTTTTAAACGGGCAGAACAGCCATGCGTCTTAATTCTATTGGCTGATACCATTTCGTGAGGATCACACTATGCAGGCCGTAGGATCTAAGTGGATCTGTGTGACTCAGATCAGAAGATACCCTTCATCTAATTCTAATCCTATCCACTAGATTCTCATCTAACGACTTAGAGCGCAATGACCAGAGATGAGCGGCGCTTGGTGACGGTGAGCGGCGGTGGCGCTCAGTCGACGATGGTCTTGCTATTCTAGGAAGCGAGAGGAGGGTAGGTAAGGGCTGGTAGGACTTCAAGCTAAAGCTCGTCAGAGACAGTGACTATGTGTGGTCAAATCAAGGCAGCCTGGTGGCTCCGGTGGCGTGGGGGTTGAGGGGAAAGAGAGAGGAGAAGGGGGCGGTTAAGAAGGCTTGGTCGCTGGAGAGATTATTGGCGGCATCAACATGAATTCAAGCGAGCATTCAACACAGGAAACGGCATCGAGGGAGAGGGGAACGGGTCACGCGCGGGATGGAGACGACAATGCTTGCGTGGCGTGGGGCCGCGGGGTCAGTGTGGTTGAGGGTTGGTTCGCGCGTGAGAAAGAACGACTCGCGGGGAGAGAGAGGGGGTGCCGGGTGGCCTGCGCTGTTGGGCTGGGCTGGGGTAGGTTAGTTGGGTCGCCCCCTTTTCTATTTTTTTCTTTCTAATTTCATTTTCGTTTTCTATTACTGATTTCTGTTTTCATTTGATTTAAATGTTTTAAACATCTGTTTGAATTCAAATGTTTATCAAACCTTTTTAGTAGTTTAATACTATTTATTAATGTGTTTAATATTCTACTTTTAGAATATTTCAAATATTCTTTTATGGTTTAATAATTCATTTAAATTAGGTCTTTTGTCTTTATTTAAATAATTTTAATATGGTTCCAAACCATATAGTTTTATATAATTAAACTTTTATTATTTTTAAGTTAATTAGACAACCTTTAATCCATTTTGGCAATTTCAATTATTTTTCTCATGATTTAATTAATCATTTATTATTAGGGATTTTGTCTTCATTTAAATTGAATATGGTTTAATACCATATAATTTTATTTAAATAATCTTTATTCCCTTATTTTTATTTAGATTATCTTTATTCCATTTGCTTATGGATTTGGCCAAGATTTAATTTGTCTTTTAAATATCTCTTATTTATTTAATTCTTTCTTTATCTTATAAAATCCATATCTTTTTATTTATAGATCCAAAATTGGTGATTCCAATTTGTATAATTTTATTTAATATTTGTTTATTCTTTTAAATCCTTTTAAGATTATTTTGCTCACAATTTTGGCATGGATTTTGGTTAGGGGCTTTATTAGCCTTGGAAATTATTTCTTGTTATCTTAATAAATTCATAAGTTTTTATCCATGGCTCCAAATTAACCAATTTCCATGGTTTTATAATATTTTTGTCTACCATTTTTGGTCATTTATAAATGTTTGTTGCTAAAGTTTTATATGGAACAAATCCACAGTCTTGGAGAGATCTTGGATATGATTTCTTTCTTTAGGGTTTAGGGTTTTGGTTTATTTTTTCCAAGTGTTTATATTCAAGATTTTGTCCATGCATGAATGCATTTGATCTTTGAAATATTTGTTTGTTGATTTCTTATTCAAATTTTGTTCAAGTAGGGTTTTGGTGTTTCCATTTAGAAGCAAAAATTTTCTTTTCACCCTAAATTTCAACAATTGTTTATTTTGTTTATTTATTTTTCACATTTCAAAATTTGGAGAATTTTGGGATGTGACAGACTACCACCCTTAAAAATAATCTCGTCTAGAGATTCGGGAAGGCTAGAGGTTACAAGTTGGCTTCAAGACAACTAGGGTACTACCACCCTTAAAAGATTTTTGACTAGATTACAATTTGGCTTTCTTGGGATCTTGATGTATCCTCTCTGGAAAGTTGTTTGCATAGTGTCCTAGATCTTTGCATTTGTGGCACATCACTTGGCTGATATCTCTTTTTATCTTTGGCATCACTATTTCTTGTTTGTTTCCTTGGCTCTTCTTCTTTTCTGGACATTCATTGGCATAGTGTCCCATCTCTTTGCAATTGTAACATTGCACTTGGATAATGTCTTGCTTGCCGGGGTTGGGGATTTTCTTCTTTTTCTTGGGTTTATCCAAAGCTAGGAGTTCTCTTAGTTCATGCTCTTCATATCTTACCACAAATGTGGGAAAACTTCCTCGGTTCTTTGAACGATTCCTAGGATAACGTCCATATTTCCTCTTTTGTCCACCATGGTGGGTCACAATGTATGAAGGTGCATACTGAGATTTTACTTTGTCTTCATCCTTCTTGGTATGGAGGTTTCCAAACATTTGATGTTCTCCATCTTGTTTCATCTGTTGAACTATAGGATAGATGGGGCATTGGATAGGGACATGATCATTTCCTTCACATAGGAAACAAGAAACTTGAGATGTGGGGGCATTGTCTAGCTGGATGTTTCTCTTCACAATTAGGGCATTGGTTCATATGCTCTTTGTAAGTGTGTCCAATGTCTCCATAGATTTTGCAAGCTGTTGTTCCTTCTATAATATCATCTTTGATATCATTGTTGTCACAATCTCCTTGGGAAAGGTTGCTTCTCATGTTGATCATATGATTGGTCATCCTTTGCAACAATTGGGATTGGGTTTCCAGGAATTTTAGCATGGCTGGGTCTAACTCAATGTTGTTGGCTAAAAACTGAGTTGTCACTTGATTCAACTAGGCTTGGGTTGCTAGTAGTTGTTCTCTCATGTGCATCTCTTGGTTTTTGTTACCATCCTTGATGTTGGAGTCTCTTAGAGAAGTCATCTGTTTGGGTTGGATTGGGATTAGATTAGGCAAAGGATTTCTAGAGAAGAATTCTACTCACACACAACAATCACACAAAGTAATGTGCAAGCAATCACAATCATGCATTCCACTCAAACAACAAGGTTCAAGCATACTTTAGGCAACAAAATATTTTGCTACACCACATAAGTTGGTGTGATCAATATATGATCAACAAGTCGACTTGAACTAAACACTAGTATGGTGGTCCAACTATCGGGTTCACTTGGGGTCATTCCATTCATCTTAGTTGTTTCTGTATGAACAAGATCATGGTTTCCTTGGAAGAATTCTTGCATCTTGGTCACAAAACTCAAAGGTGATGATGGTTCCTTCTAAGTTGTCTTGAGTAATATTTCTTGTCTCACTTGTATTCCTTGGTGATGTCCAAGTTGAAGTCCTTGGTGAAATTGAAGTTGAAGTCATTGGTGATGGTGCAGTCCTTGCTCATGTTGAAGTCTTTGCTCATGTTGAAGTTTTTGTCCATCAAGTTGAAAAGGAAGAGATGTAGGATAAAAACCAAAAAGGTTAAGGAAAGAGTTTACAAGATTGTTTGTAAATAAGTTTGGAACAAATACAACTCCTATTTTTCTAAGGGGTCTTGTCCAATCCTAGGGTTACAATCCTACATGCAACACAGTGCTCTGATACCATCTGTAGAGGTACCAACCTGATAAGGTAGAGATCCCTGTGTTTAAATGCTAGTTCCTGGATCGAATTGCTAGCATCCACAGTTTAAGATGTAATATCAAGAAACAAAGGTCATATTACAACTTATAACCAGGAATAAAATAATTCATTACATCTTACATAGCTCATTTGGCTATCTCATTACAATGCAGCAGATATAACTATATAGCATGGAGTCCTTCATCTTCAAGTGCCACATGCAATCATGTTGGTTGTAGACTTGTAATCCTATTCAACACACTTCACTAAGATCAAACAAACCTGCAACATAATAAGTTATAGCCACAAGGGTCAATACATTTGAATTGTATTGGCAAGTGATACTATGCTAGAGTAGTGGTATCTAACTTCTATATGTATTTGGCTAAGTGTAGTTGAGGCTTGCTTTGCTCAAAATAAGGTTTTCCTTATTAGTTGAAAACACTAAGTTTTTGTTTGTAAAAATCACCCAAGGAACTACCAATAGACATTGGTGATCCTTTAACCCTTCTTCAACCACAAGCTTTTAACTTAGACATTGGGATGAGGATATCCTTGATAGCTTCAATGTCTTGATGCTCAAATTGTCCATTGCCGGGGACACGACTAAGTACTTAGATTTTACTCTCTCGAGAGGTGGTGCACTTTCCCCACAAGAATCGACATGCATCGAGACAAGATATTTCAGAAGCCTTCCCTTTGACCAAATGGACGCGTTCCAACCTATCACCCCTACCACCTTCTGTCCATCTGGCTAAGTTATTGCAACCTATATGATCTAGGCAGAGCCCATATTGCCATGTGGATGCACTAGAAGCTTCTCAACACTTAACTTCTCAAATCTCTTTGTTCGTGGGTGGCTTTCCATAAGTGAGATACACCAGGGAGGCCATAGAAATGGGCCTTGAGTAACCACTCAACAAAAACCATTCTTTCCATTCCACCCAGGTGATTCATTCACACGTTGTTTTATTAAGGCAAAACATAAGTCATAGGCTTAGAAATATTTCATAGCATGAATAATCCACCCTTGTTTTATATTAGCTAAGCTAAGCATAGTAGTAGCAAGAATCTTAACATAGGGAAAATTCCACTAAGACAACATCTACTAGGATTTCCCAAGGCATAGATTATACTTAGAAAATTCCATGCAAGTCCTACTCAAAATATCACTAATATATAGTAAAAATAATAGGACAAAATATATGAAGCACCACTTGCCTTTTTGGTAGAGAAACTAGATTCACTCCTTGATCTTGCAATTGTCACACTCTTCAAAGTTCACTACAAGTCAATCAAGCAAGGCACAAATTCAAACTATCATTCAAACAATTCACCACATAAAATAATAAAAACAAAGAACTGCATGCAAGCATGCAAAAGATTGTTTTATTTGAAAAAATGTTTTCTAACTAGGTTTAACATTTCAAAACACCTACTGGTCATTTATAAAAGTGGAAAAATTATTTGAAACCAAGTTAGTGAAAATGGGCCATTTTAAATCATTTTTGCTCTGCTAGAAATGATTTTAATCAAAGTAATAATTTATAGTGTTAGCCAAATTTGTTTTAAACACAAATGTTAGTGTTTATGGTCAAAGTGTTTAAAACAAATGCATTTGCAAAAAGGTTTCACTCAAAAATAATTTTTAAATCATAACAACATTTTTGTTTTACTAGAAACGCTTTTATTCAAAGGAATAATTCCTTGTGTTAGCCAAATTCATTTCTAAATCCAAATGTTAGTGTTTAGGGTCAGAGAGTTCAAAACAAACCATTTACAAAAGGTTTTACTCAAAAACCATTTTAAAACAATTTTTATACACAAAATAGTCCTACAAATGTTTCTGCCAAAACACCTAATTTTCTAGAAGGAAAATACTGAACTAAGGGCATAGTTGCAAAGATTACATTTTTCTGAATCAATTGATATAAATTTTTGTAAATTTTGGCCAAGCAGAACAAAAGTTATGATTTTTGCAAGTTTAAACATTCAAAACCATTTTCTAGATTTTTAAACGGACAGAACTGCCACGCGTCTTAATTCTATTAGCTGATACCGTTTCATGAGGATCGTGCTATGCAGGCCGTAGGATCGAAGTGGATATGTGCGGCCTAGATCAGCAGATACCCCTTCATCTAATTCTAATCCTATCCACTAGATTCACATCTAACGACTCAAAGCGCAACCACCAGAGATGGGCAACGCTTAACAACGGTGAGCGGCGGTGGCGCTCAGTCGTCGGTGGTCTGGCTATTCCAGGAAGCGAGAGGAGGGGAGGAGGGGATCACCAGGTTCGCCGTGGCGTGGGGTAGCTCAACATGGTCTCTGATAGCTAAGGGGCGCATGGGGTAGACATTGATTGCTCGCCGGAGTTTGTATCAGCGTCGGGCAAGCAGGGTCATTGACGGAGGCAAGGATGCAGGGCACGCTAAGACAAACAGACAGTGACGTTAGATGCGTAGGAGATTGGCGAGTACATGAGCATCATTCAGAGGGGGAGGGGAGGTCATGGATTACCGGGGGAACTCGTCGGAGTGGACGCAGACGACAGCGGCGTTCAGTCGAGGAAGAAGCCGATGCTCTGAGGCACATGCGGGCAAGTGGGAGGTACTGGAAGATGCGCACGGTGATGGTGAACAAGCTCGTAGAATCCAAGGGGCAAGGGGGGGGGGGTAAGGGCTGGCCGGAATTCGAGCTAAAGCTCGTCGAAGACAGTGACTGTGCATGGTCAAATCGAGTCAGCCATGTGGCTCCGGTGGCGTGTGGGTTGAGGGGAAAGAGAGAGTAGAAGGGGGCGGTTAAGAAGGCTTGATCGCTGGAGAGATTACTGGCGGCATCAAAGCGAATTCAACCGATCATTCAACACAGGAAACAACAGTGAGGGAGAGGGGAATGGGTCATGCGGGGTGGAGACGACGATGCTTGCATGGTATGGGGCCGTGGGGTCAGTGGGGTTGAGGGTTGGTTCGCGCGTGAGGAAGAACGGCTCGCGAGAAGAGAGAGAGGGGGTGCCGGGTGGGCTGCGCTGTTGGGCCTGCTGTTGGGCTGGGCTAGGGTAGGTTAGTTGGCCCCCCTTTTCTATGTTTTTCTTTGTGATTTCTTTTCTATTCCTGATTTCTGTTTTCATTTGATTTAAATGTTTTAAACATCTGTTTGAATTCAAATGTTTATCAAACCTTTTCAGTAGTTTAATTCTGTTTATTAATGTGTTTAAAATTCCATTTTTAGAATATTTCAAATATTATTTTATGGTTTAATAATTCATTTAAATTAGGTCTTTTGTCTTTATTTAAATAATTTGAATATGGGTCCAAACCATATAGTTTTATTTAATTAATATTTTATTCTTTTTAAGTTAATTAGACAACCTTTAATCCATTTTGGCAATTTCAATTATTTTTCTCATGATTTAATTAATCATTTATTATTAGGGATTTTGTCTTCATTTAAATTGAATATGGTTTAATCCCATATAATTTTATTTAAATAATATTTATTCCCTTATTTTTATTTGGATTATCTTTATTCCATTTGCTTATGGATTTGGCCATGATTTAATTTATCTTTTAAATATCTCTTAGTTATTTAATTCTTTCTTTATCTTATAAAATCCATATCTTTTTATTTATAGATCCAAAATTGGTGATTCCAATTTGTATAATTTTATTTAATATTTTTTATTCTTTTAAATCCTTTTAAGATTATTTTGCTCACAATTTTGGCATGGATTTTGGTTAGGGGCTTTATTAGCCTTGGAAATTATTTCCTTTTATCTTAATAAATTCATAAGTTTTTATCCATGGCTCCAAATGAAATGAAACCAATTTCCATGGTTTTATAATATTTTTGTTTACCATTTTTGGTCATTTATAAATGTTTGTTGCTAAAGTTTATATGGAACAAATCCATAGTCTTGGAGAGATCTTGGATATGATTTCTTGCTTTAGGGTTTAGGGTTTTGGTTTATTTTTCCCAAGTGTTTATATTCAAGATTTTGTCCATGAATGAATGCATTTGATCTTTGAAATATTTGTTTGTTGCTTTCTTATTCAAATTTTGTTCAAGTGTTTAGGTTTTCCATTTTGTCCAAGTGTTTAGGGTTTCCATTTAGAAGCAAAAATATTCTTTTTACCCTAAATTTCAACAATTGTTTATTTCATTTATTTATTTTTCACATTTCAAAATTTGGAGAATTTTGGGATGTGACATTTATATATGCCTCTTCCTGTTCCTAGTGTCCCTTGGGAGGATATTTATGTAGACTTTGTTTTGGGATTGCCTCGTACACAAAAGGGGACGGATAGCATTTTTGTTGTTATGGATCGGTTTTCTAAGATGACAGACTTTATTCCTTGTCACAAGACCGATTATGCTGTGCGTATTGCTGTTGTTCTTTCGTGAAATTGTTCGTTTACATGGTGTGCCAAATACTGTTGTTTCTGATCGTGATACTAAATTTCTTAGCCACTTTTGGAGATGTTTATGGGCTAAGTTGGGGATGAAATTGCTGTTTAGTAGTACATGTCATCCCCAAACTTATGGACAAACTAAAGTAGTCAATAGAACTTTGTCTACTATGTTGCGGGCTGTTTTAAAGAAGAACTTAAAATTGTGTACCTCATATTGAATTTGCTTATAATTGTTCATTGCATTCTACCACAAAGATGTGCCCATTTGAGACTGTGTATGGTTTTGTTTCTCGTGCACCTATTGATTTATTGCCATTAACTTCTTCGGTGCAAAATAATTTGGATGCTACACAACATGCTGAAATGATATTAAAATTACAAGAGACTACTAAAGAAAACATAGAATGCATGAATGCTAAGTATAAACTTGTTGGGGATAGTGGGAGAGAGCATGTTGTGTTTGATGTTGGTGATCTTGTTTGGTTACATTTGCGCAATTTTTTTTTCCAGATTTGCGCAAGTCTAAGTTAATGCCACGCGCTGCTGGTCCTTTTAAGGTAGTAGAGAAAAGAAATGATAATGCATATAAACTTGAGCTGCCTGCAGATTTTGTTATGGTTAGTCCTACATATTTGAAGCCTTATTTTGGTGAGGAAGATGAGATTGTGTAGAGGACGACTTCAATTCAGGAAGGGGAGCATGATGAGGACATCCCATCGATTGATACTACCGATGTACCTATAGCTACACAAATATAAGGACCTATCACTCGAGCTCGTGCCAAGCAACTTAACTATCAGCTACTTTGGTTTCTTGGAACTATTTCTCATATACATGAGAATATGATGATGCCTAAACTATATGTGTTTGTTAATCTTAGGAATGATGGACCTAGCATGGACGAGAGGGACAAGCATTGGAGCATGATCATGCATGGAGATTGTAGCAAGCATGTGAGGATTGAAGATGACGCCACGAGCGGAGATTTTAGAACTTTGGAGCCACCATAATTAAGAATGAAGGCTTGGACGAAATGTTCAAGAATATTACTTCATAGATTCGTCCATAGCTTAATATGGTGCTATGTCACCTTTATTTTGGGCCAGACCCATGTTATTTTCGCAGGAATTTAAATAGCCACTTTTTAGAGTCTGTATTTGAGGGGAAAATGACTTCTAGGGTTGGATTCAGCCACCACATCTATGGCTGGACGAAACCCCACCTTTTCCTCCTTAAATACTCCCTATAGCCATCACTTTTAGACTCGGATTTTTGAACTAAAAGTTAGCCATCATTGCAACTTTGCCAAGGCTCGAGTGTCATAGAGTCCTCTTGTACTCCGCACCTATACAAGATCCCACCTTTTCAATAAAGCTTTCATCTTAATCCGCAATATCTTGATTGCCATATTAGTTCTTACTAGTTTTCAATTTCAGGTAGGAATTAAGACCCTCGTTGGTCAGGCTGATCGTGCTTCTGCAAGATCGGTAACCTCAAGGAGATTGGCCTAGCGATTGCATTGGCGCTCGTACTCGCACGTGTAGTCGGATCGTCAAGCCCTAACTCCACCCAAATCGACTAACACCATCTCATTGAAATATTGGACACCTTTGCCCTATCAAGACATGCGCGGCGCCCCAGCGGCCCGACCCATCCCGACAAACGCGTCCGGCTCGACCCATCCGTGCACCAAATCTAGGAAATGGTTGTGTCGGCCCGAACGTGTGCGGACAACGCGGGTGTCCTAACCGTCGGCCACTCGGGGCCCATATGTAAGTGAAACATTAGTACTTAATATAGCTATTCATTAGATTAAGCCCTCATGTTACAAAAAAGGCCATTTGAACAAAATAGGGGGTGATGCCACTGCTGCTACTCCTACGGCTACTGCTGCTGGAGGAGGACGTCGTGGCGTTTACTTGCCGCCATTGCCGCGGCCACCGTTCCCACGGCCACAATTGCCGCGACCACCATAGCTGCTGCCGCCGGCCCTGTCGATCGCTGCCCTAGTAGACCAGATGGCCTACTACTAGATGCGTTCGCGATGACGGTCGCGCGCCAGGCCGTGAGATACCACCTTGCCTGCTGCCTTCCTGTGGTCCTCTGCCGCCCGGTTCGCCAGGGCCATGTACATCTCGGAGGCCCAGTGATCCCTCACCTCCTTGATAGGGGTTAACCACTTGGGTGGCCTGATCTTCACGGGTCTCATGGTCAAATTGATGGGAAAGCGAGGGTAAAGGGAGAAGGTAGCGGAATCAAACACACAACTCGCAAATAACACGATGAACACACGCAAAACTCACAAAATACAAGGCCGACTGCTCCTGAACTACGGCCACCGGTCCTATAGAATCCTTGCTAGGAAAGATCGGTCAACGTGCTCCCTCAAATCCACACCGGAGAGGGAAGAACACCTTGGGGAGGGTCTTGACAGCTTGGAGAAGAGACACCGACTCCTAGGCCTTGTACAACGAAGGATGTGTGATGCAAAGTCCAATCGAGGTTGGTGACGATAGTTGGTCCCCTTGGTAAAGGGGATGAGGCAAAACTAGAGATTCCACAATGGGGGTTGTATAGTCCATCATCTATGCCTAAGGGATACATGAGGGGTGGGGGCTCTATTTATAGGCCAGCCACTAAACAAGGGGGTAGTTTGGGGATAAATTAGGAAAAAAGGTAAGTAAAGGGAATACATGGGCTATGGCCCAACTAGTGCGCGCATGCACTATCATGACCGGTAGTACCGATCCTCGGGTCCGGTAGTATCGGGCACAAGCTGTAGCGGCTTCGGATGGAGCAGTAGCTCCGGGATTCAGCTGTTGACAATCTCTAGGTGCGGTAGTACCAATCTTGATGGCCGGTAGTATCGCTCACAGGCGGTAGTACCGCAAGATGATACCGGGGTGTCCAGTGGTGTAGCTGGAGCTCGCCATGTCTAGGTGGTAGTACCATTGTTGGGAGAAGTAGTACCGGGGCACGGTAGTACCACTAATGGTAGCGGTAGTGCCTCTCATTCTTATATCTTCCTTCTCCTCTTCCAAGCTTCCGTCTTGTCGGGCTTTAGGTTTTGGGCTTCCTACCTTATTTCCGTGCTTGTCAGTGTGAACCTATCATGGTCATAGGATGGAGTATGAAGTAGTATACCATTCAATAGGGTAAAAAGTGGGATCTCAAAGAGGATAGGATTCACCTTTGGAGTCCATGAATACTTGGCATGTGTTGGAGACCTTGAAGTGGTAATGACCGTAGGTCAGGCTACATCATCTCCCCCTTCAAAAAGAGTCGTCCTCGAATCTACATGCTCATCACAAAGTAGACGAGGTCGAGAGACATTCTTGATCCTGGGGTTCACCACATAGTCGTCCTCGGGAAGATTGCCTTGAAAACACTTCAATGTTCCTTCACCTTCCATGAAGCCTACAAATCTCACAACAAAATCAAAGCAACACTCAAAGAGTATCCAATCCATGAATATTATAGCATGAGTCCTCAAGTAGAAGGAAGTCACCTTAGCTTGTATAGATAGCTCGATGAAGGGTAGCCATAGGTAACTCTCTTCGGTTCTTCTTGTACCTTCACACAATAAAGACCAAGAAAAATATTTTCGTGCGTGATAGAGGAGCATGTCATTTGTGGCATGTCCATTCTTGTTCACAACACTATTAGCACAATACAAGGATAGAAAATGGAATGCATATGCAAGGTCAAAGTGCATGGAAATCGTTTGAACATCCTCCAAATGTGGGAACTCAAAAACTCCATATAATGTAGTAGGGTGGCACACAAAGAAATTGACTAACATATATATCAACATATTTGATGCAAGAATAGGAGAATTTGGAAAAAACACATGAGGAAGCATATCCAAAATAATAGCATTATGTGTGCAAACCAACCATTGGAACGATAAATTGTTCAACATGTTGGACGTCACACACAAATCATCAAAAGCAAATTTCATAGGAATATGAGTATCCCAAGTGGAATAAAAAACAACATGTTTGGAAACAAACCATATGAAAGAGCAAGTTGTCCTTATGTTTGTTGCAACAACTATATGAGATAATTGGAAGCTCTCATGAAAATACATGCTCTTAATGGCATTATGGTTACACACAAAACATCGGAAGGAGAAATTGTTCAACATTTTTGTTGCAACACACAAAGCATCAATATCCAATAGCAAATAAACATGAATGTCACAAGGTGAAATAATACCATCAATATGCTTGCAATCAAACCATAGGAAAGAGCAATTTGTCACCATGAAAGACGAAAAACATGCAAAAGGTATCAGAGTTGGGTTCGATCTTGAGCTCACTTGTAGGATGATCTCAAGAGCTATTTTTGTCAACTTGTGCTCAACCGAGGTTGACATTCTCATGCAGGTACCTACACACATCATACACAAAAGGAAGAATGTGTGTGCATGGTAGAGGAACACATCATCTATCATGACGTATCTCTTCTTGTGCACATCACCATTGCTGTCAATCAAGTATGAAATAGATGCATGGTGAGTATGAAAGTGGGGAACATGCTTATCATGGCAATCATCAAAATCTCCAAAAATTTGAGAAAGCTATGGGGGACATCTCATTATAACGCATGTGATAAATATTGTCGCAAGAAAAACAAGTGAAAGAGCAATTATTCATCTTATTGCAAGAAATGGGAGAAATTGAATGACTATCATGATAAAGCATGTCCGAAGCAATTGGAGGATACACAAAAGATGTATAGCATGGCATGTGTATGTAAATTGTATTGCAATCAAACAATTCTACATGATCAATATTATGCAGAGGCAAAGCATCACATGGGAATATGAATGAAGCATATGTAATGTCACAAGTATCATCCATAACATGCATATCCTCACAATTCATCATGTCCACTAGTGGGATCATGGCATCATCAACACCCTTATTTTTACCTTGTTCATACCTCTCATATGAAGTGGGTGTTGTGGTAGTAGTGGCCTCCTTGTCGACGACTTCGTCTTCTTGATGTAGCCATGGCGTAGCATCATCTTCGTACACCATGTACATCTTCTCCAATTGGGGGCATCATTACTTCATGTCTTGGCGCGTCTTCATCCATGAAACCTAGAACAACATAAGAGAACACACTAGAGGTAGAGGGTAAGTCATTAGAAATCGAATTGGTCTCACTTGACCTATCAACTACCACTCTCAACTCACTCAGTGTATCACTCTTGCCCTCAAAGTGGAAGCACTCAATCTCACGTATAGTGGAGTCACTCATATCACTCTTGTTCTCACTCAAGTGGGATAAGTGTCTCTCATACTCACATGAGATTGGTACCACATCATACCTCAAGCGTATAGGTATAGGCTCGGTTTCCTCAACTCCATGCACCTCCTTTGGTGAAGGGAAAATCCCATGCTCACCATTCTCAACTCTATCGCCTTCAAGGTTGGATTCCATAAGATGGGCATCATCGCTCTCCTCCATGGTCGAACGGAAAATCCAATGCTCAACCGTCTTGTGGCCATCTTGTAGTAGTGGTGGAGGTAGGATCATGCTATCCAACTTGGAGAAGTAGAGGTCTTCACTTTCCTCATTCACAAGGTCTTCAAATGCAAGCTTAGTCGTTGAAGCTTGATGGCATGGATGAAGGCTTGCTCTTGGTGCCATTTTTGTGGTGGCACTAGTAGTTGAAGGTGCTTTGTGATGGTGTCGATGGAGTTCATTGGCGTGCCTTGCCGATGGTTGATGTAGATGGCGCACTTGGTCATCCACATGACGCTCGCTATGATGACCCTTGTCCTTGGCACTCTTCTTGGTGAGTTGTTATAATGAGCGCAAAGCATCATTAGTGTTGGCGACCATGCTCATGGTTTTGTTGAAGTCTTTGTCCATGTTCTTCTTGAAGTTGTGGAGGCGCTCTTGAACTTGTCCATTTGATGGTGGACCTTGGCGCACTCGAGGTGGAGGCTCCGTCTTGGCCGATGCGACTTGAGGAGCTTGTCGTTGTCGTTCTTGAAGTCATCCATGCTCGGGGATTCTTGTTGTTGTAGTACTCCATGCCACCCAAGCATGTGGATCCATTGTTGGTGTAGTGCTCCATCATGTCATCCATGCTTGTGGAGACATATGTATGGTGTCTCATCATGAATTCTTCATAGAAATCATCCTTGATTCCGGAGTCCCTAGACACGATTCACAAGACCAAGTGTTGGATATGGAAGTGGTAGAGGGTGTTGGGGATGCAACGTCAAACCTTACTTTATCTTGGAAGATATTATCGTGCAAGTGGCCACCCTTGAGAGCAATAAACCAAGCAAAGTGAAATTCACGCGAAACACAAAAACCAACTGACAACTAAAAGATTATACACACATAAAGCTTATGGTGGATAGGTATGAATAGTGGAATGTCAATAACCAATCCGAAATCAAGATATTATAATGGAAAGTAAATAACCACAATGATCACAAAGCAAAAACAAGTAAATCCACAAGATAGGAAATATGTACAAGGAAACACACACGATGGGATAAATGGGACTTGTGCGATGGAGAAAGTGAGCTAAGAACCAAATGATTACCTAGCGAAGACTGTAAGCTCGTGTCGCACAAGTTCAAGGAGAGACGCTAGTTCGATTGCAAAAAAATTGGTGGGCTACAAGATATGCACAATAAGTACCACCTATATGATGTTTATCGAGCTTGTGCTTCCTATTATATAAGGCACTTGTATATTTATTTTTATTTTTTTATTTTTCTTTCCTTTTCTTTTTTTTCTTTTTAATTTTCACTTGCCTCTTCCTTGTTCCAACAACTATACATGATAACTATATGAGATAGCGCTCACAATGTTTTCTCGAAATTGTTCATGGTATCAAATATGCATAGCCCAAGCAATAATAATAGGAACTAGTATCAATAGGTGTTTGTTGTTCGCAAAGATAGTGGAGTTCACAAAGGAATGCAAGTGGGGAAAAGTTGCGAAATGTTTATACCTTTTGTCGATGATCTTCACCCTTTATTGTTGGATTCCGCCTTTCTTAGGGATTTGTATGGAGTATATAGCATGAACAAAGTGTATTATGATTAATATCTCCTTATCCTCTTCGAAACAAAGTAAAGAACACCAAAATCCAAGTTCAAATGCAGAAGTTATGCTCAAAACGGTGAGAGGCTGAAATATGGGAATCTGTTGTTTCTGTTCTATACCGGGCGGTAGTACCGGATTTTTGAGCAGTAGTAACGGTTTTCCGGATGCCCGGTAGTACCGTTTAGGTACCGGGGAGGTGCGGTAGTGCCTGATTTTCAGCCCGGTAATACCGGTTGTTCAAGGAACGCCCAGATTTGACGCGTTTTCGCGATTTTGGGACGATTTGGGCGGAAATCCTTCAAGAAAAACACAAAATCAAAGGGGTAAATGATGGAATTAGGCCATGGGAATGCAAGGGAAGGTATATCAACAAGTTTAGCAAGTAATCCATGGATCAAAACCTACCAGAACTCACTCAAATCATAGATCGATCCAAAACATGAATTGGGGCTATTTTTGGTGGAATTTTTGAATTTATGGGGAAAAGAACAAATCGATGAGGAATGCGTGGCAACCAAAAGCTACTGATACCATATGATAGGGGTTAACCTCTTGGGTGTCCTGATCTTCATGGATCTCGTGGTAAAATCGATGGGAAAGCAAGGGGAAATGGAGAAGGTAGTGGAAGCAAACACATACCTCGCGAAGAACACGATGAACACATGCAAAACTCACACGATACAAGGCCGATTGCTCCCTTACGGTGGCCACCGGTCTGAGAGAATCCTTGCAAGGAAAGATCGGTCAACGTGCTCCCTCAAATCCACATCGAAGAGGGAAGAACACCTTGGGGAGGGTCTTGAAAGCTTGGAGAAGATACAATGACTCCAAGGCCTTGTACAACGATGGATGTGTGAAGTCCAATCAAGGTTGGTGACGATAGTAAGTCCCCTTGGTAAAGGGGATGAGGCAAAACTAGAGATTCCACAATGGGAGTTGTGTTTAGTCTGTCATCTATGCCTAAGGGATACATGAGGGGTGGGGGATCTATTTATAGGCAAACCACTAAACAAGGGGGTAGTTTGGGGATAAATTATGCAAAAAGATAAGTAAAGGGAATACATGAGCTATGGCCCAACTAGTTCGCACAGGCACTGTCATGACCGGTAGTACTGGTCCTCGGGTCCGGTAATATGATGGCTGTGAAGTATAGTCATCCACGTACACATTTAAACTAGATATTATTCATATTTTTGATGAAATATCTCTCTAAATCCTACCACTAATTCTTCATGATCAAAGGAGTATGCAATCATGTCTTTCTATTTTTCCCTGCGCAGATAATGACGCCTGATGATGGGAATCACAACATGAAAGTCAAAGATACGAGATTTCCAACAGCTCACAAAAACCAGGAGCCGTGAAGTGGAGGCAGAAGCTTTAATGACCAACTATATGGCGGGAATAAAATTCCGGCCGTATATTTGCCACCGACACCGCTAGGTAAAAAAGAACAACTTTCATGAAGGGACCCCTATATAAAGAGGCCTCAGAAGACGAGAAAGCTCTCTCTCAACTACCCTTACCATCCTTGCCATCAGAAACCACAACACCGGAGAAATAGATCTAGATCTAATCTCCAAACCCTTCTCTACCACCATAGCCATATCCCACCACTTGTAATAGTATATCTCATCTCCGATTGGCGACATTGTAATACTATTACTATCAATCTCATGATTTCCATTAGAATGTTTATGATTGTTGATTTCTTCTATATGTGTGAGTAATTCTCCTTGGGCTAAGGGCTTCGGCCTAGCCATGTAGCTTTGTGCATGTTATTTATCATAGATGGGATCATGTATTAGTTTGTATGACATGATGATTATTTTACCCTCTCTTGCCTCAATCTAAGGACTTGTCAGGTACCCAAGACCCCAAGGATCGATCCAGGTATAGGGAGTGTGAGTAATGACTAATATGCAGGATGGGAACCCTAGTGACAGAAGGGGTAGTACGGCTGTATGTGAGAGATTTAATTGGGATTAATGGTGACATCACTATGCATATCATTAGTTCTCTTTCTTCTATGGATGAGGCTAGTAGGTTATTGCTATAAGCGGTTGCGGAGGCAATAGCAATTATGGATGCATTCCCACATATAATTATCTTGCTCTAATAATTACATGCATACTTTATTATTATCTTTTATTCCCATTAGATGTTTTGCACAGCTACAGGTGAAACAAAAAGCCCCAGGCCCTCTCTCTCCATTATCAACAACAACAAAAGATCGCAAACTCTTGGCCCGGTAAAAAACAAAAATAATTCTAAAACTCCCAAAGGTCCGTTTAAGTAACTTCACTATTCTTTTTGCTTCCCGAGGATTCGATAACCTAGGTCTACTAGGGAAAAAGAGCTATACTACATCCATAATCCGGATCAAAGGTATCAACCCTTTTTTTGGCGCCGTTGCCGGGGAAGCAATAGATACCCTGGTGAGGTTAGTAGGAACCTTGCTAGTTTTAATTCTTGTTTTTAATTTTGTTAGTTTGCTTTCAGTATTTATTTGAAAAACCAAAAAAGTTAGTTAGTCTTTTAATTCTTGTTTTTACTATTATAAGTTTTTATTTAAGAAAACCCCAAAACATAAGAATATGGCTGAAAAGAAGCTTGGGAAGTTTGCAACTCCCAACAATGATTATTGGCGTACTCCTATTACCCAGCCAACAATTACTACTGAGTACTACGAAATTAAGGCCCACTATTGAAGTTTGTTTCAACAAAATCAATTTGGAGGCTCTGCTATTGAGGATAGAGGTATGCACTTAAATACTAATGGCTGTGAAATATAGCCATCCACGTCCGCATTTAAACTAGATATTATTCATATATTTGATGAAATATCTCTCTATTTCCTGCCATTAATGCCTAAATGATCAGAGGGATATGCAATCCTTTCTTGCTATTTTTGCCTACGCAGATAATGACGTATTATGAAGGGAATCACTACATAAATGCCAAAGATACGATATTTCCAACACGCCAAAAAAACCAGGAGCCGTGAGGAGGCAACTGCAAGTTTAACGACCAACTATATGGCCCACCGCCGTATAGTTGTGGCCGTATAGTTTACACCGACCTCCTTAGGTCAAACAGAACAACTTTCATGAAGAGACCCCTATATAAAGAGTCTTCAGGCGACGAGAAACAAGCCCCCGACTCCAGAACATCGCTTCTTTCATCCTCAACTCTCCCTGCCACCACGCTAGAGGAATAGATCTAGATCTAAACCTCTAAACCCTTCTCCACCACCATATCCATCTTCCACCGCTTGTAGTAGTAGTAGATCTCATGTCTAATTGGTGACATTGTAAGACTATTTGTTATCAACTCTATGATCTCTATTACAATGTTTATGATTGTCGATTTCATCTCTATGTGTGAGTAATTCTCCTTGGGCTAAGGGCTTTGGCCTAGCCATGTAGCTTTTGTGCATGTTATTTATCATTGATGGGATCATGTATTAGTTTGGATGACTTTATAATTGTAGTACCCTCTCTTGCCTCAATCTAAGGACTTTCCAGGTACCCAAGACCCCGAGGATTGATCCAGGTAAAGGGAGTGTGAGTAACGACTGATCTGTAGGATAGGAACCCCAGTGATAGAAAGGGTAGTATGGCTGTATGTGAGGAACTTACTTAGGATTAACGATGACATCACTATGCATTTCATTAGTTCTATTTCTTCAATGGATGAGACTAGTAGGTTATTGCCATAAGCGGTTGCCGAGGCGATAACATTTATGGATGCACTGCCCACATATAATTATCTTGCTATAACAATTACATGAGTACTTTATTACTATCTATTATTCCCATCAGATGTTTTTGCACAGCTACTGGTGAAAACCGAAGACCCTAGGCCCTTTCTCTCTCCATCGTCAACAACAACAACAAGATCACAAACTCTTGGTCCGGTGAAAACATAATAGGATTTCTAAAACTCTCGAAGGTGTGTTAAGGTAATCTCACTTTGCTTTCTGCTTCCCGAGGATTCGATAAACCTAGGTCTACTAAGGAAAAAGAGCTATACTACATCCGTAATCCAGATTGAAGGTATCAACCCTTTTTATGGCACTGTTGCCGAGGAAGCAATAGATACCCTGGTGAGGTTAGTAGGAACCTTGCTAGTTTTAAATTCTCGTTTTTAATTTTGTTAGTTTGCTTTCAGTTTTTATTTAAAAACCAAAAAAAATAGTTAGTATTTTTAATTCTTGCTTTATCTTCATTGAGTACTTGTTTAAGAAAATACAAAAACATAGGAAGTATGGCTAAAAAGAAGCTTGGGGAGTTTGCAACTCCTAACAATGATTATTTGCATACTCCTATTACTCAGCCAATAATTACTACTGAAGATTATGAAATTAAGCCCCACTATTTAAGTTTGGTTCAACAGAATCAATTTGGAGGCTCTACTGTAGAAGATGCATGTATGCACTTGAATACTTTTATTGAAATATGTGATATGATGCGCATTAAAGATGTTGACACCGATGCGGTCAAATTGCGCTTAGTTCCTTTCTCTCTTAGAGGAAGAGCAAAAGAATGGTTGCTATCTTTGCCTAGAAATACTATTGCATCATGGGTGGAATGTACTTCTTTATTTATGACTAAATTCTTTCCACCTGCAAAGAACATGTAACTCAGATATAATATTACTGGTTTTAGACAGGAAGAGCATGAGACACAAGCGCTTGCATGGGAGAGAATGAAAGAATGCTTGAGAAACAGTCCGAGCCATGCGATGGAAGATTGGTTAATTCTCCATTTATTTTATAATGCTCTGAACCATATTTCTAAGTCTATGCTAGATACGGCAGCTGGAGGAACATTTATGGGTAAGAAAATTACCGAAGCAAAGCATCTGCTAGACAATATGCAAGACAACCATGCCTAATGGCATGTAGAAAGATCAAACACGAAGAAGGTGAACTCCATCACACCTCAAGAGAATAAAGAACTCAATGCTAAGTTGGATGAGCTTATATTAGCCGTTAAAGGTAAGGAAACCCCGGTAAGAACTACTCTAGAACCAACTATTGAAGAAGTAGACTTCGTAGCTCGTAATGACTATAACCCTGCTTGGAAAAAGAATTACAATCCAAACTTTCAGAAACATTACTCTAGTCCAGCAGGTAGCTCTAATAATAATATGGCATCAAGCAATACTAGTATCCAAGAAACTCTTAAAGCTTTTATGGACTCACAAAATGAGCAAAACAATATTCTAGTCAAAATTATGGAGAATCGTGATGCTATGCTTGGTAAATTATCTAACCAAGCTGTAAGTTTAAGAAATGATTTGTAGACCCTCCAAGAAAGAATAAGGATCGTTGAGGCATAGCTAGGTAATATAACCGAGAGTCAAACTCTCATTCTACCAAAATTTGAAGGTAAAGCTGAGCCCAATCCAGTTGAAGAACTCAAGATGATGAGAATCTAAAGGGAGGAGCCCGGAGAACTTGATTATAGGAATGCTCCTTCACCAAACTACACTGTTGAATATATCGTAAAAGGATCAATGTCAAGATTCCAGTAAGTGAAAGAAATGAAGAAGCCATGTGTCAACACTTTGTTAATCAGGTAGCAATAAAGGTACGTGAGCTTGAAGAAGAATACAAGAAAATTGCTGAAAAATTGCCTATTAATCTAGATTATATATTTGAGCCTACCATTAAGATTAAAATTGGGACTAATGAAATAGATGCACTATGTGATCTAGGTGCAAGTGTTTTAGAAATTCCAAAGAGTCTTTTTTAACAAGTTAAATCTTGGCTCTTTTGAAATCACCAAACTTAAATTACATCTAGTAGATTCTACCTATAAACAAGCAGTATGCATAAAGGAAAATACTTTAGTTTACATTAAAGGCTGTCCTGCTCTCATTGATTTTGTTATTGTTGACATGCCTGAAGATGCTACTGCCCCTATCATATTAGGTCGTCCTATCTTAAGAACTATTAAGGCTTTGATCAATTTGCATGAAGGGAACATGAAGGTTCAATTGCCTTCGCGGGATCCTTTTGTTATTCATTTCCCTAGGAAAAAGAAAGCCAAGCAAGATAATAAGTAGGCCATCACTTTGAAGGTCAATTACTTCGGAGTGGGTGTTCCACTCATATGGCCTAAATGAACGATATCAAGGTCAAGCTATTGACCATAAAAGAGCTCTACATGGGAGTCAACCCATGTGAAATAAAGGTTTGAGTTAAGTTTTTAAGTTTTAGTTTAAGTTCTGTATAAATAAAGAGTGCTAGAAAACTCCTGTGAGAGGAAGAGATTCAATAGTACTAAAAATTCATGTTTTATATATGCCATAGCTGGTCGAAATTTTAGTCTGTCTTTTTCTGTCAAAACAAGGTGTTTCGCCGATTTTTAGTCTAAAAAGTAATCTATGAAGAAATATAATTTTTTTGATGTGTACAGAAAGGTTAACGACCAACTATATGGCAGGAATTTTATTCCCGCCGTATAGTTGTGGCCGTATAGTTATGTTACCCATCGATAATTTTTCATCCCAGAGTACATAAGGTTTGACGACCAACTATACGGCGGGAACAAAAGTTCCAGCCGTATAGTTGTCGCCGTATAGTTACAGCCGCCAGACAGAAACCCTAGTAACCCCTAAACTTTTGATGTCATACCAACTATATGGCCGGAACACCATGTTCCCGCCGTATAGTTGCCGCCATATAGTTGCGTCCGACCACTTAAATGCTCGGGGAGGTACCCAAATCATCAAAAACACAATCTTTTTTCTCTCTTCTACCTCCAAACTCTCTCAAAACATCAAGGGATCTTCATGCCTACTCGATTTCGTTCGAATTCCTCACACACAAGTGATCTACGGTATGTTTCTCCTTCGATCCTCCAATTACTTTTTGCAAATTCAACTCTGATCTATTATCCTTATCAATCTAAGGTGAGACTTATATTTGAACAATTGCCATGATTATCTTGCCTAGATTAATTTGTTGAGGAGATTCTTTAGTGTGCTATGATGAGGATTATGCTATGACTATTACTGTTGGATCAAAAAGTTTTATATTTGTCTCTTTTATTTTTAGAAGGTGAACATGATTTCTACGCACTTCTAGTCTTGTAGAAAGTTGTCGGGCCTCCAAGTGAAGAGGTTTGTAGAACAACAGCAAGTTTCCCTTAAGTGGATTACCCAAGGTTTATCGAACTCTGGGAGGAAGTGGTCAAAGGTATCCCTCTCAAGCAACCCTGCAATCAAGATACAAGAAGTCTCTTGTGTCCCCAACACACCCAATACACTTATCAGGTGTATAGGTGCACTAGTTTGGCGAAGAGATAGTGAAATACAAGCGGTAACGGTGCGAGAAAATAGCTTCTGACTTGTTGTTGACGTGGGAGAGACTAAAAGAAAACTGAAATAAAGATGGAAGCAAGCAAACATGCAACAAATCTAGTAGCAAACGGTGTTTCAATGTTTAGAAACAAGGCTTAGGGTTCATACTTTCACTAGTGAACACTCTCTCGTATAAATATCTTCTCTTAATGATACTACTCTTAACTACTCTCCGGTTGGGCACTCTAATCGATGGTAGGGCTATAACAGCACACCTCAAAGTTCGCCTTCCCCAATCTAGATAACCCCACACGGTCACCTTGAGCGCTAGATGGTTCTAACAAACACCACAATTTCATAGAGACAACCAACTCAAAATATACTCATGATAAGTATATATGCAACCTAGCTTAAGTGCCACACACGGTGTGCACGATGTCACTTTCACACACGTGGGAAAAAGCATAGATCTATTAAAGCACGATGAGTATTTATGTATACTCTAGCCTAAGTGCCACCATGGCGTGCATGCTGTCACTTTCACACACATGGGGAGAGCAGAGATATATTGAAGCACTTGAGTAGCAAGGTAGATCTACTATATTACAAAGCTCATGACCACAACAAGATCATGCATAGAGAGAGATGAACACATAGCTACCGGTAGAGCCCTTAGCCTCGAGGAAGAACTACTCCCTACTCATCATGGGAATCAACAACGGTGATGGATATGGTGGTGGAGTTCGATGGAGATGGCTCCAGGGGCAATTCCCCGTCCCGGCAGGGTGCCGGAACAGAGACTTTCTGTCCTCCGAATCTCCCCTTCGGTGGCGGCAGCGCTGCAGAACTTTTCGTGGCTTTCTGGTCGGGTCTTTAGGGTTTCTGAGTCGGACCCTTATTATAGGCAAAGGAGGCAAGGTCGATGGAGGGCCAGGGGTCCCACACCCCCTATGGGCACGGCCAGGGTGGGCCCCGTGCCCACCTAGGATGTGGACACCCTCGTGTCCTCCTCCGTCTTGTCTTCGATTTTCTGTATCGCTCAGGGACAATATGAACTTTGGCTTTTGTCCTGTCCAATTCTGAGAATATTCATTTTTTAGCTTTCTAAAACCAAAAATAGCAGAAAACAGGCAACTGGAACTATGGCATCTTGTCAATCAGTTAGTTCAAGAAAGTGTATAAAAATACCTCGAAGTGTAGACAAAACAAAGCAAAGTAGATACTAAACAAGCATGGAACATAAAAAATTATAGATACGTTTCCTACGTATCAAGCATCCCCAAGCGTAACTCATGCTTGTCCTCGAGTAGGTAAGTGATAAAAAGAATAATTTCTGAGGTGACATGCACCATCAAAATCAAGATCAAACCATTGCAAAGCTGGGATCAAAGAACTCGAAACATGAGCATGCAAGATGGAGTTCTAACAGTAAGACAAAGTAACTATGCATGCAACATGAAAGGCTACAAACAAAGATCATGAATAACAACGCATTGAAAGACGTTTTTTTGTTTCACATATAGAAAACATTGCATAGTGGCATTCGACTTGTCCCTCATGGAGTAGCAAATAGATGCATAGGACACCTTCAAATTCATAAGGGTGACTAAATACAAATAGTTCAAGAACAAGCAATATCAACAATATGAATCAATCAATAAGTTTTGGGACAATGCACATAGAACTAAGAATGTCAAATATGCTCTCTTAATTGGTGCCTAAGGATAGAAGGTGGAGACTCAATATAATGGTGGAAGAAATTCCCTTCATAAAGGTAAGCAGGGATTTCAAGACTCAAAAAGAGCTTCAAAAAATTATGGTACTGGTTAGCTTTTGTAGGGGTCCCAATCTTTAATAAGATAGAGCCCTCTGTGTTTACAATGCTAGTCCCTGGATCAATAGCTAGCATCCACAGTTAAGATGTATTATCAAGAAACAAAGGTCATAATATAACTTTATAACCAGGAATAACATAATTTTATTACATCAAACATAGCTCATTTGGCTATTACATTAGATTGCAGCGGAATAACTATAAGCATGGGGTCCATCATCTTCAAAGTGCCACAGGCAGATGTTGGTTGTAGACTTTGTAATCCTAATCAATCAATCTTCACTAAAATCAATCAAACCTGCAACATACAAGTTACAGCCACAAGGGTCAATACATTTGAATTGTATTGGCAAGTGATACTATGGTAGTATAGTGGAGTCTATCATCTATATGCATTTGGCTAAGTGGAGTTGAGGCTTGCATTGCTCAAAATAGATTTTTCTTATCATTTTTAAAATACTAAGTTTTTGCTTGACAAAATCATTTTTCTCAATCAAAGATTTCAAGATCCTTGTACCAAGCCATCTCTCCATCAATGATTGAAGAATTCAAACAACCCTTGTTCAAACCACAAGATTTTCACTTAGAAATTGGAATGATGAGATTCTTGATTGCTTCCATGTCTTGATGCTCAAATTGTCCTTTACCAGGGACATGGCTAAGTACTTAGTTTTTACACTCTGCAGAGGTGGTGCACTTTCCCCACCAGACTTGGTTTCCCAAGACAAGATCTTTCAGAAGCTTTCCCTTAGAACAAAATGGACGCGCTCCAACCTATCAAACACTACCACCCACTGTCCATATGGCTAAGTTCTTGCAACCTATATGATCATGGCAGAGCCCATATTGCCAAGTGGTTGCACTTGAAGCTTCTCAACATTTGACATCTCAAATCCCTTTGTTTCCTGGGTGGCATTCCACAAGTGAGATACACAACCCAAGTCCATGGCCTTGTGTAACCACTCAACATATCCCAATCCTTCCATTCCACCCAGGAGGTTCATTAACTTAGTTGTTTTATTAGACAAAATCACAAGTCCTCAGACTTAGAATATTTTTCCATAGTGTGAATATATATTCCACCCATGTTTTATATTAGCTAGGCTAAGCTTGGTAGTAATAGGAAACTTAACTTAGAAAATCCTACTAAGGATTCATCTACTAGGTTTTCCTATAGCAAGATCTATACTTAGCAAAATCCATGCAAGTTTACTTAGCAAAATCACTAATACATAGAAAAATTAATGGGACAAAAGTATGAAGCATCACTTGCCTTTTTGGTAGGGAATGGTGGTTCACTCCTTGATATTTCTAGTCTCACACTTCACTACAAGTCAATCAAGCAAACACCAATTCAATTTACATTCCAAACAAATAATCACTCAAACAAATTCACACACATAAGACAATGGAAACCAATTCATGCATGGGAGCATGCACAAGATAGTTTTATTTTGCAAAGGGGTTCTCTATGGGATTTCTAACTTTGTAAGATCCAAATTGGTCATTTACCAAAGTGGCAAAGTCATTAGCAAGAGGGTTTTGTCCAAAAACTATTTTTAAATCCATTTATCATTTCATGTGGTGAAAAATGTTTTTATTAAGGCAAAATTCTTAAGTTGTTCACCAAATGAGTTGCTATTGCAAAGCTTGGTGTTTTTGGGTCAGTAGGTTTGGTCCAAACTATTTTCTCAAAGTTTCCTTTCCATAAACATTTTTTCATAATAAAATCAATAATTTATTTGGCTAGAAATTGGCTAAGTCAAATAATTCAACCTAAATTTCACCAAAAACATTTTTAACACCAAAGGTTGGTTCCTAGGGTCAGTAAGGTCACAACAAACTATTTTGCAAAAGTTTTATCCCTAAATTCAATTTTAAACAATTTTTATACTCTAAACAAGCTCATTAATGTTTCTGCAAATTCAAACAAGCTAACAGATATTATTTGTCAAACTAAGACCATGGTTGGCTAGGGCTTGTTCTCCTGTATTCATTGATATAAAATTTGCAAAATTTGGACGTGTGGTTTGAAAGTTATAGGGTTTTCAAAATGGCATTTCAATCTGATTTCAAATCCTATTTTAATTCATCCAGTGACACGCGGCACGTTCTTATTCGCTGAAAACGGTTCGCGTGGATCAACAGATATGGGCCGTTAGATTTTAGTTGCATCGCATGGTGTAGAGGTGCTACTTACCCCTTCACTCTTGTTCTATCCTAATCGTCAGATCAAGATCGGATGGCTACGAGATGCTTGCCAGGAACTGGCGGCGCGATGACAACGGCGAGCGGCGGAGCGGCCAGTTAGCGGCGGCGCTGGCTAGGCAGGAAGCGAAGCAGGGAGGAGCAAGCTCACCGAGGTCGCGAGGATGAGGAGATGCTGTTCGTGTGGTCGTCGTGGCAAGGGGTGCACGGGGACGGGCAGGATTTCTCGCCGGAGTTGGTTCTGGCGATGGACGCGTGCGGTCGGGGTCGAGGACGACGCTGTGGTCCACGGGAAGACAAACAGAGGACTGGGTTAGCTGCGCAAGACCATGGCAAAGATGTGTGCGTGATCTAGAAGACACGGGGTGGTCGGAATTTACCTGTGGGCGTCGTCGGAGTAGAGGCAGACGGCGGTGGTACTGGAGGTTGTCGTTGGCGAGTCTCAGGGGTGTCCGTGGTCGAACGGGTGGTACAGGGAGGAGTGTCTGGGAGTGGGGAAGCTGCTAGGGTGCTCGGGAAGGCAGGGGGTGGCGTGTACTGGCCTGAATTGGCCAGAGACGATGGTCGGAGCCGAGGCAGTCGAGGAGAGATTGTGGTGGCCTGGAGGCGTGCTTGGGGAAGAAAACAGAGGGGAAACGGAGAGGAGTGAATGACGTTTAAAGGTGCATGATCATTGCGAGTAAAGCTGGTCGCGTTAAGGCATAATCAAGCCGCGAAATCAAGTCTGCAACGGCGATGAGAGAGGAGGAAGAACTAGTCGCGGGGTGGGGAAGGAGAACAGTGGAAAGGGGTCCACTGGTCAGTGGGGAAAAGAAACGAGGGGGAGGTCCACCAGTCATTGGTTCTGTGGGTAAGAAAATTGGTGCCAAACGTTTTCTTCGGGGAAAGAAGCTGGGCTGTTGCTGGGCCTATTGGGCTGCCTGGGTTGGGTCGGCCTTGTCCTATTTTTTTCTATTTTCTTAATCCTTTTCTATTTCTATATTCTGAATTCTGTTTTGAAATTCCCAAACATTCAAACATCAATCAAACAATTCGAACAACACCAAACTTTGTAATATTGAATTTAGTTCTGTTCAGAAACATGGACAAAAGCCCAAAATAAAATAAAATAAAATAATAATTTTATTGATCCATTCTTTAATTAAATAAATTGGACCTTTATTTATTTAACATGATTTGATTTATTCAATAAAATCCTCATTTGAATTCCAGACACTTTTAAATCCAAATCAGTAGGTTTTATTTGAAATTATAAGATACTTGAAATACTTGTTTAAAATAACATGGGCCTTAGTTATTAAATCAAGTAGAGTTTGATTTTATTAATAAAATCTTTATTTGAAACCTAAATATTTTCAAAACCAAATCAGTAGGTTTTAATTAAGAAAATAAAATACTTAGAAAACTTATTTAAAATAATTTAATAAGTTTTGATATTTTAATTAAGATGATAAATCCTTTTATTTAGATAAAATTGGATATTAAATCCTTATTATTTTATTTAAATAAACCTTTGCTAATTTTATAAAATGTTTTAATTCCAAAGCTTGGTCAAGGTTTAATTTGGCTTTATAAAATAATCCTTATTTGTAAAACATCTATTTCATTTGAAAACAAATCTTTTCATTTAATTGTTTCAAAATAGTATTTCCAAATGTTTTATTTTTCCTTTTATTAAATGTTTATCTTTTTAAATCCCTTTAGGTTTTTATTTAAATCAAATGGGTTTGAAGTTCCAATTGCATTCAAAAGTTTCTTCTGGCTCTGAAAATCAAACAAAGTTTTATTTTATTCATTTATTTTTCACATTACAAGATTTGGAAAATCTTGGGATGTGACAGGCTACCACCCTTAAAATAAATCTTGTCCCGAGATTTGGGGAGGCTAGGGTTACAAGCAAGTTCAAAACAACTAGGGTACTACCACCCTTAAAAATTTTCAAACAAAAATTACACATTGTCCTTCTTGGGATCCTGGGGAAAATTTCTCTAAGCAAACATCTGCATGGTGTCCTTGGTTTCCATACTTGACTCAGGGACCAAGGTTTAGATCCTTCATAGACTGATTCATCTTGTTCTTCATCTTTTCTGGACAATTGCTTGCATAGTGGCCTAGTTCCTTGCATTTGAAACACATCACTTGGCTGATATCTTTCTTTTCCTTTGGTATCATTGCCTTTTGTTTGTTTCTTTGGTTCTTCTTTTTTTCTGGGCATTCATTAGCATAGTGTCCCATCTCTTTGCAATTGTAACATTGCTCTTGAGTAATATCCTTCTTGTTAGGGTTGGGGCATTTCTTCTTCTTCTTGGGTTTCTCCAAAGCTAGGAGTTCTTCTAGTTCATGTTCTTCATAGGTGGGAGATCTTTCTCTCTTCTTGAGGCATTGATTTTCATGCTTCTTGGATGCATGATCCTTGTCTCTAAAATTATTGCTAGCTTGGGTTCCTTCCAGATTAACATCCTTGGCATCCTTGTTGTAATTGGCTCTTGGGAGAAAGTTTTCTCTCATGTTGATCTTTTGAGTAACTAATCCTTGCAACAATTGGGACTGAAGTTTCAAAATCCTTTGTATGGCTGGGTTTAGTCCATTGTTGTTGGCTAAAAGCTGAGTTGTCTCTTGGTTCAACTGGTTTTGGGTCGCTATGAGTTCTCTCATGTTGTCCTCTTGGTTGTTGTTGTCATCAACCTTGATGTTGGAGTCTCTTGGAGTAGTCATCTGTTTGGGTTGAATGGAGATTAGAATAGGCAAGATATTTCTAAGGAAATATTTCTAATCACACACATCACAATTCACTCAAGCGATGTGCATGCAATCACAAACAATCATTTCACTCAAACAACAAAGTTCAAGTACACACTTAGGCAACAAAAATATTTTTGTTACACCACATGAGTTGGTGGTTTGACTTAACTAAATTATGGTGGTCCATCTATAGGGTTCACTTGTGATCTTTCCATCCTTCTTTGTTTGATCCTTCTTGTATGAGATCATGGTTTCCTTGAGAAAAGCTCTTGGTTGCAATACTTCAAAGTTGTTGATGGCTCCTTCTTATTTTGCATTCCCTCAGTCTCTAAATCTTGAGTAGGATTTCCTTGTTTCACTTGTGGTCCTTAGTAGTTTCCAAGTTGGAAGTCCTTGGTGAACATGCTGAAGATGTTGAAGTCATTAGAGTTGAAGATGTTGAAGTCATTAGAGTTGAAGATGTTGAAGTAGTCCTTTGTACATGGTGTAGTCTTTGGCCATGGGTAGGTTTTTCCAAAAAGTTTGAAATAGAAGAGATGTAGAGTTGAAACCAAAATGGTTGAGGAAAGAGTTTACAAGTGTTTTTGTAAATAAGTTTTTGAACAAATACAACTCCTATTTTTCTAAGGGTTTTTGTCCAATCCTAGGTTTACAAATCCTACAGGCAACACAATGCTCTGATACCATCTGTAGGGGTCCCAATCTTTAATAAGATAGAGCCCTCTGTGTTTACAATGCTAGTCCCTGGATCAATAGCTAGCATCCACAGTTAAGATGTATTATCAAGAAACAAAGGTCATAATATAACTTTATAACCAGGAATAACATAATTTTATTACATCAAACATAGCTCATTTGGCTATTACATTAGATTGCAGCGGAATAACTATAAGCATGGGGTCCATCATCTTCAAAGTGCCACAGGCAGATGTTGGTTGTAGACTTTGTAATCCTAATCAATCAATCTTCACTAAAATCAATCAAACCTGCAACATACAAGTTACAGCCACAAGGGTCAATACATTTGAATTGTATTGGCAAGTGATACTATGGTAGTATAGTGGAGTCTATCATCTATATGCATTTGGATAAGTGGAGTTGAGGCTTGCATTGCTCAAAATAGATTTTTCTTATCATTTTTAAAATACTAAGTTTTTGCTTGACAAAATCATTTTTCTCAATCAAAGATTTCAAGATCCTTGTACCAAGCCATCTCTCCATCAATGATTGAAGAATTCAAACAACCCTTGTTCAAACCACAAGATTTTCACTTAGAAATTGGAATGATGAGATTCTTGATTGCTTCCATGTCTTGATGCTCAAATTGTCCTTTACCAGGGACATGGCTAAGTACTTAGTTTTTACACTCTGCAGAGGTGGTGCACTTTCCCCACCAGACTTGGTTTCCCAAGACAAGATCTTTCAGAAGCTTTCCCTTAGAACAAAATGGACGCGCTCCAACCTATCAAACACTACCACCCACTGTCCATATGGCTAAGTTCTTGCAACCTATATGATCATGGCAGAGCCCATATTGCCAAGTGGTTGCACTTGAAGCTTCTCAACATTTGACATCTCAAATCCCTTTGTTTCCTGGGTGGCATTCCACAAGTGAGATACACAACCCAAGTCCATGGCCTTGTGTAACCACTCAACATATCCCAATCCTTCCATTCCACCCAGGAGGTTCATTAACTTAGTTGTTTTATTAGACAAAATCACAAGTCCTCAGACTTAGAATATTTTTCCATAGTGTGAATATATATTCCACCCATGTTTTATATTAGCTAGGCTAAGCTTGGTAGTAATAGGAAACTTAACTTAGAAAATCCTACTAAGGATTCATCTACTAGGTTTTCCTATAGCAAGATCTATACTTAGCAAAATCCATGCAAGTTTACTTAGCAAAATCACTAATGCATAGAAAAAGTAATGGGACAAAAGTATGAAGCATCACTTGCCTTTTTGGTAGGGAATGGTGGTTCACTCCTTGATCTTTCTAGTCTCACACTTCACTACAAGTCAATCAAGCAAACACCAATTCAATTTACATTCCAAACAAATAATCACTCAAACAAATTCACACACATAAGACAATGGAAACCAATTCATGCATGGGAGCATGCACAAGATAGTTTTATTTTGCAAAGGGGTTCTCTATGGGATTTCTAACTTTGTAAGATCCAAATTGGTCATTTACCAAAGTGGCAAAGTCATTAGCAAGAGGGTTTTGTCCAAAAACTATTTTTAAATCCATTTATCATTTCATGTGGTGAAAAATGTTTTTATTAAGGCAAAATTCTTAAGTTGTTCACCAAATGAGTTGCTATTGCAAAGCTTGGTGTTTTTGGGTCAGTAGGTTTGGTCCCAACTATTTTCTCAAAGTTTCCTTTCCATAAACATTTTTTCATAATAAAATCAATAATTTATTTGTCTAGAAATTGGCTAAGTCAAATAATTCAACCAAAATTTCACCAAAAACATTTTTAACACCAAAGGTTGGTTCCTAGGGTCAGTAAGGTCACAACAAACCATTTTGCAAAAGTTTTATCCCTAAATTCAATTTTAAACAATTTTTATACTCTAAACAAGCTCATCAATGTTTCTGCGTATTCAAACAAGCTAACAGATATTATTTGTCAAACTAAGGCCATGGTTGGCTAGGGCTTGTTCTCCTGAATTCATTGATATAAAATTTGCAAAATTTGGACGTGTGGTTTGAAAGTTATAGGGTTTTCAAAATGGCATTTCAATCTGATTTCAAATCCTA
Organism: Avena atlantica; assembly: GCA_910589765.1. Classification (NCBI taxonomy): domain Eukaryota; kingdom Viridiplantae; phylum Streptophyta; class Magnoliopsida; order Poales; family Poaceae; genus Avena; species Avena atlantica. The sequence goes on from OU342738.1 coordinate 186,918,255, forward strand.
TTTTAATTCATCCAGTGACACGCGGCACGTTCTTATTCGCTGAAAACGGTTCGCGTGGATCGATAGATATGGGCCGTTAGATTTTAGTTGCATCGCATGGTCTAGAGGTGCTACTTACCCCTTCAATCTTGTTCTATCCTAATCGTCAGATCAAGATCAGATGGCTACGAGATGCTTGCCAGGAACTGGCGGCGCGATGACAACGGCGAGCGGCGGAGCGGCCAGTTAGCGGCGGCGCTGGCTAGGCAGGAAGCGAAGCAGGGAGGGAGCAAGCTCACCGAGGTCGCGAGGATGAGGAGATGCTGTTCGTGTGGTCGTCGTGGCAAGGGGTGCATGGGGACGGGCAGGATTTCTCGCCGGAGTTGGTTCTGGCGACGGACGCGTGCGGTCGAGGTCGAGGACGACGCTGTGGTCCACGGGAAGACAAACGGAGGACTGGGTTAGCTGCGCAAGACCATGGCAAAGATGTGTGCGTGATCTAGAAGACACGGGGTGGTCGGAATTTACCTGTGGGCGTCGTCGGAGTAGAGGCAGACGGCGGTGGTACTGGAGGTTGTCGTTGGCGAGGCTCAGGGGTGTCCGTGGTCGAACGGGTGGTACGGGGAGGAGTGTCTGGGAGTGGGGAAGCTGCTAGGGTGCTCGGGAAGGCAGGGGGTGGCGTGTACTGGCCTGAATTGGCCGGAGATGGTGGTCGGAGCCGAGGCAGTCGAGGAGAGATTGTGGCGGCCTGGAGGCGTGCTTGGGGAAGAAAACAGAGGGGAAACGGAGAGGAGTGACTGACGTTTAAAGGTGCATGATCACTGCGAGTAAAGCTGGTCGCGAAGGCGCAATCAAGCCGCGAAATCAAGTCTGCAACAGCGATGAGAGAGGAGGAAGAACCAGTCGCGGGGTGGGGAAGGAGAACAGTGGAAAGGGGTCCACTGGTCAGTGGGGAAAAGAAACGAGGGGGAGGTCCACCAGTCATTGGTTCTGTGGGTAAGAAAATTGGTGCCAAACGTTTTCTTCGGGGAAAGAAGCTGGGCTGTTGCTGGGCCTATTGGGCTGCCTGGGTTGGGTCGGCCTTGTCCTATTTTTTTTCTATTTTCTTAATCCTTTTTTATTTCTATATTCTGAATTCTGTTTTGAAATTCCCAAACATTCAAACATCAATCAAACAACACCAAACTTTGTAATATTGAATTTAGTTCTGTTCAGTAACATGGACAAAAGCCCAAAATAAAATAAAATAAAATAATAATTTTATTGATCCATTCTTTAATTAAATAAATTGGACCTTTATTTATTTAACATGATTTGATTTATTCAATAAAATCCTCATTTGAATTCCAGACACTTTCAAATCCAAATCAGTAGGTTTTATTTGAAATTATAAGATACTTGAAATACTTGTTTAAAATAACATGGGCCTTAGTTATTAAATCAAGTAGAGTTTGATTTTATTAATAAAATCTTTATTTGAAACCTAAATATTTTCAAAACCAAATCAGTAGGTTTTAATTAAGAAAATAAAATACTTAGAAAACTTATTTAAAATAATTTAATAAGTTTTGATATTTTAATTAAGATGATAAATCCTTTTATTTAGATAAAATTGGATATTAAATCCTTATTATTTTATTTAAATAAACCTTTGCTAATTTTATAAAATGTTTTAATTCCAAAGCTTGGTCAAGGTTTAATTTGGCTTTATAAAATAATCCTTATTTGTAAAACATCTATTTCATTTGAAAACAAATCTTTTCATTTAATTGTTTCAAAATAGTATTTCCAAATGTTTTATTTTTCCTTTTATTAAATGTTTATCTTTTTAAATCCCTTTAGGTTTTTATTTAAATCAAATGGGTTTGAAGTTCCAATTGCATTCAAAAGTTTCTTCTGGCTCTGAAAATCAAACAAAGTTTTATTTTATTCATTTATTTTTCACATTACAAGATTTGGAAAATCTTGGGATGTGACAGCTTTCAGCTCTCATTTCCCTATCATAAGCATCTTGAAGTGATTAAGGTTAAAGTGAACAAACTATGGAGTATATGCTTGAAAAAGTATAAGTTGGCAATCTCATGTCCCTTGAGTACGAGGGACGCTCCTCATGCTACTCAACTTTAGTCACCGGTAAGTTCTTGTCATAGTAAGTACATGTGTATCATAGAGAACCGCCAACAGGGTACCCCTTGCCCCATGACACAGGAGCTATCCCATATCAAAATGACAAGGCAAGCAAACAATGTGCATCTTAGAAATGTTCTTATTTATCATGGGAAAATGGTGCTTTTTTCTCTCTTTCCTCTTTTCAATATGTCTCTTTTTTTATAAGTAGAAAGCTTCATAGATGTCATTATGGTAATGCTGCAAGTTTCCACCATGATTAGGCATGGCTTAGGCTAGCGGCCCAGGCGTTTCTCTAACACACATACATAACTCCATGGACTTACAAGGTCCCCTTTTATTTCACACCAACGACATCCACAAACAAAAGATCATGATATCAACTGGGTATAATGTACATGTGCAATGTTGAAAGCGTTCCCCGTGACAACACGGTTCTGCTAATTCCCAACGTATAAGTGCAAGCATATACAACATAGATGTCACAATGGTTCAAGTTTATTAGGGGCAAGAAAAAATAAAGTGTGCCATCAAGTTTGTGAGAGCTTTAATCACTAATTTTCACATAACAAAATACTTTTTAATTGGAAGATAGATGAAAACAAGAATATACTTGGAATGGTGTAACACACCATGCATAGGAATTTATAGTGGACACTTTGGAATAACTTGGTTTATTGGGAGTTGGATGCATGAGTAGAGCTTACTCAGTACAAGTGGAGGCTAACAAAAGACTAGGAGCGACCAACTAAGAGAGCAATAATGGTCATAATCATGCAGAGCGACAAAACATTACTAATCAAAGCATAAAGTGGTACCACAAGTCAAAAACTAAATGATCATAGAGGCTATGGTGACTGGTTCATAGTCATAACATGGTGTGATCATGTGCCAAGTCAACCCAAACAAAGCATCAAAGGAGAATACCACAATATTATGCTTTTGTATGCTAAAACAACGCATGATTCTTTCAAGGCACATTAAGCAATCCTAATTATTTGGAACAAGTCATGTTACAGAAATAATCACTAAGCATAAGGTCAAAACAACATCTAGCATGACATGATAAAGTCTAAGTCACAGTCAAAACAAGCTCCCTTTTGTACCATTATAAGCATGAAAATTTCTACTATTTTCCAACACCAATCGACTTATTTGAACAACTTACAAAGATAATAATCAATAAAGATCAGTGATCTTGTCTCACAAATCCACAAATAAGAACTAAAAATTTCTAAGCTGAAAGCACAAGAAAACTAAGGCTAAACGCAGTGCTAGCAAAAGAGAACACTCACAAGACAATAAGAATGAAAACTAGAGTGCTCTAGGCAATGAAAACATAGTGTGTCTCTCTCCAGATGAAGTGTCTTGTGATCAACCAACTTATTGCAGCAAACAAAGCAAAGGAAAACTAAAAACAAAAACAAAGACTCTCCAAGAACAACACAACAATGTATGAAACAAGAAAAACGAAGTGTCTAAAAAGACCTGAGATTTTTATTGATGAAGAAGGGGATGCCTTGGGCATCCCTAAGCTTTGACGCTTGTACCTCTTGAATATTTCTTGGGGTGACACGGGGTGGCATCCCCAAGCTTGAGCTTTTGTCCATTCTTCATCTCATTACATCATTCTTTCTCTACACCTGAAAATTTTCCTTCATACAAAACTTCACACAATCTTCATTAGCAACATTAGTGTATTCAAAAGATAATAGACCCTTGGGTTTTGGTTTTGAAACATAAAAACTTTCACTAAAAACACAAGCTACTGTAGCAATTCCCTCAAAAAGATCAATTTCCCAAAAATAACCCAAAAAGGAATCAATAAGAAGCAAATGCAAATAATGGCAGAAATCTGTCAAAACAGACCAGCAGTTAGAAACATATTTTTTCAAAGACCTTCTGTTGCTCAAATCAAAACTGTTAAACTAACTAAAGTTAGCTAACGTTCTGGTGGATTTATTCTTAATATATCAGATCAATCCGACTTACAGATATTCCTCACAAAATTTTATGGTGGAGCACAAAAATCTGTTTCGGAACAGCAACTCCACAAATCTCACTTCCCTCTCATTAGAGGTTATTCTTGCAACAAAAATCAAACAAAAAGGATAAGGAGAGGTCATTACTAAAGTAATAACTTCCAAGACTCAAGAAAACTCTTGGGTTATCTCCCAACAAGTACTTTTCTTTAACGCCTTTAAGTTAGGCTTGATAGTTTGAGAAGATGCTAACATAAGAAATATGAATTGAAGTAAAAGAGAGCATCAAGAAGCTAATTCAAAACACATTTAAGTCTAACCCACTTCCTATGCATAGGAATATTGTAAAGAAACTAGTCATTAAAGCACAAAGAAACAAGCATAGGAAAGCAAAACAAGTGCAGCTTCAAAATTTTCAACATAAAGAGGGGAAACTTAATATTTTTGAGATGCATAAAACCATGTTTACCTCTCTCATAATAACTTTCAGTAGCATCATGACTAAAATTAACAATATAACTATCACATAAAACATTCTTATCATGAGTCACATGCATAAAATAATTATTACTCTCCACATAAGCATAATCATTCTTATTAATTGTAGTGGGTGCAAATTCAACAAAATAGCTATCATTATTATTCTCATCACCATAATCATCAAATATAGGAGGCAGATTGTAATCAAAATTAACTTTCTCCTCAATAGTAGGTGGACTAAAAATATCATATTCATCATTGTAATCATCATATATTGGAGGTTTGGTATCATCATAAGCAATAGAATAGCTATCTTCCAAAGTTGGGGAACTAAAATGATCAATTTCATAAAAAATAGCTTCCCCAAGCTAGACGTTTCCATAGCATTAGAAATAATGGTGTCCAAAGAATTCATACTAATAACATTGCTATTAGCATGCAAATAAAGTTCCATAGGTTTTTTAATTTTCTCTTCAAACACTTCATGTCCTAACTCAAGATAAATACTATAGAGCTCTCTAATTTTGTTGTTGTTTTCCATTAAGCCTAACTAGTGAAAACAAGAAACAAAAAGACAAAACTGCAGAATCTAAAGAAAATAACTTCGAGCACTCACACTTGAGGATGTGAGTACCTTTTACCTTACCACCCCGGCAACGGCGCCAGAAAATAGCTTTCTGGCTTCCTATTGCCGTGGGGTAACGTGTGTGAGTGCCTTTTACCTTTCCTCCCTGGCAACAACGCCAGAAAATAGCTTGATGTCTATGCACTTATATTCTTATAGACAGTTGTTGGGCCTCCAAGTGCAGAGGTTTGTAGAACAGCAGCAAGTTCCCCTTAAAGTGGATTACCCAAGGTTTATTGAACTCAGGGAGGAAGTGATCAAAGGTATCCCTCTCAAGCAACCCTGCAATCAAGATACAAGAAGTCTCTTGTGTCCCCAATACACCCAATACACTTATCAGGTGTATAGGTTCACTAGTTCGGCGAAGAGATAGTGAAATACAAGCGGTAACAGTGCCAGAAAATAGCTTCTGACTTGTTTTTGACGTGGGAGAGACTAAAAGAAAACTGAAATAAAGATGGAAGCAAGCAAACATGCAATAGATCTAGTAGCAAACGGTGTTTCAGTTGTTTAGAAACAAGGCCTAGGGATCATACTTTCACTAGTGAACACTCTCGCATATAAATATCTTCTCTTAATGATACTACTCTTAACTACTCTCTGGTTGGGCACTCTAATCCATGGTAGGGCTATAACAGCACACCTCCAAGTCCGCCTTCCCCAATCTACATAACCCCACACTGTCACCTTGAGCGCTAGATGGTTCCAACAAACACCATAATTTCATAGAGACAACCAACACAAAATATACTCATGATAAGTATATATGTAACCTAGCTTAAGTGCCACACACTGTGTGCACGATGTCACTTTCACACACGTGAGGAAAAGCATAGATCTATTAAAGCACGATGAGTATTTATGTAGACTCTAGCCTAAGTGCCACCATGGCGTGCATGCTGTCACTTTCACACACATGGGGAGAGCAGAGATCTATTGAAGCACTTGAGTAGCAAGGTAGATCTACTAGATTACAAAGCTCATGACCACAACAAGATCATGCATAGAGAGAGATATGAACACATAGCTACCGGTAGAGCCCTTAGCCTCGAGGAAGAACTACTCCCTCCTCATCATGGGAATCAGCAACGATGATGGAGATGGTGATGGAGATCGATGGAGATGGCTCCGGGAGAAATTCCTCGTCCCGGCAGGGTGCCGGAACAGAGACTTCCTGTCCCTCGAATCTCCCTTTCGGTGGCGGCGGTGCTGCGGAACTTTTCGTGGCTTTCTGGTTGGGTCTTTAGGGTTTCTAAGTCGAAGGCTTCTTATAGGCGAAGGAGGCAAAGTCGATGGAGGTCCAGGGGGCCCACACCCCTTGTGGGCGTGGCCAGGGTGGGCCCCGCGCCCACCTACGGTGTGGCCACCCTGGTGTCCTCCTCCGTCTCGTCTTCAATTTTCCGTATCGCTTAGGGGAAAATAAGAACTTTGGCTTTTGTCCCGTCCAATTCCGAGAATATTCATTTTTTAGCTTTCTGAAACCAAAAAACTACAGAAAACAGGCAACTGGCACTGTGGAATCTTGTTAATAGGTTAGTTCAAAAAAGTGTATAAAAATACCTCAAAGTGTAGACAAAACAAAGCAAAGTAGATACTAAACAAGCATGGAACATCAAAAATTATAGATACGTTTCCGACGTATCAGAACACGAGGAGCCAGACACGTGCTTTTGTCGCAGCTAGTTCTTCTCGGGCTGCAGCTCAGGAACTCATGGGGATTTGATTCAATAACGAAGCCCACCATGATTGTTTCGACAATATCAAAAACCAAGAAGTCAAGGCAACCAAGTGGGCTTTCCCCGTCACTTTTAACCAACTCAGTAATAATGATGATTTTAATTTCTTTGCAATAGAGTTGGCCTGCAAACCTTTGTATTCCATGATGCACCAACCTATCGTCGGGTAACTATTGAATTTCTTATCTCTTTGGAAAGCATCGTTAAGGCATGGCATGGGAAGGATAAGATTTATTTCTAACTCATGAACAATAATTATTCTCTGACACTTGATGAATGGTGCAATTGTTTTGGTTTACCCAACAATGGTCCTAATGATTTGTGCAGATTTTACCAACATGGAACCTTCCCCTGAACTCTGTTATAATAGAATGAGCCTTACTTCTAGAGTTAGCATAGGGAAGAATATTCAACATCCTGCTATTCGTTATTTGTTCTATGTTATTGCTAACACCTTGCAGGCGTGTAATGAGTTTACAAGACTCAACGAGGAGGACATATTAGTCCTTACAAAAGATGCTTTCAACTATGACAACTTGTCACTTCACTTGGGCGCAATAATTGTGCGCTAGTTGGAGTACCAATCCCACCAAAGCCAAGGACCAACCACTTGTGGAGGCATCATCACCGTGCTTGCCAACGCATTGGGCATCGACCTATGTGAGTTACAACCGGTGCTAGGTGAGTGACGTGTTGGTTACTCTACTTTGAGGGCTCGTGGAATGCTAACTAGGACAGGTGGTGTTTATTATCTGCATATTGCTGGAGCTAGGTGTATCTACCCTGCTCCTTTGCCTAATTATCTTTTCTCTATCGAGGAAGGACATGTGCTTTATGACTTGCAGGTTGAGCAACACCAACCCTAGGAAGAGATCCTGGAGGAGGATGAGGACCAATAGGAGGAGCAAGAAGTCCCTGATCAGGAGAAGTAGCCACCAAACCGGTTCGCTATATATCAAGATTTTCATGAACTTGGAGGAACTATGGAGGGAATGCACAATATCGCCCTGAAACTCTGAGAAACAACAAGTAACATTTCAACTCAATTTGTGGACTAGAGTTACAAATTTTTCCCCCAGCACAGTGATTTAAAGGGCTTGCAAAAGCCTAAGCTTGGGGAGGTTTTCTATCTATTTTATATTTATATTTTGATTTTCTTTATCTTAATTTCGAGGTTATGTATTTATTTGAGTTTATAAGCACTCGTGTTGGTTTCCCAACACTTTATCTTAGTTTTTTATTTTGTTTGAGATTTTCAAGCCAAGCTTTTCCGCCAATTTTCTATTCTTTAATTCCCCTTCTCAAAAACCACAAAAATATTTCTCCATTTAACTTTATTTTCCCTCTCGCTCTTTCTTTCGCCTCGAAGTTCTCGTTGATTTGCAGGAGAGTGATTGCTTCGATTCCAAGAAACAAATAAAAAGGAAAGATAGAAGTGGAACCAAGCATGCGATGTATGCGTTATGACTCCCCACTTTTGAAGTTTGAGAAACCCATGCTAGTTAGTAGTAATGTTGAGATGTTATATCGATGGAGTGAGTCTCTATATTGTAGTAAAATTTTGTTTGCATGTGTATTTAACTAGGTAAGTTTTGTTCCAGCTCTTGTAGTTAACCAAGTCTTGCCTAATTTTTTTCTAAGCAACTGAAATAAGAAAAAGTCACACAAATTGAAAACATGGGTGTTGTAGTGTTTAGTCTTGAAAGCTTATTCCTAGAGACACTCGACACCACAGAAAATAATGATTGACTTGATAGCTCTCTTTGAAAAGATTTGTTCAATTGAATTAATGTTTAGTGTTTTTTGTGAGCATGCCAAAGTTTGACTTGTAAATCATAAGAATGATATAGCTTTATGCGTGTCAAACTTCACGGGATGCCAACAACTCCGCTGGCCTACGAACGATCTTCATGGAGGAAACTCCTAGATTTCGGCTATGAGTTGATTAAACATTGGTAGCAGTAATGCTATAATGGGTAAGATTATTGGCACTCCCGGGTAGCTGTAACATGATGGAATCACTCCTCTGACTGATATGAGTAATCATTTTGAAAAAGGAACAAAAACCTTAGTGATTCCACGAGTGTCCATCTCATCTCGATAAACTAATGATTTTTTTAGCATGCTCTCAATTACTTAAAAACTGAAATTCTTGAAGGACAATGAATAGAAAAGTAGTGCTTGAAAAGTCTTGATTTATTGATGTGGGAGAATTCAGATACTCTAGTATATATGCTTTTCATGACAAACTTTCACACTATTAATTTTACATGATTACAATTTATTGTTCAAAGGCAAGCCTATGAGTTAATTACATGACATGGAATAAAGTTTATTATTTTGAATCATCCATGCTTATAATAATTTTTTGCGCTATAAGGATTGATGAAACCTATATGATATGCTTGCCATTACTCTATCTATGTAACACCCTCGCCTAATAAGGCTGAGTTCCTATGTATAGTGCTAATCCCTAGATCTGTTAACTAGCATAGACAGTACCAAATGATACCAAATATCACCATGCATTATAAATATAATGAATATGATCCAGAATTTACATTATTTATTCAAGTACACAGCGGAGAACATATACAAGGTAGATCTCCATCCTTCAAATGTGCCACAGGCAAAAAATTGTTGAGTGGAGTCTCACGACCTATGAACAATCACTCAGAAATGGAACAACCTGCAACATGAAACATTGCAGCCACGAATGATCAATACTTTGAATGTATTAGCAAGTAGAACTAATGAGTACAAAGTATCTAGCAACAACATGCATATTTGGCTAGGTAGAGTTCAGGATCATTTGCATAAAAGCAATATCAATTTCCCTACTTTTAAAATACTTTCTTTCTTCAAAATAATATTTTAAGGACATACCTGCATAAACCCATGTAGAAACAAGACAGTTCAGATTTCGTATGCTCCTAAACCCATGTTCACCCATCAAGTTTTAGTAATTAAGAAATTGTGATGAGTGAGATCTTCCAAACAGTTCCAGGCCATTTGCTCATAGTTTTCCATAACCGGGGACATGGCTAAGTACTTAGTTTAGACACCATGCAGGGGTTGTACACTTTACCCGCACGACCCAGTCAACCCACTCTTACCACTACACTCATTTTGTTCCATGGCAGGGAGAAAACCAAGACGAAATCTTTCAGAAGCAGAACCCTGAGCCCTCAGGACGGACCCATACCAACCTACATCCCCTACATCTACTAATAATGTCGGGTCAGGTTCCCACAACTTACTTAGTCAAGACAAATAATGACATGCAGCTGTACTGGAAGCTACTACACAAGAAACATGTCCAATCTCTGAATCCTAGGTGTTCTTTCCGCAATAAACCATCCAAAAACATCAATCCATCACACCTAGGAGATTCATTAAATTCCAGTTGTTTTCATTATACAAAAAACATAACTTTCCATAACATAATCATCACGAATTCCCTTTGCGTATCTAATAAGCATGGCTACGCAAATACAATACGATGGCTCAAAGGAAATCAAGTCATGGAGATATGGCAATCATGCCTGGGTATCATATCATGGCATAGTTGTAAAACACCTACACATGCATCACTACTGAAAATCATACTACATGCATAGGAAAAATAGTAGGACATTTATGATAGCTCTACTTTCCTTCGTTGTAGATGATGTAGTCGTTCAGATAATCCTCACAATAGAAAATTTTGCACTCGCCATAATCAGAAACGTTGCACTCCTCGCAATCTATCATTAAAACAAGTGCACAACAAACACACCATTCAAAACATTGAAAGAATGTACAATACAATAAAACAATGATGAACAAATGCATGCATGATGATTTAATATGTCACAATGATTGTATTTAGTTCTCTAAACAGTATTAGAATACATTGACGCATGCAAGAGATCATTTAATGCAATAGGATAGTTATTATTAATCCTTGATTGGCAATATAGGGGTTTTAATGGTTCTGTTTCAACTTATGTCCTAACTATCGAATTAAATTATGGACTGGGGTGTACTGGATAGAGGACATTAAACCGAACCAGTAGAAATTGGATTCACCTTAAACGGAGTTGTAGATATTTTTTTATGATTTAATTACTACATAATAGATTTTAATTCATTTAAATACTTTAAGACCACAAAATCTAAATATAAAATCAGATCTGTATTCTACATGAAATTGTTAATCCAGTGGCATATTATTTATATTTTTCAGATTTATAAATTATTTACTACAAATTTTATACTCTAAAACAACATTAATACTAATTAAAATATTACCAGTTAACTATAATATGAAAATTATATCCAATCATATATTATTAACACGCATTAAATTATCTTTAATTTGATATATTATTCATATTTTTATCACCTACAAATAATTTACTATAGAATTAATCCTCTAAAAGGCTATTAAAACAAATTAAAATACTACAGTAATTCTACAAGGTAAAAGTTGGATCTAAAAGTGTATTAATGTTTTATATGAAATTACGAATCCATATACACCTTATTTCTATTTTTATGATCTACAGATATTTTACTATGATTTATTATGTCTAAAAGGTCCATTAAATAATTTAAATTATTATAGTAAATATATACAGTAAACATTAGATATAATCTCATATTAATATTCTACACGATTTTCTGAATCCATAGACACATTATTTGCTATTTCTAGATCTATGAATATTTTTATATGAACGCAAGTTTATATAATTTTCTGAAATTTTAATTCAATTTCAAATTAAGAGGGAATATTCTCTGGGAATATTCTACACTGACTAGGCGCGGGCGCTGACCTGGCAGACGACATGGCACGTCCTGGTTGGTTGATAACAGTTCGCTAGTGGATATAATCACGACTGTCCGTTGCAGATCAGATGGCGGACAACGAATGCTTCGTGATGGCCGACCTAGGCGACATCGAGCGGCGGTGGACGAATTGGTGGTGGTCGAGGGCGGCTCTGCGATGGTCCTTCGGCATGGCAAAGTGGTGGACGAGTATCAGGCGAGGACGACAAGGTCATTGGTGAGAATGGCGTCGTGGTATGATTCCCGAGGCGGTGTCTGCGGGCGGATGGAGGTGGTGGTGATGGCTAAACTCCGATGAGGAAATCCACGAGGCAGCGGCGACCTGCGGAGGGGAAAGTGGGTCAGGGCGAGTCGGTGATCCAAGGGAAAGTGGTCTAGAGGGAGAAGGAGGGTTGGGATGGACGGAATTGACGGGTTCGAGATCAACCTCGAGTTCCAATGGCGGTACAAAATCCGGCGAGATCGAAATCTCTGGATATGAGGCTAGGGTTTCGATTTGCAGCAAAATCGAGACTAGGAGGAGGCGGGGAATATTTATATGCCGAGGAATCGTGGAGAGGGGCAAAGAATTGGAACCGAATCGGGAGATTCGCTATAGCTCGTCGGTGTCTCTCCTCCGTCATGGGGAAGAAGGAGACCGGGGTGGGACCGGATCGTCAGTGAGAGGGGCAGTGGGGGCGGCGCAAGCTTTGGGCTGACCCACTGCACTGAAATATGATGCGTGCTACTCGCAGGCGGGTGCGCGCGGGGAATATAGGGGAGACAGAACGGGCTGGGCCGTGCGGGCTAGTAGGTTTAGTTATTTTTTTCCTGTTTCATTTTCTTTTTCTTTTTTAGTATTTATTTTATATATTATGTTTTATAACTCCAAATGATCTGAAATTTGTTTCCAAAATTTTCTAAAAATCAGTAGACCATTTTAGGATCATTTTTTGTACCCTTTCATTTAGTTTAAAAATATTGGATTTATAAAATCCCTATTTATTCCTTGTAGGGATATTTGCAAAACTTATTAGGATTAGGGTTTTTGAATTCAATTCTTGCAAATTTTTGCATGGATGCTATGCAATACTTATGAATGACATGTAAAAATATTTTTTTCTAGTCCCAATTTCCAAAATTTTGGGATGAGATAATCTATGCTAAAGTTTTTCAGATTAATAAAGTGGAGGAAACATGATACTACCAATCATGAGTAAGATCATCATCTCGTTATTTCAGTTTAAATACTGAGTTCCCTTTTGATTTTGGTTTTCTTCCTTGAGGACGATCAAGTTTAAGCTTAGGAAGGTTGATGGATGTGAAATATGGCCATCCCCGTGCGCATTTAAACTAGATATTATTCATATATTTGATTAAATATCTCTCTATTTCCTGCCACTAATGCCTAATGATCAGAGGGGTATGCAATCCTTTCTTGCTATTTTGGCCTGCGTAGATAATGACGTATTATGAAGGGAATCACAACATAAATGCCAAAGATACAAGATTTCCAACACGAACCAGGAGGTGTGAGGAGGAAAGTGCAAGTTTAACGACCAACTATATGGCCTGCTATCATATACTTAAGGCCGTATAGTTTGCACCAACCTACTTAGGTCAAACAGAACATCTTTTGTGAAGGGACCCCTATATAAAGAGTCTTCAGGCGACGAGAAACAAGCCCCTGGCTCCACAACATCCCTTCTTTCATCCTCAACTCTTCCTGCCACCACGCCATAGGAATAGATCTAGATCTAAACCTCTAAACCCTTCTTCACCACCATAGCCATCTTCCACCACCTGTAATAGTAGATCTCATCTCCAATTGGCGACATTGTAAGATTATTTGTTATTAACTATGATCTCTATTACAATGTTTATGATTGTCGATTTCATCTCTATGTGTCAGTAATTCTCCTTAGGCTAAGGGCTTTGGCCTAGCCATGTAGCTTTTGTGCATGTTATTTATCATAGATGGGATCATGTATTAGTTTTGTATCACTTGATGATTGTAGTACCCTCTCTTGCCTCAATCTAAGGACTTGTCAGGTACCCAAGACCCCAAGGATTGTTCCACGTAAAGGGAGTGTGAGTAAGGACTGATCTGCAGGATAGGAACCTGAAATGGATCGTATGGGCACCTAGAGGGCAGTGAATAGGTGCTAACCAATTTTTAATAATTTTTCAATTTTAGGCATGACACAAAGTAAATTCTCTAGATATGCAACTACGAGAATTTACCTATATGCAACCCTAACTACTAAGCACGTAAAAAGAGGAGCGAGGAAACCGTAGTGGAGCACGCGGAGACACAGGGATTTGTTTTACCGCAGTTCCTTCCTTGTTAAGGGAAGTACATCTGCGTTGGAGGGGTGGGCGGTTCTAAGACCACCACGACACAATAGGCCTGACCCTATTCTTCGATGGATCTCGCCACGAGAGGCCTGATCCACCTTCTCCACTATTGGATCCCTTAGAGGCGGGAACCGGTGCCTTTTACAACACTATTGGGACACACACCCACAACCGAATTAGGGGCTCCCGAGATGACAACAAGCTGCCACAAGAACGAGGTTTATCAATATAAACAAAAATAAGGATCTAGGTATTCGCAAGAAATACTAGATCGTTGGTTCTCCAAATGAATGGAGAGGAGATGAAGCGCTTGATTGCTGATGATGAAGGTCGAGTTCTCCTCCTTCGATTCCCCAAGGGATGGGGCCTTTGCGTGGATCTAGGTGGAGCTCTCTTGGAGGAAGGTTGCAGATCAGATCTCGTCTTTTTCGAATGAATCAAGAGTGGTCTGGCAGGAGGGGGAAGGCTGGCTTAAATACCCCCTCCCAGATCTGGCCGTTGCACAACTTTGGGGGCGGATTATCCGCTCCCTAGGAAAACTCCTCCCCAAGGGCGGATTCTCCGGGGGAAACTCCGCCCCCTCTCTGGGGCTGGCGCCTGCGAAACTTGGTGAAGATCTTGGGGGCGGATAATGACCCCTGAGGGGCGGATTATCCGGCCAGACCAGAAAGTCCGGCCAACACTCCGCCCCCTCTCTGGGGCTTGCGCCTTGGCGATGAGCAGGGGGGCGGACTATCCGGCCCCCTAGGGGCGGATTATCCGGCGGGGCCGGAAAATCCGGCCAAAACTCCGCCCCCCTTCTGGGGCTTGCGCCTGCTTGGGAAGAGGGAGGGGCGGATTATCCGCCCCTGGTGGGGGCGGATTATCCGCCCCCAAAGGCAGAATCCTTTTCCCTTTTTCTCAAAGAGAGCTGCAACACTTCAACACACATTAAATAATCCTTGATATTGTTATCTAACACACAAAACACTAGGGATTATAAAATGTTCTTTCAATCTCCCCCTTTTTGGTGTTAGATGACAATATTAGGATTTGCAATGAAACCGGCTAATGCCACCTTAAATAATGGAAGACGCTCCCCGTAGATGCGTGCATATTTAAAATTTGCATTTGAATACAAATACACACACTAGAGAGAACACAACTTCCATAACAAAGATAATTGAAACAAGGTGGTTTGGGAAACAAGGTCATACCACCGGGATGAGAATATAGCCAAAGAATATAGTTTGTTTGATAGCCTCCAAACACATCCCAATCATACCAGCAATATTGAGGCATACATTAGATAGGCCCATGATTTCATATGCCATCAAATATGCCTCCATAGATAAATCCAGAATTCCATGAGATCCACAATAGATAAATAAATCCAGAAATCCATGAGATCCACAATAGATAAATCCAGGAATCCATGAATACCACACAACGTACCAAACTTAGTGAAACACGACAAAGTCTTACATAATCAAATGCAAATATCAAATGAGTTCACGCTAAAAAGGCACAAGCAAGCAAATAAAATGACTGAAAGAAGGATGCTTGCGCCCGACCCTTGCAAATCCACGAGACCTAATAGAACTACTTTCCCCCTTTGGCATCGAAACGCCAAAAAGGAATAAGAGCGATGCTAACGCCCCTGAAGATCACTCCTCCTCATCCTCGTCGTAGTCATTCCCGTCCCCTTCCTCTTCATCATACTCATCATCATCGTCATCAGCTGGAGGAGTGGGTGCCCTCGGTGGAGGAGGAAAGAGGCAACTCTCAAGCTCGCCACAGTTGATCCCTGAGGTTTTCCACTGAGCATACGGATCCGGAGCAGTGGGAGGAGGTGGATGGCCAGTGGCACCTGAGACATGGTGGAGAATAAGTTGCTGCGTGTGATCCCTCTCATGATCCCTGCGGTAAGCCTCATATTGGCCCTTGTGAGTGTCAATGCCCATGCAAAGAATGTGCCGCTGGAACCAAGTGAGTTGCTTAACCTCGCGTTCCATTGGGGACACCATGGAACGATGACCACTAGCCCGAGCATCACGCATGAAGTACTCCGGGGCAGTGGAAGGGTGATGGGTCTTCTGAGCCTTGTTGTAGATTTTCTTGGGCTTGTGAATTCCATCCAGAGCAGTGCCAAAATCCTC
This sequence comes from Avena atlantica, assembly GCA_910589765.1. NCBI lineage: Eukaryota > Viridiplantae > Streptophyta > Magnoliopsida > Poales > Poaceae > Avena > Avena atlantica. The sequence goes on from OU342738.1 coordinate 186,934,492, forward strand.
ATGTGGCAACATATGCTTGACGAGCATCATTATGAAAGGAGCATAAGGAATAGAGAGCCTGTTGATCATAGCATCCGTCATCTCATGATAAATATAGTCCATGACATCCAGTTTGTAACCTGTGGCCGATCCAGAGTTAGTGGCACGCTCGTGAGAAAAAGCAAGAAGTGGAACCATGTGGCCACGGATCTTGTCATTGTTGCCACCACTAGGAGCGATGCAGTCCCTAAATATGCCAACAAGGGCGGCATACAAGGGAGAGAGACCAGCAAAAGTACCAGCAACACCATCAGAAGAAAGGCAAGGAGCAAGTGCAGTATCTTTGGATGGCTTGAGAGGAGAAATGATACGGTGGCCCGAAGGAGTGTCACGGCCATGGAATGCATAACCAAGAACCTGCCCAAAGGTGCGAAAGTCCGACTGAATCATGGTGGTGCCTGTCATCCACTTCATAGTACGGCGCTCATCACCGCAAATCACCAGAGTTGAGAAGAACTGCCGCACCACAGAGTAATCATAGTTGCATTGGATAGTCATGAGGTGGTGCAGCCCCATCTTGTTGGTCACATCTAGTGCCTCAATGAGCCTTGTCTTGGATTGATCCTCAGTTAACTTGATGGGATGCATGGGGCGAAGCTTGAGAGTAGCATAGACATCATCATGAATAGCCTGAAAGTGGGCATTCCAAAACATAGAGTCCTCGAGGGGACCATCACTGTCAGCCTCATCATAATAATCAGTCTGGCGAATGGTGGCATACTGAAGACTGTCCATAGCCTTGTAATTGGGCCGAGACTGTTTCCCCTTGCGAGATGCGGTCCTCTTAGTTTTCTTACTTGCCTCTGCCATCCGTTCAGCCTCTCTTGCTGCTCTGCTGACCTCGGTCTCGTCAATGAACTTCCCTTCTGCAGTAGGCTTGAGATAATGGGAACGGGAACGATGGACGAAGGTCTTGGTCGGCTTGGAACCACCTGTGAAAAGCATTAGAGGGATAGCATGGAGATAAGCATACACACAAGTCCAGGAGAAAAACACGGATAAAGAGTAGCAATGCAACCCATAACCAATGATGTGTATTGAAGAAGTAGGACCAAAACAGACCAGAATTTAATCTCCAGGCCGGATTATCCGGCCCTGGCAGGGGCAGATAATCCGCCCCCCGTAGAAATTTTCTGGATTGGCCCAGATCTACCATGGAAAAACAGATCGGGTACTAGGGTTGCAACTCTACTGATTCTAGCATGTAGGGAACAACACCAAGGAACTTCTACAACGATATTTCCACCAAATAAAATGCATCCCATACAAAAGGAGAGAGATGAGGGAGTTACCCTCACTCATTGGAGGAAATCGCGGAGGAGAAGATACCCGGAGGCGAGGTGAAGAAGATCTGGGGAGAGCCCGGAGAATCCGGTGGTCGAATCGACTCCGGGAGAGGCGGATGCTCTGGCGGCGGCTGGGGGGCAGAGGTAGGGTTGGGGGAGGACTGACTGCTCTGTTTGAGCCTGCCCTCCCCGACCCAGCCTATAAGGGGCCGATTTTGCCCGGGCGGATAATCCGCCCCCCACTTAAGGCGGATAGTCCCCCCCCCCTGAAATTCTGTAAATTACAGAATTAGGCCTGAGCATCCTAGCAAACCCCTCGATGGTGTTTTAGAGGACTTGTGTGGAAGAATAGATGGTTCAAGGAGGGAGAGAAAGGCTTGGGTTGAGAGCATCAAACTGAGATGGTACTACACACCCAAATTTGCAAGAATCAAGTCAACCAAAAGCCAAATTTGAGTGTGTTTTCCATAAGAACATGAGATATACAAGAAAATCCAACGAGACCCATGAGAAACCAACTCTTCTAGGAATAGGGCGGTGGCCGAAGCCACCATGTTAGAGCGCATGGCATGACACCGCGAAGATGTATCTTGAGTTCAAAACCAATGCTCATCGATGACCCACATATCACAAAATGATATTAAGGGAAATGATTTTACTTGCTTTCGGCATTATGGGGGGAGGGTTGGCCCAATAAATTAGGACCACACTCCCCCTATGTCTATGCCCGCATCTAAACCAAATACATGAATAAGAGCAAGTGAGTGTGCAAGGGTAGTCAAGCCAAGATCCGTGAATCTATGATATTTAGCTCATTCCTCAAAAAACAAAATCTTGCTTCATCAAGAGGCTTCGTGAAAATATCAGCAAGTTGGTTCTTCGTGCTCACAAAGGCTAGGGCAATATCACCACGAGAAACATGATCCCGAATAAAGTGGTTGCGAATCTCTATATGTTTTGTTCTTGTATGCTGCACGGGATTGTAAGCAATTTTTATAGCACTTTCATTGTCGCATAATAGAGGCACTTTGTCACAATTGACACCATATTCCTTTAAAGTTTGCCTCATCCATAACAATTGTGTACAAGCACTTGCAGCAGCAACATATTCAGCTTCGGCGGTTGAGAGTGAAATACAATTCTGTTTCTTTGATGACGAACACACTAGAGACCTACCCAAGAATTGACATGCAGCAGAGGTTGATTTCCTATCATCTTTGTCACCAGCCCAATCTGAATCAGTGTAACCACATAGAGAGAAACTTGAACCCTTGGGATACCATAACCCAAAATTTGGGGAATGAACCAAATATCAGAAGATTCGCTTGACCGCCACTAATTGGCTTTCTTTAGGAGCGGCTTGGTACCTTGCACACACTCCAACACTTAACACGATATCGGGCCTAGATGCGCAAAGGTAAAGGAGAGAGCTGATCATGGATCGGTATACCTTTTGATCCACGTCTTTACCCTTGGGATAGAGCTCAAGATGACACTTTGTTTGCATTGGGGTAGCAACGCCATTGATATCCGTCATCTTGAACCTTTTGAGCATGTCTTGGATGTACTTAGCTTGATTAATAAAGGTTACCTCTCTATGTTGTTTGATCTCAAATCCAAGAAAGAACCTCAGCTCACCCATCATGGACATCTCAAACCTGTTAGTCATAAGCTTTGAAAATTCATCGTTAAAAGCTTGGTTAGTAGAGCCAAAAATAATGTCATCTACATAAAGTTGGCATACAAAAAGCTCCCCATTAACCTTCTTAGTAAAAAGAGTGGGATCGATTTTCCCAACTTCGAATCCACGGTCTAGCAAAAGCTCTTTAAGGTGCTCATACCACGCACGTGGGGCTTGTTTAAGGCCATAGAGCGCCTTATCGAGTTTGTAGACATGGTTCGGAAATTTGGGGTCCTCAAACCCCGGGGGCTGCTTGACGTATACTAACTCATGTAGAGGACCATTAAGGAAAGCGCTCTTAACATCCATTGGTTGTAATTTGAAATTATGATGGGCTGCATATGCAAGAAGGATATGGATGGACTCAAGACGAGCCATAGGAGCATAAGTCTCGCCAAAATCAATTCCTTCCACTTGAGAGAATCCTTGAGCCACGAGTCGTGCTTTATTCCTCACAACAATGCCATTTTCATCTTGTTTGTTCTTGAAGATCCACTTGGTGACGATAACATTGCGGCAATCCTTTGGTTTCTCTACAAGCTTCCAAACTTTGTTATGTTCGAAGTTATTTAATTCTTCATGCATTGCAACAACCCAATCGGGGTCTTCAAGAGCATCAAAAACCTTCTTTGGTTCAACCATGGAAATGTGAGCTTGATGATCACAGAAGCTTGCAAGTTCTCTTCTAGTGGATACCCTTCGTCGTAGATCACCAACAACCTTGTTAAGAGTGTGACCTCTTAGTTCAAGGTTCCGATCAGCACGAGCCTTGCGATAAGCCTCAATGTCCTTATTGTTTCCAGAAGGAGTTGATTCAGTATTTGTATCCTTGTCTTGATTACTGCCCTGCCCTTCATCTTGGTCTGCGTTAACACCAGAAGATTGCTGCTGAGTTTGTTCTTCAGGACTGGATAATCCGCCCCTTGGAGGGGCCGGACTATCCGGCCTGGGAGGTGAAGTACCAGAGCCTTCTTCTTGAGAGTGCCTGACATGAGTTGGAGACCCAAGGCCGGATAATCCGCCCTCGGGGGCCGGAGAATCTGGCCTGGGAGCTTCAGAGTTGTTAGTTTCTCCTCCGGATCCTCTGGAACGAGTTGGAGTGCCAGGGGCAGATTGTCCGCCCCTTGGAGGGGGCGGATAGTCCGGCCTGGGACTACCAACTTGTCCAGGGGATAGATGATCTTCAGCAGATTGCGGTGTTGGTGCAGGATTTTCTCCAACAGTAGGAGCTTGTTGATCTTGTGTAGATGAGGGCTCCACATGTGTGGAGCATTGTCCTTGCCGATCCGCCACAAGCGGTTCCTCAATGGGGAGGAAAAATCCCACGTCCATTCTTCTTATGGCATCTTGGGGTATTTCAACATCTGCATCACAAACATCAACTTGCCCTACAAAGGAGCCGTTATTTTCATCGAACTCCACACTACAAGATTCTACAACAATCCCAGTGAGCTTGTTGTAGACTCTATAAGTGTGGGATTTGGCACCCTAACCAACAAAAATACCTTCTAAAGCCTTGGACTCAAATTTTGACAAACGGACACCTTTAATAAGAAAGAAAAACTTACACCCGAATACCCTGAAGTATGAGATGTTGGGCTTGTTACCGGTAAGTATTTCATATGGAATCTTGTCCAAAATATTTCGAAGATAGAGCCGGTTTGATGAGTGAAAAGCAGTGGATATGGATTCAGCCCAAAAATTATAAGGAGACTTGAATTCAGCCAACATAGATCTTGCCATATCCATCAAAGTCCGGTTCTTCCTCTCGGCTACACCATTTTGTTGAGGGGTGTACGCAGCGGAATATTGATGTCTAATCCCCTCTTCGCTTAGAAACTCTTTAAAAGTGTAGTTCTTGAATTCGGAGTCGTTGTCACTTCTAATTGCCAAGATAGGAACATTGTGTTGACGTTGAACTTCATTGGAAAAGTCAATGACGGTTTGTTGAGTCTCACTTTTCATCTTGAAGAAATAGACCCATGTATATCTTGAGTAATCATCGACAATGACCAAGCAATATTTCTTCCCACCAAGACTTGCATGAGAAGGAGGACCAAATAAATCCACATGAAGTAATTCCAAGATCCTCTTTGATGACACAATAGTCTTGCTCTTGTGGGGAGAGTCATGCATTTTTCCTTCTACATAAGCCCTGCAAACACGATCTTTGGCAAAAGAGACATTGTATTTTAGTCCAAGGATGTGTCCACCCTTCTAGAGACTTTGCAAAGTTCTCATGTTGACATGGGCTAAACGGTGATGCCATAGCCAGCCCACGTCGGCCTTTCCGAATAGACACATCGGACCCGAAGTGGTTTTCCCCGAGAAGTCCACCACATACAGGTCATTTTCGACGTATCCAATGAAAGCGACCTTTAGAGACTTGCTCCACAAGAGTACCACCAAATCATCATCGATAAAAACAGCAAAACCCATCTTGCCAAGGGCACGAACAGAAAGAAGGTTGTAACCGAGGGTCTCAACAAGTATGGCGTCCACGAGAGAGATATCGTGGGCAACCACAACCTTGCCAAGACCCAATACCTGAGATTTAGACTTATCACCATAGGAGACTGTGATATTATCATGATTTGGACGCCACACTTACGGCAGTTTTTATCGATGTTTGCAACACTCCTCCCCTCTCTGGGGCTTGCGCCTTGGCGATGAGCAGGGGGGGGGGACTATCCGTCCCCCCTAGGGGCGGATTATCCGGCGGGGCCAGAAAATCCGGCCAAAACTCCGCCCCCCTTCTAGGGCTTGCGCCTCCTTGGGAAGAGGGAGGGGCGGATTATCCGCCCCTGGTCCCCCCAAAGGCAGAATCCTTTTCTCTTTTTCTCAAAGAGAGCTGCAACACTTCAACAACCATTAAATATTTGATATTTTTATCTAACACACAAAACTCTAGGGATTATAAAATGTTCTTTTAGAACCCTAGTGATAGAAAGGGTAGTATGGCTGGATGTGAGGAACTTACTTGGGATTAACGGTGACATCACTATTCATATCATTAGTTCTCTTTCTTCCATGGATGAGACTAGTAGGTTATTGCCATAAGTGGTTGCGGAGGCGATACCATTTATGGATGCACTGCCCACATATAATTATCTTGCTCTAACAATTACATGAGTACTTTATTACTATCTATTATTCCCATTATATGTTTTGCACAGCTACTGGTGAAAATCGAAGACCCTAGGCCCTCTCTCTCTCCATCGTCAACAACAAAAAAATTGCAAACTCTTGGTCTAGTGAAAACACAATAGTAATTCTAAAACTCTCGAAGGTCCATTAAGGTAATATCACTTTGCTTTCTGCTTCCCGAAGATTCGATAAACCTAGGTCTACAAGGGAAAAAGAGCTATACTACATCCGTAATCTGGATCGAAGGTATCAAATACTTCCACTAAAATATGTGATGTTATGCGCATTAAATATGTTGACACCGATGTGGTCAAGTTGAGCTTATTTCCTTTCTCTCTTAGGGGAAGAGAAAAAGAATGGTTGCTAATAAATACTATTCCATCATGGGTGGAATGTACTTCTTTACTTATGACTAAATTTTTCCCACCTGCAAAGACTATGCAACTAAGATATAATATTACTAGATTTAGACAGGAAGAGCGTGAGCCATTAGTGCTTGCATGGGAGAGAATGAAAGAATGCATGCGAAATTGTCCCAGCCATGGGATGGAATATTGGTTAATTCTCCATTTATTTTATAATTATCTTAACCCTGTATCTAAACTATGCTTGATACTACAGCTGGAGGAACATTCATGGGAAAACAAATTATAGAAGCAAAGCAACTACTACACAATATGCAAGACAACCATGCCCAATGGCATGTGGAAAGATGAAACACAAAGAAGGTTAACTCCATCACACCTAAAGAAAATGAAGAACTTAATGCTAAGCTGGATGAGCTCATATTAGCCGTCAAATGTAAGGAAGCCCAGGTAAGAGCTACCCCAGAATCAAATATTGAAGAAATAGACTTCATACCTCGTAATGATTATAACCCTGCTTGGAAGAAGAACTATAATCCTAATTTTCAGAAACATTATTCTAGTCCTGCAGGTAACACTAATAATAATATGGGATCAGGTAATGGTAGTCTCCAAGAAACTCTTATGTATTTTATGGACTCACAAAATCGAAAAAATAATATCCTTGTGAAGATAACGGAGAACCATGATAATATGCTTGGAAAACTGTCTAACCAAGATGTAAGTTTGAGGAATGATTTGCAGGCCCTGCAAGAAAGGACAAGGATTGTTGAGGCACAGTTAGGTAAGATAACCGAGAGTCAAACTCTCATTCTAGCTAAATTTGCAGGTAAAGCTGAGCCCATTCCAGTTGAAGACCTCAAGATGATAAGAATCCAAAGGGAGGGGCCTAAAGAACTTGACTAGAGAAATTCCCCTTCACCAAATTACACCGTTGAAGATCTTGTGAAGAGGATCATTATCAACATTCTAGTAAGTGAAGGAAATGAGGAAGCTATGTATCAACACTTTGTTAATCAGGTAGAAATAAAGGTACGTGATCTTGAGGAAGAATATAAGAAAATTGCTGAAAAACTACCTGTTAAGCTTCATGATATATTTTAGCCTACTATTAAGATTAAAATTGATACTAATGACATACTTGCACTTTGTGAATTAGGTGCAAGTGTTTCAACAATTCCAAAAAAGTATTTTTAATAAGTTAAATCTTGGCTCTTTTGAAATCACCGAGTTAAAATTACACCTAGCAGATTCTACCTACAAACAAGCTATAGGGATTAAACAAAATACTTTAGTTTACATTAAATGATGTTCTGCTCTTATTGATTTTGTAATTGTTGACATGCCTGAAGATGCTACTTCTCCTATCATATCAGGCCATCCGTTCTTAAAAACTATTAAGGCTTTGATTAATCTGCATGAAGGAAATGTGAAGCTTCAATTGCCTTCACGGGATCCTTCTGTTATTCATTTTCCCAGGAAGAAGAAATCCAAGCTGTCAACACCCGGATTTTTAATCCCAGATGCCTGTTATGCCATACATCGCAATCCCAGGATTACCATTTTTGTGAGACATAACCGATTTGGATATCACAGTACATCATCCATTACAAACCATACATAAGGTCTTACACAAATAAGGATCTCATGATCCAGTTCTTAATACAACTCAAGCAGCATAATAACGTAATAGTAACGATAGCGTAGGCGAAGCTCCCTTCAGGGTCACAAGCAATGCTGACGATGGGAGATGATCCTAGTTGTCGTAACCTTCATGCGGTCCATCATCCTGATACTCCTCTTCATAGTATGGCCACAGGAATAGCCAGGGACAAAGGCATGAGTACTCTTTAAGTACTCACAAACTAATACTAACAAGTTAAGGGGGTTTTTTTGTAGTAGAGTATTAAGCCCTAAGGTTGTTTTGCAAAAAGCCAGATTTACCTCTACTAAGTTCAGATGCAAAAAAAACTAGTTGAAAGTTTTATAACACCTAAGTGAGAACTTGAATTTCATATCACAACTCTGTTGTGGTCATGTCAAAGTCACAATTCATTTCACAAGTCATTTTGAAAACATCTGATGGGGGAACAGTATGGCCACTCCAACTCTCCATAACCGAGGACACGGCTATTCGAATAGTTTGACACTCTGCGGAGATTGTACACTTTCACCACAACATTCGATACATCCGTCAGGAACAATCCTGAATTCACCATACTCAGTATGCGTATAATCAATCCTAACCTTTCAATTACACGCCCTAGTATAGGCACCTCTCCTGTGAGTTTGGCCTCCCAACCATGACCAACTGTCATCTTGGGTACTGCACAGGTGGAAAATCTTCACAAGGTAGACTCAGCTTAGACCTTGGCCACAAGGGAACCCATACTAAGGTATATAAATTTCCAGTCAAGCCCTACCCAAATTTCAGGTATTGTGGTTGTACGGTAAAATTGGAATGGTATCGCATCCAGACAACCATCAGTTTTATAAAGGGCTAAGGCTCATGCCTCAACATTTTCATCATCAAAATCATCTGGTGTTGAAGAAGACATGTCAAAACATTTCAGTAGAATGACTCATCATTCTAAGGTTTTCATAACCATTTTCACCAAGTATTCCCGTCTAAAGTTGATCAAGTTTTATGTTAGCACTAGCATCTATAAGTGGGGGTAAACACTAATGAGGTATGGTAACAAAGGTGAATGATCTAAGTTCAATCTCATGCCTTAGGATGACATAAATATTATCTAACTTAGGCCAAATTTTATGCTCTTTATGCTACCTTCAATTATCTTTCTAGAATCTAAAAGTCACTAAGTAAACTTTTGATAGAAAGCTTTTAGTAAAGAAAATAAAATACTAAGCTTGCAAGTAAAACTAGGATGGTGTGTCAAGTGGGTATAATCACATATGCTTAAGGCATATAGTTATCATAGTAACAAGCAAGTAGTAGCTTGCATAAGTAGAGTATCTTGAAAGTGTTAGCTTGCAAGGTTGCAAGTATAGGCTTGCCTTGTGCAGAGCAGTGGTTGAAGTTCTCCTCGGCTTCTTCCTCGTAGTGTCCTCCTTCCTCCTCGTATCCTTGGTCAGTACTAGAGTCTATAAATAAATATGAGGTACACAATCACCAAACAATACTTAACTATTTCTAATCATCACACAAATGTTCACACTACACTACTAGAAAAACGCCTGTTCGTGGCGCACATGTAAACAGCATCTGTGGCGCACTAGGTGTGCGCCACGAGCCTCGCGCTACGGCTATCTCCTAGCCGTGGCGCACTGCCTGGTGCGCCACGGTTGTGTCGAGATAGGCGTGGCGCACATGCCAGTGCGCCACGGAAAGTAGTCCAGGTGCGCCACGCGTATGAAATGATAACTATGGCCCACTACGTGATGTGCGCCATGGATACAAACTTCAAAATTCGAAAAAAGCGGCAGATCTGGATCTCGCCGTCAGTGTCGTCGCTCGTCGGTGCAGGTCGTCGTTGTTGCCTCGTCGCCTCGTCGTCGTCGTCGGCTCGTCGTTGTCGCCTCGTTGTCGTCACCTCATCGGAGAGGCCTCGTCGTTGTCAGAACTGCAAGGAGGAGGAGGAGAAGAAGAGGAGGAAGAGGAGGAGAAGAAGAAGAGGAGGAAGAGGAGGAGAAGAAGAAGGAGCCCGCCATCGTCGTCGTCACTAGATTGAGGAGGACACTGTCACCATCTTCACTGCAAGGAGGAGGAAGGAAGAGGAGGAGAAGGAGAAGTAGAAGGAGAAAGAGAAGGAGAAGGAGGAGGAGGAAAATGAGAAGGATAAGGAGAAGGAGGAGGAGGAGGAGGAGAAGAAGAAGAAGCAGGAAAAGGAAAAGGGAGGAAAAGGAAAAGGAGAGAAGGGGAGGGAAAAGAAAATGGGTAGGTGGGCGGGGTGGGAATTCAAATTTTGAATCCTGCCCAGCTTACTCGTAGCGCCCTAGGTGGTGGTGCGCTACGGGTAAGTTGCCCTTTATTTTTTTTCTGCAGGAAAAAACGGTCTTTTGACAGTAACTTTTTACTCTTTTCGAATTTTGAAAATATAAATAATCGCTAAACGATCGAAGGTCATTGCAAGCGGATGCGAAATCTCGTTCTCGTCATTTTGGTATATTATACGATTTTTTCGACATCGTATGCAAAAGTTACGGCCATTTTACTGTGGCATGATTTTTTTTTGCAGAAAAAGTGGAAACTCATGTTTGTTAATTTTCCTAGAAACTATACCACATTACCTACCTACATATGAAATGATTTTATTTTTTGAAGTGTTTATCATTTTTTTTGCAAAGCCTAAAAAGGGGATCCACGGGGGGGGGGGGGGGGGGGGGGGGGGGGGGGGTTAGGTGGGGTGGTGCTGGTGCAGGCCACTTAGCCGTAGGGCACTAGGACAGAGTGCCCTACGGCTAAGTTGACCCAGCTACTCTAGCACACATGCCCGTAGCGAACTAGGTCAGAGTGCTCTATGACTAAGTTTCACATTTGTAGCGCACCTTGACCAAGTGCGCTACAGGTATGTGTGTTACGACCACCTATGCCCTGGCCCACACATAGGCGTGGCGCACCACCCCCATGTGCGCCACACTTACGGCAGTTAGGCGTAGGGCACCTGTGGGCAGTGCGCCACACCTATTTTACCTGTGGGGCACCACTAGCACGTGCGCCACGGATGTGTGGATTACCTATAGCCGTTTTCCTAGTAGTGCTAGATGATCTATCATCATCACTAGCATTACAAAGATTAAAACACTTGTCTTATTTATTGTATTTAAAAAAAGTAATTTCTACTCATTGAAAAACTACTTAAGATTTAATATTCTCCAACTCAAACATGGAATCATGTTGACACATGTCATCACCACATATTTCAGCACATGGGAATGTGATTTAAAGTGGTGTCACAATTTAATAAGGTTTAACCCTTTTATTTTATTTATTTAAAGTGACTAGAATTTCCTATGTGGCATTCTGTGATTACTTGATTTATTTCTGTAAGTAAACCTATATATATTTTTATATTCTGAAAGGTATGGTCAAATGTGATTTTTGAGAGTTGGGATCAACTCAAAAGCTCTTATGGTTGAATTTTTAAAAATGTTTGAATGCAGAAAAGCTTCTGCATTGTTATTTTTACCATGGGTGATCTACAAATCTAAATGGTTTGAATCCAACGGGCTTGGATTAAGCTTTCCAGTACCTTTCTAACAAAATTGGTTTCATGCATTTTGGTTCAGTGAATCGAGCTGGGTTGATTTTTGAATCTATGTACAGAACTGTGTTTGAAAATAAATGAATAAAACTAAATTTGAATCAGTGGGTTGCGCGGGAGGTTTAACTGGGCCGACCCACTATGCACAACGCACGCGCGTGCTGGTTAAGTGGCTGTCCCCACATGTCAGTGAGACAACTAGGGGCGAAGAGGTATGGGGCGATGTGGACCGTGGGATCTAATTCTAATCGAACGGCTCGAGTTCATCGTCCACGCCTGAACAGGACGAGGCGAGCACGAACCCTAGCGCGACCAGTGGGGGTCGTGGGAGGCTCACCGAGGCTCCGGGGATGGTCGACGACGGGGGCGAATGACGAAGTCGACGATGGCGGTTCTCCTGGTACCAGAAACTTCTCCTAGGGTGGCTCCAATCGACGACGCCTCTCCTCCTCTGCAGCGGCGAACTCCGGCCAAATTCCGGCGATGCCCCTTCTCGCCTTTCTCCGGGGGTGAGTGGGGAGTATCAGTGAGAGGTGGGGAGTGAACTGGTGTGAAGAAAAAGAGCAGGGGAGGCTTCCTTTTATAGTGCGGCGAGGGGACCAAAGGTTGCTGCTGAGATCGTCGTGGTCGACGGCACAGAGGGCTAATGGCATGGGCGACGATAGGGGACGGTGTTGTGCTCCCTGGCGAAGCACAACGGAGTGGTGGCGAGGCATGGGGTGGTGCTGATCGGTCGGAACACGTCGACGCTCTGGGCAGATCCGACGGAGATTTTAATGGCGCAAGGGTGCTCCTGGTCGCGCGGCGGCGAACGGCCATGTCTGCGGGATTGCTGGGGCGGTGGTGATCACGCATGCAAGCGGCGAGGGCGGCGCGTGGTCTGTGGTTGCTTGTCAAGGGTGGCGCACTGGCGCGCTCTCGGCTCGCACGCAGAGAGGTTTGACATGAGCTTGCCATGTGGTCCAGGGGCTGGCAGTGCTCGAGGCTGGGACAGGGAGTGGCGGTGGACGATGCTGCGTCTATGAGACAAGGTTGGCGAGGCTAGTGAGGCTCCTAGCTGGCTGGCGACATTGGGTGGCAAGGGTGCTCTCGGCATGCTTGCCATTGATGGCATGGTCTGGTTTATAGTGAGCTAGAGGGGTTAAACAAGTTAGATGATCCACTGAGGGTGTAGTGTGAGCTAGATAGGGAACAAGTTAGGCCAAAATTACTGCACACTATAGTGTTTTGTGTTTGTTTGTTTGCTGATCACAATGTGTTTGATGAAATGTCCAAAAGAAATTCAAATTTGAATTTTCGATTCAAACTTGGTGGGTTTGCTAGGCACATGCTTGGGAGTCTATGGTTAGTTGGATTAGTCAAGGGGCATTGGTTTTGTTGGGTTTTGAAAATGTATGATCTTCACATATGATAAAGATTCAATTTTGAATTGTCATTTGAATGAGGTTGTCAAATGTTTCTGCAAGTTTGAAAGGTGGGCTTTGCTTCACTTTTACCTGGTCTAGCAAGGGGTGAAAAGAATTGGAAAAGTTTCTGTTTGAAATCTTGGACTAGAAATACTCAAAGTGACCTAGTGAACAAAATTGGCAAAAATGACCATTTGCCTTAATTGATTTGTTTTTGATTTTATCTTTACTTGTTTCTGCTTGGAAATGTTTTAGATGATGTTATTTTCATCTTTAAACCATTTGTTGCTATTTAGGTTAATCACACAAGATCATTCATGCATTTATCAAATCATCACATTCACACATGCATTCATATGATTTAAATTAATCAAAGTTTTTGTTAACCCTAATTTTAGTGATTAGAGTTTGATGATTATTGTTTCACATTTTTGGGATGTTACACAAGCATGATGAGAAGGAGGCCATCACTTTGAATGCCAACTATTTTGGAGTGGGTATTCCACTCATCTGGCCTAAGTGAGCAATATCAGTCTCAAGCTATTGACCATAAAAGAGCACTTCATGGGACGCAACCCATGTGAAATAAAGATTTGAGTAAAGTTTTTAAGTTTTAGTTTAAGTTTTATATTGAATAAAGAGTGCTCGAAAACTCCAGTTGAGGAGGAGAGGTATGGTGGTACTAAAATACCTTTTTATACATGCTGTTGTTGGTACACAATTTAGACTATCATTTTTCTGTCAAAACATGGTATTTCGCTAAGTTTTAGGTTAAGAAATAATTATCAAAGAAACATAAATTTTTTGATGACTACAGTACCTTTAACGACCAACTATGCTTCGGGAATTAAAATCCCAGCCATATAGATATGTATGCCATCAACATAATTGTTTTTCAGATACAAAATATTTAACGACCAAATACAGACGGGGATGAAAATCCCGACTGTGTATATATATCGCAGCTAGGAATAAACCCTAAAATTTTTCCATTAGACCAACTATACGTCGGGAATAAGTGTTCCGGCCGTATAGTTGCGACCATATAGTATCGTCCGACCACATAAACGCCACGGGAAGTTATGCCCAACACCAAAACTTCAATCATTTTTCTCTCTTCTACCTCCAAAGTCTCTCAAAACATCAAGGGATCTTCATCTCTACTCAATTTCATTTGATTTCCTCGCACACAAGTGATCTATGGTATGTTTCTCCTCTGATCCTCCAACTACTTTTTGCAAATTCATCTCTGATCTATTTTCATTATCAATCTAGGGTGAGACCTACTATGAACGAATTGCCATGTTTCTCTTTCCTAGATTATTATTTTGAGGATATTTTTAGTGTGCTATGATGAGGAATATGTTATGCTTATTATTGTTGGATCAAAAAGTTTTATTTTCTATCTTTCTTATTATTTTAGAAGATGAAAACAGGGAGCCAAATGTGTGATTGTTCCACTGCGAGTTCTTCTTAGGCTACCGCATGGGGATACGGTTCAAGAATGAGCTCCAATGTGATCGTTTCAACAAGATCAAGAACCGAGAAGTGAAGGCAAGCAAGTGGGCTTGTCAAGTTATATTGAACCAACTCGGTATTTATAATGACTTCAATTTACTTTGCAATACGGTTGGCCTGAAAAACTTTGTATTCCTTGATGTGCCTACTTATCGTCGGTTAACTCTTGAATTTTTAAGTTCTTTGCAAAGCACCATTAAAACTTGGCACGGAGAGGACACAATTTCTTTCCGACTTATGAACAAAAATTATACATTACCACTTGATGAATGCTGCAATTTTCTTAGTTTACCAAACAATGATGTTAATGCCTTGCGCGCATGTTATGTCGACATGAACCCTACCTCAGATCACAATTAAAATAGAATGAGTTTCACTTCTAGAGTCAACAAGGGGAAGAATATTCAGTATCCTGCTATTCGCTATTTGTTCTATGTTATTGCTAACACTTTGCGGGCACGAAATGAGTTTACAAGACTCAATGAGGAGGACATCTTGTTCCTCGCAAAACCTGCTTTCAACAACAACTTGTCACTCAACTTAGGCGCAATTCTTGTGCGCTACTTGGAGCACCAATCCTCCCAAAGCCAAGGACCAATCATAGGTGGAGGCGTCATCAACCGTGATTGCCATTTCCCTGGGCATTGACCTAGGTGAATTGCAACCATTGCTAGGTGAGCGACGTGTTGTTTTCTCTACTTTAAAAGCTTGTGGAATGCTCACTAGGAGAGGTGGTGTTTATTACTTGCATATTGCAGGAGCTGGGCATCTCTACCCCGCTCCTTTGCCTAATGGTCTCTTCTCTATCGAGGAGGGACGTTTGCTATATGATGTGCAGGTTGAACAACATCAACCCGAGGAGGAGATTACATATGAGGATGAGGACCAAGAAGAGGAGCAAGAAGTTCCTTATCAAGAGGAGCAGCCACCGACCTGGTTCACGACATATCAAGACTTCCAAGAACATAGAGGGACTGTGGATGGGATGCATAATCTCGCTCTGAACCTCTGAGAAACCAGTAGTAACTTATCAACTCAATTTAAAAACTAGAGTTACAACTTTTTCTCGCCACCTCAATGATTTGAAGGTCTTGCAAAAGCCTAAGCTTGGGGAAGTTTCCTCATTATCTTTATTTAGCGTTCATTTGCTTTATTTTATTTCGAGGTTATGCTTTTAATTTGAGTTTATAAGCACTCGTGTTGGTTTCCCCAAGACTTTATCTTTAGTTATTTTATTTTGTTTTCCAGATTTTCAAGCCGAGCTTTGCCGCCAATTTCTATTCTTTAATTCCCTCTCTCAAAAACAACAAAAATAATTTTCCATTTATCTTTATTTTCCCTTTTTCTTTTCTCCTCGAGGTTCTCACGTATTTGCAGGAAAGTGATCGACTTCGAGTTTCCAAGAAACAAATCAAAAGGGAAGAGAGAAGTGAAACCAATCATGAGAGGTATGCCTTATGACTCCCCACTTCTAAAGTTTGAGAAACCCATGCTAGTTAGTAGTAAATGTTAAGATATTATATTGGTGGAGTGAGTCTTTATATTGGAGTAAAATTTTGTTTGCATGGGTATTTTGTTGAGTACGTTTTGTTCTAGCTCTTGTAGTTAACCATGTCTTGCCTAAATTTTTTCTAACCAATTGTAATAAGAAAAAGTCTCACAATTAAAGGATTGGGTGTTGTAGTGTTTAGTCTTGAAATCTTATTCCTAGAGACACTCAACACCATGGAAAATAATGATTGACTTGATAACTCTCTTTGAAAGGATTTGTTCAATTGAATTGATGTTTAGCGGTTTGTGTGATCATGCCAAAGTTTTACTTGTGAATCATAAGAATTATATAGCTTTATACGTGTCAAACTTCATGGGATGCCAACAACTCCGCTAGCCTATGAACGATCTTCATGGAGGAAACTCCTAGATTTCTGCTATGAGTTGATTAAACATATATAACACCAATGCTATAATGGGTAAGATTTTTGGCACTCTCGTGTAGCTGTGTTCATGATGGAATCACTCATCTAGATGATATGAGTAATCATTATGCAAATTGAACAAAAACATTGGTAATGCCACGAGTGTCCATCATAGCCTGATAAACTAATTAATTTTTTTGGCATGCTCTCATTTACTTAAGAAATGAAATTCTTTAAGCACAATGAATAGAAAAGTAGTGCTTGAAAAGTCTTGATTTTTTGATGTGGGAGAATTGAGATACTTTGGTGTATATGCTTTTCATGACAAACTATCACACTCTCAATTATACACGATTATACTTTATTGTTCAAAGGCAAGCTTGTGAGTTGATTACATGACATGGAATAAAGTTTACTCATTTGAATCATCCATGCTAACAATAATCTTGCTGCGTTGTAAGGATTCATGAAACACGTATGATTTTCTTGCCATTACTCTATATATGCTGAGGTTTTTCAGATTAATAAAGTGGAGGAAACATGAGACTACCAATCATGAGTAAGATCATCATCTCGTTATTTTAGTTTAAATGATGATTTCTTTTTTGGTTTTGGTTTTATTGCTCGAGGATGATAAAGTTTAAGCTTGGGGAGGTTGATGGCTATGAAATATAGGCATCCACATCCACATTTAAACTAGATATTATTCATATTTTTTATGAAATATCTCTCCAAATCCCGCCACTAATGCCTAATGATCAAAGGGGTATGCAATCATGTCTTTCTACTTTTCCCTTTGCAAATAATGACGTTTGATAATGGGAATCACAACATTAAAGTTAAAGATACGAGATTTACAACAACTCAAAGAAACCAGGAGCCATGAAGTGGAGGCAGAAGATTTAACGACCAACTATACGGCGGGAATAAAATTCCAGCCGTATAGTTGCCACGTACACCTCTAGGTCAAACAGAACAACTTTCATGAAGGGACCCCTATATAAAGAGGCTCCGGGAGACGAGAAAACTCTGTCTCAACTCTCCTTTCCACTCCCTTCCATCAGAAACCACACCACCAGAAGAATAGATCTAGTTCTAATCTCCAAACCCTTCTCCACGACCATAGCCATATTCCACCACTTGTAATAGTATATCTCACCTCCGATTGGTGATATTGTAAGACTATTACTATCAATCTCATGATTTCCATTACAATGTTTATGATTGTTGGTTTCATCTCTATGTGTGAGTAATTCTCCTTGGGCTAAGGGCTTCGGCCTAGCCATGTAGCTTTGTGCATGTTATTTATCATAGATGGGATCATGTATTAGTTTGTATGACATCATGATTATTGTACCCTCTCTTGCCTCAATCTAAGGACTTATTAGGTATACAAGACCCCAAGGATTGATCTAGGTATAGGGTGTGTGTGTAATTACTGATCCGCAGGATGGAACCCCGGTGACAGAAGGGGTAGTACGGCTGTATTTGAGGGATTTACTTGGGATTAACGGTGATAACACTATGCATATCATTAGTTCTCTTTCTTCTATGGATGAGGCTAGTAGGTTATTTCTATAAGCGGTTGTGGTGGCAATAGAAATTATGGATGCACTACCCACATATAATTATCTTTCTATAACAGTTACATGCATACTTTATTATTATCTTTTATTCCCATCAGATGTTTTGCACAACTATTGGTGAAACCGAAAGCCCCAGGACCTCTCTCTCCATCATCAACAACAACAAAAGATTGCAAACTCTTGGTCTGGTAAAACACAAAAGGAATTTTAAAACTCCCGAAGGTCCGTTTAAGTAACTTCACTGTGCTTTCTACTTCTGGAGGATTCGATAACCTAGGTCTACTAGGGAAAAAGAGCTATACTACATCCGTAATCCGGATCGAAGGTATCATAGTACCGGGCACAAGCGGTAGCGGCTTTGGACGGAGCGGTAGCTCTGGGCTTCATCTGTTGACGATCTCCAGGTGCGGTAGTACCGGTCTTGACGACCAATAGTACCGCTTACGGGCGGTAGTACCACAAGCCGGTACCTCGGTGTCCAGTGGTGTAGCCGGAGCTCGCCAGGTCTGGGCGGTAGTACCGCTGATGGTAGCGGTAGTGCCGCTCATTACTGTCTCTTCCTTCTCCTCTTCCAAGAATCTGTCTTGTCGGGCTTGAGGTTCCGGGATTCCTCCCTTATCTCCGTGCTTGTCAGTGTGAACCTATCATGGCCATAGGACGGAGTATGAAGTAGTATACCATTCAATAGGGTAGGAAGTGGGATCTCAAAGAGGATAGGATTCACCTTTGGAGTCCATGACAACATGGCATGTGTTGGAGACGTTGATGTTGTAACGACAATAGGTAGGGCTACATCACTCCTGGTCGGCGAGCTCCTTCGCTATAGCAATGGCACACGCCTGGTGCTGGAGTTCTGCCTCAACCATGAGCAATTCCGCCGAAGAAGGATCCGGAGCCGAAATCGGAGCACCATTGGGGCCGAAGCCCAGCGCATGCTCGATCTGCATAGGGACGGCGATTGCCACCTCTCCCCTCCTCCTCCAGCTGACCCTCCTCCTCCTCATTGTCCTCTGCGACCTCTGACTCGTTGTCGTCGATGAGATCCCAAGCGGCTACCGCCTTAGTGGCCACAGCCACGCGCTCCTCCTCCGCCACCGAGTCGGCGATGTGCTCGCGCTGCGCCTCCTCCGTGTCGTTGGGCACTTTGGCAGTGTGGCGGAGCTGACGGACAGTGACCTTGGACGCCTCCTTGGCCACCTCCTCCAGCATGGTCATGGCCTCCTTGTGGCGGATCTGTAGGGTTTGCAACATAGAAAACAAAAATTTTCCTACGATGGGAACAACTATGTACCAAGATCTATCTACTAGATACAAACAACGGGCGGATGTATATCCGTAGAGAACATACCCTTGAAGACCAAAAAAGCTTAACGAGTTCAACTTGTGGTTGATGCGGACGATCTCTTGCCAATCTCAAGATCAAGAGGAAGTCCTAGCGCCGCAAATCAGCAGCGCATCCGTGCTCACACACACGTCCGAGGCACCGAGCAACCTCCGCGTCCCCGCTCCAGCGATGCAGTGGAAGCACAACTCTTTCTTGCCGAATAGCCACCGGGAACATGTATCTCGCTAGTCCGAGACCATGGGGGATAAATTCTAGAGGGGGAGAGAGATCCTTCACGAGGAGGTGTGAGTGAGAGAGAGGGAGAGGGGTGCCTTTTATGGAAGGAGGGGGGCACCCAAGGGGGTGGCCACCGGCCATGGGGGCTGCCCCCTCCCCTCCTTCATTCATGTGGGTGGACACTCCACTCACAAAAACCTCTTCATTTCCCTCCACTCAAAATCCCACTCAAACTTGCTATTAAATTTCCACCAAATTTAATGCAAACTCTCATTAAATAAAACTCTTTTTATTTATTCAGAATTTTGTCAATTACTTTAATGACAAAAATTCACATATAACCCCTTGCTAGAATTATATTTCACATGCAAAAACACTTTCTGCAATTTCACCTAAAACCTATTTCGGTATCCAGTGAAATAAATTCCTGCGCTTGTTATTCTTTCCGGCATGAAACTTTTGCTCGAATTGGATGTCGGTGTCTCTTAAGTGTGTCATCCTACGGTTCGTGAAAAATGTGGACATGATCGAGACCCTTCTCGGATCAATAATCAGAAGCGGTATCTGGAGACCCATACTGACTCCCACACATTCAAGGATGACTTTCTTGTGATCGTCGGAACGTTTTTACGCTAGTATCTTAATCCCTTTGTTTCACGATATATTACATGTCCGAGATTCGATCATCGGTATCTCCATACCTAGTTTGATCTCGTTACTGACATGCACTCTTTTCTCGTTCCCGTGATATAACATTCTAGTGATCAAATCACTTTCTTGCAAGCTAACCAATGTGATATCACCGAGAGGGCCCAGAGTATATCTATCCGTCACCAGGATGAACAAATTCCACTCTCGATCCATGGGACTCATTATAACACTTTATTAGTTCTGAACCCATCTTTATAATCACCTTATTACGGTGTGACGTTTGATGTTATCAAGAAACTGTTCTGGTGTTAGTGATTGACATGATCTCATGGTCTAAGGATTAGGATCACTTCGTAAGTTGTTATAGAAATATAAACTCAATGACTTTGATCGTAATGCTATACTTCAGATGAATGTTCATCACACCATTACACTAATGTTGTGATCCCGTTATTAACAACATCCAATGTCCATGATCAGGAAACCTTGATCATCTTGTTAATCAACGAGCTAGTTTATGAGAGAGGCATAACTAGGAACTTTATGTTTGTTTATTAAACACACATGTATTAACGTTTCCGTATTAATACAATTATAGCATGCAAAATAAACATCTATCATCTACTTAGAATACACATAATAAACACTTTATTATTGCCTCTCAGGGCATATTCCCTTTAGTCTCCCACTTGCACTAGAGACAATAATCTAGTTACATAGTGATGAATCTAACACCCATGGAGTTCTGGTGTTGATCATGTTTTGCTCTAGGGAGAGTTTTAGTCAACGGATCTGCTACATTGAGATCCGTGTGTACTTTAAAAATCATTATATCTCCATCCTTGACATGCTCGCGGATGGAGTGAATCCGGCGCTTAATATGCTTGGAATTCTTGTGAGACCTTGGTTCTTTGGCATTGGAAATGGCACCATTTTTGTCACAATAGATGACCATTGGGTCCAACGCGCTTGCAACCACACCTAGTTCGGATATGAACTCCTTCATCCAAACCGCTTTCTGAGCCGCTTCTGAAGCAGCAACATATTCGGCCTCCGTAGTTGATCCCGCCACCACAGGTTGTTTGGAACTCCTCCAACTAACCGCTCCGCCATTCATGAGAAATACGTATCCGGATTGAGACTTAGAGTCATCCGGATTGGTGTCAAAGCTTGTGTCGACATAACACTTAGCGACGAGCTCTTCTTCACCTCCGTACACAAGAAACATATCCTTAGTTCTTCGTAAGTACTTAAGGATATTCTTGACCGCTATCCAGTGTTCCGAACCTGGATCCGATTGGTACCTACTAGTCAAACTAATAGCATGTGCCACATCCGTTCTTGTACATAGCATGGCGTACATTATAGATCCTATGGCTGAAGAATAGGGGACTTTGTCCATTATCTCTTTTTCTTCTGCCGTAGCCAGACTTTGAGTCTTACTCAATGTCTTGCCTTGCAACATAGGTAAGAACCCTTATTACTTCCGCCCATTTTAAATGTCTTTAAAATCTTATCAAGGTATGTACCTTGTGATATCCCTATTAGGCGCCTAGATCTATCTCTATAGATCTTTATGCCTAATATGTATGACGCTTCACCTAGGTCCTTCATTGAAAATTTGCTGTTTACATAACTTTTAACACTTTTTAAAAGATCTACATTTCTGATCAATAATATGTCATCCACATATAATATTAGAAATGCCACATTGCTCCCACTCAATTTCTTGTAAATACAAGCTTCTCCATAAGTTTGGACAAATCCAAACTCTTTGATCACCTCATCAAAGAGGATATTCCAACTTCGTGATTCTTGCTTCAATCCATAGATGGATCGCTGAAGCTTGCACACCTTTTTAGCGTCCTTAGGATCGACAAAACCCTTTGGTTGTATCATATACAACTCTTCTTCAATATTACCATTGAGAAACGCGGTTTTGACATCCATCTGGCATATCTCATAATCAAAATATGCAGCAATTGCTAACATAATCATAACTGACTTTAGCATCGCTATAGGAGAGAATGTCTCATCGTAGTCAACTCCTTGAATTTGTCGAAACCCCTTTGCGACAATTCAAGCTTTATAGACGGTCACATTACCATCAGCATCAGTTTTCCTTTTGAAAGTCCATTTGTTCTCCATGGCCTTTTGGTCGTGAGGTAATTCCACCAAGTTCCAAACTTGTTTTTCATACATGGATTCCATCTCGTATTTCATGGCTTCTAACCATTTGTTGGAATCCGGGCTCATCATCGCTTCTTCATACATCATAGGGTCATCAATTTCATCAACCATGAAATTCATAATAGTGTATCCGTACAGCTCAGGAGCTGCACGTGCCCTGGTAGACCTGCGAGGTTCGATAGTACTCTCTTTCAGAGTTTCATCATCATTATCATTAGTTCCTTCTTCAACTGGTGAAGCCAACTTCGGTACAACTTCCGGCGCTGCGCTACTCGCCATACTTTGAAGAGAAGGTTCAATAACCTCTTCGAGTTCTACCTTCCGACTACTCACACCTTTTGCGAGAAACTCTTTCTCTAGAAAGGATCCATTCTTGGCAACAAAAACCTAGCCCTCGGATCTGTGATAGAAGGAATACCCAATAGTTTCTTTAGTGTATCCTATGAAGACGCATTTTTCCGCTTTGGGTTCGAGTTTATCCGGTTGAAGTTTCTTCACATAAACATCGCATCCCCAAACTTTAAGAAATGACAGCTTATATTTGTTTCCAAACCACAATTCATACGGTGTCTTTTCAAAGGATTTAGATGGTGCCCAATTTAAAATGAATCCAGCTGTTTCTAGTGCATAAACCCAAAATGACAACGGAAAGTCCATCAAAGACATCATAGATCGAACCATATCCAATAAGGTATGATTATGGCGTTCCAACACACCATTTCGCTGTGGTGTTCCGGCAGGCGTGAGTTGTGAAACAATTCCACACTCTTTCATGTGAGTTCTAAACTCGTAACTTAGATACTCACCTCCACGGTCGGACCGTAGAGATTTGATCTTTCTATTACGATGATTTTCCACTTCATTCTGAAATTCCTTGAACTTTTCAAAGGTTTCAGACTTGTGTTTCATCAAGTAGATATAACCGTATCTACTCAAATCATCCGTGAAAGTAACAAAATAACGATATCCACCTCGCACCGACACAATCATTGGACCACATACATCAGAATGTATAATTTCCAATAAATATGTCGCCCGTTCCATTGAACCGAAAAACGGCGTTCTAGTCATCTTGCCCATAAGGCATGGCTCACATGTATCAAATGATTCAAAATCAAGTGATTCCAAAAGTCCATCTGAATGGAGCTTCTTCATGCGTTTAATGCCAATATGACCTAGACGGCAGTACCACATATATGCGGATATATCATCATTAAGTTTAATCCTTTCAGCATCAACATTATGAATATGTGTAACATTATTATCGAGATCCAATAGAAATAAACCATTCATCATCGGTGCATGACCATAAAAGATTTCATTCATATAAATAGAACAACCATTGTTCTCGGATTTAAATGAATAACCACTTCGCATCAAACACGATCCAGATACAATGTTCATGCTTAGTGATGGCACCAGATAATAATTATTCAAGTTTATTACTAATCCCTACGGCAAGTGGAGAGGTAGCATTACGATGACGATCACATCAACGCTTGATCCATTGCCGACACGCATCTTGACCTCACCCCTTGTTATGCTTGTTCCGCAGCCCTCATTCGAGTTACAAATATTAGCAGTTGGATCGGTATCAAATACCCAGGTGCTACTGCGAGCACTAGTCAAGTACACATCTATAACATGTATATCATATATACCTTTGTTTGCCTTTCCGGCCTTCTTGTCTGCCAAATACTTGGGGCAGTTGCGCTTCCAGTGGCCAGTCCCCTTACAATAGTAACACTCGGTATCAGACTTAGGGCCAACTCGGGGTTTCTTTCTAGGCACGAAAACCGGCTTGCCGCCCTTACTTCCCTTCCATTTTCCCTTATTGTATTTCTTGAAACCAGTGTTCTTATTGATCATCAACACTTAATGTTCCTTTTTGATCTCCCACTTCTGCAGTTTTAAGAATTGATAGAAGCTTGGGGAGAGACTTCTTCATGCCTTTCATATTATATTTCATCACAAAGCTCTTATAGCTAGGTGGAGAGACTGCAGAACATGATGGATGCCTAAGTCAATGGGAATCGATATTCCCAAGGACACAAGCTTATCGGCGTAACCCGACATCTTGAGTACATTCTCACTTACAGAGCTGTGCCTTCCATCATGCAGCTAAAGAACTTGTCTGAAGCATTGTAGCTCTCTACAGCAACATGTGTGTAGAACATCATTTTCAACTCACCCATTGTATCAAATGCATTGCCGTTTTTGAAATGCTTTAGTAGTTCTGGCTCTAGCCCATACAATATGCCGCAACGTACTAAGTTGTGTTCCTCCTGACGAGTCTGATAGACATTCTTCTCCTTGTCAGGGGCATCATCGAACGGTGGGGGGCCTAGCGGCGCTTCTAGCACATATTGCTTTTGTGCAGCAGATAGGAGAATCCTCAAATTCATGGCCCATTCGGTAAAGTTGCTATCGTTCGTTGCAAGTTTCTCTTTCTCCATGAACACATTGAAATTAAAAGAAGGTGGTGCCATCTACAACAGAATTTGTAAAGTTTAGACTAAGTTTATGATAGATTGAGTTCAACTAATCCACATTAAGAATGAACTCCCACTCAAAAACGACATCCCTCGTGTGTTTTTGGTGATTACATGAACCAAATCCACTACACCAAGTCTGATCATCACGTGAGTCGGTGTAGCTTCAAAGGCGAGCATCAAATGGGCATCATATCTACTATATGACTCATGCTTAACCTTTCGGTCCGTGTTCCGAGGCCAAGTCTATACATTCTAGGCTCGCCAAGTAAGAACCTTAGTATTCGCGTGTGTAACTGTCTTACACCCGAAATATGGTCGTGGATCCAAGAACACCCGATCATCACGTGATGTCTTGGAGCGACGAAAACATAATCGGTGCATACTAAAGGAAGAACACATTCTTATCTTGATATTTAAATGAGGGATCATCTTATTATGCTAATAAAATGCCAAACAAGCAATATAAGATGCTATCAAATATCACATGTTTATTAGTGGAATGATATGGTTCCAGCATATGATCTCTATCTCATGTGCATCGTGGTATGATCACTATCATACCTTATGGAACTTATACGTTATGTGTGTTGTAAGAGTATCATCTCATACTTCTACTTACAACATCACCATATCATAACACTAGCCCAGCAACAATCTAAACTAGACGCCTCTAATTTATCCATTGCAAGTTTTACGTGGCTTAGGGCTTTCGAGATAGAACCGTTCTTACCTACGAACATGAACCACAACGAGGATAACCAAATTTTTGACAACTCATTGCAAAATAGATATTGACTATAGTAGGAGAGACAGACACCCGCTAGCCACTTATGCAAACTAGTGGCATGTCAAGCGTGGAACAGGTCTCATGTGCGAGGACATGTACAGTTTGTCTGGGCCACTTCATCCCACTATTCCACCAATATCCAAAATTACAACTAAGGAGCAACAACATGATCATCATTGCCCACATACTCATATGTGTACTACGCGTGTAAAGCATCTATGCATAGATCCGGCTCTGATACCACTTTAGGGTTCGCAGCATAGAAAACAAAAAATTTCCTATGATGGGAACAACTATGTACAAAGATCTATATACTATATACAAACAACGGGCGGATGTATATCCGTAGAGAACATACCCTTGAAGACCGACAAAGTTTAACGAGTTAAACTCGTGGTTGATGTAGACGATCTCAAGATCGAGAGGAAGTCCTAGCACCGCAAATCAGCATCGCATCCGTGCTTGCACACACGTCCGAGGCACCGAGCAACCTCCGCCTCCTCGCTCCAGCGATTCAGCGGAAGCACAACTCTTTCTTGCCGAATAGCCACCGGGAACATGTATCTCGCTAGTCCGAGACAATGGGCGATAAATTCTAGAGGGGGAGAGAGATCCTTCACAAGGTGGTGTGAGTGAGAGAGAGGGAGAGGGGTGCCTTTTATAGGAGGAGGGGGGCACCCAAGGGGGTGGCCGCCGGCCATGGGGGCTGCCCCCTCCCCTCCTTCGTTCATGTGGGTGGACACTCCACTCACAAAAACCTCTTCATTTCCCTCCACTCAAAATCCCACTCAAACTTGCTATTAAATTTCCACCAAATTTAATGCAAACTCGCATTTAATAAAACTCTTTGTATTTATTCAGAATTTTTTCAATTACTTTAATGACAAACATTCACATATAACCGCTTGCTAGAATTCTATTTCACATGCAAAAACACTTTCTGCAATTTCTCCCGAAAACCTGTTTCTGTATCTAGTGAAATAAATTCTGGCATGAAACTTTTCCTCCAATTGGATGTCGGTGTCTCTTAAGTGTGTCACCCTACGGTTCGTGAATAATGCGGACATGATCGAGACCCTTCTCGGATCAACAATCAGAAGCGGGATCTGGAGACCCATACTGACTCACACACATTCAACGATGACTTTCTTGTGATCGTCGGGACCTTTTTATGCTAGTATCTTAATCCCTTTGTTTCATGATATATTACATGTCCGAGATTCGATCATCAGTATCTCCATACCTAGTTTGATCTCGTTACTTACATGCACTCTTTTCTTGTTCCCGTGATATAACATTCTAGTGATCAAATCACTTGCTTGCAAGCTAACCAATGTGGTATCACCGAGAGGGCCCAGAGTATATCTATCCATCATCGGGATGAACAAATTCCACTCTCAATCCATGGTCCTCATCATAACACTTTATTAGTTCTTAACCTATCTTTATAATCACCCTGTTACGGTGTGACGTTTGATGTTATCAAGAAACGCTTCCGGTGTTAGTGATTGGCATGATCTCATGGTCTAAGGATTAGGATCACTTCGTAAGTTGTTATAGCAATATAAACTCAATGAATTTGATTGTAATGCTATACTTTGGATGAATGTTCATCACACCATTACACTAATGTTGTGATCCTGTTATTAACAACATCCAATGTCCATGATCAGGAAACCTTGATCATCTTGTTAATCAACGAGCTAGTTTATGAGAGAGGCATAACTAGGAACTTTCTGTTTGTTTATTAAACACACATGTATAAATGTTTCCGTATTAATACAATTATAGCATGAAAAATAAACATCTATCATATACTTGGAATACACATAATAAACACTTTATTATTGCCTCTCAGGGCATATTCCCTTCAGGATCTCATGGAGAGCCGCCTCCATGGACACCTCCTCCTTGGTGGCGACATGGCCTTTCTTCTCGAAGGCCAACACCTGCACATAGCTCATGCGCTAGGCCAGCAACGTGGCCTCGAGGCGGAAATCATCGACCTCCACGTCTAGGAAGTGGGTGCGACACATCTCCCGGATATTCGTCCAGTTGGTGATCTTGTGGTGAGGAATGGTTGCTGGTGGCTTGCGCTTTTTCAGCTACTAGTTTGCTCTTGCTTTGGGTTTGATGTCTCTACCACTCTGACGGACATATTTTATAGACCACAGAGAAGTCGAGAAACATCCTAGGAGGCACGGGAAGTTTTCTCGCAGTGGGAAGCAAGGCGCGTGTGATAAACAATGGCGAGAAACACTGGCCGCGTGGGAAGCCGCCTGTGCTGATAGCCGATGTCACATCGTCATTAATGTCCCATCGGAAGGGTGTCAAGCAGTGAGAGCGGGAGGGAGACAGACAGATGGGTTGGGCCGCTGGGCACAGTCGGCCGGACCCCGACCCCAAAGCAACCGCGGCCCAACCCAAATGGACAGAAATAGACCGTGTCGGGCGACTGGATGGGTCGGCCCAATGGAGATGTCCTAAGGCCAACTCCAACGGCCCCCGGCATTTCGGACATCGATTTCGTCCGATTATGTCCATTTGCAGGCTGGAGGACATGCCGTCCGGGCTCATCCCGGTTGTGGTGCCCTGTGCCCCCAATCGTCTACCTCATATGCGGCCCCCTGTCTGTGGGGAGCCATCAAGCTCAAGCTGACGAGAGTATCAACACTAATGGCGGCTGACAATTGTCCCGCCATAACTGTAGTTTCCGCCCGCTAGCCCCGACCTTTCCCTTCTATACCGCGCCATTTTCCGCCCGGCTCTCCCTTCCTGCTCGCCGTTCCCGCCGAGCCCCCCGCGAATATAAATAGGGGGCCGGCCGCCGGGACGGAGCACCAGCACCAACCCCTCCCTCACCATGCCAAAAAGCCTCCCTGTGACCTGGGCCGAGCTCAGCAAGTTCTCCCTTGCCGTGTACCCCCTTCTCCCCCTTTCGCTTCCCCTTTGGGCGCTGGTGAATCTTTGGAGGGCGACAAGGAGGACATGGTAGAGTTGGTGTTGGGCGAGGTAGACGCGGAGGAGTAGGCCGAGCTGGAGGAGGGCGAAGTCGATAGCACCAACGCCATGCACTACGTCCTAGATAAGTAGGTACACGAGCTGTAGGGGGCCTTCAAGGACAGGGAGGCCTCCGATCGGCAACCCGCCGACCGGCTGCATTTGGAGGCTAAGGAGGTGGCAAGGGAGGTGGTAGCGGCCATTGAGGACCGCGAAGAGCGGGAATTGAAGGAATGGATGGTGGGCGAGAAGACCGCCTAGCTCACTGTTGAGTCCATAATGGAGGAGAGGGAGCGATAGGATGCGCAGGAGACAGCGGAGGCTGTGGCCTTGGACAACGTCTTGTCCAAGGACGCCACCAAATGAGAGGAGCTGGTGGAGGTGCATGCTGCAGTCAAACTGGAGGTGCTGGAAGAGGTGCTAGTGGTCGCGGCCACCATGCGTTCTGCGGTGGCGAAGGCGGCCCAACGGGAGGTGCTGGAGGTCGCCACCAAGCGGGAGGCGAGAGCGGCGCGCAACTGCGCATGCGCAACGGCGGCTAGGCCGAGGGTGGTGAAGACCCTGCTGCGCCACAAAGGCCAAGACCGCAGCCTTGGCGGCCAGGCGGGCGCAGGCGGCCAAGGACACAACCTCCGGCCAGGACGGGGCCGATGCTCAGTAGATTTTAGTCTATGTAATGTTATTAGTAATTTTGTATGTAATGATAGCCAGTTTTTTAGTGATTTTTTGCGTATGTCGGACGGGTCCAGATGAAAACTTACCCAAACAAGGCCGGCGTCCGAGCCCCCGCATTCCAGCCCAGCTTTTGGCCAGGTTTGTGCCGAAACGGATCGCGTCGCTCTGTCTGGTCCGTTTGGGGTGCGTGTTAGGCCGTGCCCTTAGTCCAGAAGGCCGAGATCGAACACGCCGAGTCCATTTGCGAGAGGGGGGCGTTGGATTTATCCCGCGGTCAACTCGGTCCCAGCATTTCGAACATCCATTCTATCTAATTCGGCCTATTTGCGGGGTGGAGGAGAGTCCTTTCGGGCTGAGCCTGGTTGCGGTGGCCTATGCCCCCAACGGCCACTGCCCCGCAAAGAAAAAATGTGCAAAAAAAGGTGTGGCCGAAAATAATTGAACATATTACATAAAAAGGTCCCTGGCCTCGTCCCGATCACAAAATATCAACAGAAAAAGGCCCAATATTATGGGATGTCGTGGCATGGAAGGGAACCGGCAGGCATTGCTGCTGGCTAGGTGTCGGCTGGTCCTGCGCATGCGTGCCGCCTACTCCTCGTCATTGTTGTCGATGACGATGAAGACCTGAGAAGGTGCCCACGCGCTGCTCTAGGCTAGAGAGAGAGGCAGTACCATGAGCGCAGGGGGCATCTGGGACTGCGCGGCCACCCAGGACTCATGCAGGGCCTGGGCGGTGCTATCTACTGCTTCTCCTCCTCCAGTTATGATGCGAGGATGGTGTCCTAGAGCTCCTCCTCCGTCATCAATCGGGGCTGCGGCTCTGGTTCCTCCTCCTTGACCACCACCTGGTCAGGCCACTGAGACCACACCTTGGTCTCGACAATGTTGGCGCCCCTGTAGCGCGACCAGTCCGGGATGCCAGCCTATGTGTAACATCCCAAAAATATTAAACATGGATCAACAAACTCTAATCATAAAATTTAGGGTTAACAAAAACTTTCCCATCTCAAAATATGAAAGCATTCATATGTATGTGTATTTAAATTAGGAGTTCTTTTGAATTGCCATGGTTCTGTGATTCATTGCTTGTAAAATGATTCTTAGGTGAAATAAACATCATCTAAATCATGCCCAAACTTTTCCCAAAGAAAAACAACTCAAAATGAATAAATGAAGTGAATGGTCATTTTTGCCAAATTAACTATCATGCCTACTTTGGCTATTCCTAGCACTCAAAACTTAACAAAACAATTGTGGATCTTTGCACCCCTTGTTAGTACACATAATAAGGTATCAAGGCCCACTTTGTGATCTTCCAAAAACATTCAAATGCTAAGTTTAAATGACAGTTTAAAATTGAATCTATCTCATATGGGAAGATCCCACTATTTCAAAAACCACTCAAACAAGCTCAAGTTTCAAAACCCAAGCACCCACAGAATCTCAAGCTCATGCCTAGCACACCCACCAAAAATCTTTTCAAAATTCAAAAAGAAGTTTCTTGCGGCCATTTTATCAAACACTTGGGAGGCAGAATTTAAACCAAATTAGTTTCACTATTTCAAATAGTGTACTGGCCAAACTTGTCTCCCATTTAACATTCGATCTCATTGTTCCCCCTGGATCAAACCAAGACCTAACTAACCCACCCCTACCTCCTAGCAGCATGGCCATGGCCAAACCGAGCCGACCTCGCCGACCAACTTGGTCGCCGCCGCAGCAGACCACCTCCCCCTCTCTCGCCATGTCTGGGAGCTATCCAGCACCTCATCGCCGCCCACTGTCCCCTTCCCGAGCCAAGGAAAGCCATGGACCACCGAGAACGCCCCGCACCCAGTGCCACAATGACATGCCGAGCACGCGCCAGAGCGCCGCACCCGGCACGCGTGCACACGCCTCCCCTCGACCGCAGCCCGTGCCCACCGTGTCGCCACGACCCAAGTGTCGGGGGATAACCCCCGGTAGGGTCACGGGAGGGGAAACATAGCGCAGCTGGGTTGGCTTTGAGTAGAAATGAACCATGCCAGGTAAGAACGGCCGAGAAAGATAAGCATGAGAGCCGAGATACAGACTATCTCGGCCCGTATAGGACAAAGTTGTAACCCTTGGAGGTACCAACGAGCCGAGTCAACCGAGGAAGGGCCGAGTCAAGAAGGACACGTGGCACCTTTCCGACTGAGGTTCGGGAAGGACCATGGTAAAGCGTGGTCAAAAGAGAAGGGAGACGCCGGGTGACACAAAAGGAGCCGGGTGATGCCCAAAGCAAGCGCTGAAGTACAAAGTAACTGCGTGACGCCGAAAAGAACAAGAAGCAGTGTACTAGAAGACCGTTAGCTGCCAAGCTTTATGGACCAGGCATATGGGCTTTGGGCAAGCCCATAACCCGGCCCATATTATAGGGACCAAGATCCAAACAGTAAACCCTAGAACCCAAAGGGGTATTAGCTAGCTAGCACTGCCTATATAAGGGAGGGCATATCATTAGTAGAAGGGGTTGGACCAAGTAGAGAACAGGTGCTGCGTACTCAAGCCTACACAGCTCAAGGAGCACTTGTAATCTTTGGGGGTATCAATCAAATTGTCAAGTGTGGAGAGTTCTTCTTGTTCTTTATGAATGGCTCGACCGTGCACTCCCTCCCCGGTGACCACAAGCACCCATTCAGCCCTCAACTTAAGTCTACCCATGGCATCTGCCGTGCCACCACCACGAAAGTCGGCGCCCACCATGGGGCAGAAGCATGTGCTTGATGGATTCTTCATCCGGATGGGCAACATCATCGCCAAGACCGGCGAGCGCGTCTACTCTGGCCTCATCCAGAGGTTTGGAGCGCTCAACTTCGTCAGCGACAACGCGGGATGCTTCGGGACCAAGCCATTCCCTAGGGGCGGTCGCTTCATCAAATTCGGCGAGCACCAGGTCTACGTCGCGGTGCGTGTGGAGCACGCATATCCTGAGCACGTCGTCCTTGCGCCGGATCCCCCAACGGCACCAATCGCTGGGAAACCTCTCAAACTCGTCTCCATGGAGGTAATGATGACTGCCCCAAACCCCGTAGCTCCCCCAGTAGTTCTAGTGGAAAATGAAAACACAGAAGGAGGAAATCATAAGGAAACACCAAGGGAAGCAAGAATAGCAAAGGTGCCGCTGGAGAAACCAGAGAACATAGCTAGGAGCCAAAGAGCTAAGGTGCTACATGAAGCAGTAGACAAGTTGGCAGAGCCAGTGGCACAAGTGACTGACCCGGCGCGTGTACAAGCCGAGTTGGAAGAAGCCAGGATAAAAGTCCTGGAGAAAGCAAAGGAGCTAGTACAATTACAGCAGGATGTGGATATTACTATCCGAGAGCTTAACTCGGTAAATCGAGTCAAGGGTGCAAAGACCTGGCTTGATGCAATAAGATTGAGAGGAAGGAACCTCAATGAAGAACTGGCAGATGCGACATCAAAGATAACACCAGAGAACAGCAATGAGATGGCCATGTGTCCAACGTATAACACAGCAGCTAATCTACGAGCAGCGGAAGCAGCAATGCCAGAATTACCCCACTTGGAGGGGGAAGCAAAGAAAAGGCAGCAAGAACGAGTCAATGAGTTAGTAAAAGCAGCCAGCATGCTGAATGAGGCATATTACAGAGCAAATCCGGGTATAGCAGGGAGATTACAGCTGGTTCACTCGGCAAATCCTGTTCCGGCAAGATCGGCTGGGCACACGGCATCCTCACCCGGAGGGGCACCTAGGCCGAGAAAAGAAAAAAGTGTGGATTCTGGAAGAAACAAGCAGATGGTCGCCTATGATCCGGCGGTAGTTCAAGGAAACCCGGCGCGTGCGCAAGGGACAAAAAGAAATAATCCCCGAGAAAATGAAAAGCAGGAAAAAATTGGACAGAGAAATGACAACGGAGGGCAAAATTTTGCGCCTCATACTCGGCGCGCAACTCACTCGGCAGGAGGAGGAAATCCAGCTGCGAATAACGTACCAGCTCAGCCGGAAAGAAGATAGCAGAGCGCGGGAAAATCAGTTCAATAGCCAGCTGACCCGAACGCGAATAAGTACAATGATGGTTACTCGGCTATGGTAAATGACGGGTATGAGCTGCCGGATCATGCATATCAAGCAATGGGAGCGAGATACGGAGGTAGGAACCTTCAGCCGGATGATGCCAGGCTAAAGCTTGACCGCATAAAAATGGCAGAGATAATTGAGTCACAAGGTCCGCAGGGTCCACCATGTTTTGGCCCAAGGATCATGAAGGATCCACCGGTGCCAAATTTCCAGCTGGCCAGAGGGACAAAAACATATGATGGAAGCACAAAGCCAGAGGATTGGCTCATAGATTATGGAACCGCTGTGAAGATCACGCAGGGAGACTTGAGTTGGGCGATACGTTACATACCGTAGATGCTGGAAGGACCAGCTCGGGTATGGTTGAACAATTTACCACCTGAAAGCATCAACAGTTGGATTGATTTTCACGACGCCTTCGTGAGCAATTTCATGAGCACTTACAAGAGGCCGAATCGCCCACAACAACTAGCAATGTGCAAGCAAAGACCAAATGAGACAGACATGGAGTTCCTCACAAGGTGGTGTATGATGCGTAAATCTTGTGAAGAGGTAATCGAGTCACAAGCAATCGCATGGTTTGCACAAGGATGTAGACATGGGAGTGTGTTGTGGCAAAGGTTACAAAGAGATATACCGGCAAGCCTATCAGAGACGATAAGAATCGCCGACTCGTACGCGTTAGGAGATCCGACTCAGCCGCTGCTCATGTCGGCAGACGGGATGACTGAGACTCAGATCTATGACGCTGCCGGGTCGCAATGGCGCCAGGAGAGATCCGAATACAGAAGCAAGAGAAGAGACGATAGGCCGGATCACAGGTATGGTTCGGCTCAGGTTGCAGCAGTGAGTCAGGATCATCCAGATGCTGGAAGCACTCAGCATCAAAGGACAACTGGTCAACAACAATGGGTGCCAAAGAATGACGGCAAAAGGCCATACGATCAGAGGAAACAGTATCAAGACCGGCAAAAATATACCTATGAGATGATGCTGGATCAGCCGTGTAAGTTTCACACGCCGATACCGAGTAAGCTGGCAAATCACTCAACAAGGCAATGCACTTGGTTTCAGAAAGGAGACAGAGTGGACTCGCCGAATAAGCAGCTTCCACCACCTCCCCCTCCTCCACTTTCAGGAGGAAATGCTCAAGCAGTAGGGGCAGATAACAGATATGAAAACAGGCAGCCGAGGTATCAGAATCAAGAAAGAAGAGAATTTGTGCACCAAGTGCACAATCCAAGAGGTGACGATGCCCACGTCGGCCACAGAACCAGAAATGAGTACAAAGAACATCACTAGAGCTATGTTGTCTTTGTCACAGAGCCAAATGACAGGAAGAGCCAGTAGCGACGAATGATGGAAGTGAATGCCACGATGCCGACAACTCCCCAGTACATGCATTGGTCTGAGCAAGAGATAACTTGGAGTATAAAGGATCACCCCAAAATCATGCCAACCCCAGGAGGATACGCTCTGGTTCTGGATCCAACGTTCATGGGTCCAGATATCAACGTGAAATTTTCAAAGATGTTAATTGATGATGGCAGTAGCATCAACATCATGTACAAGGATACTATGCTCAAGTTAGGCATCACCATGAACATGCTGGAGCCGACTAAGACCACTTTCCACGGGATTGTGCCGGGATTGTCCTGTGAGCCAATTGGCAAGATTTGGGTCGACGTCTTATTCGGCAACAGAGAAAATTGTCGCACTGAAGCCATAGAGTTCGAAGTAATAGATTTGGTCAGCTCATATCATGCCTTACTCGGCAGGCCGACAATGGCAAAGTTCATGGCTACTCTTCACATCGATTACTTGAAGATGAAGCTGCCAGGCCCATGTGGGGTGATCACAGTTGAAGGAGATTACAAAAGATCTATTGCTTGTGCCTCATCCGGGTCTTCACTGGCCGAGTCACTCGTCATAGCACAAGAGAAAAGTCAGATGTTGGAGGTGGCAGCATTGGCCAAAGCAGCACAATTGTCCATGCCGGCACTCACCAACCCGCATGGCAATGTGTCATTTCAAGCTACCAAGGAAACCAAGAAGGTGCAGGTGGATGAAACTTTCTCAGAGCGCACAGTAACCATTGGGGCTGGCCTTACAGATAAATAGGAAAGCGAGCTTACCAGCTTCCTCCGTGAGAATCGGGACATCTTTGCATGGTCCACTCAAGATCTGCAAGGAGTTCCGATGGAGCTGGCTGAGCACTCTCTTCATGTAAGACCAGATGCAAGGCCGGTAAAGCAACCCCTCCGCCGCTTCGCCGAAGATAGGAGGAAAGTAATAGAGGCCAAGATTGCAAGACTTTTAGCTGCTGGATTCATCATGGAAGTGCTACACCCGGACTGGTTGTCAAATCCAATCCTAGTCGAGAAGAAGAAAGATGACCCGAACGTGGTAGTGGTATGGCGCATGTGTATTGATTACACGAACCTCAATAAGGCGTGTCTGAAAGATCCATTTCCTCTGCCTCGGATCGATCAAGTCACAGATTATACTGCTGGGTGTGATTTGTTGTCATTTGTGGATGCATATTCAGGATTCTATCAGATTCCACTGATTCCAAATGATCAAATAAAGACATCTTTTATCACCCCATACGGGGCTTATTGCTATCGCACCATGCCATTCGGATTGAGAAATGCAGGCGCAACGTATCAAAGATGCATGAAAAAATGCTTGCAAGATCAATTGGACAAAAATGTTCAAGTATAGGTCGATGACGTGGTAATAAAAACCAAACAAAGTCATACTCTAATTGAGGACTTGCGTCAAACATTCACAAACTTGAGAAGATTCCGGATGAAACTTAACCCGAAAAAATGTACATTTGGTGTCCCGGCTGGAAAATTACTCGAATTCCTTGTATCCAGCCGAGGAATTGAAGCTAACCCGACAAAGATCAGGGCCATCGAAAGAATGGAATTGCCAAAAACCCTCAATGATGTCCAGAAGTTTACTGGATGCCTGGCTTCATTGAGCAGGTTTGTTAGTTGGCTAGGCGAAAAAGCCCTACCACTATATCAGCTGATGAAGAAATCAGACAAATTCACATGGACACAACAAGCTGATAGCGCTTTCCATGAATTAAATAAAATGTTGGCAACAACACCAATATTAGCGTCACCACTATCCAAGGAGCCAATGCTGCTCTATATCGCCGCAACCAACAGAGTTGTAATTGCAGTAATAGTGGTTGAACGTGAAGAAGGGGGCAAATCAGTCCAAAGACCAGTATATTACTTGAGCGAAGTGCTCTCTGTCTCGAAACAGAATTACCCGCATTATCAGAATATGACATATGGGGTATATATGGCAGCAAAAAAGCTGAAACATTATTTTCAAGAACACCCAATCTAGGTAATATGCGAGGCACCTATCTCGGATATATTGGGCAGCAAAGATGCCAGCAGCCGAGTAGCCAAATGGTTCATTGAACTGGCACCATACACTCTACAATATGATAGGCGGGATGCAATAAAATCTCAAGCCGTTGCATATTTCTTTGTAGAATGGATGGAGATGCAGTACGAGCCACCACTACTAGATCCAAATTACTGGAAAATGCATTTTGACGGGTCCAAGACGAGAATGGGTCTGGGTGTCGGGATAGTGCTCACATCTCCAAAGAGGGATCAACTGAGGTATGTCTTGCAGATTCATTTTGATGCTTCTAACAACGTTGCCGAGTATGAAGCACTCGTCCATGGCATTAAAGTAGCCAAGGAAATTGGTATCAAAATGATCATGTGTTTTGGAGATTCGGATTTGGTGATTCAGCAAGTGTTTGGACATTGGGACGCACTGGATGCAAACGTGGCATTATATCGCTTCCACGTGCAGCAAATTTCGGGATATTTTGACGGTTGTGAATTTCATCACATTCCTAGAGCAGAAAATTAGGCAGCAGACGTGCTATCCAAGCTAGGATCATCTAGACAAGCAATACCACCAGGGGTAGCATTGGAGCATCTCAGGAAGCCATCGATCAAGCCGTCACCATAGTCCGAATCAACCAGGGTCTTCCCGGCGAGTCAGGAATCAGAGGCAGTGCCAATGGATATCGACTCAGGGGTAGGTTCGAGTCACTCGGGGACTGATCCGTTCACCTCAGGGTTAGCCGAATCACACTCGGGGACTCCTCAGGTTATGTCGGCAGAGCATATGTCGGCGGAACCAATGGACATTAATGTTGAAGCAGACCCGGAACCAATAAATACCAACGTGGGCACAACCAATATTCAGTTATTTGAAAGATGGAACCTTGCCGAGTGATGAAACACTGGCAAGGCAAACGGCACGAAGAGCAAAAGCATACACCATAATCAACAAGGAACTCTGCAAAAGAAGCGTGACAAGTGTAGTACAACGTAGTATCAGTTCAGAGAAAGACCAGGATATTTTATTGGATATCCATCAAGGAGAGTGCGGGCACCATGCATCATCAAGAGAATTGGTAGCCAAGGCATTCTGACATGGATTCTACTGGCCAAGCGCATTGGCACAAGCGCAAGAGTTAGTCGGGAAATGCAGTGGTTGTCAACATTATGCGTCCAAGTCACATTTACCAGCGTCTGAATTGAAGACTATACCAATCACTTGGCCGTTTGCAGTATGGTGCCTAGATATGGTAGGACCATTCAAACCAGCAAGGGGAGGCATGACTCATATCTTGGTCATGATTGATAAGTTCACTAAGTGGATAGAAGTGAACCAATCAAGAAATTGGATGGCAAAACAACTGTTACATTCCTAAGGGATATAATCCTCAGATATGGCTACCCACACAGTGTGATCACTGACAATGGAACAAACTTTGCCGAAGGGTATCTTGCTCGCTTCTGTGGGAAACACCAAATAAGACTCGACGTAGCATCAGTCGCCCATCCAGAATCAAATGGAAAAGTTGCCCCGGCTAATGGCTTAGTTCTGTCCGGGATAAAACCCCGCTTAATGGAACCACTCCAGAGATCACCTGGTTGTTGGCTAGAGGAACTACCCTCAGTACTGTGGAGCTTAAGAACGACTCCGAATCGATCAACTGGTTATACACCATTTTTCCTTGTATATGGGGCTGAAGCAGTTTTGCCTGCCGACATAGAATATGACTCGCCAAGGATAAGGCAATACTCAGAAGCCAAGGTAAAAGAGGCCCAAGAAGATGGAGTAGATTTACTCGAAGAATCAAGGGAACTGGCATTCTCCAGATCTGCTATATATCAACAAAATCTCCGATGCTACCATAGCCGGAAAGTGCAACCTCGTGTTTTTCGAGAAGGAGATATGGTGCTACGGCTCGTGCAGCGCACAACTGGAATCATAAACTATCACCTCCATGGG
Organism: Avena atlantica; assembly: GCA_910589765.1. NCBI lineage: Eukaryota > Viridiplantae > Streptophyta > Magnoliopsida > Poales > Poaceae > Avena > Avena atlantica. The sequence goes on from OU342738.1 coordinate 186,973,435, forward strand.
AAGGTCCATTCATTGTAAGAAAAGCATTGCACAATGATTCCTACTATCTCATAGATGCTCGTGAAGCGCAAAAGAACAAGACGGACATGTCAGGAGATGAAACCAAAAGGCCATGGAATGTGGCACTGCTTCGTCCCTTCTATACTTAGGAGGAGCAGTGCATGTATCACTCGAACTCTCATATGTCGGACGTGTTTGCCGGCTATGTGCTAATAATAAAATGGTATGATTCGAAAAACTGACTCAGGTACTACCCCTTAGGCTTTCCATTTCAATTATTTTATGTCAGCTGGCGTGAAACCAGGAATTTATTTCGGAACAAGTAGTGTTTACTCAGAAGAAATCAACTCTTCGACTATGTTGTTGTCCGAAAACACGGCTTCATGGCAATCAAGAGAAAAAGATCTAAGACGGGTAAACACGAACGTCGGATAAGTACAAGGGAGAAACGCGAGTCAGCTTTAGTTTGTGCCTAACTCTCTGTAGGTGGTGTTATACTATGTGTCGAGTAATCTCGGCCAAGTTATCCAAGTTTCATATCCGCTAACTAAATCCTTCGTACTTTGAGATCCTAATGTCGAACGCCGGAAAATGGTAGACAAGGGCCAAAGGCAAGGAAAGGTGACACGGCAAAATGAAACTCGGGGACTTGTCCTTGAGTGATTCGCACTAAGAGCATAACGCAAACATATAAAGCCTATCAAAAGGCACATAATCAAACTTTGAGTGCAATGTATGTTACATCTGTACACGGCATACCGGGGATCTAATAAAAGTTCAAGTATTTGTTAGCCTAAGGAGCAGGAGAACTCGGAGGAGAATTCTAGGAACCAGGTGTGCTTGGAGCATCGGCCGGGTGAGGGGCATCTACGGCCGGGTCATCTGGATCATCTGACTCGGTTGCCTCGCTGTCGCCACTTTCTTTAGCAGGAACTTCGACGAGCGGATCGCCAAGGTCGAGGAAGCTGGGCCCTTCACACCAAGCGTGCACCATGGTGTACTCGATCATAGCATAAGCTCGTTCCTGGCTCTTCTTGATCAGCTCCGGGTCATTCAGCCATTTGCCATCTCCCCTTATACGAGCAAGAACGTCGAGGTTGATGTCCTCATACCATGAAAGCACGAAGGAGAGATCCTTGTCCGCTGCAGCTCGGCCGGCCGACTCACGCCATTGGTCCAGCCGGTCTTCAGTAAGGAGCAGTCTGTCGGCAAGTGGCTCGATGAGTTCGGGTGGGTCTTCATCCGGCCAGAGCATGCGGAACGCATGGATAGCCGCTTTGAGCAAGTCCACACTGCAGGATCTAAGGGTCTTGACCCGTTCAGACACTGCTGCGAGCAGCTCCTCCATGGACACCTCGCCGTCAGCAGGAGCACCAGCCTCAGCTCTCACTTTCTTCATGACCCGGATGGCAAACATGTTGGCCTCAGGAAAGTTCTCTGCAAGCAAAAAGAGAAAGTTAGTAAATAGCAAAGGAAGATGGAAGAAATCCAGCAGGACTTGGACAATGCATAAAGAGTAAGAACTCACTATTGAGAAAGAAGTTGATGGCAGCGAGCTTGCTATGCCAAGTCTTGGTCTTGGCTTGTAGGGCATCGAGGTTCATATTGGTCAACTCGACCAATGACTCGGCCTCGTCGAGCAGCCTCTTAGTCTTCTCGGCGCTGGCATCCTTCTGCTCATTCTTCTCGGCAAGATCGTCCTTCAACCCTTTAACCTCAGCCAAGTGCTTCTCCTTTGTCTCGGCCATCAGTTTCTTCAGCCGAGTCACCTCATCTCGCTCCTTATGGAGTTCGGCTTGGTGCTTCTCTGCTTATTGAGAACAGAAATTTGTCAGTACCAACAGAAAAATTTCAACTATTGGCTTAGGAAGGCAAGAAATTTACTCTCGGCCTCGCTGATTTGCGAGTGAAGATCGTTGATGGTATCCTGAGCGGTGGCTGTGGAACAAGAGCAAGAGGAAAAATGAAAAGATGAACCAAGGATAATTACACCAAAAATAGAAAATGGAAAAGCAAAGATATTACCTTGGCTGAAGGTGTCAGTCTGTAGCTTCTCCGCAAGTTCAAGCTTGCGATGCACCAGGATGAGAGCTTGGTGCACCTTGGTGCGCTCGTTATGCGTAAGCTAATCAAAGAAGACAGATAATAAAGAAAGAGTCTTGTCAGGCGACCGTCCGAATAAAGAAGAGCTTACAGCCGAGTAAGTTTCTTACTGGGCTGTAACCTCGGGGACTAGGTGATATGTATAAAGGAAATACTCAACAGTACAAAAAGACTAAGAAGTTATGTTACCTCGTTTCTTTCGTCGGCGCGGGCTATTAGAGTAATGTCCTGTTGGGTTATGTTGGAGACGACTTTGGGGCCCAGCTTCAGCTTCTTCCTGGCACGAGTGTTGACCTCTAACTCGCCTGCTGCATTCCATGCCACGGCGTAAGGCTCAGCCGAACCAAGGCTCTGCCCACTAAGCGTCCGAGTGAGAACTCGACCCGTTTTCAGGGAGGTTCCCACGGTGGCACGGGTTGCAGCGGCAGAAGTATGGAGGGTAACCACCCTGGAGTCATCACCTGATTCGGCAGCCGCAGATTCTTCCCCCTTACCCGTTGAAGCGAGCTTTGTCGCCAACGTCGGAGGCCGGATCTGAGGAGCAGAACCCGGAGCGCAAACTAGATTTGCTTGCTTGGAAGAGGTGGATTTTCCAGAAGAGGGGCGAGTAGAACCAGAAGCCTTGGGCTGGGTCTGGCCCTTTGACAGAATTTGAGAGCGAGCAGAAGGATTTGAAGAAGGACGTGGAGCCCCCTGACTGGGCTCAGCAGTTTTGCTGGCTCCATGATCAGGAAGTTGTTCATTCATATCAGCTTGAGGGCTGATGCCAGAGGAACTAGGGGCAGAGGTTTCTCGGCGCCAGACTTGTAGGCACCAAGATCAGGAAGTTTTTCCTGGCCAGCGCCAGGAGCACTAGCCGAATGACCCACCGGGTCTGAATGACACTGAGAAGCGTGACCCTCAACAGTGCTAGCCTCAACTCGGACGGGACTCGGTGCCGCTGAGTCAACTGGAGGAGGTGCAGGCCTAAGCGGCGAGGCAATGCTAGAAGCAGCCTGACTCGCTGTTAAAGGTGCAACACTGAAAACGACAAGATAAATATGAGAAGAACAACAGTATTGAGAAAGAAAAGAGCTAAGAAAACAAGGTGCAAAAAACTTACCCGGTCACAACCAGGTCGCGGATGACTCGGCGCCCAGCAGCTTGTTGAGTCTCAGCCAGGCTGGCAGCAGCAGAGGCAGTAGGAGCTGCCGGACTGGGCTTGTTCTTCTTAGCCGGCTGAGTGCTGGAGGAGGTTCCGCGTCACTTCGGCTTAGCAACGGGAATCTTGCCGACTCCGCCCATGGAGAGAGGAGGGATGTCATGTACCTAGCCAGCTGCAAAAGTAAATAACGGGCTTACTCGGATAAGCAAGAAGGTTAAGCTCACAAGGCATATACCTTCAAAAATTGTACAATCATCATCCTCATCATCGTCAGACCAGTCTTGTAAGGGATTGTGAGATTGACTCTTACCCGAAGCAGAAGCGGCTGCAGTGTGCGGGATGGGCATGAAGCACTCCAGGTCATACTCGAACTCGTCCGAGTCAGAGCGATCCCCATGATAACCAGTAGGAGGGACGGTACTTTCATCAATCTGGTGAAGGAGATTCTGCGAAAGACAAACAAAATGAGAAACAAGAACTAAACTAAGAGTGGCAAAAGAGCTAAAGCCAAATCGGCGAGAAAGAGATTCAGAAAACTTACCTAGGGAACAGGCCTGACCCGGCTAAACGGTGGGCACCTCCAAGCCCAATCATCCGCCAAGTTCAATTTGAAGATTGAGCTTACCCGGCGGGCAATGGAGTCGTGGGTGAGCTCCTTGGTGGAGTGCCGAGTGGGATCATGAGAGCCACTCATGAAGCACATCTTGTGGCTCCTTGCTTGGATGGGGCTAACCCGGCGAGAAACAAAGGTGCACATGAGGTCGAAGTCGGCGAGATGGAAGTTCTCATTCGGCGACAGCAACCTTTCCAGGATTGCATTAGCCTCGGTTACCGCAGCGTCTTTGTCGCGCGGGTCAAGCTGCCAGTGCTTCTTGTGGGGAACCTCATCCGAGAAAGGGGCAGCCGGATGTTATCGGTGGACCCGTTGTTTTTGACATAGAAAAATGTTCTATGCCACTTCTTGCAGGAGTCAATGCCGGTAACCCGAGGAAAGATAGAATCTCTCCTGGGGGTGATGCTAGCAGCACCTCACCAGGTCGGCCTCTTCTCAGATCGAGGAGCACCAGGCTGGGGAACAACCTAAACTTTAAAGCCAAAATACTTGGCCCACAAAGGGACTGTGGGACAAATTCCAAGATAGGCCTCGCAGGCAGAGGTGAAACAAGAGAGAGAGTCAATCGCATTGGCAGGAAGATGGTGGGTTTGCAGATGAAAGGTAGAAAGAAACGAGGAAAAGAAAGTGCTCACAGGAAGAGCAAAACCATGTTCAAAGTGGGAAAGGAAAACTACCCGCTCGCCATCTTGAGGTTTGGGGGAGATCTCACCGGAAGGGAGGCGGCAATCCACTTGCAGCGGAATGCGTGTGGTGGAGCAGAGCCACTCCACTTCCTCAATGGAGACCTCCGAGCCTTCCCAGCCGCCGCGCTCGCCGGCAAGAATCTCTTGCTCCTCAGCGCCATCAGAACCGTCGCGAGCATCCATGAGGTCGTCGGAGTCTGTCTCCTCCTCGGTAAGGAGAGGCTTGGAACAGCGAGGACCCGTGCTGAAATCGAAAGAGGGCAGGGGCAATCGCAGCACAGGAGCATGAGGGAGAAGGAACCGCAAAGGAGGCAGTTCAATCTTGCAGGCGCGAGGAAGAAGAAAGGCTAAGGAAACTGAACGGGCGTGGGGGAAGTAAACCCCTAACCCCTACTTAAGGGCAGTAAAAACCCCCGTCGTGGGATCTAACTGTGGCATGCGGCTAGCGTGTGGCTGTGTACCACGCCGAGTGAGCCAGTCAGCGAGCGCCACATAGCCAAAGATACACGAAAAATCCAGTGCCACGTCACGGAGGGAAGGACAAAAGGCGCAGACCGATGGGACTGCCACAGTGACGGGGAATAACTGCGCAGCCGTCACTGTGCCGCCAGAACTTGGAACAAAAATTGAAGCAAGTAATCATGATTACTAGTTGTCAGTGACTGAAGTGCGCCGAAAATGACCCGGAATTGGCCAAAGTAACTCGGCTCGAGGCAATAATGAACTAAGAAGTCAAAGAATTGACCTGAAATTGCCAGACTAACCCGGCAAAGTGCGAAATTGCAACGGGTAAAGACAAAAGCTAAGTTCCATTCACACAAAAGGAACCTGGAGACGCCTAACAGCTTGAACTGCTAGACCTCACCAGCTTCGGGGACTAATTTCGGGGGGACAACCCCCGGTAGGGTCACGAGAGGGGAAACATAGCGCAGTTGGGTTGGCTCTGAGTAAAAAATGAACCAGGCCAGGTAAGAACGGCCGGGTAAGATAAGCATGAAAGCCGAGATACAAACTATCTCGGCCCGTATAGGACAAAGTTGTAACCCTTGCAGGTACCAACGAGCCGAGTCAACCGAGGAAGGGCCGTGTCAAGAAGGACACGTGGCACCTTTCCGACTGAGGTTCGGGAAGGACCATGGTAAAGCGTGGTCAAAAGAGAAGGGCGACGTCGGGTGACACAAAAGGAGCCGGGTGACGCCCAAAGCTAGCGCTGACGTACAAAGTAACTGTGTGACGCCGAAAAGAACAAGAAGAAGTGTACTAGAAGACCGTTAGCTGCCAAGATTTATGGACCGGGCCTATGGGCTTAGGGAAAGCCCATAACCCGGCCCATATTGTGGGGACCAAGATCCAAACAGTAAACCCTAGAACCCAAAGGGGTATTATCTAGCTAGCACTGCCTATATAAGGGAGGGCATAGCAGTAGTAGAAGGGGGTTAGACCAAGTAGAGAACAGGTGCTGGGTACTCAAGCCTACACAGCTCAAGGAGCACTTGTAATCTTTGGGTTATCAATCAAATTGTCAAGTGTGGAGAGTTCTTCTTATTCTTATTGCATGGCTCGACCGTGCACTCCCTCCCCGGTGACCACAAGCACCCATTCGGCCCCCAACTTAAGCCTACCCATGGCATCTGCCGTGCCACCACCATGACATGCATCCTGTCACCTTGTGGTGATACCATAATTACTCCGGCTCCTTCTCCTTCGGTTCGCTTGGACCCGTCAAAGTACATTGTCCAAATTCTAGACAGATTCGGGGGACCCACACATTGGAGTTATGTACATTCTGTGATGAAGTCAGGTAATACTTGAGATTTTGTAGATTTTCGCTTCTCGTACATGATCTCTCGAGGGTATAGTTCAATGCCCCAAAGAGAGACACGCCCTATGGCTTCTAGATTGTTGAGTATGTTGGAGAGAGGAGCTTTATTGACTACCACTATCGGGTGCTCCGAGAAATAGTTGCGCAACTTGCATGCTCTCATGAAGACACCATATGCAGGTTTCTGGTAATGAGGGTACCTTTACTTTGACGGCTAGAGGACCTTGAGATAGTATACTGGCCATTAGACACCATGGGTTTTACCTTCTTTGGGTCGCTCAATGACCAGAACTATACTGACCATCTGATTTGTGGAGACTATGTAAAGTAGCAGAGGCTCTTTTTATTTAGGGGACATGATGCCAGGTGATGTCGAAATTATCTTATTAAGTGCTTCAAAGTATCATTGGGATTCTTTTGTCCACTCGATTGTTTTGGATTTTTTCATGAGGGCGTAGAATGGAAGCGCCTTTTCGTCCAGCCGAGCGATGAATCTGCTCACTACTTCCATGCGTCCGGCCAACTATTGGACACCCCGAAGGTTTGTTGGCTTCTTCATTTTGAGTATCGCCTGCATTTTCTCAGGGTTTGCCTCTATTCCTCTTGTCGACACTAGGTATCGAGGATTTGCCCCGCTGGGACTCCAAAGGAGCATTTTGTTGGATTGAGCTTGATGCAGTATTTGTCGAGATTATCGAACATTTCCTAAAGGTAACTGATAAAGTTCGACTCCTTATTGGTGGTGACTATGACGTCGTCGATGTAAACTTGGATGTTGTTTCCGATTTGGCTCCCGAGGCAATTTTGCATCATCCACTAGTACGGGGCACCCGCATTTTTAGGCCGAACGACATTGTTGTGTAGCATAATACACTGTAAGGTGTGATAAATGCTGTTTTATCTTGATCTTCCTCTTTCATACGAATTTGGTGATATCCGGAGTATGCATCCACAAAGGAAAGTCGTTCACATCCGGCGGTTGCATCGATAATTTGATCAATTCACGGGAGCGGGAAGTGAACCGTTGGGCAGTGTTTGTTGAGTGCGGTGAAGTCAATGCACATACGTAACTCTTTTGTGTTTTTCTCGGGATGCACATAGGATCTGTGACCCATAACTCTTTCTTGGTCTCCTTGATGAACTTGGCATCCATGAGGCGATGTAGTTCTCATCCAATGGCCTGGCGTTTGGGTTCTGCAAAACCGCAGAGTGATTTCTTCATAGGTATAACATGTAGGGTTTGCAGCATGGAAAACAAAAAAAATTCTATCGCGGGAACACACAAAAGCCAAGATCTAATCTACGAGATTGATGCAAAGAGTTTTTAGAGTATTAACCCTCGTAGATCCAAAGCGTTTAACGAGATCGGATTCTCGTGGTTGATGTAGTCATTCACTTGCCGATCTCAAGATCGCGAAGACGATCCTTCCGGTGCCACGTTCTAGTAGCGCTTCCACAGTCAGTCACATGTACAGTGGTCGATGAAGACCTTCCTCTCCCTTGTTCCAGCAGGGCAGTAGAGGTTGTAGATCTCCATGAAATCCCAACAGCACGACGATGTGGTGGTGGTGGTGGTGGTGGTGGTGGTGGTGGAGAAGAGATTACTTGTGGCATCCCGCAAAACCACTACTAGAAAATCGCGTTGTTTTTGTGCATTGCATCATCATGACTGCATGCTCATGTCATCATGCCACATTGCATTTGAGCATCGTCATCATCTTGCATTTTGCTTGCATAAACCTATTTGCAGAAAACCTATTTTGTGTTTTCTAAAACGCCCCATCTTTATTCAAACACCAAAACCGGGTCTCCGGATTATTTTGTTTTGTCTGCTATCGGTTTGCAGAGGCTTTGTTTTAATCAAATAAAATATTAAATTATTTTTAGTGGGGGCAGTCGAACGGGCCGCTTCGACCCGAACGACCACCCCCAGGAATTAAAACGGCCCACCCATAATCCTAAAGCTACCCAACCTAATCTACCCAGAACCCCTCCACCTCACCCCAACCAATCCCCACCTGACACCTCACCTCTCCCCTCCCCCTAGCCTATCAAACCATGCCACCTCACCTGGCCTAGCCCACTCTCTCCACTCACATGCCAGCCCCCCTCTCTCTCCACCTCCCTGACCCGCCTGGCCCTCCCTCACCAACTCCCACACCCGACAGCCCCTGTCCCGCGTGGACCCGCGCCCTGGCCCCACCCCTGGCCCCGTGTGCGCCCCCCCGCTCTCTTCCTCTCTCCTCTCTCTCCTTTCTCTTCTCTTCCACCTCCGGCAACCCCGCTCGTCTCCTCCACCCGCCGCGCGCCGCCCCGCCTCCCTTCTCCGGCCGCCGCGCGTCCGCTTTCCCCCCCTCCGGCGCCGGCCCGCGCTCGCTCCGCCATCTCTTCCCCCTCCGCCGGCCTCCACCGCCCCCGCACCCGTCTTCCCCCGTGCCGCCCCTCGCCTCCGCCCGGCTCCGACCTTGCCCGCGCGCCGCCCTCCTCTCTCCGGCTTGCGCCATCCTCCTCCGCCTCCGTTCCCCCCTCGCCGGCCCGAGCCGCGCCGTCCCCTCCGCCGCGCCTGCCTCTGCCCCAGCACGCTCGCCACGCCTCCTCGCCGGCGACCCCGAGCCCCCTCTGCCTCGCGCCGGACCGCCTCGCCTCCCCTCTGCGGCGCCCCACCGCCCTGCTCGCCCCGAGTCGCCTCCAGCCACCGCTCTCCTGGCCGCGGTGCTCCCCGCCGGCCCGTGTGTCGTGGGAATGGTCACGGCAGATGCTGCAATCGGCAGCGAGTAGTAGAACGAGGGGCAAGGGCGGCCAGCCATCTGCGGTGCGAGATGAGGGCAAAGACACAGGGTTTTACCCAGGTTCGGCCCCCCGGAGGGTAAAGACCTACTCCTGCTAGATTGTATTGTGGAGGTGTTACAAAGGGCGAGCTCGGCGGCTAGGCGGCGAGTCGCTTGGGTGTATGAGGGAACGTGTCTCTACTCACCCCATAGGGAGGTTTATATAGGCTCACCTCCCCTAGGGTTTACATATCTCAACCGATTCGGTTACAGCTTCGGTAATCGTTTAACCTAGTCCGACTGGGCCTATCTACTCGCCTGGGCCTTCAGCTTCCAGTCGCTTGGTACCTTGCTGGGATTTGATCCACTCGCCGTTCTGCAGGCCCACTCGCCAGCCCTCGGGCCAGTCGGAAACGTCCTACTGAGTATACCCCAGTAGGCGTATCCCCATCTGTAGTCCCCGAGGCCGTCGTCGATTGGGCGTAAATGGCTGCTGGCAGTCGGAGTATACGGCTTCAAAGTAGGCATCCAGTCGAATCGTCGGCGGGCTCCTGTATGAAGAAGAAAATCCGGTGAACCGAGTCGCGTCTTGGGCGAGTCGAGCCGGCGGAACGTGGTCGTAGCGATTGACCTAGCGAGCCGAGTGGCTGGAGTTGGACCGTCAGGTGTGGTCAAACTAGCCGTTGGGGTAATCCAACGGTAACTTTCGGCGTAATAATCGCGCGGTAACGGCCCCCTGATTTGGCGGGTAACTCCCGCTATATAAGAGGAATGGCAGGCAATCGTAGAGCCAACTGCCCACCACTTCTTCCGAGTGCGCGCATTTCCTTTCCTTCGCTCCGCGATCCAATCGACCCGAAATCCTCCGAACTCCAACCAACCTCTCGGCTATGGCCCTTCTCACCGAACCATGGGGCAGGTCCAAGTGCACGAGGGCACAGCTGGCCTCCTTCGAGGAGGCTGGAATCCTGCGAGCCGGCTGTTGGCGTATCCCCGCAGCCGGAGAAACGACCCCAAACCCGCGAGAGAGGGAATTCGTCTGTTTCACCAGTCATCTCGAGCGGGGGCTAGGGTTTCCCACGTCTTTGTTCTTCCGGCGTTTTTGCGCCTACTACGGGATCCAGCCTTCAGATCTGGGTCCCCACAGCATTGAGCAGCTCGCCATCTTCGTGGCGTTCTGCGAGTGCTACTTGGGCTGCCGGCCCTACTTTCCCTTGTGGCAAGATCTGTTCCATGGATGGATCAGCCGCGAGGAGGCAGGCGGCCCAATGCTAGCCGCGGGCTGCCTGACGTTCCAGCTCAAGTCCAAAGCTTATTTCGTCGATCTGATGCTACCCGCCAAAGCAGCGAGCGACTGGAAGAAGTCATGGTTCTACGTGACCGAGGCGACCCCGGAAGACGAGGCGGCGATCCCGCGGTACTCGGCCAATCGTTCCGAGCCGCGCCATCTCCAGGTCGGCAAGCTCCCCGACGACCAGCGGATGGTCGTTGACGAGATGCTCCAGGCCATCCGTGGTCTGAAGAAGAAGGGCCTTCAGACGATAAACTTGTACAATTGCTGGCTTGCGCGACGGCTCGTTCCGCTCGCCCAACGCGACCACTACATGTATCATTACACGGGCCGAGGAGACTCGACGAAAGCCTGCCTCGACGAGTGGAAGCTGGAGGACTATCTCCCAGCGTTGAAGAAGATAACCTAGGCGGTGTACGTGGATGCACAGGCCGGGGTCGCCCCCTACACCGCGAAGCGTCCGGCCCCAACGGTAATTTCTTTACCTTGTTCGCAGTCGCAGCGTATGCAATCGCGGTAATTCTGATTCTGTTTTGTATTCATCGCAGCTATTCCAAGTGGTGGAAGGGTGGCTCCCACCTTCTGATGATGAAATCCCGGGGCCATCCGCCCAGGATACAGGCGAATCGCCACCCGCGAAGGGCAACGAGGACGACGAGGACGAGTCCGAAGAGGAAATCGCCCCGCTGGTCCAAAAAACCCGCGGGCAACGTCAGCACGAAATCGAAGCGAGCAGGAGCCTCGAGCGTCATGATGACGATGACGAGCTCCCAGAAACCACCTCGCGCCGCCAGGCCACTCCTTCGAAGAAGAAGAAGAAAGAAAAAGAAACGAGGCCCCCCCGAAGAGGAAAACGAAGCCGCCGAGGATGGCCTCGCCGCCGCACTCGACGAGCAGCTCCGATGCTCATAGCTCGGCTGGTGACGGCGCGGCCCCAGCGACAACCGCGCTAGACGCGCCGACTGTGGAAGTGCCGCTGGCCTCGATGCCCCCGCCATTCGCGCCAGTCTCTGGGCTAGGGAAGGCTCCGGCTGCGGCGACTTCGCCTCGCAAGGAGGTTCCGATTGGGGAGGCTTCGCCCCGCAAGGAGGCTCCGGCTGTAGCGGCTCCAATTCGCGAGGAAGCCCCTGCCGAGGGTATCCCATAGGCGCCAGCCGCGGCCTCAACGACGAAGAAGCCGTCCGTGTCTTGGGCACGCGACGTCCTGGAACTAGGGCTCAGTCGCCAACTGGGCCCCGAACTGGAAAAACCGGCCGGCCTTCGCACAGGGCTACGTTTCATCCCAGTCGCCAAGTGAGTGCGTTCGGCCTTCCCTATTTTCCATAACTATTTCGATTGTCTTTATTGATTCGACTGATGTGCAGGACCGGAGTGAAAAGGATGGGCCACCCGACCGTGGCCCAGGTACCCTCCACCGCTAGCGAGGAGGATCCTTCCCGTAAGAGGAAAGCGGACGAGGTCGTCGCCTCAGCGGATGGCAGTAAGAAGGCCAAGGGCGACGACATCGTCACCGTCTCTGACGACACGGCGGTCGCGCCGGCCGGCCCCGCGGTGGAGGCAGCCGCGTCTACGAAGGAGGGCGTTTCCTTGCCTGGAACGGCGGAGGCGACGTCCTTTGGAGCGGGTGCCTCTATCGCTACCTTCCCCCGCTTCGTGACTAAGGCGGCCGCGGCGAGCGGGGCTGCGCCCCCGAGCCTCGCTCCGGGGACCGCCGATGCTGAAGTCGACCAGCGTCGTGGGCACACGCCAGCGTTACTCGCGTCCGTGGACGCGATGCAACTTCATGGCATGCTTGGCGCAGCCATCCAGGTATATCCAGTCCCCGAGGATCAGGTCGGTGCTTTGCAGCGGCTTGATTCTTATAATTTTCTCGTCTTTTATTTTCGTATCCAGTCCCCGAGTGCGCACGCGCTAAATTTCAGCGGGGTGGGCACTTGGGAATTTCTTGATCGCCAGTCCCCGAGTGCGCACTCGCTAAATTTCAGCGGGTGGGCACTTAGGAAGTTCGTTTTTACTGACTTTTTTGATGATATGCAGGGTCTGCAGCTTGAGTCGGCGGACCGACTGGCCGCGCAACAGCGTGCTGAGAAGGAGCTGGCCACCATCCAGGAGGCGAACAAAGAGCTCCAGGCTGTTGCTGCGAAGGCAGAGGAAGCTCGCCAGGAGCTTGTCCCTGCTGGTGAGTTGGAGGCGGCGCGATCTGCTCTGGGCGCTGCTGAACAGCGGGTCGCCGACCTCGAGCGCGAACTGCGGGAGGCGAGAGAAGAAGCGAGTTCGGCGGACGGGCGAGCTAAGGCCGCCATTGCGGCTGCGGAGGAGGATCGCAAGGTGTCGGAAGTCCTTATTGCTGGGCTTCAGGACGACCACACGTCGCTTCAGTGCTTCATCATGGGACTCGCCCGCCCGTTGCTTGGTGAGTGCATCTTCCCTTTCTGTTAGTTGTGGTATTTGTGGTGTCCATCGCACTCATCATTGTCTCCTTCTCGCAGGTCGCGTTATTGGTAGCCAAGAAGAAGCGAGCTCGCTCGACGCGAAGCAGTGCGTAAGCATGCTCGTCGACTCGGCGACGCTGTCGGCGACGTGCATCCGCGCCTATCTTCAAGAAATGTCGCCCACGGAGGTTATTCCCAGCGACCTCGTTAAGGTGTGGGAATATCTGGAGAAGGCGCCCGCGGTCGTTGAGTTCATGACGCGGTCGGCGTTTCGGCGTGGAGCGTCGACGGCACTGAGTCTTGGACTCGCCCACTTCCCCGAGGATTTCGACCTTGACGATGTGACGAGTGGGTATCCATCGTCGACTGGCGCGGTGGATCTGTCCGAGGTTCTCAAGTTGCAGGAGCGTGCCGCCACGTACTCGGAGCGTGTCTGGGCGATGGGCGACCTCCTGCCCTACCAGGAAACGGTCATCGCGTCGAACGACCCCGAGCCGCCGCATCGTGACTTCAAGGTCGAGCAGCCTTTTCGCGCGGCGATGGCGGGTGAACTGACGACGTATCCATCAAACCCGTACACCGCGTTCATCCGTAATCGCCGGGATGCTGGCGATTCGTCATCGAAGCCTGCAGAGTAGGGTAGTTTTGCCTTGAAGTGTTAGCAGCAGTTCTGCCACACGGGCATATTTTGTAACATAAGACAATGCAATATGCGATTGAATGGGACGTCGTTTCTATGTTACTATTTGTTTGTGTGATTTGGATTGATTTTTGGACGAGTCCCCGAGCGCGTCCGCCCTTTTGTGGGGTTTACCTCGTATATGATGTGTGTTGTTATCATGTGTTTTGTTGATTTGGTCGACTCGCCCGAGCTCGGAGAGCCAGTCGCAAGGCGACTCCCTTGAGTGCTCTGTACTTTACCGTTTTCCCGTACGCGAACGGGGTCGGGTGGCCGAGTCCCCGAGCGTGGTACTTGGTAGTTCTAGGCGCGACTCGAGGGTGGTTGAGGACTTAGCGCGTTGGTGTGAGCGCGTCACTCCTGCCTGGCCCGTGGGGTCAGTCGCGTGGCGAGTCCCGGGCATGCTCTCTTACTTGGCGTTTTCCCTGACCGATCGCGACGAACTGGTATTCAGTCCCCGAGCGTGGTACTTAGCCGTTCGAGTCGCTATGCCGAGGATGCGGAGGACCAAGGTCGCTGTGAGAAGCGAGGGCAGTTGTCTTGGTTCGTAAAACCAGTCGAGCTAGGCGACTCCAATGGGGCTCCGGGTTGGCGTTTTTCATGGACGATGCAAGACCTGAAGTGATTCAGTGCTCTTACACCGCACTACTTAGCCGTGCCGATCGCTGTACCAAAGGTTGACTTCTGCATTTTAGCGTACCGCTGTTATTACGAGTGCGAGTGGCACAAGTCATGGAGAGTAGGCGCAATTTGCGGTAACCATTTCTTTTATTTCATAGCGACTGGAGAGTACATGTGTGGGGTTCTAGGAGTAGAACTTCCGGAGGAGGTTTACATTCCATGGTCGCTTGACGTCGAGTTCGCCGTCCCCGCGGACGTCGATGAGGTAGTAGGCGTCGTTGCCGAGTACGCGCCCGATAGCGAACGGGCCCTCCCACGGAGGGGAGAGCTTATGCATGCCCTTCTTGTCCTGGATGAGGCGTAACACCAGGTCGCCTTCCTGGAAGGTGCGGGTTTTCACCCGTCGGCTGTGGTAGCGGCGGAGTCCTTGCTGGTAGATGGCGGTGCGTGACCGAGCGAGGTCGCGTGCTTCATCGAGCTGGTCGAGCCCATCTTGGCGGGCCAGTTCGTTTGCGTGCTCCGTATAATGGACGACCCGCGGCGAGTCGTGTTCGAGGTCGGTGGGCATGACTGCTTCGGCGCCGTTGACCATGAAGAAGGGAGTGAATCCCGTCGATCTGTTAATCGAGGTGCGGATTCCCCAAATGACGGAGGGCAACTCTTCGACCCAGCACCCAGCGGTGCGCTCGAGTGGTACTTGGAGTCGCGGCTTCAGGCTGTGGAGGATGCTTTGGTTTGCGCGTTCCGCCTGGCCGTTAGATTCCGGGTGGGCGACTGACGTGAAATCGAGCCGGATGTGGTGCTCTTCGCAGAATTCGGCCATTGCTCCCTTGGCGAAGTTTGTGCCGTTGTCCGTGATGATACTATTTGGGAACCCGTAGCGGTATATGAGCTCGCGTAGGAATTTGGTGGAGGTCTTCCCGTCACATTTCCGGACTGGCTTGGCCTCCACCCACTTGGTGAATTTGTCGACGGCGACTAGCAAGTGGGTGTAACCGGAGGGGGCTTTCTTGAAGGGGCCTACCATGTCCATGCCCCATACGGCGAATGGCCAAGTGATGGGGATCGTTTTGAGCGCTGAGCTCGGTACGTGCGTCTGATTGGCGTACTTCTGGCACCCGGCGCATCGCTGGACGATGTCGACAGCGTCGGCGTGTGCGGTGGGCCAGTAGAAGCCGTGTCGCATAGCCTTGGCGACCAGGGAGCGAGCGGTGGCGTGGTGGCCGCAGTCACCTGAGTGAATGTCGTGGAGGATTTTGCGTCCTTCAGCTGGTTGGACGCAACGTTGGAACACGCCGGTGACGCTGCGCTTGTGTAGCTCGCCGTCGATGATGGTGTAAGACTTGCATCGGCGAGCGATCATTCGAGCGTTTGTCTCGTCTGCTGGCAGGGTGGCGGCTTCCAGGTAGGCGATGTAGGGCTTGGTCCAGTCGTCTGGCTCGGTGATGAGTGCGACCAAGGATGCCTCTGGTTGGAGTGGGACTCCGATGTCGATCTCCCTCGGGGGAGAGACTGACGGTTTGGAGATTGTGTCGAGGAACACGCCGGCGGGTGGTGCGAGTCGAGCCGACCCGATGCGAGAGAGGGCGTCGGCCTCCTCGTTTTTAGCCTGTCGATCCACTCGACAGAGTAGCCGGTGAAGTGGCCGCCCAACTTATCCACCTCTTGGCGGTACGCCGCCATGGTAGGGGAGATGGCGTCGCAGGTGCCGGCGACTTGCCCCGCGACGAGGTCGGAATCTCCGTAGCATCGAAGGCGATTGACGCTCATCTCCTTGGCGGCTCGCATGCCGTGGAGTAGGGCCTCGTATTCGGCCATGTTGTTGGTGCAGGGCGTGAATTCGAGGCGGAGGATGTAGCGGAGCTTGTCGCCCTTTGGTGAAGTCAACACTATCCCCGCTCCTGCACCGTCCGCGTTCTTGGAACCGTCGAAGTGCAGGCTCCAGTAATGGAGGTACGGCAGCTTCTCTGGCTGTTGGGCCTCCTCCCAGTCGGCGATGAAGTCTGCCAGTGCCTGCGACTTAATCGCCCTTCGTGGCTCGTATTTAATGTTGTGGACGCCGATCTCGACGGCCCACTTGGCGACCCGCCCGGTCGCCTCGCGGTTGCGGATGATGTCGTGCAGTGGCGCTGAGGAAACGACCGTGACCGGGTGCTCCTGGAAGTAGTGCGGCAGGCGCCGCTGAGCCCTGAAGACCGCGTATACTAGCTTTTGGTACTGTGGGTACCGCTGGCGCGACTCGGTGAGGACCTCGCTGATGTAGTACACCGGCCGCTGAACCGGGCGCTCCTTTCCTTCCTCTGGTCGTTCGACGACCATCACAGCACTGATAACGCGCTCGGACGCCGCGACGTAAACCAGCATAGGTTCTTTGTCGGCGGGGGCGGCGAGTAGTGGTGCGGCGAGTAGCACTTTTTTGAGGTCGCGGAGCGCGTCGTCCGCCTCCTTGTCCCACTGTAAGGTGGGGTTCTTGCGCATCAGGCGGTATAGGGGCAACGCCTTTTCGCCCAGGCGGGGAATGAAGCGACTGAGAGCCGCTACTCGCCCGGCCAGCTTCTGGACGTCATGCAGGCACTCGGTTTTGCCGAGCCGGGCGATCGTGTCGATATTTGTTGGGTTCGCCTTGATCCCTCTTTTGGAGACGACGTACCCCAGTAGTTGTCCGGCGGGTACACCGAAGGTGCACTTGCCTGGGTTGAGCTTTATCTTGTACCTTCTCAGATTGGCGAAGGTTTCCGCCAGGTCGGCGAGTAGGTCGCCTTGGCGAGCGGATTTCACGACCACGTCGTCGATTTAGACGTGGATGTTGCGGCCAATTTGGCTCGCGAGGCATTCTTGCATGCATTGCTGGTAGGTTGCCCCGGCGTTCTTGAGGCCGAAGGTCATGGCGGTGTAGCAGAAGGCTTCGAATGGCGTGATGAACGCCGTCTTCTCCTCGTCTTCGACAGCCATTTTGATCTGGTTGTACCCGGAGTAGGCGTCGAGGAAACGTAGCGACTCCGAACCCGCGGTTGAATCGATTATCTGATCGATACACGGGAGGACGAACTGCTCCTTCGGACAGGCGCTGTTCAGGTTTGTGTAGTCGATACACATTCTCCAGGTCCCGTTTTTCTTCTCGACCAGGACTGGGTTTGCCAGCCACTTGGAGTATTTGATTGGCCGGATGAAGCCGGCAGCGAGTAAGCGCTGCACTTCCTCGGCGATTGCTCGACGGCGTTCTTCATTGAAGGGCCGTAGCGACTGCTTGACAGGTCGCACTTTGGGGTCGGCGTTTAGTTTGTGCTCAGCGAGCTCCCTAGGGACACCGGGCATGTCAGAGGGTTTCCATGCGAAGATGTCCCTATTCTCACGAAGGAACTCGATGAGCGCGCCTTCCTATGCTGGGCTCATGCCTGTCCCGATCGTCACCGTCTGGCTGGAGTCGCCTGGGACCAGCTCGACGGTGCGAGTGTGCGTCGTGGCCTCAAAGGTTGAGGTGTTTGTGCCCTCTGAGTTGGGCTTCTTGAGTATTGTGGGATCGTCATTGTTGACCCCGCTTGCGTATTTGGCGAGCTTGTCGGCGTGATTAGTCTCTGCCGCGATGACGGCGTCGGCGAGTTCGGCTCCTTTGGCCTCGCATTCGGCGGCCATGTCCGGGTCGCCGTTGATGGTGATGACGCCGCACGTCCCGGGGAGCTTCATCGCGTTGTACGCGTAGTGGGGCGATGCCATGAATTTAGCGAACGCCTGGCGCCCCAGGACGCGGTGGTAAGGGCTGTCAAAGGGCACCAGCTCGAAGACGATCCGCTCGGTGCGGAAGTTTGCCGGACTACCGAAAGTGACTGGCAGCGTGACTTTGCCGATCGGATACGCCTTCCGACCGGGGACGATGCCGTGGAACGTGGTGTGGGTTGTCTCGATCATCGACTGCGGGAGCCGCAGTCGCCTGAAGGTGTCGAGGTAGAGGATGTTGATGGAGCTGCCGCCATCCATCAGTGTCTTGGGGAGCCAGTAGTCGCCAACCTTGGGCTTGACCACCAGGGCGACTCGTCCTGGGTACTCGATGCGTGGCGAGTGGTCTTGCCGGCTCCAGGTGATGGGTTGTTCCGACCAGTTCAGGAACTGGGGGACGTCTGTTTGGGCCACCGCATTGACGGCGACGGCGCGGGCAATGACCTTCTTCTCGCGCTTCGTGTTGAAGCCTGTGAAGGTGTGGAGCGAGCCGGCTACTTTGCCGAATTTTCCGCCATTTGGCGGGTCGTTGTCGGTATCCTCCCGCGCGTGCCGTGCCTTCTCGATTTCCCTGAGGTTGTGGTAGTCGGCGGTGGTGTGCGTTGCGGGCTTCCCTTCCCTGCTATGGAACGCACATGGTTGGTTAAGGAGGGCCGCAGGGTCGAACCTTGGCTTGTTCTTGTAATTGCCTCCATCGCGCCGTTGCCCTCCGTCGCGGCGTTAGCTCTTGGGCTCGCGCTGTGCGTGCCCAGCGTTAGCGACGAAGTCGACTCGCCCGTCGCTGCGGCGCTTGCCAGTGAGGCGGGTGCCGCTGTAGCGTAGGTCGGTTCGGCGTCCGTTGTCGTTGCCGCCCGTGCGGCATTGCCCTCCTGACTCGTCGTCGGTTTCCTGGTTTGGATCCTCCTCGGCGTACCGTTTGGCGATCTCGAGGAGGCCGGGGATGTTGTCGAGTGTGCGGGAGTGTCGCTTGAGATTGGCGACTAGAGGCTCGTAGCGGCACGAGGTCTTGAAGCAATGGATCGCGGTGTCTGGGTGGATGCCGACCGCGTTGTACCAGAGCTCTTGACACCGTTGGACCCAGTTGCGGGTCGACTCACGGGGTCCCTGGACGCATCGTTCCAGGTCCTCAATGGTGGTGGCGCGGGTGTAGGAGCACTCGAAGTGCCGGACGAAGGCGTCGCGCATTTCCTCCCAGGAGTCGATACTGTCCTGGGGGAGAGTGTTGATCCACTGCCTGCACGTCCCCTCCATCATCAGTGGGAGGTAACGGGCGGCGAGTAGGTCAGTGTGACCCGCGATCCCCATTGCCATGAGGTATGTGTCGAGCCAGACTGCGGGGTCGTACGAGGAGTCGTATTTTTCTATCTCCTTTGGCGCCTTGAAGTTTGGCGGGTACTTCTCGCCTCGGATCATTGGTCCGAAGCACTTAGGCCCAAGTCGACTGAGCGACCCCATAGGCTCGCCATCGCGGCGATTAGTTAGGGTGTGCCGCAAGTCGTCGGGCTCGCGTGCGCGCCAGCTTTGGTTGTTGATGATGTGAGTGCGGGCGTCGATGGGTTGTCCGTTAGCGGCGACGAAGTTGGTCGCCGGCCTGGGATCGTTGGTGGAGAGTGCTGCGTTCGCGGGTCGGTGTTGGAGCTGCAGTGGCTCTGGTGGTGGGCAATTGAGGGTGTTTGCCGCCGCTGGGCGACCGCTGGAGGCCGCTCTGCTTCCCGAGGAACGCGAGTATACTCGACCTTGCGAGTCGGCGCCCGCTTTTTGCTGCTCCACGGCTTTCGCAAGCACGGCCTTGACGTACTGGATCTGTAAGGCGCCGTCGCCAGTGGCCGTGATGCTATCGGCTGCTGCTCGGCCTGCCACGAGGTTGTCCATTGGGGTGGAGAACAGTGGGAGGCCGTTTGCGTCTCGCTCCCGTGAGGAGACAACTATCCGCGGTTGGTCCCTGGGAGGGGTGCGGTTGGGTGGTGGTGGGGCACCCATCGCCGTCGATCCTGGCGGGGGCCGGGCGCTTCCTCCTGGTGGCGCGTTCTCGCAGATCGCGCGCTCGGCTATGCGGGGCGGGTCGTTTTCGTCGTCGAAGTTCAGGGCACGCCCTTGAACGGTGGGGTTCAAGCGTGACCTGATCCGCTGCTGGTGGTAGCGTGACAGCTCCTGCGCCGTCACCTGCTCGAGGCGAAATTTTTCGCGCTCGGCCTGCTCCTTGCGTACCGCCTCCGCCAGTTTCAAGCGGAGTTCCTCGACCTCCGTTGACGTGGCGTTAGGAGGGATTGGGGTGGAGAAAGGATCCTCCGGTGGATCGGTGCCGGTGGCCATGTAAGCCGCGGCGTGGCGATTGGCACCATCGCGGAGGTCGGCGGAGTTCTCCGACCCGGAGTCGAATTCGAAGATCCCGAGGATGGAGGGGTCCTCGAAGTCTCCCGCGTTGGAGACCTGGGCGATGGAGCCCGCGGATGAGGCCGCGGTGATGGATCCGGCGAGTGACGCCGGGGTCGCCGAGTCGGCGTCGTCGGTGAGGGCCGCATCTTCTGCGGCCGCTGAATTCCCGGCCACGTTGCTGTGGGCCGAGTTGTACTCGGAGGCAAGGCGGTGGATCGTGCGAACCTGGCTCTCGGAGAGACGATCGCGTGGCGGCGACTCGCGGATGCGAGCCGAGTCCTCCGAGACGATGACGTCGGTGAGGCCGACGAAGAGGCTGATCGTGTCGATTGGCAGGATCACGCTGTGCGTGACGGGTCGCGCCGCCGGGACGTAGCTACTCGGCAAGATCTGGAGCATCTCGCCGATCGCTATCATGCGGCCGGTGGCGACCGTCTCGTTGATGGGCAGATTGGATCTCGCCGCAGAACACCGGCCAGACCGGCCAGGCCCCACGGTGGGCGCCACTGTCGTGGGAATGGTCACGGCAGATGCTGCAATCGGCAGCGAGTAGTAGAACGAGGGGCAAGGGCGGCCAGCCATCTGCGGTGCGAGATGAGGGCAAAGACACAGGGTTTTACCCAGGTTCGGCCCCCCGGAGGGTAAAGACCTACTCCTGCTAGATTGTATTGTGGAGGTGTTACAAAGGGCGAGCTCGGCGGCTAGGCGGCGAGTCGCTTGGGTGTATGAGGGAACGTGTCTCTACTCACCCCATAGGGAGGTTTATATAGGCTCACCTCCCCTAGGGTTTACATATCTCAACCGATTCGGTTACAGCTTCGGTAATTGTTTAACCTAGTCTGACTGGGCCTATCTACTCGCCTGGGCCTTCAGCTTCCAGTCGCTTGGTACCTTGCTGGGCTTTGATCCACTCGCCATTCTGCAGGCCCACTCGCCAGCCCTCGGGCCAGTCGGAAACGTCCTACTGAGTATACCCCAGTAGGCGTATCCCCATCACCGTGTCCGCCCCCGCTCGAGTTCCTCGGGCCGACCTCGCCGCGCCGCCGTGCTCTTCCTCCTCCTCCGCCCGCTGTTCCGCGAGCCCCTCCCGGCCCGGCCTGCTCCTCCCTCACCTCTCGTCTGCCTGCAACAGACCGCAGGTACCCGCCGCCGCTGCTGTCGCCGGAGAGCCTCGCATCCACCCCGTCGTCTAGCCGCCACCGCCCGAGCCCCTCTCGCTGCCGCCAGTCCCTGTGTCGTCGTGTTCCTGGCCCGCGCGCCCTGCTGCCGACCTGCAGCTGCAGGAGGCTGTCCTCTTCGAGCTCTGCAGCCCGGTGCGTCGTCGGTCTCTCCGTCGCCGTCCGCGTCTGGCCGCCCTGAGCCGCCGTATGACGCCCTCTTCGACAGGGAGTCGCCCCCTCGTCCTCGTCATCAAGATGGTTTGCGTTTGGTTGGGGAAGATTGGATGGCAGTGTGAAGCGACTGCATGTATGCATCTACAGCGACAAGAACAATAACCAGTACATCAGGAACAACCAATGCAAGATAACCCGAAGACCGATACCGCCGAATCCGAGCGCCAAGATCGCCTTCCTGGACCCCTGAAGACCGGTCCGAAGCGCCAAGGCCCGGACCCGAAGACCGCCAAGAACGCCACCGGTGCGGCAAGCACTTCTTCCCGGATCTGATGCCGAGAACCCGGACGCCCAAGTCGTCGACACGGATACGCCAAGTTCGTCTACCCGAACGCCAAGATCTACTCCGCTATCCGAGAAAGTTCCCGTCGAACCCTGAACCCCGAACCCCGGAACCTCAAGTTCGTCGAGACCCAATGTGTGAACCTTTTCCCGAGCCCCTATTTTATAAATGCTAAATATAAAACCTGTTGCATAATAATCATTTTCTTGCATGCATACATTCATGTGGTCTGGGGGCCTTATGCCGATTCACTTCATAATTAAATATGGGGCCCATAAGCGGGCAAAGATAGTCTCATATTGGCCTCATTTAAATTGGTGTAGCGAACCGGTAACTCATCTTGCCTTGTTAATACAACATTTAAATTGCGGGGTAGCTAAACCACATGAACCACCTAATTAATTGTCGGGACCCTGGTTCCGCTTAATATGACCTAATTGCATTGCACCTTCACCATGCCATGCATCATACATGCATCATGCCCGATCTTTTGCCGTAGTATTAAATATTGCATCCGATGTTTGTTCTAGAGTTTTGCTTCTTCGCGAATAAGACCGATGAGTTGATGCGAGTGTCGACCCGATCTTCGGTTGAACCTTCGACAATGTTTTCCAGGCGAGCATCTCCCCCTTTCTACCTATCTTAATTTTATAGTATTTATTTACCTCCTGTTGATCTATTGCTATCTGTGTTGCGATGCTCTAGTTTTCGTACCCGTGATATCCCTTGCAGCCTTATATTGCCTTGGACACATCCTATTACCTGTTGTTTGGTAGATAGTTGGACTTGCATGTCGTAGTCGCTTGCTCAAGTGCTGTTGCGTGTCGTCATGTACCACAGTTGTTGGAGCCTTGCCACATGTTTGATGTTGGAGATGATCTCGGCTTTACTTATCGTTCACTTTAACTCCTGTTTAACAACAAAAATTGAAGTAAGTAAGCAGAGGCATCGGTGGGTGATAGATAACATTTGGTTTCCGACCGCCCACTTGTGTCCCGTAGGACCCCGAGTACTTGATACTTGTTCCTTGATTTATCGCGCTATCCACATACGGGGAATTATGGGCCCCCCTTAGCCAAAGTTTGATTCATTCTTATTTCTTGGGGCCACAAACTAGTTTGAGGTTTTATTTACTATCCTGTACTTATGCCATGCTACTGCTTTATTTACGATTGTGCGAGGAGCACACTGTACTGTTTAGGTCAGCGGAATGTTTTCGCGGTATCGACAAGCCCCGTTTGGGGTTCCCAGTCGTTACAGCCATTGTCGCAAACCTTGAGTCCGTCTCGGAGTCAGCTAGCTTCGTTGCGGGTCTACTAAATGGGGTGGCCCCCTGAAATATTTCTGAATCCTGTGATTGCTTTGTCGTGAAAGCCTCGTTGGGTTTTGATTTGGTTTTTCCGAGGTTGATCGTGTGTGTGTTGCTATTTGTGCACCCCGGCCGGGTTAAAACTTTCTGAAAGCCGTGTCCGCGGTTATGGACGACTTGGAGCACAGTATCTCAATCATAGACAAATATAACTAAAGTTTACTGTTATAAATTGACTTGTATCTGATATGACTAGTAATCAGCTTCAACTACAACGGAATGGCTAAATAAAACTGCCAACAATTGCTTGCTTGGGTTGTCGTTTGCGACCATTCTACCTGACTAGTAAATATTGCAACTACAACGGAATGGCTAAATAAAAGTACCAACAACTGTCGGGTTTTGGGGTTATCTCATGCTAATTGTATCTGACTAGTAAGTGTCGCAACTACAACGGAATGGTTAACTAAAACGGCCCACTATTTATTTTATCAGGATGATTATCTATACTTGACTAGTAATTACTGCAACGATAACTGAATAAATAAAACTGCCAACCGTGTGAGTTCCTCGGTTGACTTCCTCGTTTGGTCTCGAGGGGGAAACACCAGGATGGGTTTGTTTGGGGGTAGTATCAGTTTGGTTCCGAATAGGTCTTTCTCACCCCTCTCTGATTGCCGCCAGTTGTATCGAGTCTCTATAGGTTGTTTAGTGCATGCTGCCGCTGCCGCTTCAGTCCACCATACCTATGTAGGCGAGGACCGCCGAATTCTAGCCTCGCCGTGTACTGGCCTCAGTACTGACGCTCCTCTTTTTCCTTTGCCCTTTGTCGGCACCCCTTTTGTTTTAGCAGGTTTTGAGATCGATGTCGTTAGCAGGGTCACCCTTCTGGCTTGGCCTGGGCAGGGTTATGGACGCCATTGGTTATTCTTCAGGGCTCTTAGCCCCATTTGCATCTTGTCCGTAGTCGGACGCTCTATCATTTTCAAGGTGATTTGGATCTTTGTATATTATATCTCTATTCTTGACTCATGGAGTCGCTGTTATATATATCTGTTCGGTGGGTCCCATCAAGGTCTGTTGTGTAATGTTATTACTTCGTTTTCCACCCGCACGAAAGTGCCTGGTGGGCACCTTTGAATCGTTTCTATGCGGGTTTGGCGGGTTTCGCTTAAACTTGCATAGGGTCGATTCTGAGGGTGTTACAGAGTGGTATCAGAGCTCAGCAGTTACGATACCCCACAAGTCCAGCCTGTAGGATAACCTAGCTAACGGCCGCAGTAGAGTGTCAAAACTATTTTTGCAAAATCGGTTGGATAGTTCTGATTAGGTCTGATTTTACTCCTTACCCCTCTGCTGCTCTCCTCTCACCTCTGCGTGTTTTGGATCTACCCTCTTACCTTTTCTTCGAGTCCAGGATTTCTCGTGGTTGGGTTCCGTCGTACCTTCAGGGTTTCGCTTCCTCCTTTGGTAACGGTGTTGCTACATCTGGTCTTCATGCTATCCGAGGAATCCTTCGTCTGTGGTACCATTCCTTGTTCCTTCTCGTGCCTTCCGGTGTTTTCCGACGCGACGACATCATCTATGCCAGATCCGATGCAGAGTCTGCACCACTCCTTTGTTCCGAACCTCGCTTGTCGAGATCTTCAGTCTGATTCCGAGAGTTGGTTGCATAATCCGCCTATTCGGATGCAGAGTAATGGTTTGGGTGCGCGATGGACTGATCACCATCCGACTACTCTTATCATTCGCTCTTGTACATCGAATCAGTGGATCCAGCGATTTTACTCCGTCCACGGAAGCTAGAGGTGGCTTTATTTGTTGATACCTCTACCTTCGACCTTTTGTTCCCGGAGTGTTCTCTCGACGATCACGGACAACGACCTCTTGTTAGTGGTGTCGCGGGGATCTACACGAAGCGAGAAGATGCAGATCGCCGACCTTCCTTCCGGTACCATGAGGCGGATCTCGAGGGCGAGATCCATTGTTAGTGGTGTCGAATTGTGGCATCCCGCAAAACCACTACTAGAAAATCGCGTTGTTTTTGTGCATTGCATCATCATAACTGCATGCTCATGTCATCATGCCACATTGCATTTGAGCATCGTCATCATCTTGCATTTTGCTTGCATAAACCTATTTGCAGAAAACCTATTTTGTGTTTTCTAAAACGCCCCATCTTTATTCAAACACCAAAACCGGGTCTCCGGATTATTTTGTTTTGTCTGCTATCGGTTTGCAGAGGCTTTGTTTTAATCAAATAAAATATTAAATTATTTTTAGTGGGGGCAGTCGAACGGGCCGCTTCGACCCGAACGACCACCCCCAGGAATTAAAACGGCCCACCCATAATCCTAAAGCTACCCAACCTAATCTACCCACAACCCCTCCACCTCACCCCAACCAATCCCAACCTGACACCTCACCTCTCCCCTCCCCCTAGCCTATCAAACCATGCCACCTCACCTGGCCTAGCCCACTCTCTCCACTCACACGCCAGCCCCCCCTCTCTCTCCACCTCCCTGACCCGCCTGGCCCTCCCTCACCAACTCCCACACCCGACAGCCCCTGTCCCGCGTGGACCCGCGCCCTGGCCCCACCCCTGGCCCCACGTGCGCCCCCCCCGCTCTCTTCCTCTCTCCTCTCTCTCCTTTCTCTTCTCTTCCACCTCCGGCAACCCCGCTCGTCTCCTCCACCCGCCGCGCGCCGCCCCGCCTCCCTTCTCCGGCTGCCGCGCGTCCGCTTTCCCCCCTCCGGCGCCGGCCCGCGCTCGCTCCGCCATCTCTTCCCCCTCCGCCGGCCTGCACCGCCCCCGCACCCGTCTTCCCCCGCGCCGCCCCTTGCCTCCGCCCGGCTCCGACCTTGCCCGCGTGCCGCCCTCCTCTCTCCAGCTCGCTTCCATCCTCCTCCGCCTCCGTTCCCCCCTCGCCGGCCCGAGCCGCGCCGTCCCCTCCGCCGCGCCTGCCTCTGCCCCAGCACGCTCGCCACGCCTCCTCGCCGGCGACCCCGAGCCCCCTCAGCCTCGCGCCGGACCGCCTCGCCTCCCCTCTGCGGCGCCCCACCGCCCTGCTCGCCCTGAGTCGCCTCCGGCCACCGCCCTCCTGGCCGCGGTGCTCCCCGCCGGCCCGTGTCCGCCCCCGCTCGAGTTCCTCGGGCCGACCTCGCCGCGCCGCCGTGCTCTTCCTCCTCCTCCGCCCGCCGTTCCGCGAGCCCCTCCCGGCCCGGCCTACTCCTCCCTCACCTCTCGTCTGCCTGCAACAGACCGCAGGTACCCGTCGCCGCTGCTGTCGCCGGAGAGCCTCGCATCCACCCCGTCGTCTGGCCGCCACCGCCCGAGCCCCTCTCACTGCCGCCAGTCCCTGTGTCGTCGTGTTCCTAGCCCGCGCGCCCTGCTGCCGACCTGCAGCTGCAGGAGGCTGTCCTCTTCGAGCTCTGCGGCCCGGTGTGTCGTCGGTCTCTCCGTCGCCGTCCACGTCTGGCCGCCCTGAGCCGCCGTCTGACGCCCTCTTCGACGGGGAGTCGCCCCCTCGTCCTCGTCATCAAGATGGTTTGCGTTTGGTTGGGGAAGATTGGATGGCAGTGTGAAGCGACTGCATGTATGCATCTACAGCGACAAGAACAATAACCAGTACATCAGGAACAACCAATGCAAGATAACCCGAAGACCGATACCGCCAAATCCGAGCGCCAAGATCGCCTTCCTGGACCCCTGAAGACCGGTCCGAAGTGCCAAGGCCCGGACCCGAAGACCGCCAAGAACGCCACCGGTGCGGCAAGCACTTCTTCCCGGATCTGATGCCGAGAACCCGGACGCCCAAGTAGTCGACACAGATATGCCAAGTTCGTCTACCCGAACGCCAAGATCTACTCCGCTATCCGAGAAAGTTCCCGTCGAACCCTGAACCCCGAACCCCGGAACCTCAAGTTCGTCGAGACCCAATGTGTGAACCTTTTCCCGAGCCCCTATTTTATAAATGCTAAATATAAAACCTGTTGCATAATAATCATTGTCTTGCATGCATACATTCATGTGGTCTGGGGGCCTTATGCCGATTCACTTCATAATTAAATATGGGGCCCATAAGCGGGCAAAGCTAGTCTCATATTGGCCTCATTTAAATTGGTGTAGCGAACCGGTAACTCATCTTGCCTTGTTAATACAACATTTAAATTGCGGGGTAGCTAAACCACATGAACCACCTAATTAATTGTCGGGACCCTGGTTCCGCTTAATATGACCTAATTGCATTGCACCTTCACCATGCCATGCATCATACATGCATCATGCCCGATCTTTTGCCGTAGTATTAAATATTGCATCCGATGTTTGTTCTAGCGTTTTGCTTCTTCGTGGATAAGACCGATGAGTTGATGCGAGTGTCGACCCGATCTTCGGTTGAATCTTCGACAATGTTTTCCAGGCGAGCATCTCCCCCTTTCTACCTATCTTAATTTTATAGTATTTATTTCCCTCCTGTTGATCTATTGCTATCTGTGTTGCGATGCTCTAGTTTCCGTACCCGTGATATCCCTTGCAGCCTTATATTACCTTGGACACATCCTATTACCTATTGTTTGGTAGATAGTTGGACTTGCGTGTCGTAGTCGCTTGCTCAAGTGCTGTTGCGTGTCGTCATGTACCACAGTTGTTGGCGCCTTGCCACATGTTTGATGTTGGAGATGATCTCGGCTTAACTTATCGTTCACTTTAACTCCTGTTTAACAACAAAAATTGAAGTAAGTAAGCAGAGGCATCGGGGGGTGATAGATAACATTTGGTTTCCGACCGCCCACTTGTGTCCCGTAGGACCCCGAGTACTTGATACCTGTTCCTTGATTTATCGCGCTATCCACATACGGGGAATTATGGGCCCCCCTTAGCCAGAGCTTGATTCATTCTTATTTCTTGGGGCCACAAACTAGTTTGAGGTTTTATTTACTATCCTGTACTTATGCCATGCTACTGCTTTATTTACGATTGTGCGAGGAGCACACTGTACTGTTTAGGTCAGCGGAATGTTTTCGCGGTATCGACAAGCCCCGTTTGGGGTTCCCAGTCGTTACAGCCATTGTCGCAAACCTTGAGTCCGTCTCGGAGTCAGCTAGCTTCGTTGCGGGTCTACTCAATGGGGTGGCCCCCTGAAATATTTCTGAATCCTGTGATTGCTTTGTCGTGAAAGCCTCGTTGGGTTTTGATTTGGTTTTTCCGAGGTCGATCGTGTGTGTGTTGCTATTTGTGCACCCCGGCCAGGTTAAAACTTTCTGAAAGCCGTGTCCGCGGTTATGGACGACTTGGAGCACAGTATCTCGATCATAGACAACTATAACTAAAGTTTACTGTTATAAATTGACTTGTATCTGATATGACTAGTAATCAGCTTCAACTACAACGGAATGGCTAAATAAAACTGCCAACAATTGCTTGCTTGGGTTGTCGTTTGCGACCATTGTACCTGACTAGTAAATATTGCAACTACAACGGAATGGCTAAATAAAAGTACCAACAACTGTCGGGTTTTGGGGTTATCTCATGCTAATTGTATCTGACTAGTAAGTGCCGCAACTACAACGGAATGGTTAACTAAAACGGCCCACTGTTTATTTTATCAGGATGATTATCTATACTTGACTAGTAATTACTGCAACGATAACTGAATAAATAAAACTGCCAACAGTGTGAGTTCCTCGGTTGACTCCCTCGTTTGGTCTCGAGGGGGAAACACCAGGATGGGTTTGTTTGGTGGTAGTATCAGTTTGGTTCCGAATAGGTCTTTCTCGCCCCTCTCTGATTGCCGCCAGTTGTATCGAGTCTCTATAGGTTGTTTAGTGCATGCTGCCGTTGCCGCTTCAGTCCACCATACCTATGTAGGCGAGGACCGCCGAATTCTAGCCTCGCCGTGTACTGGCCTCAGTACTGACGCTCCTCTTTTTCCTTTGCCCTTTGTCGGCACCCCTTTTGTTTTAGCAGGTTTTGAGATCGACGTCGTTAGCAGGGTTACCCTTCTGGCTTGGCCTGGGTAGGGTTATGGACGCCATTGGTTATTCTTCAGGGCTCTTAGCCCCATTTGCATCTTGTCCGTAGTCGGACGCTCTATCATTTTCAAGGTGATTTGGATCTTTGTATATTATATATGTATTCTTGACTCATGGAGTCGCTGTTATATATATCTGTTCTATGGGTCCCATCGAGGTCTGTTGTGTAATGTTATTACTTCGTTTTCCACCCGCACGAAAGTGCCTGGTGGGCACCTTTGAATCGTTTCTATGCGGGTTTGGCGGGTTTCGCTTAAACTTGCATAGGGTCGATTCTGAGGGTATTACATTACTGCAAGGGCTTCGCCTAAGCCGGAGAAGATGTATGGAGGAGAGAGGGAGGAGCCTGGCGGCAAGGGTTTGGGGTGAGGGAGTAGGCGGCGCCCCCACCCTTCCTTTTATGGGTGGAGGAGCGGCGGCCAGGGTTCCAAGCCCTGGCCAAGTCCTCCCCCAACTCCTCTTGGCCGACGGCATAGGGAGGGAAAGGGAAACCTTTTCCCTCAAGGTTTCCTTTCCTTCCTCCACTAGAACTTTGACTTCCAAACTAGGATTTGACTTTTCAAACTATGATTTGACTATTCAAACTAGGATTTGACTTTTCAATCTAGGATTTGACTATTCGAACTAGAGTTTGTTTCTCTCTTCCTTGTCCTTGGACGGCTTGACCTAGTGGTCCATTTGTTGGAGATATGCCCAAGAGGCAATAATAAAAGTAGTTATTATTATATATTTGTTTTTATGACAAATGTTTACATTCATGATATAATTGTATTAAACAGAAAAATTCATACTCATGTGATTTGTAAACTTGTTAGAGTCCCTAGTAAAGTCTCTTTATAATACTAGCTTATTGGTTAATAGATGATTATGGTTTCCTGATCATGAACATTGCGATGTTGTTAACAACAAGATCATATCCTTAGGAGAATGGTGTGATGGATATACTCCTATAGATAAGCGTAGCATAAAGATC
Source organism: Avena atlantica (assembly GCA_910589765.1). Classification (NCBI taxonomy): domain Eukaryota; kingdom Viridiplantae; phylum Streptophyta; class Magnoliopsida; order Poales; family Poaceae; genus Avena; species Avena atlantica. Next base: position 187,003,676 of record OU342738.1, read on the forward strand.
AAGTCATTTCAATAGTTCTTTTGCTATAAGATTTCAGATACATAGTAACCTAAATCCTTTGACCATGAGATCATGTTAATCACCATCATCGGATGGATACTTTGATGACATCAAACACCACTTCGTAACTGGGTGGTTATAAAGGTGGTATTGAGTGTTCAGAAAGTATGTGTTGATGCACACGATCAAGAGTGGGATTTGTCCATCCATATGACGGATATATACTCCGGTCCCTCTTGGTGGAATGTCATCCAATTAGCTTGCAAGCATGTGACTGGCTCACAAGGGATCATATATCACAGGAACGTGTAATGAGTACTTATCGGTAACGGGGTTGAACTAGGTATGCAGAGATACCGACGATCAGACCTCAGATAAGTAAAGTATTGCGAGACAAAGGGAAATTGGTATCGTATGTAAATGGTTCATTCAATCATGAAGTAATCATAGAAATATGTGAGATCCATATGAATTTCCAGATTCCTCTATTGGTTATTGATCGGAGAAGAGTCTCGGTCATGTCTGCATAATTCACGAACCATAGGGAGACACACTTAAGGATTATATGTTGTTTAATAGATATGAATGTGAGTAAGAAGACCTAATGTTGTTCGGAGTCTCGAATTTTATCCGGGATATCACGAGGAGATCCGTAATGGTTCAGAGAATAGGATTCATATAAGGGAAGTCCAATTCCGTAGTTCGGGAATGGTTCCGGTGTTTTCACTGGAATATTCTAGAAGGGTCTAGAAAGTTCACCGATACGGAAGGGGAAGTGTACATTAATGTGTCATGAAAAAGTGGAATGGTTTCATCATGTCCTAGGTCACTTGGTTGGACACTTGGAAGAGAGAAATCAAACTCTAATTTGAAAGACAAAAAGGCAGTTTGAAAAGGTCAAACTAGGACAATATTTCCAAGTGGAGGGAGGGAAGGATTCCTACCTAGGGAAGGAATCCTCCCTCCCCTTGACGCCGGCCACATTAAGTGGTATTGGGGGAGGATTCCCTCCCCCTTGCCTCCCATCCCCCTCATAAATAGAGGTGAGGGGGCGTCCCCTTGCCACACAACTCCAAGCCTTAGCCGCCAGCCTCCACCCAAGTCGCCGCCGCCCTAGTGCCCTTCTCCCAAGCCGCCGACTTGGGGCATCCCCTTGCCATAGCCACCGGCCACACCACCCCCTCGGCGCCCTCTAAACCCTAGATCGCCGAGGTCCTCTTCTACTCCACCATACTCGCTCTGACTTAGGCGAAGCCCTGCGGGATCTCCCCTCTAAACTCTGACACCATGCCGTCGTGCTTCCAGAATCGCGAGGAGAGAGCTACAACCTCCGCTGCCTGCTGGAACAAGGGAGAGGAAGGTCTTAATCGAGTACCGAACGTGTGAGATGCCGTAAGGATCGTATACGCAATCTTGAGATCAGAAAGTGAACGACTACATCACCTACGATAATCTGCTCTCGTTAACCACTTTGGAATCTTCGAGGGTGAGTTATCTGTTGACTCGTTGGTACAATCTAGTAGATAGATCTTGGCTTGTGTGTGTGTTCATGCGATAGAAATTTTTGTTTTCCATGCTACGAATGCCTACACCATGCTCCTACCTCATTAGGGTATGGTGCATTCCAAGTACCCCCTCCCAGGGTGGTGGACCTTCTAGAACTTTCTAGAAGCTTCCGGTCAAAACAACGAAAACATTTCCGAACACCGGAAATAAACTTTCCCTATATGAATCTTATTCTCTGGACCATTCTGGATCTCCTCATGATGTCCCGGATCCAATTTGAGACTCCGAACAACATTCGGTCTCCAACTCATATTTCATCTCTACTAAACAACATCGAATTCTTAAGTGTGTCTCCCTACGGTTCATGAACTATGTAGACATGATCGAGACACCTCTCCGATCAATAACCATTAGTGGGATCCAGAAATGGATTATGGATCCCACATATTTATATGATTACTTCGTGATCGAATGAACCATTTACATATGATACCGATTCCCTTTGTCGTGCGATACTGTACTTATCCGAGGTTTGATTGTTGGTATCTCTATACCTAGTTCAACCTCGTTACCAATAAGTACTATTTACTTGTTCTGTGATATCACATCCCTTGTGACCTAGTCATATGCTTGCAAGCCAATTGGATGACATTCTACGAAGAGAGCCTAGAGTATATCTATCCATCATATGGATGGACAAATCCCACTCTTGATCCATGTGCCTCAACACATACTTTCAGAATACCTAATGCCACCTTTATAACCACCTAGTTATGAAGTGATGTCTGATGTCATCAAAGCATCCATCTGGTGATGGTGATTAACATGATCTCATGGTCAAAGGATTATGTTACTATGTATTTGAACGCTTGTATCAAACGAACTCTAAATGAATTGATCTTATGCTATGCTTAACTATAGGAGTGTGTCCATCATATCATTCTCCTAATGACATGATCTTGTTATTAATAACTGATACGTCGTAAATGTATCTATAATTTTTTATGCTCCATGCTTGTTTTGTATCAACTATCTTATGTTTTGTCTACACCATGAGGCATTTTTATACATTTTATGGAACTAACCTATTAACAAGTGCCAGTTCTTGTTTTCTGCTGTTTTGGTTTCAGAAAAGCTAGTAAGGAAATATTCTTGGCACTGGACAAAACAAAAGCCAAAGTTCCTATTTTTTCAGACACTACACGGAGTTCGAACGAGAGACGAAGAAGCGCCACGAGATAGACGCACCAGGGTGCCGCGCGGGTCCACCCTGGGTCACGCCGCCCTATGGTGTGGGCCCCTCGGGCGTCCACCGACCTTGCCCCTTCGCCTATATAAATACCTCGAGGAGAAAACCCTAAGTACCCGATCAGAAATCCACGAAAATGTTCGTAGCCACCACAATCGTCCCTAGATCAGGAGGGATCTGAAGCTCTTCCCGGCACCCTGCCGGAGATGGGAGATCACCCTGGAGGCCTTCTTTGTAGGGTTCGCAGCATAGAAAACAAAAAAATTCCTATGATGGGAGAAACTATGTACCAAGATCTATCTACTAGATACAAGCAACGGGCGGATATACATCCGTAGAGAACATACCCTTGAAGACCGAAAAATTTTAACGAGGTTGAACTCGTGGTTGATGTAGAAAATCTCTTGCCGATATCAAGATCGAGAAGAAGTCCTAGCGCCGCAAATTAGCGGCACATTCGTGCTCACACACACGTCGGAGGCACCGAGCAACCCATGCCTCCTCGCTCTAGCGATGCAGCGGAAGCACAACTCTTTCTTGCCGAATAGTCACCGGGAACATGTATATCGCTAGTCCAAGACCATGGGGGATAAATACTAGAGGGGGAGAGAGATCCTTCACGAGGAGGTGTGAGTGAGAGAGAGAGGAGAGGGGGCTCCTTTTATAGGAGGAGGGGGCACTCAAGGGGGTGGACATCGGCCATGGGGGCTGTCCCCTCCCCTCCTTCATTCATGTGGGTGGACACTCCACTCACACAAATGTCTTTCAATTCCCTCCACTAAACAATCCACTCAAATTACCATTAAATTTCCACCAAATTTAATGCAAACTCTCATTAAATAAAATTCCTTTAATTTATTCAGAATTTTTTCAATTACTTTAATGATAAACATTCACATATAACCCCTTGCTAGTATTTCATTTCACATGCAAAAACACTTTCTGCAATTTTACCCGAAAACCCGTTTCGGTATCTAGTGAAATAAATTCCTGCGCTTGTTATTCTTTCTAGCATGAAAATTTTGCTCCAAATGGATGTTGGTGTCTCTTAAGTGTGTCACCCTACGGTACGCGAATAATGCAGACATGATCAAGACCCCTCTCAGATCAATAATCATAGCGGGACCTGGAGATCCATAATGAATCCCACACATTCAGCGATGACTTTCTTGTGATCGCGAGAACCTTTTTACGCTAGTATCTTAATCCTTTTGTTTCGCGATATTTTACATGTCAGAGATTTGATCATCGGTATCTCCATACCTAGTTTGATCTCGTTACTGACATGTACTCTTTTCTTGTTCCCGTGATATAACATTCTAGTGATCAAATCACTTGCTTACAAGCTAATCAATGTGATATCACCCAGAGGGCCCAAAGAATATCTATTCGTCATCGAGATGAACAAATTCCACTCTCGATCCATGGGCCTCAACATAACACTTTAGTAGTACTGAACCCATCTTTATAATCATCCTGTTACGGTGTGACGTTTGATGTTATCAAGATACTCTTCCGGTGTTAGTGATTGACATGATCTCATGGTCTAAGGATTTGGATCACTTCATATGATGTTATAGCAATATAAACTCAATGACTTTCATATTAATGCTATACTTCGGATGAATGTTCATCACACCATTACACTAATGTTGTGACCTCGTTATTAACAACATCCAATGTCCATGATGAGGAAACCTTGATCATCTTGTTAATCAACGAACTAGTTTATGAGAGAGCCATAACTAGGAACTTTCTGTTTGTTTATTAAACACACATGTATTAACGTTTCCGTATTAATACAATTATTGCATGCAAAATAAACATCTACCATATACTTGGAATATACATAATAACCACTTTATTATTGCCTCTCAGGGCATATTCCCTTCAGTCTCCCACTTGCGCTAGAGACAATAATCTAGTTACATAGTGATAAATCTAACACCCATGGAGTTCTGGTGTTGATCATGTTTTGCTCAAGGGAGAGTTTTAGTCAACGGATCTCCTACATTGAGATCCGCATGTACTTTACAAATCTTTATATCTCCATCCTTGACATGCTCGCGGATGGAGTGAAACCGACGCTTAATATGCTTGGAATTATTGTGAGACCTTGGTTATTTGGCATTGGCAGTGGCACCATTGTTGTCACAATAGATCACCATTGGGCCCAACACGCTCGCAACCACACCTAGTTCGGATATGAACTCCTTCATCCAAACCGCTTCCTGAGCCGCTTCCGAAGCAACAACATATTCAGCCTCCGTTGTTGATCTCGCCAACATGGGTTGTTTGGAACTCCTCCAACTAACCGCTCCTCCATCCATGAAAAATAAGTATCCAGATTGAGATTTGAGTAATCCGGATCAGTGTCAAATCTAGGATCGACATAACATTTAGCGACGACCTCTTCTTCACCTCCGTACACAATAAACATATCCTTAGTTCTTCGCAAGTACTTAAGGATATTCTTGACCGCTATCCAGTGTTCCGAACATGGATCCGATTGTTACCTACTAGTCAAACTAATAACATGTGCCACATTCGGTCTTGTACATAGCATGGCGTACATTATAGATCCTATGGTTGAAGCATAGGGGACTTTTTCCGTTATCTCTCTTTCTTCCACCGTAGGCGGACTTTGAGTCGTACTCAATGTCTTGCCTTGCAACATAGGTAAGAACCCCTTCTTACTTCCGTCCATTTTAAACTTCTTTAAAATCTTATCAAGGTATGTACTTTGCGATATCCCTATTAGGCGCCTTGATCTCTCTCTATAGATCTTTATGCCTAATATGTATGATGCTTCACCTAGGTCCTTCATTGAAAATTTGCTGTTTAGATAACTTTTAACAATGTTTAAAAGATCTATATTATTTCCGATCAATAATATGTCATCCACATATAATATCAGAAATGCCACATTTCTCCCACTCACTTTCTTGTAAATACAAGCCTCTCCATAAGTTTGGACAAATCCAAACTCTTTGATCACCTCATCAAAGTGGAGATTCCAACTCCGGGATGCTTGCTTTAGTCCATAGATGGATCGCTGAATCTTGCATACCTTGTCAGCATCCTTAGGATCGACAAAACCCTTTGGTTGTATCATATACAACTCTTCTTCAATATTGCCATTGAGGAACGCAGTTTTGACATCCATCTCCCATATTTCATAGTCGAAATATTTAGCGATTGCTAACATAATCCTAACTGACTTTAGCATCACTACGGGGAGAGAATGTCTCATCGTAGTCAACTCCTTGAATTTATCGAAACCCCTTTGTGAAAAGTCAAGCTTTATAGACGATCACATTACCATTAGCATCAGTTTTCCTTTTGAAAATCCATTTATTCTCCATGGCCTTTCGGTCGTGAGGTAAGTCCACCAAGTTCCAAACTTAGTTTTCGTACATGGATTCCATCTCGGATTTCATGGCTTCTAACCATTTATTGGAATCCGGGCTCATCATCGCTTCTTCATACGTCGCAGGGTCATCAATTTCATCAACCATGAAATTCATAACAGGATTTCCGTACAGCTCGGGAGTTGCACGCGTCCTGCTAGACCTGCGAGGTTCGGTAGTACTCTCTTTCGGAGTTTCATGATCATTATCATTAGTTACCTCTTCAATTGGTGAAGCCAACTCCGGACCGACTTCCGGCGCTGCGCTACTCGCCATACTATAAAGATAAGGTTCTACAACCTCTTTGAGTTCTACCTTTTGACTACTCACGCCTTTCGCGAGAAACTCTTTCTCTAGAAAGGATCCATTCTTGGCAACAAAAACCTTGCCCTCGGATCTGTGATAGAATGAATACCCAATAGTTTCCTTAGGGTATCCTATGAAGACGCATTTTTCCGCTTTGGGTTCGAGTTTATCCAGTTGAAGTTTCTTCACATAAACATCGCATCCCCAAACTTTAAGAAATGACAGCTTAGGTTTGTTTCCAAACCACAATTCATACGGTGTCTTTTCAACGGATTTAGATGGTGCCCGATTTGAAGTGAATGCAGCAGTTTCTAGTGCCCAACCCCAAAATGACAGTGGCAAGTCCGCCAAAGACATCATAGATCGAACCATATCCAATAAAGTACGATTATGACGTTCCGACACACCATTTTGCCATGGTGTTCCGGCAGGTGTGAGTTGTGAAACAATTCCACACTCTTTCATATGAGTGCTAAACTCGTAACTTAGATACTCATCTCCACGGTCGGACCATAGAAATTTGATCTTTCTATTACGATGATTTTCTACTTCACTCTGAAATTCCTTGAACTTTTCAAAGGTTTCAGACTTGTGTTTCATCAAGTAGATATAACCGTATCTACTCAAATCATCTGTGAAAGTAACAAAATAACGATATCGACCTTGTGCTGACACACTCACTAGACCACATACATCAGAATGTATGACTTACAATAAATCTATCGCCCGTTCCATTGAACCGAAAAAGGCGTTCTAGTCATCTTGCCCATAAGGCATGGCTCAATTGTATCAGATGATTCAAAATCAAGTGACTCCAAAAGTCCATCCGAATGGATCTTCTTCATGCGTTTAACGCCAATATGACCTAGACGTCAGTGCCACATATATGCGGATATATCATCATTACGTTTAAACCTTTTAACATCAACATTATGAATATGTGTAACATTATTATCAAGATCCAATAGAAATAAACCATTCATCATTGGTGCATGACCATAAAATATTTCATTCATATAAATAGAACAACCATTGTTCTCGGACTAAAATGAATAACCACTTCGCATCAAACACGATCCAGATACAATATTCATGCTCAGTGCTAGCACTAGATAACAATTATTCAAGTTTATAACTAATCCCAATGGTAAGTGGAGAGGTAGTGTTCTGACGGCCATCACATCAACACTTGATCCATTGCCGACACGCATCTTGACCTCACCCCTTGCTAGCGGTCGCTTGTTCCGCAGCCCCTAATTCGAGTTACAAATATTAGCAACTGAAACCGGTATCAAATAATCAGGTGCTACTGCGAGTACTAGTCAAGTACACATCAATAACATGTATATCATATATAGCTTTATTTGCCTTGTCGGCCTTCTTGTCTGCCAAATACTTGGGGCAGTTGCGCTTCCAGTGGCCAGTCCCCTTATAATAGTAGCACTCGGTATCAGACTTAGGTCCAACTCGAGGTTTCTTTTCAGGCACGGCAACTGGCTTTCCGCCCTTACTTCCCTTCCGTTTTCCCTTCTTGTCTCTCTTGAAACCAGTGGTCTTATTGATCATCAACACTTGATGTTCTTTCTTGATCTCCACTTCTACAGTTTTAAGCATTGATAGAATCTCGGGGAGAGACTTCTTCATGCCTTGCATATTATAGTTCATCATGAAGCTATTATAGCTAGGTGGCAGAGACTGCAGAACACGATGGATGCATAAGTCAATAGGAATGGCTATTCCCAAGGGCACAAGCTTATCAGCGTAACTTGACATCTTGAGTACATGCTCACTTACAGACTTGTTTTCTTCCATCAAGCAGCTAAAGAACTTTTCTGAAGCATTGTATCTCTCTACAGCAGCATGTGTGTCGAAAATCATTTTCAACTAACCCATTGTATCAAATGCATTGCCGTTTTCGAAACACTTTCGAAGTTCTGGATCTAGCCCATAAAATATGCCGCAATGAACTAAGTTGTGTTCATCCTAACGAGTCTGATAGACATTCTTCTCCTTGTTAGGGGCATCATCAAACGGTGGGGGGCCTAGCGACGCTTCCATCACTTATTGCTTTTGTGCAGCAGAGAGGAGAATCCTCAAATTCATGGCCCATTTGGTAAAGTTGCTACCGTTCGTTGCAAGTTTCTCTTTCTCCATGAACACATTGAAATTAAAAGCATGTGGTGCCATCTACAACAAAATTTGTAAAGTTTAGACTAAGTTTATGATAGATTGAGTTCAACTAATGCAAATTAAGAATGAACTCCCACTCAAAAATCCACTACACCAAATCCACTACACCAAGTCTGATCATCACGTGAGTTGGTGTACCTTGAAAGGCGAGCATCAAATGGGCATCATATCTACCATATGACTCATGCTTAACCTTTCGGTCCATGTTCCGAGGCCATGTCTGTACATGCTAGGCTCGCCAAGTAAGAACCTTAGTATTCGCGTGTGTAACTGTCTTACACCCAAAGTATGATCGTGGATCCAAGAACACCCGATCATCATGTGATGTCTTGGAGAGACGAAACATAATCGGTGCATACTTAAGGAAGAACACATTCTTATCTTGATATCTAAATGAGGGATCATCTTATTATGGTAATAAAACGTCAAACAAGCAATATAAGATGCAATCAACATCACATGTTTATAAGTGGAATGATATGGTTCTTGCACTCGATCTCCATCATGTGCATCGTGGTATGATCACTATCATACCTCTATGTGTAAGGCCAAGGTCTATGGAACTTACACGTTATGTGTGTTGTAAGAGTATCAACTTATACTTCTACTTACAACATCACCATATCATGACAATAGCCCAGCAACAATCTAAACTAGACGCCTCTAATTTATCCATTGCAAGTTTTATGTGGCTTATGTCTTTCGAAGATAGAACCGTTCTTACCTACGAACATGAACCACAACGAGGATAACCAAATTGTTGACAACTCACTGCAAATTAGATATTGACTATAGTAGGAGAGACAGACACCCGCTATCCACTTATGCAAAACTAGTTGCATGTCAAGCGTGGAACAGGTCTCATGTGCGAGGACATGTAAAGTTTGTCCGGGCCGCTTCATCCCACTATGCCACCAATATCCAAATTACAACAAAGAAGAAATAACATGATCATCATCGCCCACATACTCATATGTGTGCTACCCGTGCAAAGAATCTATGCATAGATCCGGCTCTGATACCACTGTAGGGTCGCAGCATAGAAAACAAAAAATTTCCTACGATGGGAACAACTATGTACCAAGATCTATCTACTAGATACAAGCAATGGGTGGATATACATCCGTAGAGAACATACCCTTGAAGACCGACAAAGCTTAACAAGGTTGAACTCATGGTTGATGTAGACGATCTCTTGCCGATCTCAAGATCAAGAGGAAGTCCTAGCGCCACAAATCAGCGGCGCATCCATGCTTGCACACACGTCCGAGGCACCGAGCAACCTCCGCCTCCTCGCTCCAGCGATGCATCGGAAGTACAACTCTTTCTTGCCGAATAGTCACCCGGAACATGTATCTCGCTAGTCCGATACCATGGGGATAAATACTAGAGGGGGAGAAAGATCCTTCACGAGGAGGTGTGAGTGAGAGAGAGGAGAGGGGGCTCCTTTTATAGGAGGAGGAGGCACCCAAGGGGGTGGCCGCCGGCCACGGGTCTGCCCCCTCCCCTCCTTCATTCATGTGGGTGGACACTCCACTCACACAAATGTCTTTGAATTCCCTCCACTAAAAAATCCACTCAAATTACCATTAAATTTCCACCAAATTTAATGCAAACTCTCATTAAATAAAACTCCTTTTATTTATTCAGAATTTTGTCAATTAATTTAATGACAAACATTCACATATAACCCCTTGATAGTATTTCATTTCACATGCCAAAACACTTTCTGCAATTTCACCCGAAAACCCGTTTCGGTATCTAGTGAAATAAATTCCTGCGCTTGTTATTCTTTCCGGCATGAAACTTTTGCTCCAAATGGATGTCGGTGTCTCTTAAGTGTGTCACCCTATGGTTCGCGAATAATGCGGACATTATCGAGACCCCTCTCAGATCAATAATCAGAAGCGAGACCTGGAGATCCATACTGAATGCCACACATTCAGCGATGACTTTCTTGTGATCACGAGAACCTTTTACGCTAGTATCTTAATCCTTTTGTTTCGCGATATATTACATGTCCTAGATTCAATCGTCGGTATCTCCATACCTAGTTTGATCTCGTTACTAACATGTACTCTGTTATCGTTCCCGTGATATAACATTCTAGTGATCAAATCACTTGCTTGCAAGCTAATCAATGTGATATCACCAAGAGGGCCCAGAGCATATCTATCCATCATCGGTATGAACAAATTCCACTCTCGATCCATGGGCATCAACATAACACTTTAGTAGTACTGAACCCATCTTTATAATCACCATGTTATGGTGTGACGTTTGATGTTATCAAGATACTCTTCGGGTGTTAGTGATTGACATGATCTCATGGTCTAAGGATTAGGATCACTTCGTATGGTGTTATAGCAATATAAACTCAATGACTTTGATCATAATGCTATACTTCGGATGAATTTTCATCACACCATTACACTAATGTTGTGACCTCGTTATTAACAACATCCAATGTCCACAATGAGGAAACCTTGATCATCTTGTTAATCAACGAGCTAGTTTATGAGAGAGGCATAACTAGGAACTTTCTGTTTCTTTATTAAACACACATGTATTAACGTTTTCGTATTAATACAATTATAGCATGCAAAATAAACATCTATCATATACCGTTCATTCTTCATCGCCATGCCACTTTATTATTGCCTCTCAGGGCATATTCCGTTCATTCTTCATCGCCATGTCAGCCTTCGGAGTGATGCGTGAGTAGTTCATCCTTGGACTATGGGTCCATAGAAGTAGCTAGATGTTCGCTTCTCCTCTTTTGTGCTATCATGTTTAGATATTGTGAGCTGCCGATCATGATCGAGATCATCTATTTGTAATCCTACATGTTGTGTTTGTTGGGATCCGATGGATATTGAGTACTATGTCAAGATAGATTATTGAATCTATCATGTCTATGTTATTTGTGATCTTGCATGATCTCCATTGCTAGTAGTTACTCTGGCCAAGTATTTTCTTGTGACTCCAAGAAGGGGTATTTATGCTCGATAGTAGGTTCATCCCTCCAGTAATCTGGGAAAATGACAGAAACTTCTAAGATTGTAGATGTGTTGTTGCTCCCAGGGAGAAAAACAATCCTTTGTCCAAGGGCAATTGTATTGTTTACATTACACACTTTGCTTAATGCAATTATCTATTGCTTGAAAGTTAATACCCGAGGGTTGTTCGGATGATATCCCGGATGTGGATTATTAGTCATAGATGCAGTTGGATTACGGTCTATGTATCATGTTGTAATGCCCAAGTAAATATCATAGAAATCATCATGACATGTACATGCATTGTTATGCATTCTCAATCTGTCAATTGCCCAACTGTAATTCGTTCACCCAACATGCTCTTATGGAGAAACACCTCTAGTGAACTGTGGACCCTAGTCCATTCCTTCCCACTGATATTCAATCTATTGTCTATTGTTTACTCTCTGCAATTACTACAAGAAATTACTTTCATCCACACTATACGTTTAATCCTTTGTTTTCAGCAAATCGGTGAGCTTGACAACCTCACTGTAAGTTGGGGCAAAGTATTGTGGTTGCGTTGTGTAGGTTCCACGTTGCTAGCAACACCTTGGGAGTTGTTTCCTTTCTCCTACTGGTTCGATAACCTTGGTTTGACAATTGAGGGAAAACTTGCTGCTGTTCTCATCACAATTGAGGGAAAACAGGCTCTACAGTAATCGAGCCACATCAATAACATCTAATTCCCATGATCAGGAAACCGTGATCATTTATTAATCAACAATCTAGTTTAACAAGAGGCTTACTAGGGACTCTTTTATGTTTACAAAACACAGAAGTATTAATGTTTCTAGTTAATACAATTATAGCACGGGATGTAAACATTTATCATAAACATAAATATATAATAATAACCATTTTATTTTTGCCTCTTGGGAATATCTCTAACATAACATGGGGGTATAAATTGAGTGCATGCTCATCGAGTTCAACGGGGATTCCTGCCATATCTGATGGTACCTATGCAAAAATCTCCTAGTGCTCATGGAGCAACTCAATGAGCTCGCTTTTCTATGTGGGACCAAGATTGGAGACCACAAAGGTCATTTTATTTGGGTCCATGGGGTGAACCTGGATTTCTCTTGTGTCCTTCGCGGTGTCGAAAGCTTGGTCGGGCATAACCCATGCTTCTGGTAGGAGCTCTATGTCCATCGATATTTTTAGCTGCTCAAATTCTGTTTCCATCCTGAATGATTTAGATATTTTGTTGAATTCTCGATCACAATTGTCGGATCGAGTGAAACTCCCTCTCACTGTAATGATCCCATTGGGTACTAGCCTTTTCATTTTTAAGTAGGTGTAGTGCGGTACTGCCGTAAATCTTGCGAAAGTTGGGCGGCCCAAGATCGCGTGGTACGGTGATGGCCAGTCCATAACTTCGAATTCGAACTTCTCGCGCCTGAAATTATCTCGCGATCTGAAGATGTGGCATCCCGCAAAACCATTACTAGAAAATCGCGTTGTTTTTGTGCATTGCATCATCATGACCACATGCTCATGTCATCATGCCACATTGCATTTGAGCATCGTCATCATCTTGCATTTGATTGTACAAAACTATTTACAGAAAAACCTAGTTTTGTTTTCTAAACGCCCCGCCTTTGTTCAAAATGCAAACCCCGGGCCTCTGGAATATTTTGTTTGTCTGCTATTGGTTTGCAAACGGTGCTTTTGAAATAAATAAAATTTGGAATTATTTTTAGTGGGGCAGTCGAATGGGCCGATTCGACCCGAACGACCACCCCAGAAATAAAATCGGTCCAACCAACCGGTCTACCAAAATCCCTAGTCTACCCAGCCCTAGTCTACCCACACCCCCCTCCACCTCACCCCAGCCTATCATCTCTCGCCACCTCACCTCTCTCCCTCACCCCCTCCAATCAGCTGCTGCCACCTCCCCTCCTCTCAACCAGCACACCCCACCCTACCTCTCTCTGCCCACACGCACACAGCCCTCCACGCGGCCCCGGCCCCACCCCTGACGCGCCCCTGCCCACCTTGGCCCCACCTGGCCCCATCCCTGGACCGCGTCCCCCACGCGACGCCCCCGCCCGTCCTCTCTTCCTCCCCACCCTCTTCCTCCTCACGCCGCACCGCCCCCGCTCTGCCTCGCTCCCTCCCTTCTCTCTGCCTCTCTTCCCCGGCGCCGGCTCCCTCCTCGCCGGCCCGCTCTCAACCCCTCCTCCCCGCGTCTCCCCAGGTGCCTCGTCCGCTCCGCCTCGCCCCACCGTCCCCGACCGCGCCGCCCGCCTCCGCCGCCTCCATCCTCATCACCGTCGCCGGCCTGCTTCCTCTCTTCCCCGGCGCCGCTCCGCCTCCTCGGTCGCGGCCCCGCACGCCCTCCCGCCGGCCAACTGCGCCTCCCCGCGGCCACCTCCGACCGCTCCCCGCATCCTCGCCGGCCCGCCTCCTCCTCCACCCTCGTCGCCGCCCGCCTCAGTGACCGCTCCGCCGCCGCCTTCCTCGGCACCTCCCCCACGCGCGCCTCCTCCAACCGCCGCCACGGGAGGCCCCGACCGACCTCGCCAGCGAGCTCCGCTCCTCCCGCGGCCGAGCCCCGCTCCGCCCCTCTCGAGCTCCTCCGCGACCGCCTCTCGCCGGCCTCTCGTCACCGCCCGCCGGCAGCGCCCTCCCCCGCAAGCACCGCCGAGCTCGCCATCCTCCAGCGCGCCTCCCCGTGAGGACCCCTGCAGCGCCGCCCCACCCCTCGTCGAGCTCAGAGACCGGCACCGGTGCCACCCGAGCCCTCCCTGTCCGCTCTCTGCTATCGACACCGCGTGGCCACAACGATTCGAGTATGAGTTTGGACACGTACATCGACTGCCTTCGCCCTGATGCTGACAAGACGGAAAATGCTCTAAGAACAGATGTGCGGATCTGTCCGATTGATGACCAGGACGGACCCGAAGACCCCCGACAAGATCTCCGTCCTGTACTCCAAGATCTGCCTCCCGGACATCGAGCGCCAAGATCGCCTCACGGATTCCGAAGCGGTTCCCGGACCCAAAGACGTCGAGACCCCCGACCCGAAGACGCCGGGCGCGCTAAGTTCTTCGACCAGAGAACCCGGGGCGACAAGTACTTCATCCCGAACGCCACGGCCGTCGACATGACCCGAAGACGATAGATGCGCCAAGTACTCCTTTCCGGACGCCGATCTCGCCGAGAACCCGGATGCAACAAGATCTACCCCAGTAATCCGAGAACGCTCCCGCCGAGACCGAACCCCAGATCCGAACCCTGAGACCGACCCCGAACCCCGGAACCCCAAGTTCGTCGAGACCCTAATGTGTGAACCTTTTCCCGAACCCTATTTTATAATATAAAACAACTTGTCGCATATTAATTGTTCATTTCGCATGCATATTTGTGTGGTTTGGGGGCCTTACGCCGATTCACCTTATAATTAAATATGGGGCCCATATGCGGGCAAATCTAGTCTCATATCGGCCTCATTTAAATTGATGTAGCGAACCGGTGCTATATTTTGGCCATGTTAAACAACATTTAAATTGCGGGGGTTCTAAATAACATGAACCATCTAATTAATTGTCGGGACCCCGGTTCCACTTAATATTGACCTAATTGCATCGCATCTTTGCCATGCCATGCATCATACATGCATCATGCCGATCTTCTGCCGTTGTATTAAATAGTGCATCCGGTGTTCTTCTAGTGTTTTGCTTCTTCGCGGATAAGGCCGTTGAGTTGATGTGAGCTTCGACCCGATCTTCGGTTGAACCTTCGGCAATGTTTTTCAGGCGAGCATCTCCCCCTTTCTACCTATCTTACTTTTATAGTATTTATTCCCTCCTGTTGATCTATTGCTATCTGTGTTGCGATGCTCTAGTTTTCGTACCCGTGATATCCCTTGCAGCCCTATATTGCCATGGCCACCTCCTATTACCTATTGTTTGGTAGATAGTTGGACTTGCGCGTCGTAGTCGCTTGCTCAAGTGCTGTTGCGTGTCGTCATGTACCACAGTTGTTGGAGTATTGCCACATGTTTGATGTTGGAGATGATCTCGGCTTTACTTATCGTTCACTTTAATTCCGGTTTAACAACTAAAATTGAAGTAAGTAAGCAGAGGCATCGGTGGGTGATAGATAATATTTGGTTTCCGACCGCCCACTTGTGTCCCGTAGGACCCCGAGTACTTGATACCTGTTCCTTGATTTATCGCGCTATCCACATACGGGGAATTATGGGCCCCCCTTAGCCAGAGCTTGATTCCGTCTTATTTCTTGGGGCCACAAACTAGTTTGAGGTTTTATTTACGATCCTGTACTTATGCCATGCTACTGCTTTATTTACGATTGTTCGAGGGGCACACTGTACTGTTTAGGTAAGCGGAGTGTTTTCGCGGTATCGACAAGCCCAGTCACACTTTCGGGTTCCCAGTCGTTTACAACCATTGTCGCAAACCTTGAGTCCGTCTCGGAGCTAGCTTACTTCGTTGCGGGTCTACTCAATGGGGTGGCCCCTGAAATATTTCTGAATCTTGTGATTGCTCTGTCGTGAAGACCTTGTTGGGTTTTGATTTGGTTTTTCCGAGGTTGATCGTGTGTGTGTTGCTATTTGTGCACCCCGGCCGGGTTAAAACTTTCTGAAAGTCGTGTCCGCGGTTATGGACGACTTGGAGCACAGTATCTCGATCATAGACAACTATAACTAAAGTTTACTGTTATAAATTGACTTGTATCTGATATGATTAGTAATCAGCTTCAACTACAACGGAATGGCTAAATAAAACTGCCAAAAAATGCTTGCTTGGTTTGTCGCTTGCGACAATTGTATCTGACTAGTAAGTATTGCAACTACAACGGAATGGCTAAATAAAAGTACCAACAACTGCTGGGTTTTGGGATATCTCATGCTATTTGTATCTGATTAGTAAGTGTCGCAACTACAACGGAATGGTTAATTAAAAGTGCCCACTGCTTATTTTATCAGGATGATTATCTACACCTGACTAGTAATTGCTGCAATGATAATTGAATAAATAAAACTGCCAACTGTGTGAGTTCCTCGGTTGACTTCCTCGATGGTCTCGAGGGAGAAACGCCAGGATGGGTTTGTTTGGTGGTAGTATCAGGTTGGATCCGAATAGGTCTTTCTTACCCCTCTCTGATTGCCGCCAGTTATGTCGAGTCTCTATAGGTTGTTTAGTGCATGCTGCCGCTGCCGCTCAGTCCATCATACCTATGTAGGCGAGGACCGCCGAATTCTAGCCTCGCCGTGTACTGGCCTCAGTACTGACGCTCCTCTTTTTCCTTTGCCCTTTGTCGGCACCCCTTTTGTTTAAGCAGGTTTTGAGATCGACGTCGTTAGCAGGGTTACCCTTCCGGCTTGGCCTGGGCAGGGTTATGGACGCCATTGGTTATTCTTCAGGGCTCTTAGCCTCATTTGCATCTTGTCTGTAGTCGGACGCTCTATCATTTTACAGGTGATTTGGATCTTTGTATATTATATCTGTATTCTTGACTCTTTGAGTCGCTGTTGTATATATCTGTTCTGTGGGTC
This sequence comes from Avena atlantica, assembly GCA_910589765.1. Lineage (NCBI taxonomy): Eukaryota > Viridiplantae > Streptophyta > Magnoliopsida > Poales > Poaceae > Avena > Avena atlantica. Next base: position 187,020,902 of record OU342738.1, read on the forward strand.
CCATCGAGGACTGTTGTGTAATGTTATTACTTCGTTTTCCACCCGCACGAAAGTGCCTGGTGGGCACCTTTGAATCGTTTCTATGCGGGTTTGGCGGGTTTCGCTAAAACTTGCATAGGTCCGATTCTGAGGGTGTTACAGAAGACAACATTAAGATAGATTTTTCCTAGAGGAATTTCAGGTTTACCTGAGACTATTCCATGGAAGGATGTATCTGTTGGTGCTAGATTCGTCAAGGAGTAAATCATGGATCACAGAGTTTTGGCATAGATGAGGTTGATGCTGCTTTCGGTGTCCATGAAGACTTTACGCATATCAAACCCGCCAATTTGTGCATCCACAATTAGAGCCGAATGAGCTGATCAATGTACTCAAAGTGGGTGATCAGTCCTATTAAATGTGATTTCCTACTCTGACCAATGAAGATATCCAGGAGCTAGAGGCGATGCTGTTACTGCCATATTGACTTGTCAAGTGATCAATATTTGGATTCTGTTTGATGGGCATCCTTTCTATATCATCGACATTGCTCCTATAGATCTCGGGTACTCCTCTTCTTGGTTTTTGTTTCCTGCAGGCTATGGCTGGCCTGCTAGCGCTAACCCTGGTGGAGGTGGTGGTGTTGTGATAGCAAGGGTTCCTGGTGCAGCAGTGTACCCGTGATTTGTTGCATCATTTACTTTGGCATTGCATACTGCCTGCATCCCTAGGAAGGTGTGGCAATCCTTCATGAGGTGAGTTGAACGTTGTCTCCCCTCGGAGTCGACATAAAAATGCATATTTCATGGTCCTTCTAACATATGCATTGGGGACATCAAGGGTTACCTAGGTCGATACTGCTGAGTTGGTGTGCTTTATGCCGCGTCCTCTCGAATGCTATAATATCCATCGCCACGGTTGTTATTTCTTCGGCTGTCGTCCCCCAAAAAACCAGCTGCGACATAGGTTTTCCTGCTATACCCATGGTAATTGTGTCTCCTTCTATTGTCATTGTCGTGCCTCTCGCGCTCTTCCTCGGGTGATCGCCCGCGCTTATTATGTACAACGTCCTCACCATCAGCCCACCAATTTGCCATGCCCATCAGTTGAGAGATTATTTTCAGCTAGTCATGTCCCAGCTCCTCGATAAACTCCTTGCGACACAGACCGTCGTTAAAGGCATCAATTGCCCTTTCGTTGGATATGCTTTCAGTAGAATTCTTTATCACATTCCACCTTTGAATGTATGCATATATTGACTCTCCAGGCTTCTGCTTGCATGCTCGCAATTCATCGGTCAATGCAGGTGAAATGGATCGTATGGGCACCTAGAGGGGGGGGTGAATAGGTGCTAACCAATTTTTAATACTTTTTCAATTTTAGGCTTGACACAAAGTAAATTCTCTAGATATGCAACTACGTGAATTTCCCTATATGTAACCCTAACTACTAAGCATGTAAAAGAGGAGCGAGGAAACCGTAGTGGAGCACGCGGAGACACAGGGTTTTGTTTTACCGCAGTTCCTTCCTTGTTAAGGGAAGTACATCTGCGTTGGAGGGGTGGGCGGTTCTAAGACCACCACACCACAATAGGCCTCACCCTATTCTCCGATGGATCTTGCCACGAGAGGCCTGATCCACCTTCTCCACTATTGGATCCCTTCGAGGCGGGAACCGGTGCCTTTTACAACACTATCGGGGCACACACCCACAACCGAATTGGGGGCTCCCGAGATAACAACAAGCTGCCACAAGAACAAGGTTTATCAATATAAACAAAAACAAGGATCTAGGTATTTGCAAGAAATAGAAGATCGGGGGTTCTCCAAATGAATGGAGAGGAGATGAAGCGCTTGATTGCTGATGATGAAGATCGAGTTCTCCTCCTTCGATTCCCCAAGCGATGGGGCCTTTGGGTGGATCTAGGTGGAGCACTCTTGGATGAAGCTTTCAGATCTGATCTGGTCTTTTTCGAGATGAATCAAGAGTTCTAGCAGGAGGGGGAAGGCTGGCTTAAATACCCCCTCCCCAGATCTGGCCATTGCACAACTTTGGGGGTGTATTATCCGCCCCCTACTTGGGGCGGATTATCCGCCCCCTGGGAAAACTCCGCCCCAAGGGCGGATTCTCCGGGGGAAACTCCGCCCCCTCTCTGGGGCTGGCGCCTGCAGAACTTGGTGAAGATCTTGGGGGGCGGATAATCCGGCCCCCCTGAGGGGCGGATTATCCGGCCAGGCCGGAAAGTCCGGCCAATACTCCGCCCCCTCTCTGGGGCTTGCGCCTTGGCGATGAGCAGGGGGGCGGACTATCCGGCCCCCCTGAGGGGCGGATTATCCAGCGGGGCCGGAAAATCCGGCCAAAATTCTGCCCCCCTTTTGGGGCTTGCGCCTACTTGGGAAGAGGGAGGGGCGGATTATCCGCCCCTGGTGGGGGCGGATTATCTGCCCCCCAAAAACAGAATCCTTTGCCTTTTTCTCATAGGTATCTGCAACACTTCAACACACATTAAATAATCCTTGATATTGTTATCTAACACACAAAACACTAGGGATTATAAAATGTTCTTTCAATCTCCCCCTTTTTGGTGTTAGATGACAATATTAGGATTTGCAATAAAACCGGCAAATGCCACCTTAAAAAAGTGAAAGACGCTCCCCCTAGATGTGTGCATATTTAAGATTTGCATTTGAATAAAATACACACACTAGAGAGAACACTACTTCCATAACCAAGATAATTGAAACAAGGTGGTTTGGGAAACAAAGTCATACCACCGGGATGAGAATATAGCCAAAGCATACATAGATAATCCCATGAATCCATATGCCATCAAATATGCTCCATAATTCCAGAATTCCATGAGGTTCATAATAGATAAATCCAGAATTCCATGAATACCAAACATAGTACCAAACATAGTGGAGTACGACATAGTCTTACATAAACAAACACCAATAGCAAATGAGTTCATGCTAGAAAAAGGCACAAGAAGCAAAGAAAAATGACTAAAAGAGAAAATCTTGTGCCCGACCCTTGCAAATCCACGAGACCTAATAGAACTACTTCTCCCCCTTTGGCATCGAAACGCCAAAAAGGAAGAAGAGCGATGCTAACGCCCCTGGAGATCACTCCTCCTCATCCTCGTCGTAGTCATTCCCGTCCCCTTCCTCTTCATCATACTCATCATCATCGTCATCATCTGGAGGAGAGGGTGCCCTCGGTGGAGGAGGAAAGAGGCAACTCTCGAGCTCGCCATAGTTGATCCCTGAGGTGTTCCACTGAGCATACGGATCCGGAGCAGTGGGAGGAGGTGGATGGCCAGTGGCACCTGAGACATGGTGGAGAATAAGCTGCTGTGTGTGATCCCTCTCATGATCCCTGCGGTACGCCTCATATTGGCCCTTGTGAGTGTCAATGCCCATGCAAAGGATGTTCCGCTAGAACCAAGTAAGCTGCTTAACCTCGCGTGCCATTGGGGACACCGTGGAACAATGACCACTAGCCCGAGCATCACGCATGAAGGACTCTGGGGCAGTGGAAGGGTGATGGGTTTTCTGAGCCTTGATGTAGATTTTCTTGGGCTTGTGAATTCCATCCAGAGCAGTGCCAAAATCCTCATGTGGCAACATATGCTTGACGAGCATCATTATGAACGGAGCATAGGGAATAGAGAGCCTGTTGATCATAGCATCCGTCATCTCATGATAAATATAGTCCATGACATCCAGTTTGTAACATGTGGCTGATCCAGAGTTAGTGGCACACTCGTGAGCAAAAGCAAGAAGTGGAACTAGGTGGCCACGGATCCTATCATTGTTGCCACCACTAGGAGCGATGCAGTCCCTAAATATGACAACAAGGGCTGCATAGAAGGGAGATAGACCAGCAAAAGTACCAGCAACTCCATTAGAGGAAAGGCAAGGAGCAAGTGCAGTATCCTTGGATGGCTTCAGAGGAGAAATGATACAGTGGCCTGAAGGAGTGTCACAGCCATGAAATGCAAAACCAAGAACCTGCCCAAAGGTGCGAAAGTCTGATTAAATCATGGTGGTCCCTGTCATCCACTTTGTAGTGCGGCGCTCATCACCGAAAATCACCAGAGTTGAGAAGAACTGCCGCACCCCAGAGGAATCATAGTTCCATTGGATAGTCATGAGGTGGTGCAGCCCCATCTTCTTGGTCACATCTAGTGCCTCAATGAGCCTTGTCTTGGATTGAGCCTCAGTAAAATTGATGGGACGCATGGGGCGAATCTTGAGAGTAGCATAAACATCATCATGAATAGCCCAAAAGTGGGCATTCCAAAACATAGAGTCCTCGGGGGGACCATCACTGTCAGCCTCATCATAATAATCAGTCTGGCGAATGGTGGCATACTGAAGACTGTCCATAGCCTTGTAATTGGGCCAAGACTGTTTGCCCTTACGAGATATGGTCCTCTTAGTTTTCTTACTTGCCTCTGCCATCCGTTCAGCCTCTCTTGGTGCTCTGCTGACCTCGATCTCGTCAATGAACTTCCCGTCTGCAGTGCGCTTGAGATAACGGGCACGAGAACGACGGACGAAGGTGTTGGTCGGCTTGGAACCACCTGTGAAAAGCATTAGAGGTATAGCATGGAGATAAGCATACACACAAGTCCAGGAGAAAAACACGGAGAAAGAGTAGCAATGCAACCCCATAACCAATGATGTGCATTTGCAGAAGCAGAACCAAAACAGACCAGATTTTACTCTCCAGGCCGGATTATCCGGCCCTGGCAGGGGCGGATAATCCGCCCCCCGTAGAAAATTTCTGGATTGGCTCAGATCTACCATGGCAAAACAGATCGGTACTAGGGTTGCAAGTCTAGTGATTCTAGCATGTAAGGAACAACACCAAGAACCTTCTACAACGAGATTTCCACCAAATAAAATACATCCCATACAAAAGGAGAGAGATGAGGGAGTTATCCTCACTCATTGGAGGAAAATCGCGGAGGAGAAGATACCCGGAGGCGAGGTGAAGAAGATCCGGGGAGAGCCCGGAGAATACGGTGGTCGAATCGACTCTAGGAGAGGCGGATGCTCCGGCGGCGGCTGGGGGACAGAGGTAGGGTTGGGGGAGGACTGGCTGCTCTGTTTGAGCCTGCCCTCCCCGACCCAGCCTATAAGGGGCTGATTTCGCCCGTGGCGGATAATCTGCCCCCCACTTAAGGCGGATAATAAGCCCCCCCCCCCAGAAATTCTATAAAATGCAGAATCAGGCCAGAGCAACCTAGCAAACCTCTCGATGGTGTTTTAGAGGACTTGTGTGCAAGAATAGATGGTTCAAGGTGGGAGAGAAAGGCTTGGGTTGAGAGCATCAAACTGAGATGGTACTACACACCCAAATTTGCAAGAATCAAATCAATCAAAAGCAAAATTTGAGTGTGTTTTCCATAAGAACATGAGATATGCAAGAAAATCCAACGAGACCCATGAAAAACCAACTCTTCTCAAGTAAGAGGGCGGTGGCCGAAGCCACCATGTTGGAGCGCATGGCATGACACCGCGAAGATGTATCTTGAGTTCAAAACCAATGCTCATCGATGACCCACATATCACAAAATGATATTAAGGGAAATGATTTTACTTGCTTTCAGCATTATGGGGGGAGGGTTGGCCCAATCAATTAGGACCACACTCCCCCTATGTCTATGCCTGCATCTAAACCAAATACATGAATAAGAGGAAGTGAATGTGCAAGGGTAGTCAAGCCAAACTACTTGAATCTATGATATTTAGCTCATTCCTCAAATAACAAAATCTTGCTTCATCAAGAGGCTTCGTGAAAATATCAGCAAGTTGGTTCTTCGTTCTCACAAAGGATAGAGCAATATCACCACGAGCAACATGATCCCGAATAAAGTGGTTGCGAATCTCTATATGTTTTGTTCTTGTATGTTGCACGGGATTGTAAGCAATTTTGATAGCACTTTCATTGTCGCATAATAGAGGCACTTCGTCACAATTGACACCATATTCCTTTAAAGTTTGCCTCATCCATAAAAATTGTGTACAAGAACTTGCAGCAGCAACATATTCAGCTTCGGCAGCTGAGAGTGAAATACAATTATGTTTCTTTGATGACCAACACACTAGAGACCTGCCCAAGAATTGACATGCACCAGAGGTTGATTTCCTATCATCTTTGTCACCAGCCCAATCTGAATCAGTGTAACCAAATAGAGAGAAACTTGAACCCTTGGGATACCATAACCCAAAATTTGGGGAATGAACCAAATATCGGAAGATTCGCTTGACCACCACTAAGTGGCTTTCTTTAGGAGCAGATTGGTACCTTGCACACACTCCTACACTTAACACGATATCGGGACTAGATTCGCAGAGGTAAAGGAGAGAGCCGATCATGGATCAGTATACCTTTTGATCCACGTCTTTACCCTTGGGATTGAGATCAAGATGACACTTTGTTTGCATTGGGGTAGCAACGCCATTGAGATCCGTCATCTTGAACCTTTTGATCATGTCTTGGATGTACTTAGCTTGATTAATAAAGGTTCCCTCTCTAAGTTGTTTGATCTCAAATCCAAGAAAGAACCTCAGCTCACCCATCATGGACATCTCAAACCTGTCAGTCATAAGCTTTGAAAATTCATCGTTAAAATCTTGGTTAGTAGAGCCAAAAATAATGTCATCTACATAAAGTTGGCATACAAAAAGCTCCCCATTAACCTTCTTAGTAAAAAGAGTGGGATCGATTTGCCCAACTTCGAAACCATGGTCTAACAAAAGATCTTTAAGGTGCTCATACCACGCACGTGGGGCTTGTTTAAGGCCATAGAGCGCCTTATCGAGTTTGTAGACATGGTTCGGGAATTTGGGGTCCTCAAACCCCGGGGGCTGCTTGACATATACTAACTCATGTAGAGGACCATTAAGGAAAGCGCTCTTAACATGCATTTGTTGTAATTTAAAATTATGATGACCTGCATATGCAAGAAGGATACGGATGGACTCAAGACGAGCCACATGAGCATAAGTCTCGCCAAAATCAATTCCTTCCACTTGAGAGAATCCTTGAGCCACGAGTCGTGCTTTATTCCTCACAACAATGCCATTTTCATCCTATTTTTTCTTGAAGATCCACTTGGCGCCGATAACATTGCGGCAATCCTTTGGTTTTTCTACGAGCTTCCAAACTTTGTTGCGTTCGAAGTTATTTAATTCTTCATGCATTGCAACAACCCAATCGGGGTCTTCAAGAGCATCAAATACCTTTTTCGAAAATGTGAGCTTGATGATCACAGAAGCTTGCAAGTTCTCTTCTAGTGGATACCCTTCGTCGTAGATCACCAACAACCTTGTCAAGATTGTGACCTCTTAGTTCAAGGTTCCGATTAGCACGAGCCTTGCGACGAGCCTCAATGTCCTTATTGTTTCTAGAAGGAGTTGATTCAATATTTGTATCCTTGTCTTGATTACTGCCCTTCCCTTGATCTTGGTCTCCGTTAACGCCAGAAGATTGTTGCTGAACATTTTCTTTAGGCCCGGATAATCCGCCCCTTGGAGGGTCCGGACTATCCGGCCTGGGAGGTGAAGCACCAGAGCCATCTTCCTGAGAATGCCTTACGTGAGTTGGAGACCCAGGGCCGGATAATCCGCCCTCGGGGGCCGGAGAATCCGGCCTGGGAGCTTCAGAGTTGTTGACTTCTCCTTCAGATCCTCTGGAATGAGTTGGAGTGCCAGGGGCGGATTGTCCGCCCCTTGGAGGGGGCGGATAGTCCGGCCTGGGACTACCAACTTGTCCAGGGGACAGTTGATCTTCAGCAGATTGTGGTGTTGATGCAGGATTTTCTCCAACAGTAGGAGCTTGTTGATCTTGTGTAGATGAGGGCTCCACATGTGTGGAGCATTGTCCTTCCCGATCCGCCACAAGGGGTTCCTCAATGGGGCGGAAAAATCCCACGCCCATTCTTCTTATGGCATCTTGGGGTATTTCAACATCTGAATCACAAACATCAACTTGCCCTACAAAGGAGCCGTTATTTTCATCGAACTCCACACTACAAGATTCTAAAACAATCCCAGTGAGCTTGTTGTAGAGTCTACAAGTGTGGGATTCGGCACCGTAACCAACAAAAATACCTTCTAAAACCTTGGACTCAAATTTTGACAAACGGACACCTTTATTAAGAAAGAAACACTTACACCCGAATACCCTGAAGTATGAGATGTTGGGCTTGTTACCGGTAAGTATTTCATATGGAGTCTTATCCAAAATCTTTTGAAGGTAGAGCCGGTTTGATGAGTGACAAGCAATGGATATGGCTTCAGCCCAAAAATTATAAGGAGACTTGAATTCAGCTAGCATAGATCTTGCCATATCCATCAAAGTCTGGTTCTTCCTCTCGGCTACACCATTTTGTTGAGGGGTGTACGCAGCGGAATATTGATGTCTAATCCCCTCTTCTCTAAGAAACTCATTTAAAGTGTAGTTCTTGAATTCGGAGCCGTTGTCACTTATAATTGCCAAGATAGGAACATTGTGTTGACATTGAACTTCATTGGCAAAGTCAATGACAGTTTGTTGAGTCTCACTTTTCAGCTTGAAGAAATAGACCCATGTATATCTTGAGTAATCATCGAAATGACCAAGCAATATTACTTCCCACCAAGACTTGCATGAGAAGGAGGACCAAATAAATCCACGTGAAGTAATTCCAAGATTCTCTTTGATGACACAATAGTCTTCCTCTTGTGGGGAGAGTCATGCATTTTTCCTTCTACACAAGCCATGCAAACACGATCTTTGGCAAAAGAGACATTGTCTTTTAGTCCAAGGATGTGGCCACCCTTCTGGAGACTTTGCAAAGTTCTCATGTTGACATGGGCTAAACGGCGATGCCATACCCATCCCACGTCGGCCTTTCCGAATAGACACATCGGACCCGAAGTGGTTTTCCCCGAGAAGTCCACCACATACAGGTCATTTTCGACGTATCCAACGAAAGAGACCTTTAGAGACTTGCTCCAAAAGAGTACCACCAAATCATCATCGATAAAAACAGCAAAACCCATCTTGCCAAGGGCACGTACAAAAAGAAGGTTGTAACCGAGGGTCTCAACAAGCATGGCGTCCACGAGAGAGATATCGTGGGCAACCACAACCTTGCCAAGACCCAATACCTGAGATTTAGACTTATCACCATAGGAGACTGTGATATTATCATGATTTGGACGCATCTCCGTGATGATCTCCTTGCTTCCGGTCATATGACTAGTGCAGCCACTATCCAGCACCCATTTGACCCACCGGAAGCATAGCCCTGCAAGAAAATTACTTCTTGGTTTTAGGTACCCATTTTTCAACGGGTCCTTTCATGTTAGTAACAAGGGTCTTTGGGACACAAATAGACCAAGCAATATATTCATCAAAAGGACCAACATAATAATCATAAAAATCGCCATAGTCATCACAAAAGAGTTCATAATTTGGATTGTGAGACCCTACAAAACCAATATTATTAGTCTTGTCTTTTGTGACATTCTTCTCAGCGGTGCTTGTCTTTAATTGCACATTCTTGGTCTTGTTCTTCTTGGTTTTCTTCTTCTTGGACTTGGTGACATACCCAAGTCCCTCTTTACGATGATTTGACCTTTGCTTGCCAAGGACTTCATCAAGCACACCTTTGTCCTTGGTAGTGATGTCCTTGATCACTTCTTTTTCCAAACTAGCATTTTTCTTGTTACTATATGTTGAGTTGGACGAGCTAGGAGTATCATATTTGGCCAATCGACTTTGAAGCTGATCATGTGACTCATTGAGAATAGAGAACTCGTTTTTCAACGCCTTGTGAGCATTGTCAAGTTTCTCCAATTCCTCGGAGAGTCTATCATGAGCAGCCCCAAAGTCAATACTTTCCTTCTTTAACTTATTTGCTTTGGTGACAGCATTGTCATGTTCCTTAACAAGTTTATTCACAATTTCTTCATGTGACTCTTCCATAGACTCGAGCCTCTCTTCAAGAGAGACCCGAGCTTCTTCTTCTTCTTCAAGAGCATTTTTTAGGGATGCAATTTCCATTGCATCTTCCCTTTCAATTCTGCCCTTTTCTTCGAGGAGTGCTTCGTTTTGGGCCAGCTGATCCATAAGAGCTTCAAAACGAACTTTGTGCTCACCTTGCAAGTTAGTGTGGAAATAATCCAAAGCAATAATCTCTTCTCTAACCTTAAGACTAGTAGGATCATCCATGTCTATCATAGCCTTGGCAAAAGAAGAGATAGAAGAAGTTACCTCGGAGCTTCTTGCCATGAGGCAAGTAGCATTCTTGTTGATGATGTTTTCGTTCGGAGAGTCGAAGAGAGATGTTGATGTAGATGTGGTGGCTATAGCAGCCACCTCTTGAGAGCTATCGTCCTCGTCCTCATCTTCACTCCCCGATGAATATTCTTCTTGAGCCACTAGAACAATCTTTGGTTGCTTCTTGAAAGGAGCATTCTTCTTTACAAACTGTTTCTTACATGGAGCTTTTGATTTGTCCTTGAAAATGAGTCTTCCTCCATTATCCTCTCTACTTTGATATGGACACTCAGCTACGAAGTGCAGCCGGTCACCATAATTGAAGCATGTTCTCAGCTTGGGACCATTTTCTTTTCTTCCATAGGCTCCACTCTTGCGATCTAGTTTAGCTTTAGCCTTGGCTGGATCTTTCCAAAAGTTTCTTGCATAAAGAGCCAAGTATAGTCCGTGGATCCTTTTTATATCCTTGGGACAGTCCAGACCTTCTACCGCATATTCATCATGATCAATCACACTAGTCTTCAAGGCCATGTTGACCCCCTTTTGCATCCCCATAGCTCGAGCACGAGCATCTTCGGCATTCTTGGCAGCCACTTTGAAAGCGGCCATTTCTTGCATTACCTCATTGGATGACATGAGGTAATAGTTATGCCTACCTTGGAGACTTTTCAAATCCGTGGGCTCAAATGGCATAAGAGCACTGACATACTTGCGCTTGATACAAGCATCATCACCATGAGCTGCACCGTGGTTTCTGAAGGTTGTGGCTATTGCCTTGAGCCTCCTATACATGTCCTCGTGTTCTTCTCCATCCAGCATATAGAATCCTTCAGCTTCATTGCTCAAGGCATCATATCTATTCCTTCTCATACTTTCATTTCCGATGAAGAGCTCGGTGAGGGCATCCCAAGCTTCTTTAGCTGTGCTAAGATGCTGAATGTGTGGCATGTCTTTGTCACCCACACCAAGCTGTATCATGTGTAGAGCTGTAGCGTTGAGTTGGCTATCGACCACTTCTCTTCTTGTGAGATTGTTGGGGTTTCCAACATGAAGACCATTTTCGATGATCTTCCACAACTCTATTGAGGAACTGCACACATGAGATTTCATCAAAAATTGTCATTGAGAGAAAGTAGATGCAGAAAGTTTGGGTGGATCACCCCTATTATGTATATGTGGGTGAGGGATAGGCGGATCAGGGGAATACACATGAGAAACCTCATTGTATCCATCCTTACCGCTATCCTTTTTCGAGGAGGAGCTCTTGCTAGTATCATCACCAACCACTTTGTTATCTTTGGAAACAGTTTTACCCGTTTCCTTGGATTACGGAGTGGTATCCTCAGAGTTAGATGGAGGTGATGCTGCGGATGTGGAGAGATGCATTATCAATTGACGCATCTCTTCCATCTTAGCCTCCATTGAACTCACCAAGGTTGTTTCCAACGTCTTGAGACCGTTCATGGTGACTACCTCCGGAGCATCACTCCCATCTACCTTGGAACCCATACTTCTCTTAGGCGGTTCAGCCCGAAATAAGAGCCGAGGCTCTGATACAAATTGAAATGGATCGTATGGGCACCTAGAGGGGGGTTGAATAGGTGCTAACCAATTTTTAATACTTTTTCAATTTTAGGCTTGACACAAAGTAAATTCTCTAGATATGCAACTACGTGAATTTCCCTATATGTAACCCTAACTACTAAGCACGTAAAAGAGGAGCGAGGAAACTGTAGTGGAGCACGCGGAGACACAGGGATTTGTTTTACCACAGTTCCTTCCTTGTTAAGGGAAGTACATCTGCGTTGGAGGGGTGGGCGGTTCTAAGACCACCACGCCACAATAGGCCTCACCCTATTCTCCGATGGATCTCGCCACGAGAGGCCTCATCCACCTTCTCCACTATTGGATCCCTTCGTGGCGGGAACCGGTGCCTTTTACAACACTATCGGGGCACACACCCACAACCGAATTGGGGGCTCCCGAGATGACAACAAGCTGCCACAAGAACAAGGTTTATCAATATAAACAAAAACAAGGATCTAGGTATTTGCAAGAAATACTAGATCGGGGGTTCTCTGTAACATCCCAAAAATAATAAACTTGGATCATCATACTCTAATCCTCAAAATTAGGGTTAACAAAAACTTTTCTAATTAAAATTATGAATGCATGCATATGTGTATGCATTGATTTTGAAATTCTTTTAAACCACCTTGTTTGATTGTTTCATTGCTTGTAAAATGTTTCTTAGGTGAAATAAACATCATCTAAAACATTTCCCACACTTTTTCTAAAGACAAGTAAATCAAAACAAATATATAAAAGGAATGGTCATTTTGACCAATTTAACTCCCATGCCTACTTTGGCTGTCTCAAACTTTCAAAACCTAACAGAAACTTTTCTGGATCTTTGCACCCCTTGAATGTACTCATAACAAAGTATCAAGGCCCACTTTGTGATCATCCATAAACTTTCAAATGCATAGTTTAAATGACAATTCAAAATTGAATCTTTATCATATGGGAAGATCCCACTTTTTCAAAAACCACTCAAACAAGCTCAACTTTCAAAACCCAAGCATCTGCAGACTCACCAGCACCAATCTAGCAAACCCACCAAAAATCATTTCAAAATTCAAAACTTGATTTCATGCGGCCATTTCATCAAACAGGTTGCAGACACAAATCAAACAAACATCAAACACTATTGTGAGCAGTGATTCTTGCCTAACTGGTTCCCCATTTAGCTCACAACCAGCTCAGTAGATCATCTAGCAAGATTAACCAAGCACTAGCACCATTGTGAGCTTGCCATTGCCATCAATGGTGAACAGCCGAGCACACCCTTGCCACCCCATAGTCGACAGCAAGCTAGGAGCAGTAGCAAGCCTAGCCAGCATGTCTGGGAGACAGCCCACCGTCCACCGCCACTCACTGTCCCAGTCGCGAGCATTGACAAGACCTATACCACACTCCCAGACCGCGCCCAGACCGCCAGAGACCATGCCGAGCGTGCGCCAGAGCACCACCCTTGACTGATGCCCACAGACCGCGCGCCGCCCTCGCCGCGAGCATACACAATCCCCACCGACCCAGGAGACCGCCAGACATCCCCGTTCGCCGCCCCGTAACGCACAGCCACTGCTCGCCTTCGAAGACGCCGCCTCTGCCGTGCAGAGCGTCGCATGTTCCAGACCAAGCCGCACCGCCCCATACCTCAAAACCATGTCGTTGAGCATCGCCAGGAGACACCGCACCATCCCCTACCTTCGCCCATGCCAATAGCCGCCTGTACCATCGCCCTCGACGAGCTCACCGTGCACCCCGACGGTCCCCTCGCTCGACTATAAATAGAGGCCACCCCTGCTCGATTTCTTCACACCATCTCACTCCCCTCTCCTCACTGGTCGTTGAAGGGAATATGCCCGAGAGGCAATAATAAAGTGGTTATTATCGTATTCCTTATTTATGATAAATGTTTATTTTGCATGCTATAATTGTGTTAATACGGAAACGTTAATACATGTGTGTTTAATAAACAAAAAGGAAGTTCCTAGTTATGCCTCTCTTATAAACTAGCTCGTTGATTAACATGATGATCAAAGTTTCCTGATCATGGACATTGGATGTTGTTAATAACGAGGTCACAACATTAGTGTAATGATGTGATGAACATTCATCCGAAGTATAGCATTACGATCAAAGTCATTGAGTTTATATTGCTATAACAACTTACGAAGTGATCCTAATCCTTAGACCATGAGATCATGTCAATCACTAACACCGGAAGAGTTTCTCGATGACATCAAACGTCACACCGTAACTGGGTGATTATAAAGATGGCTTCAGAACTACTAAAGTGTTATGTTGAGACCCATGGAAGAGTGGAATTTGTTCATCCCGATGACGTATAGATATGCTTTGGGCCCTCTCGGTGATATCACATTGATTAGCTTGCAAGCAAGTGATTTGATCACTAGAATGTTGTATCACGGGAACGAGAAAAGAGTGCATGTCGGTAACGAGATCAAACTAGGTATGGAGATACCGATGATCGAATCTCGGACATGTAATATATCATGAAACAAAGGGATTAAGATACTAGCATAAAAGGTCCACACGATCACAGAAGTCATCGTTGAATGTGTGGGAGTCAGTACGGATCTCCAGGTCCCGCTGCTGATTATTGATCGGAGAGGGGTCTCGATCATGTCTGCATTATTCGTGAACCGTAGGGTGACACACTTAAGGGATACCGACACCATTCGAAGCAAATGACATGCCATAAAAAGAAAAGGAAAGCGCGGGAATTTATTTCACTAGACACCGAAACTGTTTGGGTTGAAATTGCTGAAACTGGTTCTGCATGTGAAATGGAATAATAGCAAGGGGTTTTATGTGAATGTTTGTTAATTAAAGTAATTAACAAAATTCTGAATAAATAAATAAAAGAGTTTTATTTAAATGAGAGCTTGCATTAAATTTGGTGGAAATTTAATGCATGTGAGTGGATTTTTGAGTGGAGGCTTTTTAATGGGAGTGGAGGCTTTTCATTTTGAGTGGGAGCTCCACCCACATGAATGTGGAGGAGGTGGGGGCATCCCCCATGGCTGGGCGCCATGACCCTTGGGTGCCCCCCTCTCTCCTATAAAAGGCCCCCCTCTCCTCCTCTCAAATCACACCTCCTCGCGAAGGATCTCTCTCTCCCCTTTAGAATTTCCCCATGGTCTCGGATCAGCGAGATACATGTTCCCGGTGGCTTTTTCTGGAAGGATCTGTTGCTTCCGCTTCTTCGCTGGAGCGAGGGCGCGGAGGTTGTCGGGGTACCCGTACGTGCGTGCGATCACGGATGCACCACTGCTTTGAGGTGCTGGACTTGATCGTGCTGGACCGGCTGGACCAGATGGACTTCATCACGATCTTGAGATCGGCAAGCGTTCATCTACATCATCCACGAGTACAACCTCGTTAACGCTATTCGGTCTTCGAGGGTATGTATTCTATGGATGTATATCCACCCGTTGCTTGTATCTAGTAGATAGATCTTGGTACATAGATGTTCCCATCGTAGGAAATTTTTTTGTTTTCTATGCTGCGAACCCTACAGTGGTATCAGAGCCGGATCTATGCATAGATACTTTGCACGGGTAGTACACATATGAGTATGTGGGCGATGATGACCATTTTATTGCTTCTTAGTTGTACTTTGGATATTGGTGGCATAGTGGGATGAAGCGGCCCGGACAAACTTTACATGTCCTCGCACATGAGATCTGTTCCACGCTTGACATGCAACTAGTTTGCATAAGTGGCTAGCGGGTGTCTGTCTCTCCTACTATAGTCAATATCTAATTTGCAACGAGTTTTCAACAATTTGGTTATCCTCGTTGTGGTTCATGTTCGTAGGTAAGAATAGTTCTATCTTCGAAAGCCCTAAACCACGTAAAACTTGCAATGGATAAATTAGAGGCGTCTAGTTTAGATTGTTGTTGGGCTAGTGTTATGATATGGTGATATTGTAAGTAGAAGTATGAGATGATACTCTTACAACACACATAGCGTGTAAGTTCCATAGACCTTGGCCTTACACATAAAGGTATGATAGTGATCATACCACGGTGCACATGATGGAGATCATATGCGGGAACCATATCATTTCACTTACAAACATGTGATGTTTGATTGCATCTTATATTGCTTGTTTGGCATTTTATTAGCATAATAAGATGATCCCTCATTTAGATATGAAGATAAAAATGTGTTCTTCCTTAAGTATGCACCGACAATGTTTTATCGCTTCAAGACATCACGTGATGATCGGGTGTACTTGAATCCACAAGCATATCTCGGGTGTAAGACAGTTACACACGCGAATACTAAGGTTCTTACTTGGCGAGCCTAGCATGTACAGACATGGCCTCGGAACACGGACCAAAAGGTTAAGCATGAGTCATATAGTAGATATGATGCCCATTTGATGCTCGCCTTTGAAGCTACACCGACTCACGTGATGATCGGACTTGGTGTAGTGTATTTGGTTCATGTAATCACCAAAAAGACACGAGGGATGTCGTTTTTGAGTGGGAGATCATTTCTAATTTGTATTAGTAGAACTCAATTTATCATAAATTAAATCAAAGTGAATTTGCATAATTTGTTGTAGTCATTGGCATTCGTTCACCACCTTATGCATAGTTGTAATTGAGATAATAGAACTATAGAATTCTGGATATATACTTTACGAACTGGTATCGTATTGTGTTGAGTGTCAATCTAAAGTTTAAAGTCCTATTGCAAACTTTCAGCAAACTCTATTTACTCCATGAAATTTAATAGTTGGTATTAAATCGAGAGTAACAATTCCAGTGTTAGTATCTTAAGTATCATATTTGCCTCCATGATTCTTGATTATTTTAATATCAAGTTTATATAGGAGCTGAAAGAATTGTTTCAGAAACCATCATGTGTGACAGATATAACGATATCTGAAACAATTTTTTGGTTGCAATATGATAGAGTATAATATATGTTCTCATATTGGATGAGAATTTACAAAGGTTGGAGATGCTAGACATCCTAATCATCCAAAAGGGTTTTGGAAAGCAACATTATACTCACGATTCTCCTTATAAGCTACATTAGCTTGATCATGAAAGTCGTCATGATAAGGATGAATATAAGATGTATGTAAAGTGTTTACTATACTAAAAGATTACTAAAGAATGGATTTTTAAAGAACACCGATCATTTGATGATGGTGATCTACTTCAAAGTGCAAGTCCAAAGGTATTATTATTTGAATATACACGCTTTTGACTATGTGTCATGTATATGGCGCCATTTTTGATGTTGATAGATTCTTTTAAAAGGAAAAGGAAATGCTGAAAGAGAATCTATAAAATATATTTGGCAGAAAATAAAAGATTGGAAATATCCAATTTAGGTATATAAATGATATACATGTTATGGTTGTATTCTTTGCTTGTTAAACAATGTGGTTCTTGGGTATTGGATACCAAATTGGTTGGTATGAAATTTCATACAAAACAACGCAATTCATGAACCACAATGACCTAAGTAAGTAGCAAGAGAATATGTGATGATGTTCATCGAAAACAAACAAACCGTTGTTTGTATTTCTCGTTGACATCAAAGCTTGACATCAAGATTTGTTTTAATAATTGTTATTTGAATCAGGTATTATGAGAACAAAGGTTGTTCAAATAATTACCATATTCCATATTAGATGGATGATTTACAAATCTAGTTGGAGAGATCACATCCATAAAACCTAATGCTAAAATGTCGCAAGACATATGATTGAAAGATCACTTATGAAGTGACATCGCTATTTAAATTATATTGGAAAGAAAACATGAAGAATCTCCATTTTCATGGATTTTTGGAGTCTTTGATTTGATCAAGTGATGCTTGTGAGACTTTCCTCGGGATAATTAAAACTTCGTTCAAAGGCCAAAGAAGAACGAACGACTAAAATATTGGAATTTATACATATCGATGTATGTAGTCCATTATATGTAGTCGTAAGCGATGGGTTTCAACTTCATATACTTTCTCCGGAAATTTGAGTGAATATTCACTTAATGAGAAAGAAGTGTGAAATATTTGAAAATGTTCAAAGACTTTCAAGATGAAGTGAAAATCATTGTCACAGGAAAATAAATGGTTTATGATTTTATCATAAGGGATTTATTTGAGTTACAAGTGTAACGAGAAAAATAAATTAATTATGATTTATCATAAAGGGATTTATTTGAGTTGCAAGTTTAGCAAAAACACCTAGATTTACATTTCCCGAAACACCATAGGAATATGGAGTATTTGAGATTTGTAATGAAACCTTGTTTGACATGGTTGGATCAAAGGTGTTATTTATAAAACTGCCATTATGTTTTAAAAGATTAAAGCTTTAGAGACTACCGCTTTTACACTGAAAATAGCTCCATCTTGATCCGTTGAAATGACACCATGGAAGTTATGGTTTGGGGAAAAACCCAAGTTGTCATTTCTTAAATTTTGGTATGCTAAACATAAGTAAGATGTTTACAACCAAAGTCGGATGAGCATGTCTTTGTAGGTTATTTCGAATAACAATTGGTTATTCCTCCATAACACCGAGGACAAAAGGGTTTGTCTCTTGAAATGTGAAGTTTCTTGAAGAAGGAATTTTTCATAAATGTTAAGTGGGAGGACAATAGAACTTTGATAAGGTTAACGAACCTTAGCTAAATGTGCTGAGTTGCGCAGCGCCGGAAATTGTTCCGAAGGCTGCCATAATGCTCATAGCTTATGTGCCTCAAAGGTTGTGGTCACGG
Source organism: Avena atlantica (assembly GCA_910589765.1). Classification (NCBI taxonomy): domain Eukaryota; kingdom Viridiplantae; phylum Streptophyta; class Magnoliopsida; order Poales; family Poaceae; genus Avena; species Avena atlantica. The sequence continues at coordinate 187,039,501 of OU342738.1, forward strand.
AGATCTAAGTTCCTATTGAACCAAGTAGGTCGGTTAAACAATCAAATGCTAAGATTTGGAGTAAATCATTATTGTTTGACAATGATGAACTGAATACGTACAAAGAAGCGATGATGGGCCCTGACTCCGTCAAATGGCTTGAAGCCATAAAATCCGTGATAGTTCCATACACGAGAAATCAAGTTTTGAACTTGGAAGACCCTCCAGAAAGGTGTAAAAACCTATCGGTCGTATTTGGATCTATAAAGAAACAGACATGGATGTTTCACATCTATGAAATAGTCGACATGTCGTAAAGTATTTTACGACAATGTTCAAGGAGTTGACTATGACAAGATTTGATCTTTCATAGCGATATTTAGTCTGGACGGATTAAAGTAGCAACCACTACATATAATTTGTTATATGGTAGATGAATAAACAAAACAAAGTTCTTCTAATAGAATGGTTACCTAGGACGTGTACATGACACGGTCCAAAGGGTTTTGTTAATTCAAAGGATGTTAAAAGGGCATGCAAACTTCAATGGTTGAAGTAAGCATCGCGGAGTTGGAATCTTCACCATGATGAAAAAGGAGTTTTTCATCAAGAGACGATGAAGATGCTTGCATTTGCAAGAAATTAAGTGGGAGCACTGAGATATATTTCTAATACATTATGTGGAGGACATCTTGTTGATTAGAAATGATGTATCTTTTATTTACAAAGGTTAAGAATTTCATTTCGATGAAATACTTAGGCAAAACCCGGATATTTAGCATGAATGTCTATAGTGGATAGACTGTGACGCTAATATGGTTGTGCCAAATGTACATATATGAGATATTGAAGGAGTTCAATATAGAAACAACAAAAAACGGTTCTTGTCGCATGGAAAGGAATTGAATCAAGATTCAAGTGTATCGACACTTGATAAGTGAAACAAGATTCAAGTGCTTTGACACTTGATGAGTGAAATCACGAAAATGTTTTGATCAATCATACCATGATATGTACACATCTAGATATGTCCTATGCTCTAAGTGTTATGAGCATATACCAGAATGAATCATAAAATGATCATTGGACGATAGTGAGGATATTCTTATGATCTTTTTGAAAGAACTAAGAATATATTTGTGTAGAAGTGACAAACAATTACAAATAGTTCATTGTAAAGTGTTACATTGATACTAGTTTTGTCGCAAGATACAAATTAAGTTTATCTCAATTTAAAATATGAGTAGCACAATTAAATGGAAATGAGTTTTCATGATGGATTTGGATGTATTCCAAAGTTAAGACATTGTGACGAATACTACAACAAAAGGCTAAGTATATGACTGCTATAGTAGCAGCAAAGGAGGGCATTTGTGTCAAGTAGTTTGTTATCAAACTAAGGTGTGGTTCGCAACGGGCTAACACTAAAGATATATTGTATGACAATAGTATCGACATGATTTAACCCGAAGGAACTAAAGGTCTCACCGAAATACCAAATTTATACAATGCCAGCTCATTGGAGAATGAGTGATGCGTGAAGACGCAAAGACATGCAAATACACACGGACCTGAAAGCGTCAGATCCGTAGATTATGTTAACCACTTGCAGTTGCGTATATGGAACACCAGAAAGCCATATGTGTTCCATACACAAAGTATTCAAACTAGATTATTGTCTCTAGTGCAAGTGGGAGACTGAAGGGAATATGCCCGAGAGGCAATAATAAAGTGGTTATTATCGTATTCCTTATTTATGATAAATGTTTATTTTGCATGCTATAATTGTATTAATACGGAAACGTTAATACATGTGTGTTTAATAAACAAAGAGGAAGTTCCTAGTTATGCCTCTCTTATAAACTAGCTCGTTGATTAACATGATGATCAAAGTTTCCTGATCATGGACATTGGATGTTGTTAATAACGAGGTCACAACATTAGTGTAATGATGTGATGAACATTCATCCGAAGTATAGCATTACGATCAAAGTCATTGAGTTTATATTGCTATAACAACTTAGGAAGTGATCCTAATCCTTAGACCATGAGATCATGTCAATCACTAACACCGGAAGAGTTTCTCGATGACATCAAACGTCACACCGTAACTGGGTGATTATAAAGATGGCTTCAGAACTACTAAAGTGTTATGTTGAGACCCATGGAAGAGTGGAATTTGTTCATCCCGATGACGGATAGATATGCTCTGGGCCCTCTCGGTGATATCACATTGATTAGCTTGCAAGCAAGTGATTTGATCACTAGAATGTTATATCACGGGAACGAGAAAAGAGTGCATGTCGGTAACGAGATCAAACTAGGTATGGACATACCGATGATTGAATCTCGGACATGTAATATATCGTGAAACAAAGGGATTAAGATACTAGCGTAAAAGGTTCACACGATCACAGAAGTCATCGTTGAATGTGTGGGAGTCAGTACGGATCTCCAGGTCCCGCTGCTGATTATTGATCGGAGAGGGGTCTCGATCATGTCTGCATTATTCCCCGAACCGTAGGGTGACACACTTAAGGGATACCGACACCATTCGGAGCAAATGACATGCCAGAAAAAGAAAAGGAAAGCGCGGGAATTTATTTCACTAGACACCGAAACTGTTTCGGTTGAAATTGCTGAAACTGGTTCTGCATGTGAAATGGAATACTAGCAAGGGGTTTTATGTGAATGTTTGTTAATTAAAGTAATTAACAAAATTCTGAATAAATAAATAAAAGAGTTTTATTTAAATGAGAGCTTGCATTAAATTTGGTGGAAATTTAATGCATGTGAGTGGATTTTTGAGTGGAGGCTTTTTAATGGGAGTGGGGGCTTTTCATTTTGAGTGGGAGCTCCACCCACATGAATGTGGAAGAGGTGGGGGCATCCCCCATGGCTGGGCGCCATGCCCCTTGGGTTCCCCCCCTCTCTCCTATAAAAGTCCCCCCTCTCCTCCTCTCAAAGCACACCTCCTCGCGAAGGATCTCTGTCCCCCCTTTAGAATTTCCCCATGGTCTCGGATCAGCGAGATACATGTTCCCGGTGGCTTTTCTGGAAGGATCTGTTGCTTCCGCTGCTTCGCTGGAGCGAGGGCGCGGAGGTTGTCGGGGTACCCGTACGTGCGTGCGATCACGGATGCACCACTGCTTTGAGGTGCTGGACTTGATCGTGCTGGACCGGCTGGACCAGATGGACTTCATCACGATCTTGAGATCGGCAAGCGTTCGTCTACATCATCCACGAGTACAACCTCGTTAACGCTATTCGGTCTTCGAGGGTATGTATTATATGGATGTATATCCATCCGTTGCTTGTATCTAGTAGATAGATCTTGGTACATAGATGTTCCCATCATAGGAAATTTTTTGTTTTCTATGCTGCGAACCCTACAATCGTGCCACACCGTTCTCAGAGGAAGGCGAGCACCACCTCGCCAGAATTTCACCGGAGCCCGCCGCCTCTAGAAAAGAAGGGAGCCAGCGATTGGAGCTGCCCCAGGAGAAGCCACCGATACCAGGAGATTCGCCGTCATCGACTTCGTCGTTCGCCTGCCTCGCCGACCCTCGCCAGCACCCCGGTGAGCCCCCAGCACCCCTCACTGGCTGTGCTAGGTTTCGTTCTCGCCGGCGTTGTCTCGCGTCGACGATGACTCCCAGCCGTTGGATTAGAATCAGATCAAGCGACCCACGTTGCCCCATACCGCTTCGCCCAGCCCCGTGTCACTGACGAGTGGGGACACCCACTTAAGCAGCCCGCGGGAGCACTGCACTTAGCAAGCCGGCCCATTATCGTTTCCCTCGCAGCCCAGTGATATGAATTAGATCTTTTTCTTTTTAATTCAAACACACTTCTGTACCCATTTTCAAAAATCAATCCAGATCGATTCAGTTCACCATTTTGAATGAAACCAAGTTTTTTGGAAAGGTCTGTGAATGCTGAATCCAAGCCCGTTGGATTCAAGTCATTTGGATCTGTAGATCATCCTTAGTAAAAATAACAAGGCAGAAGCTTTTCTGCATTCAAACATTTTTCAAATTTAAACCGTAATAGCTTTTGAGTTGATTCCAACTCTCAAAAATCACATTTAACCATACCTTTCAGAATATATAAAAATATATAGGTTTACTTGCAGAAATAATGTTCAAGTAATAAAAGAATGCTACATAGGCATTTCTAGCCACTTTAATTAATTAGAATAAAAGGGTAAAACCTTATTAAATTGTGACACCACTTTAAATCACATTCCCATGGATTACAATATGTGGTGATGACATGTTTCAACATGATCCCATGTTTGGTTTGGAGAATATTAAATCTTAAGTAGTTTTTCAATGAGTAGAAATTACTTTTCTAAAAATAAAAGGAATTAAACCAAGCCTTAACCTTGTAATGTTAGAGATGATGCTAGATCATCTATAGGACCCTTGTGTGTGATGATTTCAAGTAGTTAAGTATTGTTTGGTGATTGTGTACCTCGTATTTATTCATAGACGCTAGTACCGACCAAGGATACGAGGAGGAAGGAGGATACTACCAAGAAGAAGCCGAGGAGGACTTTAACCACTGCTCTGCACAAGGCAAGCTAACACTTGCAATTTATCAAGCTTATATTTACACTAATGCAAGCCTAATACTACTAGTTGAATGTGCAAGCTGAGACTATACCTATGCAAGCCAATACTTTTTACTATGCCTACTATATGCCTTAAGCATATGTGATCATACCCACTTGATAAACCAATCCTAGTTTTATTTGCAAGCTTCTTACTTTATTTCTTTATCAGAGCTTACTTAGAGTTTGCTTAAGAGTTTGGTAGATACTAGAAAGTTATCTGAAGGTTGCATAAAGAGCATAAAATTTGTCCTAAGTTAGAAACCTTGATATCATCCTAAGATATAAGGTGTACTTAGTTGAAACTCCACTAGTTTACCACCCCTCATTAGTACTACCCCCACCTGTAGATGCTAGTGCTAAGCATAAAACTTGATCAACTTTAGATGGGTTTACTTGGTGGAAAAATGGTTATCAAAACCTTGGAATGATGGATCATTCTATTGAAATGTTTTGGACATGTGTTTCCGAACACTTGATGATTTTGGTGATGAAAATGTTGAGGCATGAGCCTTAGCCTTTTATAAAACTGATGGTTGTCTGGATGCGATACCATTCCAATTTTATCGTACAACCACAATACCAGAAGATTGGGTAGGGCTTGACTGGAAACTTATATACCTTAGTATTAGTTCCCTCACGACCAAGGTCTGAGCTGAGGCTACCTTGTGAAGATTGTCTACCTGTGCAGTACCCAAGATGACAGTTGGTCATGGTTGGGAGGCCAAACTCACATGAGAGGTGCTTATACTAGGGTGTGTAATTGAAAGTTTAGGATTGATTATCCGCATACTGAGTATGGTGAATTCAGGATTTGTTCCTGACGGATGTATCGAATGTTGTGGTGAAAGTGTACAATCTCTGCAGAGTGTCAAACTATTTGAATAGCCGCGTCCGCGGTTATGGACAGTTGGAGTGGCCATACTGTTCCCCCGTCAGACTTTTCAAAATGACTTGTGAAATGAATTGATACTTTGACTTGACCACAACAGAGTTGTGACATGAGTTACAAGATCCCACTTAGGAGTTATTAAATTGTGACTAGCTTTGGAACTTAGTAGAGATAAATCTGGCTTTTGCAAAACAACCCTAGAGCCTAGTGTCCTATTATCCAAAACAAACCCCTTTACCTGTTAGTATTAGTTTGCGAGTACTTAAAGAGTAGTCATGGCTTTGTCCCTGGCTATTCCCATGGCCAGACTATGAAGAGGAATACCTGGAGGATGGACCCAGGGAGGTTACGACAACTAGGATCATCTCCCATCGTCAGCATTGCCTGTGACCCCGAAGATGGAGCTTCGCCTACGCTACCATTATTATTACGTATTCCGCTGCTTGAAGTTGTATTAAGAACTGGATCATGAGATCCCTATTGGTGTAAGAACTTATGTATCGTTTGTAATGGGTGATGTACTATGGTATCCAATTCTGTTATGTCTCGCAAAAATGCTAATCCTGGGATTGCGATGTATGGCATAACAGGCATCTGGGATTAAAAATCCGGGTGTTGACAAGTTGGTATCAGAGCCATCCTGACCATAGGAGACCCTAGTTAGACTGGACGTTTGAACCAAAAACTTAGTTTCACAACCAAAGAAAACAAATATTTACAAAAACTTATTCTCATTCTTATCCCTTTTATTCTTTCATAAAAATTCATGTTCCTCAAAAACTCTTGCAAAATACATCAAATTTTGACACACTTGATCACCCTGCTAATCTACTCATCATCTATTCTTATAGATGGACGTGAAGTACATCAAGTGTTATCAGTTGGGGAATGGAGGAGACCTGATCTTTGAGAGGGATTTGGACCAGCTTTCGGAACTTCTGGAGCGTCCGCACCCCGAGTTCTTCGGAGCTCATCTCAGTGATTAAGGAGGAGAAGATCTGCAGTGGCTAATTGTTGCAAGTCTCCGAGGAAAGATTGAACCTACCACTGCGGAGGGAATTCAGTTTACCTTGAGGGAAAACAACTGGCTCGATGGACTTGCGAGAGCAATGCAGGAAGCTCTTTCCCGTCTGTGTGGGCAGAGCATCAATCAGATCAAGGGTACTCGCTTTGAGTTTTTCCCAAGGCGTGATGCAAATGGACAACCACTGGAAGCCCCATACCACCCCGAGCTAAAGACTCAATTGGACCACCTTAGCTTCATGATGTACGATCGTCATCAGGAGTTGGACAACTGCTGTGACTACTCCAACCACAAGTCCGCCATCATTAAGACGAAGGATCAGACCATCGCCATGCTAGCAAAGGATCGCAAGTTTCGCCGTCGTCAGGTCGACAAGAAGGAGCGCATCATTGCCCATCTTTGCCACCGCATCTCATCTTTGGAGGAGACCATCCACGAGAGAGACATGCAATTCGAGGAAAGGGATAATGTCGGAGAGGATCTTCGTGGAGACCCTTACTCCTATCTCAGTGATGACGATGATTTTCTGGAGGATCAGGCCATGGACTTCTTCACCGATGAGGATGATTTCGCCTTCATCGATGATGATGAAGCCACAGACTCCGAGGAGTAGTAGCACTTGAGAACTAGCATAGTGAGTAGTATTCGGTCCCACTGTATCGTAGTTTCCAGAATGGTTCTTAAAACCATCTGTTTTTCTTTGTTGTGGTGTGTGTTGTATTGTGTGATATGAATGAATGAATGAAAAAGCAAGTAGCTAGGAAATCTGAGTCAAACCTTTAAAACTTTTCAAAGTCTCCGAAACCTTAGAAATTTCCCTCTTTTCTCCTGATCTATCTAAATCTTCAGATGCCACGTGGAGGAAGTGGTTCAGCCCCGGACCCGATGTTGCAGATACTGCAAATGTTGACTTCTGACCGCTAAGCTGAAAGAGCGGAACGTCAAGCCAACCTAGCCACTCTGGAGAAGATAGCCCAGCTAGCCCACAACAACCAAGGCCACGGAAATCAGGACAACCATGGATCTAAGCTCATGAATTTCCAGAATACCAACCCACCTGTTTTCACTAAGTCCGAAGAACCCCTAGACGCCGATGATTGGCTGCAAACCATGGAAAATAACTTAGAAGTAGCCGGAGTGGAAGCCAACGAGAAAGTTCTGTTTGCCACCCATTATCTAGCCGGAGATGCCAGGGCATGGTGGAACAGTGTTCGCGCAATGACCGGAGGCCAGATGATGACCTGGGAGGAATTCAAGGTCAAGTTTAGCAGAACCCATGTGCCAGCGGGTTTGATCAAGAGAATGAGAGACGAGTTCAGAGAGCTGAAGCAAGGAAGGATGACTGTAGTGGAATACCGTGACAAATTTTTTTCATTAGCTAGGTATGCCCCGGATGAGATAGACACGAAAGCCAAGAAGAAAGAGAGGTTCCTGAATGGTCTGCATGATGAGATGCAGACGGTGTTAGTCAATATCCCCTTTGCGGATATTGAAGCCCTTGTCGACTCAGCCATCCAGATGGAAGGAAAGATCAACCAAGCCAATGAGAACTGCAAGCGTCGCATGATCCATCAGCCAGGAACCCATCAGACCCCAAAGTATCGCCCCAACCCATCTCCAGGATTTTCCCCAAGAACCAACAGACCCCCGATGAACCGTCCGACCTATCCCAACCGTGGAAACCCTAGACCCGGAGGAAATCACAACAACCCTGGCAACTCTAGCAATTTCACTCGTGCCCCACCCAAGTTCAACACCAACAATGCTACCACCAACCCTAGGGCGTGTAATTGCAAGGTTAGGATTGATTATCCGCATACTCAGTATGGTGAATTCAGGATTTGTTCCTGACGGATGTATCGAATGTTGTGGTGGAAGTGTACAATCTCTGCAGAGTGTCAAACTATTCGAATAGTCGCGTCCGCGGTTATGGACAGTTGGAGTGGCCATACTGTTCCCCCGTCAGACTTTTCAAAATGACTTGTGAAATGAATTGAGACTTTGACTTGACCACAACAGAGTTGTAACATGAGTTACAAGATCCCACTTAGGAGTTATTAAATTGTGACTAGCTTTGGAACTTAGTAGAGATAAATCTGGCTTTTGCAAAACAACCCTAGAGCCTAGTGTCCTATTATCCAAAACAAACCCCTTTACCTTTTAGTATTCGTTTGCGAGTACTTAAAGAGTACTCATGGCTTTGTTCCTGGCTATTCCCATGGCCAGACTATGAAGTGGAGTACCTGGAGGATGGACCCCAGGGAGGTTACGACAACTAGGATTATATCCCATCGTCAGCATTGCCTGTGACCCCGAAGATGGAGCTTTGCCTACGCTACCGTTATTATTATGTATTCCGCTGCTTGAAGTTGTATTAATAACTGGATCATGAGATCCCTATTGGTGTAAGAACTTATGTATCGTTTGTAATGGGTGATGTACTATGGTATCCAATTCTGTTATGTCTCGCAAAAATGGTAATCCTGGGATTGCGATGTATGGCACAACAGACATCTGGGATTAAAAATCCGGGTGTTGACATTCTCCAAATGAATGGAGAGGAGATGAAGCGCTTGATTGCTGATGATGAAGATCGAGTTCTCCTCCTTCGATTCCCAAAGCGATGGGGCCTTTGGGTGGATCTAGGTGGAGCACTCTTGGATGAAGCTTTCAGATCTGATCTGGTCTTTTTCGAGATGAATCAAGAGTTCTGGCAGGAGGGGGAAGGCTGGCTTAAATACCCCCTCCCCAGATCTGGCCATTGCACAACTTTGGGGGTGGATTATCCGCCCCCCACTTGGGGCGGATTATCCGCCCCCTGGGAAAACTCCGCCCCAAGGGCGGATTCTCCGGGGGAAACTCCGCCCCCTCTCTGGGGCTGGCGCCTGCAGAACTTGGTGAAGATCTTGGGGGGCGGATAATCCGGCCCCCCTGAGGGGCGGATTATCCGGACAGGCCGGAAAGTCCGGCCAATACTCCGCCCCCTCTCTGGGGCTTGCGCCTTGGCGATGAGCAGGGGGGCGGACTATCCCCCCCCTGAGGGGCGGATTATCCGGCGGGGCCGGAAAATCCGGCCAAAATTCTGCCCCCCTTTTGGGGCTTGCGCCTACTTGGGAAGAGGGAGGGGCGGATTATCCGCCCCTGGTGGGGGCGGATTATCCACCCCCCAAAAACAGAATCCTTTCCCTTTTTCTCATAGGTAGCTGCAACACTTCAACACACATTACATAATACTTGATATTGTTATCTAACACACAAAACACTAGGGATTATAAAATGTTCTTTCAGCAGGTCGTTTGAATGTGGACTTAAAAGTTTGGGATGAACTTGTCCTCCAGGTCACTCCAGTTGCTGATGGATTCTTCGGGTAGCTATCTGAGCCATTGATGGCAACAATCGTGGCCACTTTTCGCTGGGACTCCAAGTTCAAAGTGTTGTAGCAAACTTATTTTCCCCACAAGGGTGACTCGAGGGTTTAAATCGAACTCTTGGGAACTAGCTTAGAAGTTTTTTGCCTTCTCCTTGTCAAGCAACCTATAAAGCAAAATAATTTGTCTTATTTCTCCGACAAGTGGTTGTCAAGCACAAGGTTACGTATTAGTAATGTGAACTAAAATATAGTAAATTGAAATAAATAAAGTAAAACATCGCAAACTATATGAGATATGTGAAAATAAAGTTGTTTTGGGGTTTTTACGAGTGATTGCAAGTAGGAAAAGTATTTTTGTATATTCGAAATAATAAATTGCATAAAATAGAAGTGATGATAATTGTAATGGAAAGGTGTTTCTTATAATTAAAATTGGACCAGGGTTCATGGGTTCAATTGTCTACTCTCTTTTTAAGTTGTGGTGATCATAAAACAATTCATCAATGATAAATATTCATGGAACTTCTATATATGTATGATAATCATTCATATTGGCATCACGTCCTAACATAGAGATGAAACACATATCACTTATACTACTCAAGAAAGGGAAACCTCCATGCAATCTTGAATTAAAAACAAATCAGAGTATAGCATTAAGTAATATGACATGATGTTTGAAATACAAATATACTACCTCGACCTGACAAGATTATCTCACTGTCACAAGATAATTATAGCACATGATTTCACTTTATCCAAATGAGACAGCAAAAGAAAGGTAGATCAAAACAAGCAATATAGCACAAAGTAGATCTTGAATATTGTTGTCACAATTCAATCACTACCACCAAGATACTCCATCTAATACACACTTCTCCCCATACAAGTTGGATCAAAACAAGCAATTAAGAATGGGTTCCATGATATGCATCTACCAATACATCTTACACAAAATAGGTTCCAGTCTAATATATCAAATCATAGAATAAAGATACACCACATAGGAATTACATATATGACCATAATCTTGTTGGCCAGCTCATATGGTACTAGATCTATAAAGAATAAGAGAGAAATAGATCAAGATACTGCCACAAACCCATAGTCCAGGGGTGGACTACTCCCTCTTCATCATGGTGATGATGTTGGAGAGGGTGGAGATCTCTCTAGAGGCAGCTTCGGCAGAGTTTCCCCCTTTGATCTTTGCTGAATCTGGCTCTGTTTGGTGGTGTTTTCGTCTCTCACTACTAAAAAAAGCCTATTAGTGGCGCACATGTTTTGTCCATCTGTGGCGCACTAGGGGTGTGCCACGAGGCGCACACTATGGCTAAAACTTACATGTAGCGCATTGTATGGTGCGCTACAGGTAAAAACAAGTTACCCGTGGCAAGCCACCTAGTGCGCCGCGGGTAGGGTACAGGTGCGCCATGACTGTATTTTTCAAAAACAAAGAAAAATGCAAAAAAAAACCTCGTTTTGAATTGCAAAAGCTATCAGGTCCACCCATCGCCGAAGTCATGTCGCCTCGCTAGAGAATGGTGGACGTAGCCACAACCTACCACCACAAGGAGGTGCGGGCGGCCGTGGCCGCGCTAGTCCTCGTAGGCATCAAGGAAGTAGGAAAAGGTATTGTCGCAGGAGGCGGTCAGAGGTGCGGTCAGAGGAGGTGGCGGTGGCAGCTGGAGGAGATGTGGTCGAAGGAGGCGGCGGCGGCAGCTGGAGGTTGTCGGGGGGATAACCCTCGGGTGGGGAAAGACAAGCACAAGTAGGCCGGCTCCAGAAGAAGCAGATCGCCTGGCCTTCAATAAGGACAACTCCAGCTAACTGGCGAACACACCCGGCTAGGCTTATAACCTTCTCGGCTGGCCCGTCTAGCCGGTGGCCAGAAGAACCGGCCGGGTGGCCGCTTCCACCTGGCTTACCTTGGATTCGATGGAGAGCACGGAAGGGTTGATGCTCCATGCGGGGTACGCCTCTGGCTCTCCCTCGTTATTGGGCAAGCTGGCATGCCGTTATGACTAGCACTACCCAACGAAGATAAAGCAAAGTGGTCGGCTGGACTGGCGAAAGCAGTCCGGGTGACCGTTAAAGCAAGGGTGACGCCTAAAAGGAAGCCCGAGTGACCACTAAAGATAAGGATGACGCTAAAAGAAGGGTGGACTGGGTCCTGGCCCACCGGCTGGGCCCTGCAACCGGACCTGTCCTGTAAACCCATATCCAAACAGTAAACCCTAGGACCCGATCTATAATCTGCCCCCCAGACCAGTATATAAGGGAGGGCAGAGCTAGGGTTCTAGGTAGGCAACAATAGAAGGATAGAAGTGTTATCACCAAGTTCCCATCTTCCTCTATCTCTCGATAGTTGCTAAGGAAACAACTCAAGGAGCATCTGTATAGGCCATTTGCTCCCTCATATAGTTCATCTTGCAGGAGTAGGGGTGTTACCTCGCCGAGAGGGCCCCGAACCTGGGTACATCGTTATGTTTGCAGTTCACCGTGCCCAACCCATTGCGTGAGCCACCGAATGCATCCGTGTGTCCCTTATTTGCCATACCTGATGGCACTTCCGTGTTCCGCACCACGATAGTTGGCGCCCACCATGGGGCATAGCGCTTCGGTTGGGATCATCTTCCGCACGGGACTTCCACTCGTCGCCGGCGAACGTGTGGCCTCCGGCCTCATTGTCACGCTCGGCGCTTTCGACTGCGTCATCGACAACGCCGCGTGCTTCGCCGGGAACACCTTCCCCACCGACGGTGGCATCCTGCATTTTGGAGACGTTCGCATCTATGTCGCCACTATCGCTAAGGTTTTCCCCAGCGTAGTCACCCCCGTCCTCGACGTGCCCCTCACCTGTGGCCTAGCCGCGGCGAGTGGTTGCGTCGAAGTCATGGTGGTAAATTCCCGCGAAAACCATCGTCCACCTCAGGAGCGTCGGGCGGGAAGAGAGAACTCCGCACCCGAGCAAGAGCAAGACCCGCTCACCGCCTCCATCCTGCACTTGTGCGCTCCAGTCATCGTCGAGGCAGACCCGACAGCTGCTACGGCTGCGCTCGAAGCCACGCGCCAGAAACTCCTAGAGGAAGCCACCAAGGTCGCGGCTAACCAGCATCTGCTGAACGCCACCGTCCACGAGTACAACGCGGCTCACGGCTTTGCCAGGAAAGTCCAGCACCGGGGGCGCGACCTAGCGTTAGAACTAGACCGTATCGTTGATTCACATGCAGGTGTGGTGCAGCCCGTCTACAGCAACCCCGCCAAGAACATGAGGACAGCCGAGGTGGAAGCCGTCGAACTGAAGCACCTCGAGGGCGAGGAACTTTGTCGCCAGCAGGAGCGCGTCCAACTCCTCGTCGCCACCGCTAACAAGAAGCAGGCCGAAGGCACCCCTAGCCAGATGGGCAATTCCCGCGACATCGTCATTCGCAAAGGCACGGACCAGACAACGCATGGAGGAAGCAAGCAGCAACAGGCATCTTCCCCAGGAGGAGTTGGGCAAAACAACCGCCCGTATGGCGAATCCGGCAACCGTGGCCGCCACAACCGAGACGCCACCGCCTCCAGCGTAAGTCGTGCTCCGGAGGCAGGAGCTTCCCTTGGGAGTAAGACGCGCGCCCCAGAGGAGGGAGTAGACGCGAAAAGGACCCTCCTGCATCACCCCTGAAGGGACGGCTGACATGCGCGAGCGCATCGACCTCCTGGTGCAGTCACACACACTTGAGGAGGAAAGTCAAGCTGGCCCGAAGTGCTTCGGCCCGCACATCTAGAACGAACCGTTTCCGAATGGTTTTTCGCTTCCAAGGGACACGCCAAAGTACAACGGCACGGTCAAGCCTGAGGATTGGTTGGTGGATTACACCACCGCAGTGGGAATCGCCAACAGCAATCTCCGCCTGGCCGTCCGCTACGTCCCCCTCATGCTCGTCGATTCGGCAAGAACATGGCTCAACAGCCTCCCCGACAATAGCATCAACGCCTGCCTAGACTTCGAAGAAGCGTTCATTCGCAACTTCACCGGAACATACAAGCGGCCAGGTCGACCTCGCGAGCTCGCCCTTTGCGTGCAGGGCAAGGACGAGTCGGACCGCTCCTACCTCACCCAGTGGACTCGCTTGCACAATTCGTGCGAAGGGGTGCGCGAGCACCAGGCGATAGACTTCTTCAGCAACGGCTGCCGAGAGGGCACCATGCTGAAGCATAAACTCAGCCGGGCAGACCCGTAAACCATGGCCCAGGTCATGGCTATCGCAGACAAGTACGCCACCGCCGACAAGTACGCCACCGCCGACGCGGCCATCAAGAAGCCCATCGTGGTGGATGACCAAGGTCAAATCACCACGAACGAGCAGGCAGAGCGCCGCCAGCCGGGCGACCATCACCCCAGGCAGCACGGTCATGACAACCGACATGGCAAGAGGAAAGATGACCAACCGGATAGCCGGTACGGCGCCAAGAAAGTAGCCGGAGACAAAGGTTGTATGATAGGCCACCTCGGCCCAAGTACACCATGGAGTCCATGCTCGACGGGCCGTCCAAGTTCCATAGCGGCGGCAGCAAGCCCGCGAATCACACAACACACCAGTGCAGCTGGACGAAGAAGATGGCCGAAGCCTGTAGGCTCCCACCACCACCTCCACCGCCAGCCGGAGGCCCACCAGACAATAGGGAGCAGTGCAACCGCCGCGAGGACGACGAGGACGGTTACCCGCGACAAGTGGGTAACTACCACATATTCCTCACGAAGCCTGAAATAAAGCACGCCAAGCGGAGGCACGAGGCGAAGGTAAACGCAATCGTCCCCCACATCCCCTAGTACTTGCACTGGTCGGATCAGGCGATCACTTGGAGCAAGGACGATCAGCCGGCTGTTCTATCGAGCCCTGGCAGCTACGCTCTGGTCCTCGACCCCATGATCATCTCCAGGAAGCACTCGTGCCGCTTCACCCGGGTGCTGATCGATGGAGGCAGCAGCATCAACCTCCTATACCGGAGTAGCCTTGAGCGGCTAGGCATCAGCGAATCCCAGCTGCAACCCTCGAGCACCTCGTTCCACAGAGCAGGCCCGTTGCACTATCCAATCGGCAAGATCCGGTTGGACGTCATCTTTGGTAGCGAGAACAACTTCCATCGTGAACCAATTTGGTTCGAGGTGGTGAACCTCTCCAGTGCCTACCACGCCATACTAGGGCGCCCAGCTCTCACCAAGTTCATGGGAGTACTGCACTACGCGTACCTCAAGATGAAGCTGCCAGGCCCAAAGGGGGTGATCACCATCGACGGATGCTACAAGCGTTCGATCGAGTGCGCTTCAGACGGCTCCAAGATAGCCGAAGCAATGATCATCGCTGAAGAGAAGCGCGTCATAATGCAGAGCGTGGCAGCTCTGCAGAAGGAGATGACGACTGGAGAACCTAAACTAGATGGGGAATCACAGTTCAAGCCCTCACAAGGAACAAGGAAGATCTTGCTGAATGAGTATGACCCCAGCAAGTTCGTCCTAGTCAGAGACGGCCTGGACATCAAATAGGAAAGCGCGCTCGTCAATTTCCTCCGTGAGAATCGGGACATCTTTGCATGGTGCCCCAAAGACATGCCAGGTGTCCCGAGGGAACTCGTCGAGCACTCTCTTCATGTTCGACTAGACGCGAAGCTGGACAAGCAATCTTTACACCACTACGCAGAAGAAAAAAGAAGAACCATCGGTGAGGAGATCACACGGCTGCTCGCAGCCGACTTCATGATGGAAGTTTTCCACCCGGAATGGCTCGCTAACCCAGTGCTAATGCTGAAGAAGAACAAGACATGGCGCATGTGCGTCGACTACACCAGTCTCAACAAGGCATGCCCCAAAGATCCTTTCTGAAGGGTTTCACAGCATAGTAAATCAAAAACTTTCTACGGATGCGAACAAGAAAGCCAAGATCTAATCTAGGAGATGTAATCAACGAGAGAGATTGATGAGATCTTCATACCCTTGAAGAAATCACACAGCGGGAACGTTCAACAGAACGTGGTTGACGTAGTCGTACTCGCCGTCTCCTCCTGATGATCCGATCTGATCCTACGCCGCAAGTGGCGGCGCCTCCAAGAGATGCACACGTATGGTGCAACGACGTCTCCTCCTTTCCTTGGTCCAGCAAGCATGGTGGAGAGACAGATTGGATCTGCAGCACGACGGCGTGGTGCTTATGGTGGAGAGTTTCTACGGCTGGGCTTCGCCTACGCGCAGTCGGGAGAGAGAGAGAGGTGGAGGGGCAGCAGCTGGTCGGCGGCTAGGGTTGGAGTGGGGGGAGGCTGCGCCCCTTCCCTCCTTATATAGGGGTCTGGCCGGCCCCCTTGACCCCTCCTCCAAGCCCTAGGGCGGCGGCCCAAGAGGTGGAGTGGGGGGCAAGTCATCCCCCCTCCTTCTGGAAGGTTCCCTTAGGGTTTCCCCTAGGGATGGCCAGCTGGTCCTTAGGGGCCTTGTGCCCCTGGCCCAAAGTGGCCAGGGCACTTCCCCTTAGGCCCACGCAGGCCTCCGACAAGCGGGCCCACGTTGGTCCCACTCCGAAACCTTCTAGAACCTTCCGGTACAATACCGATAAACTCCAAAACGATTCCGAAATCCAAAAACTGCTTTCCTTTATATGAATCTTATTCTCCGGACCATTTCGGAACCTCTTGTGATGTACTGGGTCTCATCCGAGACTCCGAACAAAAACTCATAAACCAATTATCCATTCTATCCTAGCGTCGATGCACGTTAAGTGTGTGACCCTTCGGGTTCGAGAATATGTAGACATGATCTTCTATCAATAATCAACAGCGGGATCTCGAAACCCATATTGACTCCCACATATTCATCGATGATCATATCAGATGAACCACGATGCCAGGATTCAGTTAATCCCATATATTTATTCCCTTCGTCACGCGATATTTTACTTGCCCGAGATTCGATCGTTGGTATCGGCATACCTAGTTCAATCTCGTTCACAGCAAGTACTTTACTCGTTCCGTAATCCGATATCACTTTGTGATTAACTCCTTAACCACGTGCTTGCAAGCGGTGTTGATATCGATTACCGAGTGGGCCCGAAGTATATCTCGCCGACTCGGGAGGGACAAATTCCATCTCGATAGATACAACACAACAAGTACTTTCCGATCACCTGAGAGACACCTTTATGATCACCCTCACATAGGATGACATTTGATGACCTCAAAGCTTTCTTCCGATACCAGGGAGTTGTATTATCTCATGGTCTAAGGAATACAATACTTGACATAGGAAAAAGCTTCGCAAAGATGAACACAATGACACGATCTAATTGCTCTTCTTAATTTGGGTATGTCCATCATATCATTCTCCTAATGACATGATCTCATTATTAATCAACAACTCATGTCTATGGTTAGGAAACCTTAACCATCATTAATCAATGAGCTAGTCCATAGAGGCGTACTAGGGACACGGTGTTGTTCATAAACCACACAAGTATCAAAGTTTCCACTTAATACAATTCTAGTATGGAATATAAACTTTATCATGAACAAGAATTATAATAATAACATCTTTATTATTGCCTCTAGGGCATAATTCCAACACTTTCGTGCTACCGCGAATTGATCAAGTCATCGACTCCACTGCCGTGTGCGTTTTGTTGTCTTTTCTGGACGCTTACTCGGGCTATCACCAGATCAAGCTCAATGTAACTGATCAAATAAAGACATCATCCATAACCCCGTATGGAGCTTACTGCTACACCACCATGCCCTTCGTGTTGACGAACGCAGGAGCAACCTATCAGCGCTGCATGAAGAAATGATTGCAGATGCAGATCGGCAAAAACGTGCACGCCTATGTTGACGACATCGTCATCAAGACCAAGGAGCGACACACACTCCTTGAGGATCTGAAAGAAACGTTCTACAACCTTCGCCGTTTCCAGATCAAGCTGAACCCCGAGAAGTGCATGTTCGGCATCCCAGCCGGCAAGCTCCTAGGCTTTCTCTTCGCTGAACGAGGAATCGAGGCGAGCCCGGAGAAGATCGGAGCTATTGAGCGCATGGAGTTGCCGCAGAACCTGCACGACGTACAGAAGTTCACCGGGTGCCTCGCCTCCCTCAGCCGGTTCGTCAGCCGGCTGGGTGAGAAAGCCCTTCCCCTGTACCAGCTAATGAAGAAGACGTACAAGGTCGTCTGGATAGCTCAGGCGGACGAAGTTTTCCGAGATCTCAAGCGCATGCTCACCTCACCACCCATTATGGCGGCTCTAGCGGCAAAGGAGCCTATGCTGATGTATATTGCTGCCACAAACAGGGTGGTTAGCGTGGTATTGTTAGTGGAAAGACCAGAGGAAGGGAAGACCCAGTTGGTACAGCGCCCTGTGTACTACCTAAGCGAGGTGCTGTCGTCCTCCAAGCAAAATTACCCCCACTACCAGAAGCTGGTGTATGGCGTGTACGCGGCCGCCAAGAAACTCAAGCACTATTTCCAAGAGCACTCCATCCAGGTAGTGGCATTGACCCCGCTTGCGGAATTTATCGGGAACAAGGACGACACTGGTCACGTGGCAAAATGGGCCATCGAGCTCGCTGCGCACAACATCCAGTACGAGCCGCGGATAGCGATCAAGTCTCAAGCACTGGATGATTTCATCGTCGATTGGGCTGAGACACAATACATGCCACCAGTGCTAGATTCAACTTACTAGAAGCTACACTTAGACGGCTCCAAAATGCGAGGAGGACTCGGAGCCGGAGTCGTGATAACCTCGCCCAAGGGCGACCGGCTGGAGTACGTCCTCCAGATCCACTTCAAGGCATCCAATAATGTCGCCGAGTATGAGGCGCTCATCCACGGGATCAAGATGGCCAAAAAGATAGGTATCCAGAGGGTGCTATGCTTTGGAGATTCAGACCTGGTGGTGCAGCAGGTATCTGGCGAATGGGACGCAAGGGACGCAAACATGGCCCTCTACCATTTCTTCATTAAGCAGCTCTGTGCCTGCTTCGAAGGATGTGAATTCCACCACGTGCCCAGAATCAACAACAAAGCCGCTGATGCCCTAGCCAGGGTCGGCTCAACAAGACAAGCCATACCGCCTGGAGTCTCCCTCGAGCACTTTCGCAAGCCCTCCATCACCCCGTCACCAGAATCCGACTCCATCGTGCTCAACGCGGATCTAGAAACAGCTGGTGCCGCGTCAAACCTAGGGACTGCCATGCCGCACCCGGGGACTGCCTCGCCACACCCGGGGCCTGCCGTGCCGCACCCGGGGACTACCTCGCCGCACCCGGGGATGGCCTCGCCGCACCCGGGGACTGTTGTAACGCATCCTGCGGTCGACACCAGTAAGCTACCACCAGACAAGCCTCCTGACATCCTGGAGCCGGCAATCCATGAGGAGATCAAGCTCATCATGCAGACGGTGCACACCATTCGTGAAACGCCCGACTGGGCGAAGCCGTTCATGAACTTCCTGGCCAAAGACGAACTCCCAACGGAGGAAGTGGCAGCACGACAAGTGTGGCGAAGAGCAAGCGCCTACACCATCATCAACAACGAGCTGTACAAGCGCAGCGTTGGGGGCATCTATCAATGATGTGTAAGCAGAGTAGAGGAATCAGGCTCTTAGTGGACATACACCAGGGCGAGTGTGGCCACCATGCCTCGTCAAGAGCAATAGCAGCCAAGGCACTTCGGCACGGTTTCTACTGGCCGACAGCGCTAAAGGACGCTGAGGAGATAGTCAAAGCATGTAACGGCTGCCAGCGATTCGGTTAGCTGAAGCACACGCCGTCTGTAGGACTCAAGAAAATACCAATCACCTAGCCGTTCGTAGTTTGGGGGCTGGACATGGTTGGGCCCTTCAAAACAGCTCGATCTGGCATGACACACCTGCTCGTAGCTGTGGACAAGTTCACCAAATGTATCAAGGCGAAGCCTATCAAGAAGCTGGATGGAGCAACAGTCATCAAATTCTTCACGGACATCATCATCTGGTTCGGCTACCCGCACAGCATCATCACCGACAATGGAACGAACTTCGTGAAAGGAGTTTTCGCTCGTTTCTACAGAGAAAAGGGCATCCGTCTGGACCTGGCATCAGCCGCGCATCCACAGTCTAACGGATAGTGCGAGCGTGCTAACGGGCTGGCCTTAGCCGGAATCAAGCCAAGGCTGATCGAACCACTCATCAGATCACCCGGCTGCTGGATAGAGGATTTGCCAGCCGTGCTTTGGAGCCTACGCACCACACCCAACCGCTCAACCGGCTTCACACCGTTCTTCCTTTTCTATGGGGCAGAAGCAGTTCTCCCCCACAGACATCCAGTACGATGCGCCCCGAAAGCAGCTCTACACAGAGCAGGAAGCCAAAGAGGCAAGAGAGGACAGCGTGGACTTGCTCGAGGAAGCACGAGAGTTGGCTCTGTCCAGGTCAGCAATCTACCAGCAAGATATGTGCTAGTACCACGCTAGCCGGATCCGGCCTACCTCTTTCCACGAGGGATATCTGGTGTTGCACCTGGTCCAGAGCACCAAGGGAATGCAAAAGATGTCCCCACCATGGGAAGGCCCATTCATCGTCAGCCGGACGCTTCACAACAATTCATACTATTTGATCGACGCCTAGCAACCGGTAAAGAACAAGGCAGATCACTCAGACGAGGAGACGGAATGCCCGTGGAATGCAAGCCTACTCCGGACATTTTACACTTGAGCAAAGAAGTGTATATACCTTACCTTTTCATGTAATAAATTAACAAGATCGGAAGCCTTGGCATAGCACCGAGGACTTTGTCCCAATTCCGCACACCACCTTCACCTTCGTACCGGCTGGCCTAGGCCCCCATGATTTCTACAGGTGGCATAATACTGCACAAGGTTCCTAGAGTAAACTCTTCGGTTCCGGCTTCAGACCACACACCGGCTGTCGACCCGGCAAGAGCAAAAACTCAAGGTACACGCTGCAGGAAATGCCAATGCAGAAAGCAAGGGCGCCTGGGCTAACCGGTCGCGCCCGTACGAGCTAAGCCAACAACAACGAACCGAAGTATTGCTAGGCACGCCAACATAGCTGCTCCTTCGGTTCCGGCTACAGACCGCAACCCGGCTGCCAGCCGACAAGGGCAACGCTCGAAGGGCCAATACTCGCTAAGAAAAGGGGAGCTACTAACGGCCTAACTCGAAGGGGCGCGCCTCTCTTTTCTTTTTACGTTCAATACTAACTAATGAATGAGCATATGCACAAGAAAACTAACCCAAAGCAACGCTATGTCTCGCGCGACCCGAGCCACAACTTGGCAGGAAACGAGATGGCGAAAGAGCTTCAACCCAGATGGCTACCCAAGCCTGCCCGAACCTCGGGGACTACACCCTGTGGGCGCGCTCCCGCGCACCCATGAACTCAAGTCAAGATGGCAAAAGAGCTTTGACCCGGCTGGCTACCCTAGTCGGCCCGAACCTCGGGGACTACACCCAGTGGGTGCGCTCCCGTGCACCCATAAACTCAAGTCAAGATGGAGAAAGAGCTTCGACCCGGCTGGCTACCCTAGCCGGCCCGAACCTCGGGGACTACACCCAGTGGCCGTGCTCCCGCGCACCCATAAACTCAAGTCGAGACGACAAAAGAGCTTCGATCCGGTTGGCCATCCATAACAACGCCAAAGACAAACAAAAAGGCAGAGTGAGCCCAAAGAACTGAAGAGGCACCAAGCCATAAAGCGGAACACGAAGGCTCCATGCAGATTCATAATTTGGCGACAAAAGTTAGCCAAAATGTATCAACAACAAAACAATAGTTTAACAAGTACACCCGGCATCTCGAGGATCAAGACTCTGGAGCCGGAGCGGCAGAGGGAGCATCAACAGAAGGGGAAGGAGATGCGCCAGCATTGGTTGCAGGAGCCTGGCTGGTGGAGGCGACGTCGATGGGGTTCCAGGGCGCCGGGGTCCAGTGGAGTGGCAGCGGCTCCGCAGGGTCGCGTAAGTCGCGTTCCATGTCCACGTAGGTGCCAATCTTCACCCTGCAGGACCAAATCGCCGGAATGCTGTCGCGAAGGCCCTCGTAGCTTGTCCCAAGACGGAAGCCGCGTGTGAGCACACCGAGATCAGCCCCAGGATACCACGAATTGACCAGGGCCAGAGCCATCTCCACGCTGCCTCGGGCCGCCCATTCCTTGTGGATGTCCATGACGTCGATCCCACGAGACGGGGCAACCGCCAAGCTGGCAATGTCATGCACGTCGCCTGCATCCAGCCAAATATAGTGGAAGGGGTCGTTGGCAATGGCACGAAGGCCATTTCTCTCTTCCTCCAGCAGCTTCACCAGGTCCAAGGCGGTCAGTTCATGGCCGACATCCTCCACAGGCAGCTTCTCCAGGGCCATCTCGGTCGCCTCAGGATAGTGAGTTGCAGCCAAGCGCAAAGCTGAATGATCGGACCAGATTGAACAAACCATGACACAACGGAAGAAAGAAGCTGAAGAACTTACCGATGACCATCTCCGAGATGCTCTAGAGGTGCTGAGTCAACTCCCCCTCCCGGGAGCGAAGAATCTTGATCGTCTCCACCATTGGGTGGAGATTGTCTCAAAATTCTTTAGCGCCTCCGCCTGGATGTCAGCTGCCTTCTTGCCCCGCTCCATGCTAACCTCGAGCTGATGCTTGGCCGCGGCAAGTTGATCGAACTAAGCCTGTCGCTCCTTGTTCAAATCTTCCAGCCGGGCAACCTTAGCTTTGAGGCGCTCCACCTCCTTCTACTTGTCCTAGATCATGGTTGTAGGAGGATACCCGATGGTCAACAAAAAACGGGAAAAGGGAGCCAATCGCCAAGATAGATCTGAAGAAGCAATCTTACGGCCAAGATCCTGGGTGTTCTTCACAGACTCCGCAAAATCCCTCTGCAGCAAGAAAATAAATAAGTAACAAAACGGCAAACCGGCTGGAAGAACAGAAAGGTGTGAGGGATAATGACTTACCTCCATCAAGACAGACAAATTTTTGGCCTCGCCAAGGCCCTTCTCCATTCCCTCAACCAGGTTCGCGCCCGAGAGCTAGGCGAGGATTGCACCCGGCGTCAGCACAGCCGAAGCTGGCCTCGAGCCGGTGACGACAACCTCGTCATCATCGTTAGCCACACCCGAAGGCGCGGCCACCACCAACTCCCTCCCAGCCGGCGCGGAAGAACCCGGCTGGTCGCGATCCGCCGCAGCCGCCTACGCGGCCCCAGCCTCCTCCGTTACCTCCGTGATCACGGCCCTGGCGGAGCTGCCTGGAGCATCACTCCAGGCCGGGTTCACGCCAGCCCCGAGACGAAGGAGGGGGGTCTCCAGGTCCTGCGCAGCCGTGAACAGCTACCCCAACCAGGAAGACGCGGGCGCCTGGTTCAGCTGCCCTATGGTAGGGGAGCCCTGAGGGGCCCTGGGCGGAGACGACGTGGCCAGACGCAGCCGGTGCGGGTGAGGAGCAATGACGGCATCGCCACCATCACCAAGTGACATCGCCTTGCTGCACAGAGTGACGAATAAGAGGAAGTACCAGCAGAACCACAGAATGGCAAGGAAATGCAAGGAGGATACTAACCAGGCGACGGACGGTGGAGCAACGACTTGACGCCCACGGTGCATTTTTTCTGTTCAACTGGAGCGGGGCGGCAGCAGGCGCCACCCTCTATCCCGGGGCTTTCGCCGCGGGTTTTTCTCGGCCACCCTCCTCGTCGGTGACATCGACTGCGACACAAACAAAGAATCAAAACCACAACCTCAAGAACCAGGATGAAATAAGGAGCCGCAGCCAGCAACTTACCATGAGGATCCGAGGGGTTGTCGTCTGCCCGGTCGGGAAACCCTTCAGGCTCCGTCTGGGGGTACTTCTTCGGCTTCCTATCCGCCAAGAAGGCCGGAAGAGGGAAGTCACCCATACTGTCCTCGGCTAGTTGCGCCGTGAACAACTAATCAAAAAGGGGAGCATAAGGCACCCAAGGAAATCTAGCGATGACGAAGAATAAGATGCAAGACAACCAGAGAACAACTCACCCGAGGTGGCAGGCGGCCGAGATGGTACGGAGGGCAGGAATACGCCTAGGCGGCATCCATACGGAACGTGGAGATCATGGAGACCCAGTTTCACAGGTCCTGGTAGGGCACCTCCTTCCGCGACGTCCTCGTCGGGTCATCGGCGGCCGACATGTGGCACATCTTGTGCGACCGCTTCTGTAGCGGAAGCAAGCAACGCAACATCCACGACAGCGTGGTGTCTCGGGCGGTGAGCCTCTCCGTCTCTACCATCGTCTCCACCTGGGTGGCCATCCAGTCGAGGTCTGCCGTGGCGCCCATGCCCTTCGTCGCCCAGCCCTTCTGCGTTGAGGGCAAGTTGGCGAAAGGCGGAAGGCAGATCCAATCCAGCTCTGTGGCGTTCCTCACATAAAAATATGAGGGTTGCCATAGCTTGATGGTGTCGGGGAGCTCAAACCACGGCATTGGCGAGGAGGACCGCGGGTAGATGGCGCAGCAGCCCGTCTGCGTCAGCCGACCGCCCTTGGAGGTGTTCTGGGCCTTGAAGTGGAAGAACTTGAGGAAGTTCGCCACTTCGGCCCACACCCCAAGGTACGACTCACAGCAAGCCACGTGGCGCGACAGCTGCGCGATGGCGTTGGAGCCCAGATGATGGAGCTGGAGATCGAAGAAGACAAAAGAGTTGGAGGAGGAAAGGGCTGACGGGAAGACCAAAGCCGCGGGCTAAGTGCGCGAGAAAGACGACGCGCTCCCCCGGCCGAGGATCCGGCACCTGCTCCCCCTCCGTCATGAGCCGGTGCTTCACGAGCATTGACGAGGGTAGAAACCTCCTCCCGCCGGTACTTGTTGACGAGTTCGTCGGTCACGAATGACCCACACCAGCCACCGCGCTGCTCCGGCAGCTTCTCGACAGAAGAGGTGGCCGTGGTGAACAGTGTAAAGTGGCTCCGGTGGCGGCAAGGAGAAAGGGTGTGCGGTGACCTAGCATACCACTGCATGTGTAGTACACTATAGTTGTTGACATGACATCCACAGAAAACCGTTCTGTAATATGACATCCCTCAGAGTGGTACAACAGAAACATTGCGGGTCCATATTACAAACATTCACACATTATTATTATTACAATACCAGAAGTTCGAGACTTCAAAAGGATTCAACTTACAAACCAAAATATAAAGTGTTTCAGTGGAATTTAAAAGTAGCAACTCCAACTAGGAGTTGAGCTTAGCAGATTATTCTATAGAGTTCATGTTGCTCGTCTCTATCGGTTACTACTAACTAGGATGCTTAGTTGGACTCGTTATCATCGACACCATAGAGGATTTCGTAATCCACTCCTTCAACACCTCCTGACAGGTCAGGCTCCTCGTAGAACACATCTTATTTACATTCGGCTGCATACATTGGCACATCCTCGGGATCCTCGGAGTCTAAGCAAGGGATCAAAGGAAAGCATGAGTAACAACGTTGCCCAAGAAGTTCATTATATGCAAGGTGGGAATTTTGATTCTCTAACTACCACCTCGGACTATAAGTCCTTGGCACTATGCAATTTTTGTAAATCTTTCTTCAAAGATTGATTTTATTATGAAAATCTCTGACAATCAGCCTTCACAGGTTGACCAGAACTTTCATGGAGTTCCTTTCCTGCCGCGTTCGCAGCTCCTACCCAGAACATGGAGTAACAAGTTACAATTCTTACACTCTGCAGAGGTGCGTTACTTTACCCATGAGAGATCAACTCCTTGTTGCACAATGGGGCGTACTTTCCCGTCCACAATTCCATGATGTGGGGCCCAATAGTTGGTCCAAGCCAATCACTGCCCCCTTCGCGACCTCACATGCCTCCTTGCTGTACACCATGCCCACATATTGAATTACGGCATATCCTCTACGAATTACCAATTAATATGCATGCTACGAGGATAACAGCCATGACCTGCACATCTGGCTACATGCGAGAGGAAGAAGATACAGCTGACTTCTCTGTCCCATTCCAAATCTCATGGCTAACGTGTAATATACGGCGCTAGAATCACAGATGTCAGGGGTTATTAAGTCCCTAATTGATCATCATTGTTGCAAATAGAACCCTAAGTTCTATTGCTCCATTATATCATCACTTAGGATGATATCTATGATTTCTTTATTTGTGAAAATAATATTTTCTTTCTTTGGAGTATATATGATAACACACAATTTGCAAATACTTTGATAAAGACTCTTCAAAGGATATGCGCAAGAGATGAACTTGCCTTGTGATGGCAAGGTAGTGAAGTTTGATGCTTGCTCTGGACCTTGAGCTTCTATGTCTACAAAAACATCATTATTGCCCGGTAAGGACAATATTTAAAGAAGCAAAATGATTATGCAAAGTAATGTAATGCATCATTTAGCTTTATATGTATTATTCCCCATTTATTTAAATTATAAAAGTTCTTTTGGTAATAAAGAATTTTATAAATATTAATTTTTAATATTTATTGAATATTGAATTGTTTTATTTTATTTCAATTTATTTGCATTTTATTTAATTAATAATTCCTTTAAGAATTATCATTAAATACCAAAAATTGATATTAAATATTTTTTTAGTATTTTTCTAAAATACTACAATATTAATATATAATGAAAGTGATTTTTATTTATTTTATCATCTTTAAATAATTTTGTGAAATTCCATAAGGAATATATATATTACAAAATTCTTAATAACATTTATATGTCTAAAATTTTATTTCTTAATTTATTTGGATAATTTGGATTATTGTGAATCCAATAATGTTTTATTTTTATTTTATTTTCTAGAATTTATTTAAGTTCAGGGGCATTTTGGTCTTTTCATATTTATTAAAACAGGATTTATGTGATTTGGGTTGACTGTTTGGGTTTATTGGGCCCTTGTGGCCCAATAGGGCAAAGTCAAAACAACACCCCGAAGGGGTCTTGGCCCAACCAGCCCAACTCACCCTCTGTCTCTCCCTCGATCTCACCTCTCTTCTTCTCCTCTCCCGACCCCGTGGTCAGCGATGCTGCGCCGGCGATTCGCGTCGCCTTGGACCTTCCTGGCCGCCGCCATGGTGCAGGGCGAGGTTATCGACCACGCTCGTCCATCTGGTCCAGTTCGATTTAATCCTGGGGCCCTTCTATGGCCAGGATAGCCCCCTTCCCGAACCCTAGGGTTTGGGGATGGTGCTGCTACCGCCGCTGCGGATCCTCCTATGTTGAGGTGCGGTGCTCGTGTGCTGCTGTGGCTGCCACCATGGCTGGTGCGGTTTGCATAGCCCTCTGGGGTGCTCCCATGCTGCTGCGAGCTCGTCGACCATTCTGCTTCCTCTTCAATTCTTTAGCGAGGACCCCGGTGAGTTGTGCCTCTGTGGATCCTAGTTCATCTTATCACCTTGAATTCCTCTGTGTGTATCTAGTGGCCAGTCTTAGTTTGTGCTTGTATTTCTACTAGGTTTCATCTCTGGTGCTTGTAAGATGCTCCTATGGTCTGGTTATGATGTTTAGTGGGAATTTGGGTGCTCTGCACCTCAGTGCTTGTGGTCACCCCTTTGATTGTGTGGTGATGTTGTTGGTTTGAGACTAAGGCTGGATTAAATGCTAGGGTTGCATAGTATTGCCTCTGGTTGGTACTCTGGTGACTTGATGTTTTTATTTGTTGTCAGTATCTTCATACTGACAGTGATCTAGTTAGTGATGATTCACTTCCCTAGTTATTGTTGGCTTGCCAGATTATGCTTGGTCTGAATTTTATTCAATAGAATCCAATGATTCTTTGAACCTGAATAAATAATTAGGATATGATCCCTGTATCTGGTCTCAGGGAGATGATTTGATAGATGATTTGTGTAGATTGGACTATTTGATTGTCTTTGTGATAAGGTCAGTGCTTATGAAACCTTCTTAGAATGGTACATAAGTAGATCTTGTTGCTGACTATACTTATGTTCATTTCTGGGACTTGATGGATGTTGATAGATAAGTTGGGAAAATTATTGTTTTATCAAGCCAATGATGCTGGTCTGAGGCTCTAGGAACTAAGTTCCTATGTTGTTGTCATTTTGAGAATTGATTAAGGCATCAGCTGCTTACTAGATCTTGGATCCTAGTTGGTTAAGTGTATGGTTTTGTTTGTGGCTTATAAAATCTGAGGTGCTACTCCTTGGAGATGTGCCTAGATTTTGTAAGAACAAATGATAAAATAAAGAAGTTGCCTTTGGTATCACCAATTCTATGAGGCTGCTCTGAGAATTTGGTGTTTTTAATAGAGTTTGATTCTGATCTCTATATTTAAAACCTTTAGGATAGATTCACCCCACTTGGGTGATTATTGAGAGGTTGTCTTATGCATCAACACATATATTCTGCTTGTATAAGATAAACAGATCATGTGGTTATTTATGATACTCACTACTAAATCTATGATTGTGATGGCTTGATGTGCTGGTGGTGTTGCTGGTCTGATCCAGTCCTTCTCCTCTTGATGTTGTTCTTGTGTTCCCCTGATGCTTGTGCTTGGCCTTGATCAATTCTGCTCCTCCTAGCTCCTATGAGCTTGGCCTTGCTATTCACATGATCCTCCCCCTCGTTATGTCACCATCAGGTGATGTGTGGCTTGATCTGGTGTGAGATTGTGTTGCTGGTTTATTTGGCTCTGGCTAAACTAGTTGTTCTTGTGTGGTGTGAGCAGTGGAGAGATGCACTAGTGCTTCCCCACGACTGTGCTTGGTCCTTTTTACTTGCTTGGACTGTTGGGGTTCTGTCGACAGCACACACATGCAGTTAGATGGCTGAGCTGCTTGTATGCATGCTGCATAGTAGTGGATAAGCTCAGTGGATGATCTACCTTTTTACCTGATTACATTTATCTGCCTGGTGAGTTTGCCCCTCTTATTGATTGAAATCATTTGACTTGTTGCTTATGGGTTATGGAAGATT
This sequence comes from Avena atlantica, assembly GCA_910589765.1. Taxonomy (NCBI): domain Eukaryota; kingdom Viridiplantae; phylum Streptophyta; class Magnoliopsida; order Poales; family Poaceae; genus Avena; species Avena atlantica. Next base: position 187,068,331 of record OU342738.1, read on the forward strand.
TAATTCTTTCATATTGGTAAAACTTGCCCCTAAAGATTACTCAATGATGAACCTTGAACAGTGCAACTCACTATCAAGTCTGAGAGTAAAATAATTCTAATCCTTAACCTTCTTTGTTTTATGTTTGAGTTTGTTTTGCAGGTACTAGACTTGAAGATCAAGACTTTAGTTTATTTTTTATTTTTTTATAGAATAGTCACTTGTAGTATTTTTATTCTTTTGTAATAAATATTATACTATTATTCAATTAATGAAGATTCTTCTTTTGTTTTATTTACTATTGTAAAGATTCCTAATAAGTTACACTTTGTAACTCATTGGTTGATTAAAGTTTTGGAATAAATATTCATTATATTGGTTAATTTATTTCATTTATAGTTTGAGTCATTAATTGTTATCTCTTGATTAAATCAAATCACTCAAACATGATTCTAAATCCTTTTGAATTATAATTCAAACACTCAAGTTTTAAATTCAAATTTCATTTCCCAAAACACTCTAATCCACAAATATCATATCAAAGTCTATAACAATCATCCTTCAATACTATACCTAATCTCAAAGCATGAAAGAAACTTTGATCACTTTAGGTTTTTATTTGGCGAAAAATTTACCCACATTTTCACAGATGAATGCATGCAATATCACAAATTCCTATATCTACCCTTCCTTGGTTCCTAAATGCTGGGATGTTACAGACTTCCCCCCTTAAATTAAACTTTGTCCCGAAGTTTGCTGAAGTGTACCTGAATAATTCTGGATAGGCTTTTCTTAAATCCTCCTCTTTCTCCCAAGTGGCTTCCCTTTCAGGGTGATGTTCCCACTGTACCTTGCAGTACTTGATTGCCCTATTTATCAACCTTTTCCAGTTTTCTTCTAAAATTTTACAGGGTTTTTCAACAAAGGTCAAATCTGCTTGTAGTTCTATCTGTTGATGTGTGATAGCATCATCTGGAACTTTCAAACATTTATGAAGTTGTGAAACATGGAAAACATTATGCACTTGAGCCAATCTTGATGGTATCTCTAAAGAATAAGCTATAGTCCTGTTTTGACTCAATATCTTGAATGGTCCAATATATCTTGGACCCAACTTTCCTTTAACTCCGAATATTTTAACCCCTTTCATTGGACTTACTTTAAAATATACCATGTCTCCCACTTCTGGATGCCAAGATCTTCGACTTTTATCAGCATAACTTTTCTGCCTACTTTGAGCTATTTTCAGTCTATCCTTGATCTTATCAATGATATCTTGTTTTTCCTGAATATAGTCTGGCGCAAATTCTTTGCTGCTTCCAGGCTCATAAAAACATATTGGTGATCTACACTTCCTTCCATATAGAACATGATATGGATCTGCTTTCAGACTACTCTGATAGCTATTATTGTAGGAAATTCTGCCAATGGTAGATGATCTTCCCATGTACCTCCAAAATCTAATGCACAAGCTCTTAACATATCTTCTAGTATCTGATTTGTTATTTCTGTTTGACCTCCTGTCTCTGGATGATAGGCTGTGCTAAAATCTAATTTGGAACCAAGTACTTCTGAAGGAAATATGCCCTAGAGGCAATCATAGAGATGATGATATTTCATATGTATCCATGAGTTATTGTAATGTTCCTTGAATATCCATATCAGGCAACTTGTATTGATTGGCAATTACGTGAATTATTTGTGAAACTCTATACTTGTAAGGTTATTTAATTGTTGTCCCTAGTCGGAGTTCATGTGAGGACACACGTGAATATTAGACTAGCACATCGATTGGTTGATGACTATGTTTCGCAAGTCATAGACATGGAGATGTCAAACCAATGACGTGGCCACATGTTATGAACATGGGGTTGGACTGACCCAACCTGAGACTAGCAATTAGTTGCAGCTCTCTCTCTCTACACATCGTGTACGTTTTGTCCTTAGACCTGAGATTGTCGCATGTACTTGAGATGTGGATCGACCTACTTTGGGGCTATCAAACGCTTCACCGTAACTGGGTAGTTATAAAGGTAGCTTTCGGGTTTGTCCTGAAGCATGCTACAAACGCATGGTCAATCAAGATGGGATTTGCCCCTCTCTACTTGAGAGAGATATCTCTGGGCCCCTCGAGTGATCGGATCCAGAAATGCATGGCCGTGCTACCTATGGTTAAGAGTTAACCTAGTAAAGGGATTCCGAATCACGGTATCGAGAAAGGGAGGTCAGCTTGGAGCTAGACCAAATATCGTGAGGCAAAGGGAAAGACATGTACTAAACCTTGTGATGGTTCGTCCGACATGATCTTTTTATGTGTTTAGGAGTTGGCACGTCTTGCTAGAGGCCGCTACCAACTATTGACAGAATAAGTGTATTCGTGTCATGTCTATACGCATATGAACCTATAGGGTCACACACTTAAGGGGCTGGAAGCCTAATGAGGATTGGATCCGAATTAGACCAGGCTTAGGCTACTAATGGGCTGCTAATGTAGAAGCCCACTAGAGACGCCTATATAAGAGAGGGTGGGGCGAGCTGACCAGGGTTAAACCTTAGACCTCAGATCATTCCCAGCCGCCACTTCTCACGCCTGTGTCGCGCGCGTGGACCTAGCAGTCCGGCGTCTGACGCTTCCACCCTGTACGTGTGGATACCTCAGAGGCGCTGCATTTGTAGCGCATGGACGAGCCGTGCAAGGGGAGCTGCTCGTGGGACGAGGACAAGGAGGAGACGTGGAACGTCTGCACTGCCTCGACGCGCTTCATCAATTCCGCAACTGCGCGTCTAGTGGTAATCCCGTGATCTATGACAACAGTAATCCTGGTATACGCGGTAGAAAAGTTTTAATTTGTGCTAGTGTAGCCTACCCGTATCCCTTCAGCTTCATGTAATTGCTTCCAAAATGCTGAAGTAAACACTGATCCCCTATCAGTTACGGTCTTTTTGGGTACTCAATGCTTACTTACTATCTATTTGATGTAAACTTCTACTAACTTCTCGGCATTATCTTTCTGATTTACCGGAATAAAATGTGCACTTTTAGTGAGTCTGTCCACAATTACCCATATCATATCCTTCCGTTTAGGTGTCATGGGCAATCATGTGATGAAGTCCATACATATTTCCTCCCACTTCCATTCGGGAATTTCCAAAGGTTGTAATGGTCCTTCTGGACTTTAATGTTCAGCCTTCACCGTTTGGCAAGTATGGCATTCTGATATATATTTAGCAATATCCCTTTTCATGTTATTCCACCAGAATAGTTCTTTCAAGTCCATATACATCTTAGTACTTCCTGGATGTATATAATATGGTGTTTCATGTGCTTCCCTAAGTATGACATCACGAATCTCAGTCACATCAGGAACACAAAGACGGTCTTGAAACCATAAAGACTCATAATCTCCAAGGCGAAAAACTTATTTTTCCCCTTGAGATATCCTTCGAATTTCCTCAGCAATAAAAGCATCTTCTGCTTGATGTCTAAAAATTTTGTGTTTAAGATCACTGTCCTGCTCTGCAACTACCTGCATAGTACCTAATCCTCCAAGAACCTTTGTTCTAATGAATTGAAGCTCTAATCTTTCCAACTCCATTTGTAACTCTTTTGGTAACTCCTGATTTCTAGGCTGAATGTTTGCACTCTTTCTGCTTAAAGCATCAGCTACAACATTTGCTTTCCCTGGAGTATAGTTGATTGTGAAATCATAATCTTTGATTAGTTCCAACCAACGCTTCCGTCTCATATTCAACTCCTTTTGAGTGAATAAATATTTAAGACTTTTATGGTAAGTGTATAGCTCACATCTGGCTCCATAAAGAAAATGCCTCCATCCTTTCAGCGCAAAGACTACTGCTACTAACTCTAAATCATGAGTTGGATAATTGACTTCATGTGGTTTTAGTTGTCTTGAACCATAAGCAATCACCTTCCGATCTTGCATTAACACACAACCCAAACCTTCTTTAGATGCATCACAGTATACTATGAAGTCCTTCCCTGTTTCAGGAACTGCTAAGATTGGAGCTATGGTTAACCTAGTCTTCAACTCCTGAAAACTTGCTTCACACTTCTCATCCCAATTGAATGGTTTATTCTTTCTTAACAATTTGGTCATTGGTCCAGCTATTTTGGAGAAACCTTTAATGAATCTCCGATGATAACCAGCCATTCCTAAGAAACCTCGAATTTGCTTCACATTGGTTGGTGCAGTCTACTCTAGTACAGACTGAACTTTAGATGGATTTATAGCAATTCCATCTTTACTGATCACATGGCCGAGGAATTCTACCTCATCTAGCCAAAATTCACACTTACTGAACTTCGCATAAAGTTTATGTTCCCTTAGTGTCTGCAATGCTATTCTCAAATGATCTGCATGCTCTTCCTTATCCTTGGAATATATTAGAATATTATCAATAAAGACTATGACGAACTTATCCAAATATGGCATAAAGGTTTTGTTCATCATATTCATGAATATTGCTGGTGCGTTGGTCAAACCAAATCGTACTACCAGGTATCCATGGTGTCCATATCTTGAGACAAATGCTGTCTTTGGAACATCTTCTAGTTTGATTTTTATTTAATGGTATCCAGATCTTAAGTCGATCTTTGAAAATACTCCGGCTCCTTTCACTTGATCAAACAAATCTTGGATCCTTGGTAAGCGATACTTATTCTTGATAGTAACATTGTTCAGATTTCTGTAATCTCCACACATCCTTCTTCCACCATCCCTCTTATCCACAAAGATTACTAGTGTTCCCCATGGGGATAAACTTTCCTGAATAAACCCTTTTCTGGCTAACTCATCAATTTTCTCTTTGAGTTCTTTTAATTCTTTTGGTCCCATCTTATATGGTGCTTGAGCTATTGGTGCCGTACCAGGAATTAGATCAATAGTGAATTCTATCTCCCGATCTGGTGGCATTCCAGGTAGCTCTACTGGAAAAACATCTTGAAATTCATTTACTATAGGAATATCTTCCAATTTGACCTCTTTCATCGAGTTCAACTGCAGATCCACCATGATATGACTATGCTTATCTTCTTGATAAACTATCCTTGCTCCACTTGGAGTTTTGATTGAGATAGTTTTCTCCTCACAATTTATCTGAGCCCCATGTTCCATCATCTAGTCCATCCCCAGCACTACTGCAATTCCCTTCAAAGGAATCACATAAAGGTCTACAAAGTATGTACAACCACAGATCGAGATAACCTGAACTTGTTTAATGTGGCGTACAATCACATTCCCCCCTGTCGTAACTACGGTCATTGGGTTTTCTAACGTTACCCTTCTAATCCCGAACTTATCACAGAATTATTCAGAATGAATGAAGTAGTTGCACCAGTATCAAATAGAACTTTGTCGGGATTGGTAAGGATATTGAGCATACCTATCACTGCATGCTACGAATTATCCACCTCCTCTAGGGTTGCGCAATTCAGCTTCCCGGTAGGTCTGTTCCTCTTGCCATTGTTGTTCTTGACATTATTTCCTCCTCGATTGGGTTGTCCATTTCCTCCACTGTCTTGTCCTCCTCCCTTCGTAGGCCAACCTCCTGGTGGTTTGCTCGGACAATCAGGCTTGATATGCCCCTTCTGACCACAACCGTAACAGATCACTACAGGCTTTTTGCATTCCCTCTGGAAATGCCCTGGAATTCCACAGTTGTTACAAATAACATTCCTTCTAGGATTGGATTGATTTCCACCACTCCCCTTGTTATTATTATTGTTGCCATAGGCTTTGTTTCGAGGTTTGAACTCCAGATGGGGTTTAGGTTTACTTGCATGAATCCTCTTGGTTTCCTTCTTGGCTCTTTTCCGCCTATCCTCTTGGACATTCTTGTAGTCATCTTCGAAAGTGATAGCTCCATCCAGCAACTGCTGATAGGTTTGCTTATTGGCCAACCTTAACTGCATTCTCACAAATGGATTTAACCCACGCAGGAAACGCTTCTTCCGCTTCTCTTCCGTGTTAACATCCTCCTCAGCATAACGAGACAGTTGACTAAACTCCCGGATAAACTTCATGACACTAGTATATCCCTGCTGAAGCTCCTCAAATTCTCTCCGCTTCAACTCCATAACACTCTCCAGAACATGATATTAACGGAATCTCTGCTTGAAGTCCTCCCAGGTGAACTCCCTTCCTAGTTGTTGCATGGCCAACTGATTCTCCCACCATGATGCTGCAGGTCCAGTCAGAATATGAGTTGCATACCTCAATTTCTCCTCATCATTGCAACCTACAGTCTTCAGCTTTCTTTCTGTATCTGCTAGCCAATCTTCTGCATCCATTGGTTCAGGAGCTGATGCAAAAGGTAATGGCCTTGCATTCTGGGATTCAGATAGACTCACTCCTCCACCTTCAGATGCCCTCTGATTTTCTCGTCCCATCAACTCTTCCATGAACTTGTTCTGGGTCTCTTGCATCATTTGCATACACTGCATAAAGTTCTGCTCCATTAACGGGCACATTGGTGGTGGTGGTGGAAATGCTCCTTGATTTTCTGTATCTGCATCGGCCTTCTCTTTGGCCTCACGTTCCATCCGCTGCTGTTCAGCTTCGGTTTCTACACCCGTATCCATGACCCTCTAGTCCTGCAACTTAAAGCGAATACTGATAATTACATCATGCACATGTGTTCTGAGCTCGACTTTACGCACATAACTAGTCACACAATGAAGATCCAAAGAAAATCCAAATATGCATTTCACATATTATACATAATATCATAATAATACAAAGTCATTACAACATATACCATATAGGTATAATCACAACACTACCTTATTTATCTAACTATCTTATTTCTTGGAGTATAATACACGGTACTTGATACCTCTAACTAGTTGCATACTTCTAGTACTAACTACGCTCATCCTACATGCCTAATGTCCAACCGTGATGATGTGTCATTTGTCGCACAGTTTGTGGAACAAATGGCCTTCCAGAAGGAACATACACAGTATCTGAAGTGTCAGGACTTGAGTCATTACTCACCCTGAGCGCATTGACTCCCTCCAGCTCAGCTGAAAAGTCTTCAGAAACATATTCAACATTATATCCTGCCTGCATCTCCTGAGCTTCATTCCTGGAGTTATCAACAGGATACGCAGATCCTGCTGATCCCCAGGTGCTCCTTTGGGCAAGATAGTTAAACACCGGATAATGTATATTTCCTAGGTTTTGAGAAGATGTTGATGATTCAAACACTCTCTCCATAGGATCTTCTTCTTCATCACGATTATCTATCGACATAGCATTTCTACTACTGTTACTAGGGTTAATTCTTGCACCCATCCATCTAGATTGTCCAATATTTCTGTCAGAACCATCTGTGGACATCTGGTGTTCATGAGATCCTTCATATGATCCCCTTCTCCAATCGTCAGAATTCTCAATAGAAAGTTCTGAGTCAGAACCATCCTCTGAACCCTGTGGTACTGCATACCTCATATCCATAGTAGGATCATGTATAGGTTCAGGACTTGGTGAATAAGGATATGGTGTAAAAGATTCAGGATCTATAGGTATATCCTTAAAGATAGGTTTTGCACTACTACTTGCTTCCTTCTCCAACTGGAATGCTATGTGCTTCCTCCTTTCCGGGTCAGTTAGATCCTCTAACATGTCATTTTTATCTTCGATAATCACTTGATGTGTCTTATAAAAATACGCAACGAGTGTTTGGTATATATCCATAAACTTGGAAGCTAACTTAGGATGCTTCTTAACTAAAGTAAGATGATCCGGTATAGGCTCGGAGTCTATAGAATCATGAGGTATCATAGAAAATGTGCTACCTTCTAACTCCTTGGCTTTATGCTCCCGGATATTAGTTATCGCCTCCACAACGGCAACATGGTATGCTGCTAAGTGACTCCTACCTTCACCTATAGGTAGATCGTGATATAATCCAAGCTCCTCTGGAAGTTGGATACTCACACGATACTTGGATAACATCCGACCATCATAGTAGGTTATGGTGTTCACTGGAATTCTGGTTGGACAACTAAAAATCTTTAAAAGTTGACAAAGTTGGTCCGTGAATGATCCTTGATAATCACCAAGAGTCTCCTCTTTCCTTACTAAAGTCTGTTTTGGAAACTTTGGTGCCATAGCTCTGTATATCAAGAAAATAATTTTTATTAGTAACCAATAATATATTGCATCATATCAAAGAATTATCGCACTAAAACATATAACGGAATATTCTCATTTGAATACCCATTATATTTCTTTTAGAGAATTATTTAACGTTGCTACACTCTCCTACAGCTAATACCCTTACTAGGTTTCCAACCTAAGGTCAAAGCAGTTTGCTCTCATACCAACTACGGTGACCCAGCATACCACTGCATGTGTAGTACTCTATAGTCGTTGACATGACATCCACAGAACATCGTTCTGTAAATATCACATCCCTCAGAGTGGTACAACAGAAACATTATGGGTCCATATTACAAACATTCACACATTATTATTATTACAATACTAGAAGTTCGAGACTTCAAAAGGATTCAACTTGCAAACCAAAATATAAAGTGTTTCAGCGGAATTTAAAAGTAGCAACTCCAACTAGGAGTTGAGCTCAGCAGCTTATTCTATAGATTTCATGCTGCTCGGCTCCTTCGGTTACTACTAACTAGGATGCTTAGATGGACTCGTTATGATCGACACCATAGCGGATTTCGTAATCCACTCCTTCAACACCTCCTCGTAGAACACATCTTCTTGACATTCGACTGCATACATTGGTACGTCCTCGGGATCCTCGGAGTCTAAGGAAGGGATCAAAGGAAAGGATGAGGAACAACGTTACCCGACAAGTTCATTATATGCAAGGTCGGAAGTTTGATGTTCTAACTACCACCTCGGACTATAAGTCCTTGGCACTATGCAGTTTTTGTAAATCTTTCTTCAAAGATTGATTTTATTATTGAAATCTATGACCATCAACCTTCACAGGTTGACCAGAACTTTCATGGAGTTCCTTTCCTGTCGGTTCGCAGCTCCTTCCTGGAACAGGGAGTAACAAGTTACAATTCTTACACTCTGCAGAGGTGCGTTACTTTACCCATGAGAGATCAACTCCTTGTTGCACAACCGGGCGTACTTTACAGTCCACAATTCCATGATGTGGGGCCCAGTAGTTGGTCCAAGCCAATAACTGCCCCTTCGCGACCTCGCATGCCTCCTTGGTGTACACCATGCCCACATATTGAATTACGGCAATGGTTTGTACATACCGTTAGATGCCAGAACTATCGTGGGACATTGAGGGTTCCCACCCATATGGTGCATATCCTCTATGAATTACCAATTAATATGCACGCTACGAGGATAACAGCCACGACCTGCACATCCGGCTACATGCGAGAGGAAGAAGATACATCTGACTTCTCTGTCCCATTCCAAATCTCATGGCTAACACGTAATATACGGCGCTAGAATCACTGATGTCAGGGGTTATTAAGTCCCTAATTGATCATCATTGTTGCAAATAGAACCCTAAGTTCTATTGCTCCATTATATCATCACTTAGGATGATATCTATTATTTTTTTATTTGTGAAACTAATATTTTCTTTCTTTGGAGTATATATGATAACACACAATCTGCAAATACTTTGATAAAGACTCTTCAAAGGATATGAAGTGATGAACTTGCCTTGTGATGGCAAGGTAGTGAAGTCGGATGCTTGCGCTAGACCTTGAGCTTCTTTGTCTACAAAAACATCATTATTGCCCGGTAAGGACAATATTTAAAGAAGCAATATGATTATCCAAAGTAATGTAATGCATCATTTAGATTTATATGTATTCTTGCCCATTTATTTAAATTATAAAAGTTCTTTTGATAATAAAGAATTTTATAAATATTAATTTTTAATCTTTATTGAATATAGTATTCTTTTATTTTATTTCAATTTATTTGCATTTTATTTAATTAATAATTCCTTTAAGAATTATCATTAAATACCAAAAATTGATATTAAATATTACTTTAGTACTTTTCTAAAATAATATAATATTAATATATAATGAAAGTGATTTTTATTTATTTTTATCATCTTTAAATAATTTTGTAAAATTCCATAAGGAATATATATATTACAAAATTCTTAATAACATTTATATGTCTAAAATTTTATTTCTTAATTTATTTGGATAATTTGGATTATTGTGAATCCAAAAATATTATATTTATAATTTTTGGATTTTTATTTTATTTTCTATAATTTATTTAATTTCAGGGGCATTTTGGTATTTTCCTATATATTAAAACAGGATTTAAGTGATTTGGGCTGACTGTTTGGGTTTATTGGGCCCTTGTGGCCCAGTAGGGCAAAGTCAAAACAACACCCCGAAGGGGTCTTGGCCCAACCATCCCAACTCACCCTCTGTATCTCCCTCGATCTCACCTCTCTTCTTCTCCTCTCCCGACCCCGTGGTCAGCGATGCTACCGCCGGTGATTCACGCCATCGTGGACCTTTCTGGCTGTCGCCATGGTGCAGGGCGAGGTTGTCGACCATGATCATCCAGCTGGTCCAGTTTGATTTGATCCTAGGGCCCTTCTATGTCCAGGCTAGCCCCCTTCCCGAACCCTAGGGTTTGGGGATGGTGCTGCTACCGCCGCTGAGGATCCTCCCGTGGTGAGGTGCGGTGCTCGTGTGCTGCTGTGGCCGCCGCCGTGGCTTGTGCGGGTTGCAGCGCCCTCTGGGGTGCTCCTCGTGCCGCCGCGAGCTCGTCGGCCATTCTGCTTCCTCTTCAATTCGTCAGCGAGGACTCCAGTGAGTTGTGCCTCTGTGCATCCTAGTTCATCTTATCACCTTGAATTCCTCTTTGTGTATCTAGTGGACAGTCTTAGTTTGTGCTTGTATTGCTATTAGGCTTCATCTCTGGTTCTTGTAAGATGCTCCTATGGTCTGGTTATGATGTTTAGTGGGAATTTGGGTGCTCTGCACCTCAGTGCTTGTGGTCACCCCTTTGATTGTGTGGTGCTGTTGTTGGTTTAAGACTAAGGTTGGATTAAATGCTAGGGTTGCATAGTATTGCCTCTAGTTGGTACTCTGGTGACTTGATGTGTTTATCTGTTGTCAGTATCTTGATACTGACAGTGATCTAGTTAGTGATGATTCACTGCCCTAGTTATTGTTGGCTTGCCAGATTATGCTTGGTCAGAATTTTATTCAATAGAATCCAATGATTCTTTGAACATGAATAAATAATTAGGATATGTGTAGGGTTCGCAACATAGAAAACAAAAAATTTCCTACGATGTGAACTATATACCAAGATCTATCTAATAGATACAAACAACGGGCGGATGTATATCCGTAGAGAACATACCCTTGAAGACCGACAAAGCTTAACGAGTTCAACTCGTGGTTGATGTAGACGATCTCTTGCCGATCTCAAGATCGAGAGGAAGTCCTAGCGCCGCAAATCAGCAGCGCATCCCTGCTCGCACACACGTTCGAGGCACCGAGCAACCTCCGCCTCCTCGCTCCAGCGATGAAGCGGAAGCACAACTCTTTATTGCCGAATAGCCACCGGGAACATGTATCTCGCTAGTCCGAGACCATGGGGAATAAATTCTAGAGGGGGAGAGAGATCCTTCACGAGGAGGTGTGAGAGACAAGTGAGGAGGGGGGAACCCAAAGGGGGTGGCCGGCGCATGGGCCGCCCCTTGCCCTCCCCTCTTCATGTGGGTGGACACTCCACTCACAAATCTCCTTTAAAATTCCCTCCACTCAAAAGTCCACTCAAATTCCCATTAAATTTCCACCAAATTTAATGCAAACTCTCATTAAATAAAACTCTTTTATTTTATTCAGAATTTGTCAATTACTTTAATGACAAACATTCAAAAATAACCCCTTGCTAGAATTCTATTTCACATGCATAACCACTTTATGCAATTTCACCTGAAAACCTGTTTCGGTATCTAGTGAATAAATTCCTGCGCTTGTTCATTCTTTCGGCATGAAACATTTGCTCCAATTGGATGTCGGTGTCTCTTAAGTGTGTCACCCTACGGTTCGTGAATAATGCGGACATGATCGAGACCCCTCTCGGATTAATAATCAGAAGCGGGATCTGGAGACCCATACTGACTCCCACACATTCAACGATGACTTTCTTGTGATCGTCGGAACCTTTTACGCTAGTATCTTAATCCCTTTGTTTCACGATATATTACATGTCCGAGATTCGATCATCGGTATCTCCATACCTAGTTTGATCTCGTTACCGACATGCACTCTTTTCTCGTTCCTATTAAATAACATTCTAGTGATCAAATCACTTGCTTGCAAGCTAATCATGTTGGAGATATGCCCTAGAGGCAATAATAAATGTAGTTATTATTATATCTTTGTGTTTATGATAAATGTTTACATTCATGCTATAATAGTATTAACAAGGAAACATTGATACTTGTGTGATTTGTAAACTTAATTTGAAGTCCCTAGTATAGACTCTATACATCAGTAGCTTGTTGGTTGATATATGATTGTGGTTTCCCTATCATGAACATTGAGATGTTATCAACAACAAGATCATATCGTTAGGAGAATGATATGATGGACATACTCCTATAGATAAGCGTAGCATAAAGATCAAGTCATTACAATAGTTCAATTGTTATATGCTTTCTGATACATAGTAACCTAATTCCTTCGACCATGAGATCATGCATATCACCTTTACCGGATGGATGCTTTGATGACATCAAACACCACACCATAACCGGGTGGCTATAAAAGTGGCATTGAGTGTTCGGAAAGTATTGGTTGAGACACATGGATCAAGAGTGGGATTTGTCCATCCATATGACGGATAGATATACTCTGGGGCCCTCTCGGGGAATGTCATCCAATTAGCTTGCAAGCATGTGACTGGTTCACAAGGGATCACATATCACGGGGAACGAGAAAAGAGTACTTATCGGTACGAGGTTGAACTAGGTATGCAGAGATAGATACGACGATTTAACTCGGATAAGTACACTATCGTGAGACAAAGGAAATTGGTATCATATGTAAGTGGTTCATTCGATCAACAAGTAATCGTAGAAATATGTGGATCCATATGAATTTCCAGATTCCTCTATTGTTATTATTGTTCAGAGAAGTGTCTCGATCATGTCCGCATAATTCACGAACCGTAGGAGACACACTTAAGGATTCGACGTTGTTTGAGTAGTTATGGTATTATGAGAAAGAGACCGATGTTGTTTTCGGAGTCTCGGATGGGATCCGGGATATCACGAGTGATCCGGAATGGTCCGGAGAATAAGATTCATATAAGTAAAGTTCCGTTCGGGGTTTCGGGAATGATTCCGTGTTTTCATCGGGAATGTTCTAGAAGGTTTCCGGATCGTCCGGCACTCGGAGGGGAAGGGGTAGTGAGTGTGTCCTTGCAAGTTGAATGATTGCATCATGTACTAAGTGTATTCGCTGTCCAAAATAAAGGGTTTATTCAAATCCTAAGTGTGAAAAGTCAAACGGCTAGTTTGAAAGTCAAACGGCAAGTTTTTGGAAAGTGGAAAGAGGAGGAAGGAGGGAAACCGAGTTGGGGAGGGAATCCCTCCTCCAACCGGGCCCCCCTCCAAACCGAGTTGGGGAGGGACTCCCCTCCCTCCCCTGGCGTGCCGGGCCCCTCCACCTATATAAGGAGGGGCAGGGCTCCCTCCTCTAGACACACAAGTTCCTATCCTCTAAATCTAAACCCTAGCCACAGCCTCCGGTTTAGAGCCGTTTTGGTTTAGAGCTTCTAATTGCCCTAGCCTTCGGATTAGAGCCTTATAATTGGTGTGTCTAAACCCTAGACCACTAAAGCTCTCTCATACTCCACCATACTCGCTCCGGCTTAAGGCGAAGCCCTGCGGGATCTCCCCTCTACTTCCGGTACCACGCCGTTGTGCTGCCGGAACCTCGAGGAGAGTGCTACAACCTCCGCTGCCTGCTGGAACAAGGGAGAGGAAGGTCTTCGTCGAGTACCGTACGTGTGACCGACTGCGGGAGCGCTACCGGAACGCAGCGCCGGAAGGATCGTCTACGCGATCTTGAGATCGGGAAGAGTATGACTACATCACCCACGAGAATCCGCTCTCGTTAAACACTTTGGAATCTTCGAGGGTAAGTTATTCCATCGACTCGTTGCTACAATCTAGTAGATAGATCTTGGCTTGTTTGTTTGTATGCGATAGAAAATTTTTGTTTTCCATGCTACGAAACCCTACAGTGGTATCAGAGCCGTGTCTATATGTAGATCTGTTGCACGAGTAGAACACAATGGTCATTGTGGGCGTTGATGCTTTTATTATCGATTTCTTCTTTTGTACTTTGCATCTTGCGGTATGTTGGGATGAAGCGGCCCGGGCTAACCTTACATGAAATCGTTCATGAGACTTGCTCCACGCTTGACATGCAACTTGTATTGCATAAGTGGCTTTGCGGGTGCCTGTTTCTCCTAGCATAGTTAAGATCCAATTTACAACGGGTGATTAACAATACTAGTATCAATGTTGTGGTTCTTGTTCGTAAGTTAGAACGACACTTATTGAAAGCCCCAAACCACGTAAAATATGCAAAGAAAGTAGAGGCGTCTAACTTTGTTTTTCAGGGGTGTGCAGTGATGTGATATGGCCATGATTGTGATTATATTTGATGTATGCAATGTTCCTTATTGTAAGTTGGCAACCGGCAGGAGCCATATGGTTGTCTTTAATTTATGTTAAGACCCGCGTGTCTATTCAAAGTAGTTGTAATAGTTGAAGCCGGTGGACGACAACCATGGAGAGGCGCCATTGACCTTGATGCAATGCCGGTGATGATGGAGATCATGTTTGTGCTTGAAGATGGAGATCGGAAGCACAAAGAAGAAAGGCCATATCATATCACATATATATATTGAATTGCATGTGATGTTAATCCTTTATGCATCTTGTATTGCTTAGTAGACGACGGTAGCATTATAAGATGATCCCTCATGCACATGAATTTCAAGTCATAAAGTGTTCACCCTTATTTAGCACCGTTGCTAAAGCTTGTTGTTTCGAAGCACCACGTGATGATCGGGTTTGTTAGATTCCGCAAGTGTATACAACGTGAGCAAGCCAGATTTGCTCATGCGGAAACTAAGGTTTGATCTTGACGAGCCTAGCATGTACAGACATGGTCTCGGAACACGGATCACCGAAAGGTAAAGCATGAATCATATAGTAGATATGATGAACATGTCGATTGTTCGCCATTGAAACTATATCAACTCTCGTGATGATCGGTGTTGATGTAGTGGATTTGGTTCGTGTGATCACTAAAACAATATGAGGGATATTGTTTTGAGTGGGAGTTCACCTAGATTAACTTTATTAATTAATTTGAACTCAATTTGTCATAAACTTAGTCTAAACTATTGCAAATATGTTGTAGATCAATGGCAGCCCCTACCATCAATTTTAATACGTTCCTAGAGAAAGAAAAGTTGAAAAACAATGGAACAACTTCGCGGATTGGTTCCGCAATTTGAGGATTGTCCTCACAGCTGGTAATTTGACCTATGTGCTGGATGCACCGCTGGGTGACCCACCTGCAGCTGATGCTCCCGATGAAGTAAAGAATGTTTACCTCGCTTGGAAGAATCAGTACTCCATAGTTCAGTGTGCTATCTTGTATGGTTTGGAATCGGAGCTTCAGAAAAGGTTTGAAGATTCAGACCCATATGATATTGTCGAGGATCTCAAATTGATTTTTGAGACTCATGCGGCAATTGAAAGCTATGAGGCTTCTGAAAAGTTCTTTAACTGCAAGATGGAAGAGGGAAGCTCCCTCAGTGAGCATGTGCTTAAGATGTCTGGGCACGCAAACAAACTTCAAAGCTTGGGTATAGTGATTCCTAATGCTTTGGGGATTTACCGTGTCCTCCAATCACTACCACCAAGTTACAAGAACTTTGTGATGAACTACAACATGCAGAACATGAACAAGACGTTGACAGAACTCTTTGCCATGTTGAAATCTGCAGAAGTGGAGATCAAGAAAGAGCACCAAGTGTTGTTGGTCAATAAGACCACCAAATTCAAGAAAGGCAAGTCTAAGCAGAAGGGACACTTCAAGAAGGGTGGTAAGAAAGTTACCACGCCGACGAAGAAAACCAAGGCTGGACCTAAGCCTGATACTGAGTGCTTTTACTGCAAGGGAGAAGGTCACTGGAAGCGGAATTGCCCAAAGTACTTGGCGGATTTGAAGAACGGCAACATCAAGAAGAAAGGTATATCTGATATACATGTTATTGATGTGTATCTCACTAGTACTCGTAGTAGTGCCTGAGTATTTGATACTGGTTCGGTTGCTCATATTTGTAACTCGAAACAGGTGCTGCAGAATAAACGGAAGCTAGCGAAGAACGAGGTGACGATGCGCGTGGGAAACGGATCAAAGGTTGATGTGATCGCGGTCGGCACGCTACCCCTTCATCTACCATCGGGATTAGTTTTATACTTAAATAATTGTTATTTGGTGCCTGCGTTGAGCATGAACATTATATCGGGATCTTGTTTATTGCGAGACGTTACTTGTTTAAGTCCGAGAATAATGGTTGTTCGATTTATATGAGTAATATGTTTTATGCACATGCACCTTTGATAGATGGTCTATTCTTATTGAATCTCGATAGTGGAAATACACATATCAACAACATTGAGGCTAAACGTTTGAAATCAAGCGATAATTCGACCTATATGTGGCACTGTCGTCTTGGTCACATTGGAGTGAAACGTATGAAGAAACTCCATTCCGATGGACTTCTTGAATCACTTGATTTTGAATCACTTGAAAGATGCGAAGCATGTCTGATGGGAAAAATGACTAAGACTCCATTTTCTGGTATGATGGAGCGAGCTACGGACTTATTGGAAATCATACATACCGATGTATGTGGTCCAATGAGTGTAGCATCGCGCGGTGGTTATCGTTATGTTCTTACCTTCACGGATGACTTGAGTAGATATGGGTATATCTATTTCATGAAACATAAGTCCGAAACTTTCGAGAAGTTTAAGGAGTTTCAAAGTGAGGTAGAGAATCAACGTAACAAGAAGATTAAATTTCTACGTTCTGATCGTGGAGGTGAATATCTAAGTTACGAGTTTGGCGAGCATTTGAAGAAATGCGGAATACTTTCACAATTGACATCGCCGGGAACACCACAGCGTAATGGTGTGTCCGAACGTCGTAATAGAACTCTCTTAGATATGGTTCGTTCTATGATGTCACTTACAGATTTACCGCTATCATTTTGGGGTTATGCATTAGAAACAGCCGCATTCCCTTTAAATAGGGCACCGTCTAAATCCGTTGAAACGACACCGTATGATTTATGGTTTGGGAAGAAACCTAAATTGTCGTTCCTTAAAGTTTGGGGATGCGAAGCCTATGTAAAGAAGTTACAGCCGGACAAGCTTGAACCCAAAGCGGAAAAATGCGTCTTCATAGGATACCCGAAAGAAACTATTGGGTATACCTTCTATCATAGATCCGAAGGCAAAATCTTCGTTGCCAAGAATGGATCCTTTCTAGAGAAGGAATTTCTCTTGAAAGAAGTGACTGGAAGGAAAGTAGAACTCGACGAGGTTGTCGAACCTTCTCTCGAAATTGCGAGTAGCGCAGCACCGGAAGAAGTTCCTGTGGTGCCTGCACCAATAAGAGAGGAATCTAATGATGGTGATCATGAAACTTCGGTTGAAGTTGCTACAGAGCCTCGGAGGTCAACGAGAACTCGTACCACTCCAGATTGGTATGATTTCGTTATGAATGTCATGTTGGTGGACAACACCAATGACCCCGAGACATATGAGGAAGCGATGATGAGCCCAGATTCCAATAAATGGCAAGAAGCCATGAAATCCGGGATTGGATCCATGTACGAAAACCAAGTATGGACTTTGGTGGACTTACCGGATGGCCGGAAGGCTATCGAGAACAAATGGATTTTCAAGAAGAAAACAGATGCTGATGGTAATGTTACTGTCTATAAAGCTCGACTTGTCGCAAAAGGGTTTCGACAAATTCAAGGAGTTGACTGCGATGAGACTTTCTCACCAGTAGCGAAGCTAAAGTCTGTGAGGATTATGTTAGCAATCGCTGCATATTATGATTATGAGATATGGCAGATGGATGTCAAAACAACATTCCTCAATGGAGACATTGATGAAGAGTTGTATATGATGCAACCCAAAGGTTTTGTCGATCCTAAAGATGCTAACAAGGTATGCAAACTTCAATGATCCATCTATGGATTGAAGCAAGCATCCCGAAGTTGGAATCAACGTTTTGATAAGGTGATCAAAAGTTTTGGTTTTATACAAACTTATGGAGAAGCTTGTATTTACAAGAAAGTGAGTGGGAGCTCTGTAGCATTCTTAATACTATATGTGGATGACATATTGTTGATTGGGAATGATGTAGACCTTCTTAATAGTGTCAAGGAATATTTGAATAAAAGTTTTTCAATGAAGGATCTTGGCGAAGCATCTTACATATTAGGCATAAAGATTTATAGAGATAGATCGAAACGCCAAATATCATTGTCACAGAGTACATATTTGGACAAAGTTCTAAAGAGGTTTGGAATGGAAGAAAGCAAGAAAGGGTTCTTGCCCATGTTGCCCAATACGACCTTGAGTAAAACTCAAAGTCCGACATCGGCAGAAGATAGAGAAAGGATGAGTAAGACTCCCTATGCCTTAGCCATAGGATCTCTAATGTATGCCATGCTATGTACTAGACCCGACATTGCATATGCTGTTAGTTTAACTAGCAGATATCAAAGTGATCCAGGAGTGGATCATTGGACAGCGGTAAAAAACATCCTTAAGTACTTGAGAAGAACTAAGGATATGGTTCTTTCTTATGGAGGTGATGAACAGCTTGTTGTTAATGGTTACACCGATGCTAGTTGGAACACCGATCCGGATGATTCTAAATCACAATCCGGATACGTATTTATTTTGAATGGTGCAGCAGTTAGCTGGAGGAGTGCAAAGCAAAGCGTTGTGGCGAGATCTTCAACTGAATCGGAATACATGGCTGCTTCAGAGGCTTCACAAGAAGCGATATGGATGAAAGAGTTCATTACAGAGCTGGGTGTGGTTCCTAGTGCGCTGGACCCAATGTCTATCTACTGTGATAACATGGGCGCCATAGCCAATGCGCAAGAACTAAGGTCACACAAGAAGCTGAAGCACATCAAGCTATGTTTTCACGCTATTCGAGAACATATCCAGGATGGGGATATAAAGATTTGCAAAGTACACACAGATCTGAATGTGGCGGATCCGTTGACTAAACCTCTCCCGAGGGCAAAACATGACCAGCACCAAACTGCCATGGGTGTTCGGTATATTACCATGTAATCTAGATTAGATGACTCTAGTGCAAGTGGGAGACTGTTGGAGATATGCCCTAGAGGCAATAATAAATGTAGTTATTATTATATCTTTGTGTTTATGATAAATGTTTACATTCATGCTATAATAGTATTAACAATGAAACATTGATACTTGTGTGATTTGTAAACTTAATTTGAAGTCCCTAGTATAGCCTCTATACATCACTAGCTTGTTGGTTGATATATGATTGTGGTTTCCCTATCATGAACATTGAGATGTTATCAACAACAAGATCATATCGTTAAGAGAATGATATGATGGACATACTCCTATAGATAAGCGTAGCATAAAGATCAAGTCATTACAATAGTTCAATTGCTATATGCTTTCTGATACATAGTAACCTAATTCCTTCGACCATGAGATCATGCATATCACCTTTACCGGATGGATGCTTTGATGACATCAAACACCACACCGTAACTGGGTGGCTATAAAAGTGGCATTGAGTGTTCGGAAAGTATTGGTTGAGACACATGGATCAAGAGTGGGATTTGTCCATCCATATGACGGATAGATATACTCTGGGCCCTCTCGGTGTAATGTCATCCAATTAGCTTGCAAGCATGTGAATGGTTCACAAGGGATCACATATCACGGGAACGAGAAAAGAGTACTTATCGGTAACGAGGTTGAACTAGGTATGCAGAGATACCGACGATCATAACCTCGGATAAGTAAACTATCGTGAGACAAAGGGAAATTGGTATCGTATGTAAGTGGTTCATTCGATCGCAAAGTAATCGTAGAAATATGTGGGAGCCATATGAATTTCCAGATTCCTCTATTGGTTATTGTTCGGAGAAGTGTCTCGATCATGTCCACATAATTCACGAACCGTAGGGAGACACACTTAAGGATTCGACGTTGTTTGAGTAGTTATGGTATTATGAGAAAGAGACCGAATGTTGTTCGGAGTCTCGGATGGGATCCGGGATATCACGAGGTGATCCGGAATGGTCCGGAGAATAAGATTCATATAAGGAAATTTCCGTTTCGGAGTTCGGGAATGATTCCGGTGTTTTCATCGGGAATGTTCTAGAAGGTTCCGGAATGTCCGGCACTCCGGAGGGGAAGGGGTACATGAGTGTGTCATTGCAAGTTGGAATGATTGCATCATGTACTAAGTGTATTCGCTGTCCAAAATAAAGGGTTTATTCAAATCCTAAATTGAAAAGTCAAACGGCTAGTTTGAAAGTCAAACGGCAAGTTTTTGGAAAGTGGAAAGAGGAGGAAGGAGGGAAACCGAGTTGGGGAGGGAATCCCTCCTCCAACCGGCGGCCCACCTCCAAGCCGAGTTGGGGAGGGACTCCCCTCCCTCCCCTGGCGCGTCGGCCCCTCCACCTATATAAGGAGGGGCAGGGCTCCCTCCTCTAGACACACAAGTTCCTATCCTCTAAATCTAAACCCTAGCCACAGCCTCCGGTTTAGAGCCGTTTTGGTTTAGAGCTTCTAATTGCCCTAGCCTTCGGATTAGAGCCTTCTAATTGGTGTGTCTAAACCCTAGACCACTAAAGCTCTCTCATACTCCACCATACTCGCTCCGGCTTAAGGCGAAGCCCTGCGGGATCTCCCCTCTACTTCCGGTACCACGCCGTTGTGCTGCCGGAACCTCGAGGAGAGTGCTACAACCTCCGCTGCCTGCTGGAACAAGGGAGAGGAAGGTCTTCGTCGAGTACCGAACGTGTGACCGACTGCGGGAGCGCTGCCGGAACGCAGCGCCGGAAGGATCGTCTACGCGATCTTGAGATCGGGAAGAGTACGACTACATCACCCACGAGAATCCGCTCTCGTTAAACACTTTGGAATCTTCGAGGGTAAGTTATTCCATCGACTCGTTGCTACAATCTAGTAGATAGATCTTGGCTTGTTTGTTTGTATGCGATAGAAAATTTTTGTTTTCCATGCTACGAAACCCTACAAATCAATGTGATATCACCGAGAGGGCCCAGAGTATATCTATCCGTCATCGGGATGAACAAATTCCACTCTCGATCCATGAGCCTCAACATAACACTTTATTATTTCTGAATCCATCTTTATAATCACCCTGTTACGGTGTGACGTTTGATGTTATCAAGAAACTCTTCCGGTGTTAGTGATTGACATGATCTCATGGTCTAAGGATTAGGATCACTTCGTAAGTTGTTATAGCAATATAAACTCAATGACTTTGATCGTAATGCTATACTTCGGATGAATGTTCATCACACCATTACACTAATGTTGTGATCCCATTATTAACAACATCCAATTTCCATGATCAGGAAACTTTGATCATCTTGTTAATCAACGAGCTAGTTTATGAGAGAGGCATAACTAGGAACTTTCTGTTTGTTAATTAAACACACATGTATTAAAATTTCCGTATTAATACAATTATAGCATGCAAAATAAACATCTATCATATACTTGGAATACACATAATAAACACTTTATTATTGCCTCTCAGGGCATATTCCCTTCAGTCTCCCACTTGCAATAGAGACAATAATCTAGTTACATAGTGATAAATCTAACACCCATTGAGTTCTGGTGTTGATCATGTTTTGCTCTAGGGAGAGTTTTAGTCAACGGATCTGCTACATTGAGATCCGTATGTACTTTACAAATCTTTATATCTCCATCCTTGACATGCTCGCGGATGGAGTGAAACCGGCGCTTAATATGCTTGGAATGCTTGTGAGACCTTGGCTCTTTGGCATTGGCAATGGCACCATTGTTGTCACAATAGATCACCATTGGGTCCAACGCGTTTGCCACCACTCCTAGTTCGGATATGAACTCCTTCATCCAAACTGCTTCCTGAGCCGCTTCTGAAGCAGCAACATATTAGGCCTCCGTTGTTGATCCCGCTACCACAGGTTGTTTGGATCTCCTCCAACTAACCGCTCTACCATTCATGAGAATACGTATCCGGATTGAGACTTAGAGTCGTCCGGATCGGTGTCAAAGCTAGCGTCGACATAACACTTAGCGACGAGCTCTTCTTCACCTCCGTATACAAGAAACATATCCTTAGTTCTTCGTAAGTACTTAAGGATATTCTTGACCGCTATCCAGTGTTCCGAACCTGGATCCGATTGGTACCTACTAGTCAAACTAATAGCATGTGCCACATCCGGTCTTGTACATAGCATGGCGTACATTATAGAGCCTATGGCAGAAGCATAGGGGACTTTGTCCATTATCTCTCTTTCTTCCGCTGAAGCCGGACTTTGAGTCTTACTCAATGTCTTGCCTTGCAACATAGGTAAGAACCCCTTCTTACTTCCGTCCATTTTAAACTTCTTTAAAATCTTATCAAGGTATGTACTTTGCGATAGCCCTATTAGGCGCCTAGATCTATCTCTATAGATCTTTATGCCTAATATGTATGACGCTTCACCTAGGTCCTTCATTGAAAATTTGCTGTTTAGATAACTTTTAACACTGTTTAAAAGATCTATATCATTTCCGATCAATAATATGTCATCCACATATAATATCAGAAATGCCACATTGCTCCCACTCACTTTCTTGTAAATACAAGCTTCTCCATAAGTTTGGACAAATCCAAACTCTTTGATCACCTCATCAAAGCGGAGATTCCAACTTCGTGATGCTTGCTTCAATCCATAGATGGATCGCTGAAGCTTGCACACCTTGTTAGCATCATTAGGATCGACAAAACCCTTTGGTTGTATCATATACAACTCTTCTTCAATATTACCATTGAGAAACGCGGTTTTGACATCCATCTGCCATATCTCATAATCGAAATATGCAGCAATTGCTAACATAATCCTAACTGACTTTATCATCGCTACGGGAGAGAAAGTCTCATCGTAGTCAACTCCTTGAATTTGTCGAAACCCCTTTGCGACAAGTCGAGCTTTATAGACGGTCACATTACCATCAGCATCAGTTTTCCTTTTGAAAATCCATTTGTTCTCCACGGCCTTTTGGTCGTGAGGTAATTCCACCAAGTTCCAAACTTGATTTTCATACATGGATTCCATCTCGGATTTCATGGCTTCTAACCATTTGTTGGAATCCGGGCTCATCATCGCTTCTTCATACGTCGCAGGGTCATCATTTTCATCAACCATGAAATTCATGACAGGATTTCCGTACAGCTCGGGAGCTGCACGCGTCCTGTTTGACCTGCGAGGTTCGGTAGTACTCTCTTTCGGAGTTTCATGATCATTATCATTAGTTCCCTCTTCAACAGGTGGAGCCAACTCCGGAACAACTTCCGGCGCTGCGCTACTCGCCATACTTTGAAGAGAAGGTTCCACAACCTCTTCGAGTTCTACCTTCCGACTACTCACACCTTTCGCGAGAAACTCTTTCTCTAGAAAGGATCCATTCTTGGCAACAAAAACCTTGCCCTCGGATCTGTGATAGAAGGAATACCCAATAGTTTCTTTAGGGTATCCTATGAAGACGCATTTTTCCGCTTTGGGTTCGAGTTTATCCGGTTGAAGTTTCTTCACATAAACATCGCATCCCCAAACTTTAAGAAATGACAGCTTAGGTTTGTTTCCAAACCACAATTCATACGGTGTCTTTTCAACGGATTTAGATGGTGCCCGATTTAAAGTGAATGCAGCAGTTTCTAGTGCATAACCCCAAAATGACAACGGCAAGTCCGTCAGAGACATCATAGATCGAACCATATCTAATAAAGTACGATTACGACGTTCCGACACACCATTTCGCTGTGGTGTTCCGGCAGGTGTGAGTTGTGAAACAATTCCACACTCTTTCATGTGAGTGCTAAACTCGTAACTTAGATACTCACCTCCACGGTCGGACCGTAGAAATTTGATCTTTCTATTACGATGATTTTCCACTTCATTCTGAAATTCCTTGAACTTTTCAAAGGTTTCAGACTTGTGTTTCATCAAGTAGATATAACCGTATCTACTCAAATCATCCGTGAAAGTAACAAAATAACGATATCCACCTCGCGCCGACACACTCATTGGACCACATACATCAGAATGTATGATTTCCAATAAATCCGTCGCCCGTTCGATTGAACCGGAAAACGGCGTTCTAGTCATCTTGCCCATAAAGCATGGCTCACATGTATCAAATGATTCATAATCAAGTGATTCCAAAAGTCCATCCGAATGGAGCTTCTTCATACGTTTAACGCCAATATGACCTAGACGGCAGTGCCACATATATGCGGATATATCATCATTAAGTTTAATCCTTTTAGCATCAACATTATGAATATGTGTAACATTATCATCGAGATCTAATAGAAATAAACCATTCATCATCGGTGCATGACCATAAAATATTTCATTCATATAAATGGAACAACCATTGTTCTCGGATTTAAATGAATAACCACTTTGCATCAAACACGATCCAGATACAATGTTCATGCTCAGTGCAGGCACCAGATAACATTTATTCAACTTTATAACTAATCCCGACGGCAAGTGGAGAGGCAGAGTTCCGAAGGCAATCACATCAACGCTTGATCCATTGCCGACACGCATCTTGACCTCACCCCTTGCTAGCGGTCGCTTGTTCCGCATCCCCTGATTCGAGTTACAAATATTAGCAACTAAACCGGTATCAAATACCCAGGTGCTACTACGAGCACTAGTCAAGTACACATCAATAAGATGTATATCATATATACCTTTGTTTGCCTTGCCGGCCTTCTTGTCTGCCAGATACTTGGGGCAGTTGCGCTTCCAGTGGCCAGTCCCCTTACAATAGTAGCACTCGGAATCAGACTTAGGTCCAACTCGGGGTTTCTTTTCAGGCGCGGCAACAGGCTTGCCGCCCTTACTTCCCTTCCGTTTTCCCTTCTTGTCTTTCTTGAAACCAGTGTTCCTATTGATCATCAACACTTGATGTTCCTTTTTGATCTCCACTTCTGCAGTTTTAAGCATTGACAGAAGCTCGGGGAGAGACTTCTTCATGCCTTCCATATTATAGTTCATCACGAATCTCTTATAGCTAGGTGGCAGAGACTGCAGAAAACGATGGATGCCTAAGTCAATGGGAATCGATATTCCCAAGGACACAAGCTTATCGGCGTAACCCGACATCTTGAGTATATGCTCACTAACGGAGCTGTGCTCTTCCATCATGCAACTAAAGAACTTTTCTGAAGCGTTGTAGCTCTCTACAGCAGCATGTGTGTCGAAAATAATTTTCAACTCACCCATTGTATCAAATGCATTGCCATTTTCGAAACGCTTTCGAAGTTCTGGCTCTAGCCCATACAATATGTCGCAATGAACTAAGTTGTGGTCCTCCTGACGAGTCTGATAGACATTCTTCTCCTCGTCAGGGGCATCATCTAAAGGTGGGGGGCCTAACGGCGCTTCTAGCACATATTGCTTTTGTGCAGCAGAGAGGAGAATCCTCAAATTCATGGCCCATTCGGTAAAGTTGCTACCGTTCGTTTCTAGTTTCTCTTTCTCCATGAACACATTGAAATTAAAAGCAGGTGGTGCCATCTACAACAGAATTTTTAAAGTTTAGACTAAGTGTATGATAGATTGAGTTCAACTAATCTATATTACGAATGAACTCCCACTCAAAAACGACATCCCTCGTGCCTTTTTGGTGACTACATGAACCAAATCCACTACACCAAGTCCGATCATCACATGAGTCGGTATAGCTTCAAAGGCGAGCATCAAATGGGAATCATATCAACTATAGGACTCATGCTTAACCTTTCGGTCCGTGTTCTGAGGCCATTTCTGTACATGCTAGGCTCGCCAAGTTAGAACCTTAGTATTCCCGTGTGTAACTGTTTTACACCCGAAATATGGTCGTGGATCCAAGAACACCCGATCATCACGTGATGTCTTGGAGCGACGAAAACATAATCGGTGCATATTAAAGGAAGAACACATTCTTATCTTGATATTTAAATGAGGGATCATCTTATTATGCTAACAAAGCACTAAACAAGCAATATAAGATGCTATCAAACATCATATGTTTATTAGTGAAATGATATGGTTCCCGCAGATGATCTCTATCATGTGCATCGTGGTATGATCACTATCATACCTATATGTGTAAATCCAAGGTCTATGGATTATACACGCTATGTGTGTTGTAAGAGTATCATCTCATACTTCTACTTACAACACTACCATATCATAACACTAGCCCAGCAACAATCTAAACTAGACGCCTCTAATTTATCCATTGCAAGTTTTACGTGGCTTTGGGCTTTCGAGATAGAACCGTTCTTACCTACGAACATGAACCACAACGAGGATAATCAAATTGTTGACAACTCGCTTGCAAAATAGATATTGACTATAGTAGGATAATCAAAGTAGTTGCATGTCAAGCGTGGAACAGGTCTCATGTGCGAGGACATGTAAAGTTTGTCTGGGCCGCTTCATCCCACTATGCCACCAATATCGAAAATTACAACAAAGGAGCAACAACATGATCATCATCGCCCACATACTCATATGTGTACTACCCGTGTAAAGTATCTACGCATAGATCCGGCTCTGATACCACTGTAGGGTTCGCAGCATAGAAAACAAAAAATTTCCTACGATGTGAACTATATACCAAGATCTATATACTAGATACAAACAACGGGCGGATGTATATCCGTAGAGAACATACCCTTGAAGACCGACAAAGCTTAACGAGTTCAACTCGTGGTTGATGTAGACGATCTCTTGCCGATCTCAAGATCGAGAGGAAGTCCTAGCGCCGCAAATCAGAAGCGCATCCGTGCTCGCACACACGTTCGAGGCACCGAGCAACCTCCGCCTCCTCGCTCCAGCGATGCAGCGGAAGCACAACTCTTTCTTGTCGAATAGCCACCGGGAACATGTATCTCTCTAGTCCGAGACCATGGGGAATAAATTCTAGAGGGGGAGAGAGATCCTTCACGAGGAGGTGTGAGAGACAAGTGAGGAGGGGGGCTCCTTTTATAGGAGGAGGGGGGAACCCCAAGGGGGTGGCCGGCGCATGGGGCTTCCCCCTTGCCCTCCCCTCTTCATGTGGGTGGACACTCCACTCACAAATCTCCTTTAAATTCCCTCCACTCAAAAGTCCACTCAAATTCCCATTAAATTTCCACCAAATTTAATGCAAACTCTCATTAAATAAAACTCTTTTATTTTATTCAGAATTTTATCAATTAATTTAATGACAAACATTCACAAATAACCCCTTGCTAGAATTATATTTCACATGCATAACCACTTTATGCAATTTCACCCGAAAACCTGTTTCGGTATCTAGTGAAATAAATTCCTGCGCTTGTTCATTCTTTCGGCATGAAACATTTGCTCCAATTGGATGTCGGTGTCTCTTAAGTGTGTCACCCTACGGTTCGTGAATAATGCGGACATGATCGAGACCCCTCTCGGATCAATAATCAGAAGCGGGATCTGGAGACCCATACTGACTCCCACACATTCAACGATGACTTTCTTGTGATCGTCGGAACCTTTTACGCTAGTATCTTAATCCCTTTGTTTCACGATATATTACATGTCCGAGATTCGATCATCGGTATCTCCATACCTAGTTTGATCTCGTTACCGACATGCACTCTTTTATCGTTCCTGTGATATAACATTCTAGTGATCAAATCACTTGCTTGCAAGCTAATCAATGTGATATCACCGAGAGGGCCCAGAGTATATCTATCCGTCATCGGGATGAAAAAATTCCAGTCTCGATCCAAGAGCCTCAACATAACACTTTATTCGTTCTGAATCCATCATTATAATCACCCTGTTAAGGTGTGACGTTTGATGTTATCAAGAAACTCTTCCGGTGTTAGTGATTGACATGAACTCATGGTCTAAGGATTAGGATCACTTCATAAGTTGTTATAGCAATATAAACTCAAATTTCTTTGATCGATGCTATACTTCGGATGAATGTTCATCACACCATTACACTAATGTTGTGATCCCGTTATTAACAACATCCAATGTCCATGATCAGGAAACTTTGATCATCTTGTTAATCAACGAGCTAGTTTATGAGAGAGGCATAACTAGGAACTTTCTGTTTGTTTATTAAACACACATGTATTAACGTTTCCGTATTAATACAATTATAGCATGCAAAATAAACATCTATCATATACTTGGAATACACATAATAAACACTTTATTATTGCCTCTCAGGGCATATTCCCTTCAATATGATCCCTATATCTGGTCTCTGGGAGATGAGTTGATAGATGATTTGTGTAGATTGGACTATTTGATTGTCTTTGTGATCAGGTCAATGCTTATGAAACCTTCTTAGAATGGTACATAAGTAGATCTTGTTGCTGACTATACTTATGGTCATTTCTGGGACTTGATGGATGTTGATAGATAAGTTGGAAAACTTATTGTTTGATCAAGCCAATGATGCTGGTATGAGGCTCTAGGAACTAAGTTCCTATGTTGCTGTCATTTTCAAAATTGATTAAGGCATCAACTGCTTACTAGATCTTGGATCCTAGTTGGTTAAGTGTATGGTTTTGTTTGTGGCTTATAAAATCTGAGGTGCTACTCCTTCTTGGAGATGTGCCCAGATTTTGTAAGAACAAATGATAGAATATAGAAGTTTCCTTTGGTATCACCAATTCTGTGAGGCTGGTATGAGAATTTGGTGTTTTTAATAGAGTTTGATTCTGATATTTATATTTAAAACATCTAGGATAGATTAACCCCACTTGGGTGATTATTGAGAGGTTGTCTTATGCATTAGCACATATATTCTGCTTGGACAATATAAACAGATCATGTGGTTGTTTATGATACTCACCACAAAATCTATGATTGTGATGGCTTGATGTGCTGGTGGTGTTGCTGGTCTGATCTAGTCCTTCTCCTCTTGATGTTGTTCTTGTGTTCCCCTGATACTTGTGCTTGGCCTTGATCAACTCTGCTCCTCCTTGCTCCTATGAGCTTGGCCTTGCTATTCACCTGATCCTCCCCCTCCTTATGTCACCATCAGGTGATGTGTGGCTTGATATGGTGTGAGATTGTGTTGCTGGTTTATTTGGCTCTGGCTAAACTAGTTGTTCTTGTGTGGTGTGAGCAGTGGAGAGATGCACTAGTGCTTCCCCACGGTTGTGCTTGGTCCTTTTTACTTGCTTGGACTGCTGGGGCTATGTCGACAGCACACAGATGCAGTTAGATGACTGAGCTGCTTGTATGCCTGCTGCATAGTGGTGGATAAGCTCACTACCATTTTACCTGATTACATTTATATGCCTGGTGAAAATTTGCCCCTCTTACTGATTGAAATCATTTGACTTGTGGCTTATGGGTTATGAAAGATTTAATTCTTTCATATTGGTGAAACTTGCCCCTAATGATTTACTCAAAGATGAATGTTGGGGATATGCTATATGGGTATCCTCATAGCATGTCTCTTATCCGGATAACCCGGGTGGCCCACATTTGGTAGCATGGCCCATGGCCTACTGGGCGGCCCAGTTAGATGGATCCAGAAGGGAGGCCTATGCCGGATAAGGAAGGCTACGAAGGAGTCACCGACGTACCCGGAGCCTTGGAGTGCAAGACACGCTAGACTAGTAATAGACAGTGTAGGACTCTGTAACATGTCCGGCTAGGACTTTTCCCTGTAACCCTAGGACCTGGCGACTATATAAGTCGGGCCTATGGGAGCCTTTAGGGCACAACTTCACATAACCTCGCATAGCGAACCTATCTCTGTAACTCGGTGTATTGCCATTATAGTGATTTATAGCAGGAGTAGGATTCCGCCACCGTTGTGGGATCTGAACCTGGGTAAGTTGTGTTACCTCGTACCCATTAACCGTCCGCCTTCCCCCACGTGTCTAAACACGCACTGTGAGGACCCCTCCATGGCGTACTCGTCGGCAATACCACGACAGTTGGCGCCAACTGTGGGGCAAGAGGCGCTTTAGGCTCTTCAGCGGGCGAGGACCAAGACGTTCACAGGAATCAGCAAAACCGCAGCCATCGGTCGCCTTCTCTTTTACGGCAATGTTCCGATCGTCCCTCCCGACGAGTTCTGGATCCCGGCGAAGACGAACCCAACGCGATGCTCGATCGTCCCCATCAGAGACATCCACCTCTTCATTGGCGAAACCGACTCGGGCACTAGTTCCCTGGCAGTCGGAGGAGCATCAAGACCTGCACGGACCTCCTACGGGCAGTATAAGTTCACGGAAGGATCAATGTCGGATCTCTCTTCGGAGTTTGCCGGCAAATATCGGAAAAATTCAAGACCCGCACGGACCGCCTACGGGCAGGATACGTTCGCGGAAGGATCGATGCCAGATCTCTCTTTGGAGTTTGCCGGCAAAGATCAGAAAAATTCAAGGCCCACCCAAACCGCCCCTGTGCGGGATATAACGGTGGAAGAACACTGCAAGTCCGCCGGCTTCGTCCGTGCGTCTAGACAGCAGAGATCCAAGTTCGTCGGCGCGATTACCATCTTCGATCTGGAGCGTTGCGTTCAGTGAGAGGGCGAAAACCCCCGTGATTACCTTGCCAGGTGGCTCTGTATATGAGTCGATCTGGCACATTACCGCAATTATGATGCCATGTATCACTTTGTGGAAGGACTAGACCAGGGAACACCGTCAATAGCTACGCGGAGGCCGCGGGGGCAGCTCAGGCGGATCTTTCGCTCATTGGCGGAGCGCCGCCGCTGCAGCAACCGCCACCACCGCCTCCGGCCTCCATCGCCGCAGTTGCGCCACCACCGCTAGTCATCGTCGTTGCTATTTCACCTCCACCCCCCGTCATCAAGGAAGCCCTGGCACCCTCGGACTCTGTGATTGACGCGCTCTACACCGACTTCAGTGCAGATTCAGAGGAGATAGATTTCAGTCCAGAGGAGCTAGACTCTGCCATGCAGGAGAAGGAGGAGGAGTACACACGCGATGAGCAAGCCAACAACGCCGTCACGTCTCGAGAGGTGTTCGTCACCATTGGGACGGCGATGGATGCAGATCAGCCCGGACGAGCTCCGCCTACAGCTCTGGACAAAGGGAAGGGACCACCTGTTGCTGCCGACAATGATCGCACAAAGGTCATGCCCCCTCCGCCTAACCCAGTGCAACACCCGCAAGAACTCGGCACTGGCCCGAGCAACAACAACACCGCAAACCTGCCGCCTCCAACATCTACGTCTGCTGTTGCCCAAGTTACTCCAGCTGATAGAGTGATGTACGGCAATCTCCTCGTTGAGCCACTGACCATAGCTCATATCCGGAATGTGACCTAGCTTAACGAGAATCGCCAGTAGCTACTGGAGGAATCGCAGGCCATCGCGGAGCAAGGCGCAAAACTGGATCAAGATCTGGTCAACGCGCAGAAATCCATAGAGAAAGCTAGAGCAATGGAGGCCGAGTATAAGACTCTGCTACAGCAGCAAAAGGCCAAGAAAGCTCCGGCTCGCGTCATCAACGATCCTGGTGTGCGGCAAAACCTAGGATGGGCTCCCCCGAATCCGGCACAAGCCAAGCCATACATTGACAGTGAAGGCAGGCAGGTGATGCCCACTCCTCTCCTCAACCTCGTCATCGCCAAGACCCTTCTGGAGCAGGATAGATCGCCTAAGGCGGTGGACCAGATCTATGACCTAGTGGCCAAGGAGGTAAAACAACAGGAAAAGGCCACCTCTCAGAGGCTTGAGTCTGACCCAGCGCTTTTCCAATCTAGCCAGTATCAGCCGCCAAGGGACAGATCTCCTCTTGATGTCGGGTCTCAGACGGGTTCATCAGAACAAAGACGGAGGGATGCGCGCAACAGGAACGATGCTATCCCCATATCCTCCAACCACAGAGGTAAGGCCCAACCTCGTCGCCCATCGCCACTGCCACGCTCACCCCGACATCGCGAAGACACCAAGGCTCACCGTCGTACGGATATTCCCTCGCCAAGGCAGGGCGGCATCATCATCCGCGATAACGCGTAGCAGACCTGTCATGACGGAGAGCGCAACCAGGGACACAAGAGCAGGTCGCTCCATGACCCTCCGCGTCCGACAAGCAACCGCGACAAGCGTGAGGCATCGCAGGAGGGTAATAGCAAGAAGGCTAACCCACCGCCACCTCCGCCTCCGTCGCCACCTAGCAGTCACCATGGTGGAGGAGGCCCGCGTCGTTCACGCAGCCCATCCCCTATTGACAAGAACAAAAGAAGCCCAGAGCCATACGATGCACGTTCACGGATAGACAAGATCCACGAGGCCCGGGAAGGACCATACCTGGGACCACGTTGCTTTGGACCTGTGATACGGTCCGCAACTTACCCCAAAGGTTTCCGGATTGATAAGACCATCAAGCCCTATGACGGCACCGCTAAGCCAGCCACATGGTTGCAGGATTACGGTAACGCGGTGGAGATCGCCGGGGCACGTTGCTCCGACATAAGCTGAAGCGCTTGTAGGAAAATCACCAGCTAGACTTGAATCAGATGATTCAGTTGGCCGGTGAGTTCGCAGCTGCCGATGATGATGCTCGCGGCTCTCTGTCGGCAACGTCCGTTCCAACCCAAGCTCGGAGGAATAGCAGCACAAAGTGGAAAAATGCTCCAGAAGAAAATCAAACTCCCGACATGGTCGCTATGATCTTCGCAGGACGAGGTGATGGCGGACAACGTGGCCGAGGACGGGTAGATGGTCGTGGGCAGCAGCGAGGAAGTGAAACTACCTCGGCAGCGCTCCGCGTTCGCCAAACCTACGAAGAGTACTGCGATATGTCGTGCCTCGTACACCTCGATGTCAATGGCAAGGCCACCCATACCAATCGACACAGCAAGTTCGTCAACGACCTCAAGGAGGACCCAGAGTCTGACTACAAGAAAAGTCGGAAGAACAGACCGCGAGGCAAGGGCAAGGGGAAGAAGAAGGAGGAGGAGTCCAAATATTCAAGTCACATGGATGAGGACGTTGACCCCAAGCACGCCGCCAAGAGTGACGGCAAAGGCAAGAACCCCTTCGAAAAGAAGGCGACAGTTTTCCATACTTTCCTTGGCACCCCCACCGCCCGACAACAGAAGACCTCTATGAGGATACTGATGGCTACTCTACACCCAGTTCCCCAATTCCTACGCTGGTCGGAGATTCCAATTACTTGGGACTGGAAAGATCACCCAGACCTCATCCCTACGGAGAACCAATACACCATGGTCATCAACCCCTTGATTGACGGCAATGAGTTCACCAAATGCATGGTGGATAGCGGAAGCAGCATCAACATCATGTACCTGGATACACTATAGAAGATGAACTTGACGGAGGCAAACCTAAGGCGGACCAACACCATCTTCCATGGCGTAGTTCCTGTTCGGGAGGCTCGGTCCCTTGGGTGCATCACACTTCAGGTAGCCTTTGGCGATGTTAATAATTACCGCCAAGAGCGCATGACCTTTGAGGTGGTCCCCTTCAAGAGCATGTACCACGTCATATTCGGCCGCGACATATTCCACACTTTCATGGCCAATCCATGCTTCGTCTATAACAAACTCAAGATACCCGGACCAAACGGTGTCATCACCGTATCCAGAAGCTTTGCCAAAGATAGGGACTGCAAGATTGGAGAAGTAGCCTACGCGGAAGCTATCCTCTATAGCGAAGAATTCAAGGATTTCCAGAGCAAGGTCGATGCCTCGGAGATGCCCGCGTCGAAGAAACAGATTTCTAACTCCACTCCAGCATTCAAGGCCGCCATCGAGACCAAGCCGGTGGAACTTGTGGTAGGCGATGCCTCCAAGACCACCGCCATTGGGACGAACCTGGATCCCAAATAGGAAAGCGCGATCGTTGAGTTCCTCCATGAGAATAGGGACATCTTTGCCTGGCAACCTGCCGACATGAAAGGTGTACCTAGGGAACTTGCCGAGCACAGCTTAAACATTGATCCAAAATGCAAACTAGTGAACCAACCTCTACGACGCTTTGGAGACGAGAAGAAACGTGCCATAGGCAAAGATATAGCTAGGTTTCTTAAGGCTAGTTTTATCCGAGAAGTCCTTCACGCCCAATGGGTGGCCAATCATGTACTTGTCCCAAAAGGGAACCAAAAAATTAAGAATGTGCGTTGATTACACCGGCTTGAACAAAGCATGTCCCAAAGATCCGTTTGCTTTGCCTCGCATTTACCAAGTCATTGACTCAACGGCTGGCTCGAAACTTTTGTGTTTTCTCGATGCATACTCAGGATACCACCAGATCAAGATGAGGAAGTCGGACCAATTGTCCACTTCGTTCACTACCCGCTACGACATGTTTGGCTATGTCACGATGCCCTTTGGGCTGAAAAACGCAGCTGCTATGTACCAGCGGACAATGCAACGTTGCCTACACGATCAAATTGGTCGGAACGTTCATGCCTATGTGGACGATATAGCGGTGATGTCTAAAAAATCAAATGAATTAATCTTCGACTTAAAAGAAACCTTTGATAATCTCCAGAAATACAACATGATGCTTAACCCTAAGAAGTGCGTCTTCGGGGTTCCAGCCGGCAAATTATTAGGCTTCATCGTTTCCCAGCGTGGAATCGAGGTCAACCCGGATAAAATCAAGGACATCTTAAACATAAACCGTCCGACATGCCTAAAGGACATACAACGACTAACATGTTGTGTTGCAGCAGTTAGTCGGTTCGTCATCCAACTTGGAGAGAAGGCTCTGCCGCTGTACAAGTTTCTGAAGAAGGCGTACAAATTCACGTGGATGGACGAGGCAGATGCAGCATTAAAGAAGCTCAAGGAGATTCTTTCCTCAGTGCCTATCCTTGCAGCACCCGGGCCTAGTGAGCCCATGTTAATTTATATGGCGGCCACCAACCGGGTAATCAGCATCGTCGTCGTGGTAGAGCGGAAGGAACCAGGCTATGAGCACGGAGTTCAATGACCAGTTTACTATGTAAGCGAGGTCTTGACGGAGTCCAAGCAGTGTTACCCGCACTACCAAAAGATAGCTTATGGAGTATTCCTTGCTTCTTGGAAGCTGAGGCACTATTTCCAGGAGCACCCCATCATAGTAGTGAGCAAAACTCCACTGTCCGACATTATCAACAACAGCGACGCTACAGGAAGGGTCGCGAAGTGGGTCATCGAACTTGCCGCCTTTGAGATCACCTACAAGAGACGTGATGCTATCAAGTCACAAGCCTTGGCGGATTTTATCGCAGATTGGACTGAGATGCCAGATGCTACCCCATTGCCGGAGCCAGAATACTGGGTGATGCACTTTGACGGATCAAAGCTGCTCAACGGCTCGGGGGCTGGTGTATTGCTACATTCACCAACTAGAGACAAGCTACACTATGTTCTGAAAATCCACTTCGAGGCTACGAACAACATGGCGGAGTATGAAGCACTCATTCACGGATTACGCGTAGCCAAGGATATTGGCATCAAGCGCATAGTTTGCTGTGGAGATTCCGACTTGGTTGCCCAGTAGGTGGTTGGCACCTGGAATGCGCGGAACCCTATGATGGCGGCATATCAAGACGAAGTGGACGAGATAGCCAAGAGCTTCTTGGGCTACGAGGTCAAGTATGTACCTAGGGAGAAAAACGAGGTAGCTGATCTACTATCTAAGCTTGGATCAGGGCGCAAGCGAATTCCGCCAGGAGTTTTCTTGGAGCATATACGGACACCATCCGTGAAGGGAGCAGACAATCGACAACCCAGACAGAGTAGACTCTTTCGTCCACATTGTGGCAAAGGTCCCTCCGGGTTGGACAAAACCATTCATGGAGTATCTCGAACACGGAACTTTTCCCGATGACGAAGTCGAAAGACGGCAAATAGTACGTCGAGCAAAGGGCTATACCATAATCACTGGACAGCTCTACAAAAGAAGCACTATTGGTGTATACCTTAAGTGTGTTTCCCAGCAAGAAGGTATTAAAATCCTACGCGAAATCCATCTCGGAGATTGCGGCATCACGCCGCTCCCCGATCTTTGGTCCTGAAAGCCTTCCGGCAAGGATTCTACTGGCTGACCGCGAATGCGGATGCCGACAAGCTGGTGGAGACATGCATGGTATGCCAGTATTATGCCCGACAACCACATGTTCATGCTGAAGAATTGCGAACAATACCAATAACTTGGCCGTTTGCAGTCTGGGGGTTGGACATGGTTGGTCCGTTGCAGACGGCACCATGTGGGTTTAAGCATCTGCTAGTAGCAGTTGATAAATTCACTAAATGGATAGAAGCTAAACCCATTAGAAAGCTCGATGGGGCAACTTCCCTTAGGTTTGTCTAGGATCTAGTGGTGAGATTTAGTCTCCCACATAGCATTATCACCGACAACGGTAGCAACTTGTCACTTGGAGAAGTGGAGGCTTATTGTTGGGAGAAATGCATCCGACTTGACCTTGCATCTGTTGCACACCCACAATCCAACGGTCAGGTTGAGCGAGCCAATGGATTAATTCTGCAGGAAATCAAGCCACGTCTTGAGGCACCGCTACATAGAGCAGCTGGAGCCTGGGCGGAAGAATTGCCATCTGTGTTGTGGAGTTTACGAACTACACCCAACAGATCCACCGGCTACACCCCTTACTTCATGGTATATCGAGCAGAAGCCATCCTGCCTTCCGACATCCTTCACGATGCACCAAGAGTCGCCGCCTACGACGAAGATGACGCTGAAGAATCCAGACGCCTAGATGTGGACCTTCTCGAGTAGGAGCGCGTTTTGGCATGCGAAAGATATGCCATCTACCAGCAGAAGCTACGCAGCGACCATAGTTGCCGCGTTCGGCATCGCTCGTTTAAAGAGGGGGATCTGGTGCTCCAACTTAAGCAGAAGAAGTCACACAAATTATCCCTGCCATGGGAAGGACCGTTCATCATAAGTAAGGCGCTACTCAATGGGTCTTACTACCTCGTTGACAATCGTGAACTGAAGGATAGACCCAACAAGGATCATAAGAGTAAGCGACGGGACCCGGATGATGACTACCCGGAGCTTGATTGGCCATGGAACATAGCACAGCTACGTCCTTTCTACACTTAGCATTTTTTATCTATTGTGTATCTCTTATATGATCAATGAAATAAAGCTCTCTGGTTCACTCATATTTCTGAGTCTTTTACCTTATTTAATGTTCATTTTTGGATCATATAAAACCTTTGTGCACAAGCTTTACGAATGCATTTGTGAAAATTCCGCCTACGGGCGTTAGTTTAAGTTTTCTGGTCTACACGTTCTTTGTCGTTTTTATGTGGATTCTGGAGTAGTGATTTTTGGCACTTAGTTTCGGCGATTTTGTGCTTAGGTTATTGACGGTGCCATTGGGCATCATCGCCTAAGCGCATGGTTCCGACAATGAGTCTTCGGACTCACGAAAAGTCAAGCATAAAAACCAAAGTAATGGATAAACCAGCACTTGCTTAAAAAATATATACATGCTGGAACCAGTTCTTGAGTAGCAGGAAATAACAACCATTGTTTTCCTCCTTAAGTTAACACATAGTTTTTTACGCATACATATTACATAGGAAACAAATATTACAAATTGTTTTTTATTCCTCTGGCGCAGGCGACTTGGAAGCAGCATCATCGGCAGCAGGAGAGTCACCTTCCTCGAAATAGGTAGTGTTGAGGGACTCGGAGGAGCTTTGGTTGCCGCCATCGATGGTTTTCATTGGCACGAAGACATTAACGTCGACCAACTCGGCGACTCTGGTGTCATAACCCATGAGTGACACCAAGATAGATTCGTGGTTTATCTTTTGGCCTTCGTCATCTATGTCGGGAATACCAGAGGTTACCGTGTCGATGTTGGCATTTTCGTAATGTGCCTTCATCATGGACAGCGCCATCCTTGCACCGTCCCATGCACATGAAGCTTTCCAGCTTGCGATACGCTCTGGGGATCGGCGCAGGATCCCCAAGAACTTTGCCACAGAGTCCGATGCCTTGATATTAATTTGGAGCGGCTTGGCTATCTCCTTGGCTTGCTTAATGGTTGTGTTGATAAAGTTGCAGGCAAGGACGATGCATTCCTTTGGCGGAGGAGGCGATCGGGTTAAACCCATAGGAGCTACAAATTTCTGACAAAGGAGCGCATGAGTTCAAAAAATCAGAGTATTCAGCTTACAGAAATCCAAGACGGAAAACCACTTACTGAAGATGCTAGTCTCATCCTGTTGGAGAGTATCCGCCATGGAGTCCCGTTCTTGTCGGAGGATCCTGTACGCTTCAATATGGCGCTGATTTTGTTCATCAACGACTTTATTTTGCTATTTCAGGATAGCGATTTCCTCCTTCAAGCGGTTCATCTCCTCGCTGGCGGAGTCTTGTAGGGCTTTCATTGAATCTTCATGCATCTTCAGCATGTCCTTCCTCTCCTTCTTAAGGATCTTGTTTTCTCTATCCAGCTGTTGAATATGCTTGGATTGCTCGACAATATCCTTAGCCTTGGAAATAGTTTCTGCAAGTCGGAGAAAGAAAAGTACACAGTGAGTACTCGGAGAGTACACAAGACCAAGTCGGAATACGAAAAATAAAGGAAAAAACAGACACTTGCTCTTCATGATCTGTTCCTTTAACAAGGCAGTTCTACCCTTTTCAGCTTCCAAATCCGCACGCATCTTCTGGTACTTGTCATTGGAGACACCCCTCCGAGCATTCTCATTCTATGGAAAAAATAAAAGTTAAACGTTGTTTGGTCTACTTGGAGCATCTAGCCGGAAAATTTCCACCTAGAAGCTCGGGGGCTACAGCGAGAGTTTTTAACTTAACAATATGCTTGGTCTTTCTTTAAGCATCTAGTCGGAATTAATTCAGTTTATCAACTAGAAGCTTGGGGGCTACAGTATAAAGTTTTTAACTCGGTCATATGCTTAGCTTCTCTTTAAGCATCTAGTCGAACAAATTCAGTTACAACTAGAGGCTTGGGGGCTACAGTATTGAAATTTATAAACACTGCGTATCCTACTCTAAAAGCAACTAGTCGGAATAAGTCATTCAAACTATATGCTTGGGGGCTACAGTGAGAAGGTTTCTAGCTTAGTCACTCTTAGAGCATTTAGATGCAAAGACCCATGGTTTTCCGTCTAAATCCTCAGGGGCTA
Organism: Avena atlantica; assembly: GCA_910589765.1. Classification (NCBI taxonomy): domain Eukaryota; kingdom Viridiplantae; phylum Streptophyta; class Magnoliopsida; order Poales; family Poaceae; genus Avena; species Avena atlantica. The sequence goes on from OU342738.1 coordinate 187,107,840, forward strand.
CAGTGGGATACTCATATGAAAAGCAAAAGGAAAATAAAACTTACAAGCGCAATGATCTTGACGTTTGTAGCACTCTCAGCAAGCAACTTGCCAAAGGACAAATTGTTTCCTTGCAAGATTTCCGCTTGCCGGAGAAGCTCCTCAAGGCCGCACGTTGGAGATGTCGGCGCCGCACCAGGATAGACTATCTTTGGGAACTCTATGGTTCTCTTGGGTCGGAGGTGCCGCTTCGGCAGATGTACCACCTTACACCACCGCCTTACCTCTATCGATGGAATCCTTAGCCGGAGCTTTAGCCATTTGGTGTGTGGCACTTTCCTGCATCGCCTGTTTGCCGACAACAGCAAGCTCGTTGGAGGCACCTGTGTCCACTTCCATGGCGGAGCGGATGGAGGCACCTGAGTCCACTTCCATGCTTCTTTGGCTTGAGAGCTTGTCGGAGCGGATGCAGGCTTGACGGTGGGAGTGACAGGGGCGATGGAAGGAGATGCGTAGGGAGAAACGTCTCGATGCATCATGTCCTTGATGGTTCTAGAAGCCCCGAAAGTTTTGGAGGTCTTCTTAAAAATGGTTGTGGCTTTCTTCCTGAAACACAAAAAAAGTATAAGTACAGAAATAAAACAAACAATGGACAATGTCGGAGGGAAAGAAGCTTACACAAGAGGGGGTGCTTTGGCAAAGGGGATCCCTGTAACCTTTCTTTTCTCCGCCTCCAGGGTGGCGGTAGTCTTCTTGGAGGCTCCACCCTCCGCCTTCTTCTTCTTTCCTCCGTCTGCAGCGTCAGAGGTGGAGCTCTTCCACTTTCGCGCCAACGGAGCATCGTTGTCGGACATGACGGTGACTTCCTTCATATTTGGATCATAGATTTGAGGAGCCATGCTATCCTCATCTATGTCGATGAGCTATTAAGTGAAGAACCATCGTGTTAGATGAGATGGTAATGGCTAGATAGAAGGACTGGAGTATATGTCATACACAAAAAACAAATAGTTACCTTTGGGCACTTGCTCTCAACGAACATGTCGTAGGTGATGGTGAAGCCATGCTTCTTATCCTTCACCTTGACGATGTCCTTGAGGAGGAGCTTGACGGAGTCTCTCGAGAAGTTGTCCTCGGTGATGCGGATCGTTGGAATACTCGTGCATCAGCTTCAAGCGGTGCTACAGAGGCTGGATCCGCCTGATGAACCAGCACATGGCCAGGTCCAATCTGGTTAGACCCGTCTCTAAAAACCACACTATCCTCCTTATAGCGAGGGAAGCATCGATGTCGGAGGGAAGGGAGGCCTGGGATCTCCATGTCGAGGCTTCAGCGGCAGCTCCATCGACGAAGTCCGGGTACGTGACTTCTCGGCCAGCCAGATGGATATCTGGGCCGTAGAAGTATGTCCGCTGCCAATTCTTGCAGGACTCGTGGCCGACGATGTCGGGGAAGCGCTGGCCAGGCCGGATCTTAAAACTAATGGTGCCACAATTTCTGAGCTCGTTCTTGCCGGCTCCGGCTTCGCGCTTGATAGTGAAGAAATAGATGAAGAGATCTAGCCTAGGCCTAATCCCTAGATAACCCTCGCAAAGCGCCGTGTAATTGCTAAGCACTAAGATGCTATTGGGGGAAAGGTTATGAGGCTGTACTCGGTAATGATTGAGGACAGGAAGGAAAAAGTTGGAGATGGGCAGGGAGACGCCGCGTACCAGTTGCGCTTTGAGGTACACTTTTTCTCCAACTTGGGGAGAAGGTGTGACCTCGCCGGCCGGCGATGCCCACCAGGTGAGCCCCTCCATCGCAGGAAGGTAGCCCTCGATGATCATTTCTTTGATATCACGGTCTGTAATATCTAGCCCTTGTGGGAGTCATAATCCTCCTCCAGCAGCTCCAGCGCCGCTGGATTATGGTCGCTGCCGATGGCTTCGACCACCGCGGACTTGGGGATAACCAGACCCTCTAGAGGCACGACGACGGAGCTCGCCGGCTTCGCGGCGGCTTCACCTGACGCCGCCATAGAGGGAGAGGAGCTGCTTGTGGCCATTGGTTGTGTTCGGTGGTGACTGGGAGAGATTGGGGAGCTAGGGTTTTTTGCACGTTGCGCGGAGAGCTCGAGGAGGCGCTCGCTGGAGGAAGAAGACGATGTAGAGGAGAATGTGGTGAAAAGTAAAATTTCCATCGCAGTTACTATTTATAACCTCCGGCATCAATATTGGTGCAGCATGATCGAACGGTTGCCGCGTAGGCGACATGTGCAGGGACGTGCACGGAAATTTTGCCACGTTACCAACTGTCACCACCAACGGTTCGTATCTCTCGCGCGGGAAAAATGGACATGATTGCGTTTTCTTCATGTGTAAGTTACGAGGCGTCGCTGACCTATGTCTACATCGCCCTAGCTGTCATAGGCAGATGAGCCATCACATCGGAAGATTCTAGCATACACGGATCCAATCCGGCTACGGAAGATTACGATAGAAGATTCAGCAATTCTCCGACTTACAAATTGAAGACGGAGAATGCCTTGCAGGGTTATTTGGGAGGACTACAAGATATTGCTTGATGATTTCCCGACATCCATCTAGACGGAGCATTCAACATGAAAGAGGCAAGACGGCGCAAGATCTCGGAGTTCTCCGGGGGCTACTGTTGGGGATATGCTATATGGGTATCCTCATAGCATGTCTCTTATCCGAATAACCCGGGTGGCCCACAGTTGGTAGCATGTCCCATGGCCTGCTGGGCGGCCCAGTTAGATGGATCCAGAAGGGAGGCCCATGCCGGATAAAGGAAGGCTACGAAGGAGTCACCGACGTACCCGGAGCCTTGGAGTGCAAGGCACGCTAGACTAGTAATAGACAGTGTAGGATTCTGTAACCTGTCCAGCTAGGACTTTCCCTCTAACCCTAGGACCTGGCGACTATATAAGTCGGGCCTATGGGAGCCTTTAGGGCATAACTTCACATAACCTTGCACAGCGAACCTATATCTATAACTCGGGGTATTGCCATTAGTGTGATTTATAGCAGGAGTAGGATTCCGCCACCGTTGTGGGATCTAAACCTGGGTAAGATGTGTTACCTCGTACCCGTCAACCGTCCGCCTTCCCCCACGTCTGTAAACACGCACTGTGAGGACCCCTCCATGGCGTACTCGCCGGCAATACCACGACAATGAACCTTGAATAGTGCAACTCACTGTCAAGTCTAAGAGTAAAATAATTCTAATCCTTAACCTTCTTTCTTTTATGTTTGAGTTTGTTTTGCAGGTACCAGACTTGAAGATCAAGACTTTAGTTTAGGTTTTATTTTTTTATAGAATAGTCACTTGTAGTATTTTTATTCTTTTGTAATAAAGATTGTACTATTATTCAATAAATAAAGATTCTTCTTTTGTTTTATTTAATATTGTAAAGATTCCTAGTAAGTTACACTTTGTAACTCATTGATTGATTAAAGTTTTGGAATAAATATTCATTCTATTGGTTAATTTATTTCATTTAAAGTTTGAGTCATTAATTGTTAACTCTTGATTAAATCAAATCACTCAAACATGATTGTAAATCCTTTTGAATTATAATTCAAACACTCAAGTTTTAAATTCAAATTTCATTTCCCAAAACACTCTAATCCACAAAGATCATATCAAAGTCTATAACAATCATCCTTCAAGACTATACCTAATCTCAAAGCATGAAAGAAACTTTGATCACTTCAGGTTTTTATTTGGCAAAAAAATTACCCACATTTTCACAAATGAATGCATGCAATATCACATATTCCTAAATCTACCCTTTTTTGGTTCCTAAATGTTGGGATGTTACAGGGCGCAAGAGCAAGGTGCGCTGGAGCACGAGGAGAAGATGAGCCAGAGGATGGAGAAGTGTGGGAAACGATCCCCCTCAGGGCTCTATTTATCCCCGCGGACGGCACCGTCGCCTCTTCGGCTCCTGCACGACACGTGGCATCACGACGCCATGGTCGCACGATGTTATGGCTTCAGATCCTTTGCGCCATCATAATCGCCACAGAAAATCCTCGGGCGTTAACGGGAGACGAGGCGGTCGCGCTCGCCCCGAGAAACCGCTGCAGCAAGTTGTGTGCGCAGTTGGAAAAAAACTGACACAACGACGCGGAAGTCCAACTGACGTGACGTGCGCCAGAGCTGCAGTCCTGGGTGACGACATCAACGGCGTCATCCAGCTAAACGCTTTGTCTTCAGCTGCGCTAGCCGGTCCCTGCCTTCGCTATTTACACCCAGTGGGCGGCCATCGATTCTGCAGCTGGTTAAATCCAGCCGGAAAGCAAAAGCAAAAGTCACAGCCGAATGTAATAAAGCAATTACTTCAAGACAAAAAAGGAGCACGGAAGATCTTACCCACTGGCCAAGCCCATACGTGCTCGGGGACTAGTGTCGAGGGGATAACCCCCAGTTGGGGAAAGCCAAGCACAAGTAGGCCGGCTCCAGAAGGAGTAGGCCACCTGGCCTTCAAGAAGGACAACTCCAGCTAACTGGCAAACACACCCAGTTGGGCTTATAACCTTCCCGGCTGGCCCGTCAAGCGGTGGCCAAAAGAACCGGCCGGGTGGCCGCTTCCACCCGGCTCACCTCGGATTCGATGGAGAGCACGGAAGGGTTGACTCTCCTTGCGGGATATGCCTCTGGCTCTCCCTCGTCATCGGGCAAGCTGGCATGCCGTCATGACCAGCGCTACCCGACGAAGATAAAGCAAAGTGGTCGGCTGGACTGGTGAAAGCAGTCTGGGTGACCGTTAAAGCAAGGGTGACGCCCCAAAGGAAGCCCGGGTGACCACTAAAGACAAGGATGATGCTAAAAGAAGGGCGGACTGGGTCCTGGCCCACTGGCTGGGCCCTGCAGCCAGCCATGTCCTGTAAACCCATATCCAAACAGTAAACCCTAGGACCCGATCTGTAATCTGCCCCCCAGACTAGTATATAAGGGAGGGCAGAGCTAGGGTTCTAGGTAGGCAACACTAGAAGGATAGAAGTGTTAGCACCAAGTTCCCATCTTCCTCTAGCTCTCGATAGTTGCTAAGGAAACAGCTCAAGGAGCATCTGTACAGGGCATTTGCTCCCTCATATAGTTCATCTTGCAGGAGTAGGGGTCTTACCTCGCCGAGAGGGCCCCGAACCTGGGTACGTCGTTGTGTTTGCAGTTCACCATGCCCAACCCGTTGCGTGAGCCACCGAATGCATCTGTGTGTCGCTTCTTTGCCATCCCCAATGGCACTGCCGTGTTCCACACCACGAAAGAGGTGGAGGTTACCCGTGGTCGTTCTTGGTCAGAGGAGGCTGAAGAGAGGAGGAGAAGAGAGAGGAAGATAGGGAGGAAGATAAGAAGAGAGGGATGAAAGAAGGGATGAAGGAAGAGAAGAGGAAGGGAGGAAGAGAAGAAGAGAGGGAGGAAGGATGGGAGGAAGGAAGGGAGGAAGAGAAGAGGAAGGGAGGTAGGAAGAGAACAAGAGAGGGAGGAAGAGAAGAGGATGGGAGGTTGGAAGAGAGGGAGGAAGAAAAGAAGACAGGGAGGAAGGGAGGTAGGTGCGGCGAGATTCAAATTTCGAATCCCGCCCACTTACTCTTGGTGCACTAGGGGTGGTGTGCCATGATAGCTATGAAATATAGCCATCCACGTCTACATTTAAACTAGATGTTTTTCATATATTTGATGAAATATCTCTCTATTTCCTGCCACTAATGCCTAATGATCAGATGGGTATGCAATCCTTTCTTGCTATTTTTCCCACGCAGACAATGATGTATTATGATGGGCATTACTACATAAATGCCAAAGATACGAGATTTCCAACATGCCAAAGAAACCAGCACTACTAGAAAAAGGGTTGTTCGTGGCGCACCTGAAAAGCCCATCCTTGGCGCACTAATGGTGCGCCACTAGGCCTACAGTGCGGCTAAAAAGTGCCCGTAGCGCACTACCCTGGTGCGCTACGGTTATATGAGGATAGGCGTAGCGCACTACCAGGTGCGCCAGGGGTAGAGATACAGGTGTGCCACGGATATGTTTTTCAAAAAACAAAAAAATGCAAACAACACCCTCGTTTGGAATTGCAAAAGCAATCGGGTCCAGAAATCGCCGCCGCTGCGTCGCCTCGCTGGAGCAGTGGTCGTGGCCACGACCTACCACCGTAGGGATGTGCGGGAGGCCGTGGTCATGCTAGTCCTCGTCGGCGTCAAGGCAGTAGGAGGAGATATGGTCGGAGGATATGGCCGAAGATGTGTCGGAGGTGCAGTCGGAGGTGGACGTAGGTATGGTCGGAGGAGGTGGTGGCGGCGGCTAGAGGACGTGTGGTCGGAGGAGGCGACGATGACTGTTGAAGGAGCTGGTTACCCATGGTCGTCCTTGGTCGGAGGAGGCTAAAGTAAGGAGAAGGGGAAGAGGAAGGAAGAGAAGAGGAAGAGAATAAGAGAGGGAGGAAGGAAGAGAAGACGAAGAGAAGAGGAAGAGAAGAAGAGAGGGAGGAAGGAAGAGAAGAGGAAGGAAGATAAGATGAGAGGGAGGAAGAGAAGAACAGAGGGAGGAAGGAAGAGAAGAGGAAGGAAGAGAGGGAGAGAGGTAGGTAGGTGGGCGGGATGGTGATTCGAATTTATAACCCTGCCCAACTTACTCGTGGCGCACTAGGTGGTGGTGCGCTACGGGTAAGTTGCCTCAATTTTTTTCTGCAGCAAAAAATCATGTTTTCGCCATAACTTTTTACTCTTTCCGAATTTTGAGATTCTAAAAAATCGCCAAACAACTTAATGGGGTTTCAAGCGGATCTGAAATCTCGTTTTGGTCATTTTGGTATATTATACGTTTTTTTTCGACATCGTATGCAAAAGTTACGACCATTTTACCGTGGCATGACTTTTTTTGCAGAAAAAGTCGAAATTCATGTTTGTTAATTTTCATAGAAACTAGACCATATTATCTACCTAAATATGAAAGTATTTTATTTTTTGAAGTGTTTTTCATTTTCTTTTATTTTTTGCAAATCTAAAAAGGCGACCCACCGGGGGGTGGAGTTGGTGTATGCCACTTAGCCGTAGGGCACTAGGGCAGAGTGTCCTACAGCTAAGTTTACCCGGCTGCTGCAAGACACATACCCGTAGCGCACTAGGTCAAGGTGCGCTACGGCTAAGTTTCACATCCGTAGCGCACCTTGACATAGTGCGCTACAGATATGTGTGTTGCGGCCACCTGTGCCCTGGCCCACACATAGTCGTGGTGCACCACCCCCATGTGCGCCATGCTTACGGTAGTTAGCCGTAGGGCACCTGTGGGCAGTGCGCCATGTCTATATTACCCGTGGGGCACCACTAGCACGTGCGCCACAGATGTGTGGATTACCTATAGCCATTTTCCTAGTAGTGCAGGAGCCAAGAGGAGGCAACTGCAAGTTTAACGACCAACTATACGACCCGCCTCCGTATAGTTGCTGCCATATAGTTTGCACCAACCTCCTTAGGTCAAACAGAACAACTTTCGTGAAGGGACCCCTATATAATGAGTCTTCAGGCGACAAGAAACGAGCCCCCGACTCCACAACATCGCTTCTTTCATCCTCAACTCTCCCTGCCGCCATGCTGGAGGAATAGATCTTGATCTAAACCTCTAAACCCTTCTCCACCACCATAGCCATCTTCCACCACTTGTAATAGTAGATCACATCTCCAATTGGCGACATTGTAAGACTATTTGTTATCAACTCTGTGATCTCTATTACAATGTTTATGATTGTCGATTTCATCTCTATGTGTGAGTAATTCTTCTTGGGCTAAGGGCTTCGGCCTAGCCATGTAGATTTTGTGCATGTTATTTATCATGGATGGGATCATATATTAGATTGTAGTACCCTCTGTTGCCTCAATATAAGGACTTGTCAGGTACCCAAGACCCTAAGGATTGATCCAGGTAAAGGGAGTGTGAGTAACGAATGATCTGCAGGATAGGAACCCCAGTGAAAGAAAGGGTAGTACGGCTATATGTCAGGAACTTACTTGGGATTAATGGTGACATCACTATGCATATCATTAGTTATCTTTTTTCTATGGATGAGACTAGTAGGTTATTGCCATAAGCGTTTGCGGAGGCGATAACATTTAAGGATGCATTGCCCACATATAATTATCTTGCTCTAACAATTACACGAGTACTTCATTACTATCTATTATTTCCATCAGATGTTTTGCATAGCTACTGGTGAAAACCGAAGACCCTAGGACCTCTCTCTCCATCGTCAACAACAACAACAAGATCACAAACTCTTGGTCCGGTGAAAACGCAATAGGAATTCTAAAACTCTCGAAGGTCCGTTAAGGTCATCTCACTTTGCTTTCTACTTCCCGAGGATTCGATAAACCTAGGTCTACTAGGGAAAAAGAGCTATACTACATCCCTAATCCGGATCGAAGGTATCAACCCTTTTTCTAGCGCTGTTGCCAGGGAAGTAATAGCTACCTTGGTGAGGTTAGTAGGAACCTTGCTAGTTTTAAATTCTTGTTTTTAATTTGCTTAGTTTGCTTTCGGTTTTTATTTGAAAAACAAAAAAAATTAGTTAATATTTTTAATTCTTGCTTTATCATCATTAGTACTTGTTTAAGAAAATACAAAAATATAAGAAGTATGGCTGAAAAGAAGCTTGGGGAGTGTGCAACTCCTAACAATGATTATTTGCGTACTCCTATTACTCAGCCAGCAATTACTGCTGAAGATTATGAAATTAAGCCCCACTATTTAAGTTTGGTTCAACAAAATCAATTTGGAGGCTCTGCTGTAGAAGATGCAGGTATGCACTTGAATACTTTCACTGAAATATGTGATATGATGCGCAATAAAGATGTTGACCCTGATGCGGTCAAATTGCGCTTATTTCCTTTATCTCTTAGAGGAATAGCAAAAGAGTGGTTGTTATCTTTGCCTAGAAAAATATTGCATCATGGGTGGAATGCACATCTTTATTTATGACTAAATTATTTCCACCTGCAAAGACTATGCAACTCAGATCTAATATTACTGGTTCTAGACAGGAAGAGCGTGAGCCACTAGCACTTGCATGGTAGAGAAAGAAAGAACGCATGAAAAACTATCCCATCCATGGGATGGAAGATAGGTTAGTTATCCATTTATTTTATAACGCTCTAAACCCTATTTCTAATTCTATGCTAGATACTGCAGCTGGAGGAACATTTATGGGTAAGAAAATTATCGAAGCAAAGCAGCTGCTAGATAATATGCAAGACAACCATGCCCAATGGCATGTGGAAATATCAAACACGAAGAAGGTGAACTCCGTCACACCTCAAGAGAATGAAGAACTCAATGCTAAGTTGGATGAGCTTATATTAGCCGTTAAAGTTAAGGAAATGCCGGTAAGAACTACTCTAGAACCAACTATTGAAGAAGTAGACTTCGTTGCTCGTAATGACTATAACCCTGCTTGGAAAAAGAATTACAATCCAAACTTTCAGAAATATTACTCTAGTCCTGCAGGTAACTCCAATAATAATATGGCATCAAGCAATACTAGTCTCCAAGAAACTCTTAAATATTTTATGGACTCACAAAATGAGCAAAACAATATTCTTGTCAAAATTACGAAGAATCATGATGCTATGCTTGGTAAATTATCTAACTAAGCTATTAGTTTAAGAAATTATTTCCAGGCCCTCCAAGAAAGAACAAGGATCTTTGAGGCATAACTAGGTAAGATAACCGAGATTCAAACTCTCATTCTAGCAAAATTTGCAGGTAAAGATGAGCCCAATCCAGTTGAAGAGCTCAAGATGATAAGAATCCAAAGGAAGGAGCCTAAAGAACTTGATTATAGCAATGCTCCTTCACCAAACTACACTGTTGAAGATATCGTAAAAAGTATCAATGTCAAGATTCTAGTAAGTGAAGGAAATGAAGAAGCCATGTATCAACACTTCGTTAATAAGGTAGCAATAAAGGTAGGTGAGCTTGAAGAAGAATACAAGAAAATTGCTGAAATTTTTGCCTCTTAAGATAGATGATATATTTGAGCCTACCATTAAGATTAAAATTGGGACTAATGAAATAGCTGCAGTATGTGATCTAGGTGCAAGTGTTTCAACAATTCCAAAGAGTCTTTTTAACAATTTAAATCTTGGCTCTTTTGAAATCACCGAACTGAAATTACATCTAGCAGATTCTACCTATAAACAAGTATAGGCATAAAGGAAGATACTTTAGTATACATTAAAGGTTGTCTTGCTCTTATTGATTTTGTTATTTTTGACATGCCTGAAGATGCTACTGCCCCTATCATATTAGGCCGTCCTTTCTTAAGAGCTATTAAGGCTTTAATCAATTTGCATGAAGGGAAGGTGAAGCTTGAATTGCCTTCATGGGATCCTTTTGTTATTCATTTCCCCGGGAAAGCAAGATGATAAGGAGGCCATAACTTTGAAGGCCAATTACTCCAGAGTGGGTGTTTCATTCATATGGCCCAATTAAGCAATATCAAGGTCAAGCTATTGACCATAAAAGAGCGCTGCATGGGAGGCAACCCATGTGAAATAAAGGTTTGAGTTAAGTTTTTAAGTTTTAGTTTAAGTTTTGTATAAATAAAGAGTGCTAGAAAACTCCAGTGAGAGGAAGAGATTCAGCGGTACTAAAAATTCCTATTTTATATATGCCATAGTTGGTCGAAATTTTAGTCTATATTTTTCTATCAAAACAAGGTGCTTCGCTAAGTTTCAGTCTAAAAAGTAATCTACGAAGAAATAGAAATTTTTTGATGTGTATAGAAAGGTTAACGACCAACTATATGGCGGGAATAAAAATTCCCGCTGTATAGTTTTGGCTGTATAGTTATATTACCCATCGAAAAAATATCATCCTAGAGTACAGAAGGTTTGACGACCAACTATATGGAGGGAAAAAAAGTTCCGGCCGTATAGTTGTCGCTGTATAGTTACAGCCGCCAGACAGAAACCCTAGGAAACCCTAAATTTTTTCCGTCAGACCAACTATACGGCCGGAATGCCCTGTTCCCGCTGTATAGTTGCGTCCGACCACTTAAACGCTCGGGGAGGTACCCAAATCATCAAAAACACAATCCTTTTTCTCTCTTCTACCTCCAAACTCTCTCAAAACCTCAAGGGATCTTCACCCCTCCTCTATTTGTTCAAATTCCTTGCACACAAGTGATCTACGGTATGTTTCTCCTCTGATCCTCCAATTACATTTTGAAAATTCATCTCTGATCTATTGTCATTATCAATCTAAGGTAAGACTTATATTTGAACTAATTGCCATGATTATCTTGCCTAGATTAATATGTTGACGAGATTCTTTAGTGTGCTATGATGAGGATTATACTATGACTATTATTGTTGGATCAAAAAGTTTTATATTTGTCTCTTTTATTATTTTTAGAAGATGAACACGAGGAGCCAGACACGTGCTTTTGCTGCGGCCAGTTCTTCTTGGGCTGCAGCTCAGGAACGCATGGGGATTCGATTCAAGAACAAAGCCCACCGTGATCGTTTCGACAGGATCAAAAATCGAGAAGTCAAGGCAACCAAGTGGGATTGCCCCGTCACTTTGAACCAACTCGATCTTTGCAAATCACCGTTAAGGCATGGCATGGGGAGGATAAGATTACTTTCTCACTCATGAACAATAATTATTCTCTAACACTAGATGAATGGTGCAATTGTTTTGGTTTACCCAACAATGATCATAATGCTACGTGTGTAGCTTTTACCAACATGGAACCTTCCGCTGAACTCTGTTATAATAGAATGAGCCTCTCCTCTAGAGTCAGTAGGGGGAAGAATATTCAACATCCTTCTATTTGCTATTTGTTCTATGTTATTGCTAACACCTTCAGGTGTGTAATGAGTTAACAAGACTCAACGAGGAGGACATCTTAGTTCTCGCAAAAGCTTCTTTCAACTATGACAACTTGTCACTTCACTTGGGTGCAATACTTGTGCGCTACTTGGAGTACCAATCCCACCAAATCCAAGGACCAACCACTTGTGGAGGCGTCATCACCATGCTTTCCAATGCATTGGGCATCGACCTAGGTGAGCTACAGCCGGTGCTAGGTGAGCGACCAGTTCTCGTTGATTTTTAGGAGAGTGATTGCTTCGAGTTTCCAAGAAACAAATAAAAAGGAAAGAGAGAAGTGGAACCAAACATGATATGCATGCCTTATGACTCCCCACTTTTGAAGTTGAGAAACCCATGCTAGTTAGTAGTAATGTTGAGATGTTATATCGGTGGAGTGAGTCTCTATATTGTAGTAAAATTTTGTTTCCATGGGTATTTAACTGGGTACATTTTTTTTCCAGCTCTTGTAGTTAACCAAGTCTTGCCTAAAAATTTGCTAAACAATTGAAATAAGAAAAAGTCTCACAAATTGAAGACTTCGGTGTTTTAGTGTTTAGTCTTGAAAGTTTATTCCTAGAGACACTCGACACCATATAAAATAATGATTGACTTGATACCTCTCTTTTTGAAAAGATTTGTTCAATTGAATTAATATTTAGTGGTTTTTGTGAGCATGCCAAAGTTTGACTTGTAAATCATAAGAATGATATAGCTTTATGTGTGTCAAACTTCATGGGATGCCAACAACTCCGCTGGCCAACGAACGATCTTCATGGAGGAAACTCCTAGATTTTGGCTATGAGTTGATTAAACATTGGTAGCAGAAATGCTATAATGAGTAAGATTCTTAGCACTGTCGGGTAGCTGTAACATGATGGAATCACTCCTCTCGCTGATATGAGTAATCATTATGCAAAAGGAACAAAAACTTAGTGATGCCACGAGTGTCCATCTCAGCCCGATAAACTAATGAATTTTTTTGGCATGCTCTCAATTACTTAAGAACTGAAATTCTTGAAGGACAATGAATAGAAAAGTAGTGCTTGAAAAGTCTTGATTTATTGATGTGGGAGAATTGAGATACTCTATTATATATGCTTTTCATGAAAAACTCTCACACTCTTAATTTTACATGATTACACTTTATTGTTCAAAGGCAAGCCTATGAGTTAATTACATGACGTGGAATAAAGTTTACTCTTTTGAATCATCCATGCTTATAATAATTTTGCTGCGATATAAGGATTCATGAATCCCGTATGATATGCTTGCCATTACTCTATCTATGCTAAAGTTTTTCAAATTAATAAAGTAGAGGAAACATGAGACTACCAATCATGAGTAATATTATCATCTTGTTATTTCAGTTTAAATGCTGAGTTCCCTTTGATTTTGGTTTTCTTGCTCGAGGATGATCAAGTTTAAGCTTGGGGAGGTTGATAGCTGTGAAATATAGCCATCCACATCTGCATTTAAACTAGATATTATTCATATATTTGATGAAATATCTCTCTATTTCCTGCCACTAATGCCTAATGATCAGAGGCGTGTGCAATCCTTTCTTGCTATTTTTGCCCACGTAGATAATGACATATTATGAAAGGAATCACTACATAAATTCCAAAGATACGAGATCTCCAACGCCCCAAAGAAACTAGGAGCCATGAGGAGGCAACTACAAGTTTAACGACCAACTATACGGCCCACTGCCGTATAGTTGCGACAGAATAGTTTGCATCGACCTCCTTAGGTCAAACAGACCAACTTTCGTGAAGGGACCCCTATATAAAGAGTCTTCAGGCGATGAGAAACGAGCCACCGAATCCACAACATCGCTTCTTTCATCCTCAACTCTCCATGCCGCCACGCCGGAGGAATAGATCTAGATCTAAACCTCTAAACCCTTCTCCACCACCATAGCCATCTTCCACCACTTGTAATATATCTCATCTCCAACTGGCGACATTGTAAGACTATGTGTTATCAACTCTATGATATCTATTACAATGTTTATGATTGTCGATTTCATCTCTATGTGTGAGTAATTATCCTTGGGCTAAGAGCTTCGGCCTAGCCATGTAGCTTTTGTGCATGTTATTTATCATAGATGGGATCATGTATTAGTTTTTATGACTTGGTGATTGTAGTACCCTCTCTTGCCTCAATCTAAGTACTTGCCAGGTACCCAAGACCCCGAGGATTGATCCAGGTAAAGAGAGTGTGAGTAACGACTGATCTGCATGATAGGAACCCCAGTTACAGAAAGGGTAGTACGGCTATATGTGAGGAACTTACTTGGGATTAACGGTGACATCACTATGCATATCATTAGTTCTCTTTCTTCTATGGATGAGACTAGTAGGTTATTGCCATAAGCGGTTGCGGAAGTGATAACAATTAAGGATGCACTGCCCACACTTAATTATCTTTCTCCAACAATTACATGAGTACTTTATTACTATCTGTTTTTCCCATTAGATGTTTTGCACAACTACTGGTGAAAACCAAAGACCCTAGGCCCTCTCTCCCTCCATCGTCAACAACAACAAGATCGTAAACTCTTGGTCCGATGAAAACGCAATAGGAGTATTAAAACTCACGAAGGTTCGTTAAGGTAATCTCACTTTGCTTTCTACTTTTAGAGGATTCGATAAACCTAGGTCTACTAGGGAAAACAGCTATACTAAATATGTAATCCGTATCGAAGGTATCACTCCACGGGCAAGTGGCCTCACTTTTTTTTCTGCAGGAAAAAAAGATATTTTGACCATAACTTTTTACTCATTTCAAATTTTGAAAATCTAAAAAATCACTAAATGACCTTTAGTCATTGCGATTGGATGCGGAATTTTGTTCTCGTCATTTTGGTATATTAAACTTTTTTTCGACATCATATGCTAAAGTTACAGCCGTTTTACTGTGGTATGACCTTTTTTGCAGAAAAAGTCGAAATTCTTGGTTGTTAATTTTCCTACAAACTAGATCACATTATCTATCTACATGTTAAAGGATTTTATTTTTTTGAAGTGTTTATCATTTTCTTTTATTTTTTGCAAGACTAAAAAGGCGATCCATAAGGGGGTGTGGAGTTGGTGCAGGCAACTCAGTCGTGACGCACTAGGTCAGAGTGCCCTACGGGTAAGTTGGCACAGCTGCACAGCAGGACACAACCCACATACCCGTAGCACACTAGGTCAGAGTGCGCTACGACTAAGTTTCACACCCATAGCGTACCGCGCATAGGTGCGCTACGGCTAGGTGGTCCGTGGCCACCTGTGCCCTAGCCCACACGTAGCCATGGCGCACCACCCCCATCTGCGCCACACTTACGACAGTTAGCCGTAGGGCACTTGTGAGCAGTGCACCAGGCCTATTTTACCTGTGGGGCACAACTAGCATGTGCGCCATGGATGTGTGGATTACCTATAGCCGTTTTCCTAGTAGTTTTCGGTGTGCTCTGTCTCGAGGACTCCTTGGGGGATCCTTATATAGGGGTTTTTTAGGTCAAGATAACTCCGTGGGTGAAAGAATCAAGGCGATCGGATGGCCGAGGGGGAAAAGGAGGCATGGGCGCGCCCTCTAGGCTCTTTTGTGCCTCCTGGCCCTTCTCCCGAGGTTCTTGCACTCCATATGCTTATCGTGGTAAAATATTGACATCCCTAAAAACTCAGGTCCATTTGACTCCGTATAGGTCCTGAAACATCAAAATCAAAACATGGTTTTTCTGCCCTGCATGCATGGTTATAACCAAAATAAAGGGGATCATTGAAAAATCCCCAAAAATCAATGTAAAACATAGATATAACATTATATATGATGCAAATATGTGGATAAACATGTCAAAAAACTACAAAGTTCATGTATGCACTTTACATGCATCAACATCCTCAAGCTTAACCTATGCTCGTCCTCGAGCATAAAGATGATAAAAATACACATGGACTTTGGAGTTTGTCACTTTGCTTCTTTCATTATCATACAAAGTTCATAGGTTCAAATATTTCCAATGAAACATGATAAGAAAGTGTACTATCAAGTTTTATCTTTTGCACATCTATAAACATGTTAAACAATAAGTAATGGTGTGCCAAAACAAATGAGGAACAAAATAAACCTTCAAGCCAACTTTGATGAACCTATAGAATAGGAGACTCTTCCTATCATCAACATTGGTGTTTTATGCCTCTACTTTTATTTTTGGGCCCACTTCTTAGTTTAATTCTTGACTAGCAGACTCACTTCTTAGTTTCATGTCTTCCCTTGAGATGTTTTTCATCTCGTGCCGATAGTAAGCATTGAATACATATGTTAACCCTCCATAAAGAATGTAAAATAAAGTTTTGAGCTATGTAGTTCATGTTAACAATACTAATAACTATGGGGTTCCAAGTAGATTTTGTTCCAAAAGTTGCATATGGCTTATGACATTTTACAAGTTGAATGTCTCATGCACCTGTACCAATGAACTGACACTACAACCTGTCATTGTATAACATAGGTTGTTATAAAAATTGCATCACTGAGGTACCTCTTGCCCCAGTGTGACTATACGCCCAACATATGTTTGGTAGCTAGGAAGCATATGATTCTTTTGCATTATTTTCATCAGGGGCATATCTCCATATTTCAGAAGACAAGACAAACAGACATATGAGTCCTCTTGGCAATTTTTTTGAAAAGAGCATCATTGATTGTCATGATGTAAGTTTCCACCATGTCATGCATGTGTTTGTCTAGCGGCCCAGGAGCATTTTCTCTTTCCTTATGCTTACTCAAGTGTGTAGTGCAGGACAAAGCAAGAAAAAACATGGTATTTCAATAACGGATATTGTAAGATTGTGTCATGATAGCATGGTTTGGCCAACAAACAACTTATAAAATGTAAAGCACATAAAGTTCCATAGTGGTATCACCCCAAACCATACTTTCTTATGAGCTTTAAATTACACAAAATAAATGATTATTAATATTTTGGAGGATCACCATGCATATTATACTTGGAAATAGCTTTTGCCACAAATAGGTAGATATTCCTAATCTAGTTTAAGGGGTTTGGAGCAAGTCTTAGCTTGCATTGTGAAGGCTTAGCAAAAAGAGATCTAAAGAGTGCCATCTAGTTCACAATGCCAACATTTTCTCACCTATCTCCTTATGGTTGAACATAAATATACATGAGAAAATTGTAAAAATTAATAGGCACAAACAAATCATACTTCATGTAAAGTATTTGATCTAAGTAACTAGGTATAACATGAATTTTAGCTTTTTTGCTTTTATCCCCCCTTTTATTTTATTTACAGGCATTCATATCCACTTTAATTCTCATCATCGCAAAGTTTCTTTCAGTAGCTTAATCATAAACATGCATAATGATTCATGATGGTGGTCCTTTTATTGCAAACAACAGTAAAATAAACAAAACAGACGCTCCAAGTTTCTATGATAGTCTTATGTTGCTCGAAAAACAAAGTTTAGAAGTTTGTAAACCAAGAGTTTAATAGGTCTAATGGGGTGCCTTAGGCATCCCCAAGCTTATGGTTTTCACCATTCTTGGATTTCTCTTGGAGTGGTGTGATGGCCTGCTAGTGCACAGGTTTGTCAGAGCATGTTTTCACAGAAGTATTAATTCCACTTTTTATATCGAACCTAATAAGGAGCCTAGGTAAGTGTTATGTTATGACATTCTATTGCACTCAAGGTGTCACCGGTCTTGAGTGAATTGACTGCAATTGCTAACGGTGGAAGGTGGTGAGTGAAAGATAGAGGAAACTTGCGTAAGAAAGGAATAAGAATTAAATTTCATAAAATTAAAAAATGAGAAAGTTGTTTGAAGATCCTATAGATGAGAAGTTAGGTGCGAAGAGAAACGGTTCGTGGTGATAGTGAAAGTGCAAGATGAATAAAGTGGAATAAGTGATAGTGATATTTATTATTTGTAAGTGAGTAGGAAAGCAAACCGTATACCGACTGGGAGTCCTCATGGCCAATTCTTCCTTGCCCGAATGATCCGTCTGCCTGTTACCATGGCAATGGTCAGCACATTAACTAAGGTATTTCGACCGGATCAAGGCTTTAATCTTGATGGTTACTTGTTGTCCTCGAGTAGTACTAGCTCCTCATTGATATCGGTCGTGTCACTCGAGGGTCGCTGATTCGCTAGCATACAAGCTCATACCTATAAGAGATCATGTTACCTGGTCTCTTAAATTAGATAACGAGCATTAGGAAAATATAGATAATCATTCTCACTATTTAATAAGCACTACAACAATCACAAATGTATGTATTTAAAGAAGGCACAACACATATCACTAACCCCTACATCTCCCACGCCTATGGGGATTTACTCAGACATGATAGGAAGACAAATCAAAGGCATAATTGTATTGCAAATGCGAATCATCTCAAAGTTATCGCAGCAAGCCACAATACAAGTTGAAGATCAAATCAAATACAAAACAAAGGTAGATCAAAGTATTAAACCCTAATCTTACAAATGCCAATCTCTCTCTCTAAGTAACAGTGGGGATGATGGTGGAGTGAGTGGTTCGGAGCCTAGAAATTGTCGAGAAATCAGACAGGGTTCTTCCCCTTCTCCAGATCCGATCTCTTCCTCTCTCGATGAGTTTGCGGCAACTGTGTTCTCTTTTTCGTTGTCTCCCCTTCATGGAAGTTGCTTGTATTGATATAACGGAGCTGGCGGCGGGTAGTACGGGAGGACGCTACGGGCGCATCCCGACCGTATCGGTGGTCGTTATGCCCCTTGAATGCCTCCAATGAAAGGGGCTCCAATTAGGGATTTACTTCATTAGATGTAATTAGCCCATAAAGAAATGTTCATTACCTAAAATCCATCACAAGAAACCAAGGATTCGCTAATTGCAATACTAACGTTAGTAGAAAGAGGTAATCTTCATGAAATCCGACAATAAACAAGAGTAAAATCAATGGTAAAAGTGATGAAATTTGGAGATATCAATATCCCCAAGCTTAGTTGTTACCTGCCCTCGAGTGACAAAGCTATAATGAGTAATAGAAAGTAATTAAATCAAGATGAAAGACTTACAAGTTTGAGGTTGTATCATATTCCATTGTCACAAATCCTGCAACATTGAACATGAGCATAATATATCCGAACAATTGCACATGAGTTCAATTCCTAAATGCAAGTAACTCTCTAGCTAATAGCTCTTATAGCTCAAATGAGATTGTCAAAAAAAATTGCTAGGCTTGCAAATCAATTCCTTTTAGCGCCTCTCTTTTTATGAGAGTAAAAATATTTTCAAGTGAGGACGCTCAAGTCAAAAGTAAGGGTGCACAAGTAGATGTGAAAAGAAGGATAATCTTAGAGATTTTTCATTAACACCCACTTCAATAATCGCGTCTATCAAACACCTCATCTTTTCCTTTTCTTTTAAGAACTCTAATTATTCATTTTAGGTGGTGAGGTGATACCAAAGTTCTCAAAAAGTATAGAATGTTTTCAGCTCATATCTTAGTGGAAGTTCTTCTCTCTTTTTTTCCTCTTTCAAGGATCATTGATTGTTTCTTTTTACAAATGCTTACACAACCTTTGAGAATACTAATAATTTTTCCCATATAGCGACATGTATGCCGCTCAGGTCATCAACTCATAGCCGAAATCTGGGGTTATACCATAGATCGTTCAAAAGCTAGCAGAGTTGTTGGCATCCCAAAGGTGTGTATGAGAAACATGAAACATTTTCCTCTTCTTCCCTTTTCTTTACAACTGGTCAAAACAGGTTTTAGCATCTCCCACTCCCACCATAAAAAGTTTATTCTATCAAACATTTTTTTTCCAGAAGGTATCATCAAGTCATGATCAGTGGGTTGAGTACTACTAAGATTAACCCCTTAAGACAAAAACATGGCACGAAAGTTGTCAATAGACTCTTTGTGTTCATCTCCTGCTTGCTCATCTCCTGCTTGAGCCAACTCTTTGTGTTCATCTCCATAGCTAAATCACTAGAAACGAATAACCTGCAGAAAAGTCAATGAGAGCCGAAAGAAATTTGCACAAATCAAGATAAAAGCTAGTCTAATTTTTTGGTTTTATTATTATTAATGAAAAACTGAAAGTAAACATGCACTAGAATGAAAACAAAATAGATCAAAAGAAGAACAAAAAATATGGGTTCAAAAGGTAGGAGGTTTTAACCTCCCCAAGTTTAGGATCCTATCCTATCTAGAATCAAAAGTTGCCACCTTCATCACGCATCGGCTGCTGGTATGGAAAGTTCGGGTAGCGGTTTGGAAAATCGGTCATAAAGGATGTGAAGTCTTGGGTGAGGTTGACTATGTTGGTGTTGGCATCATGCAACATATTTTCTATGTTGTCGATGCGATGCACCACTTGGTCAAAATCACTTCTCGGGACATAGTTGAATCCCAGCTGTGGTGGAGGCATACCTTGCTGCTGGTAGTAAGGGAAAGGTTGCTGGTGATGGTACTGTTGACTATAGTCATCCCAGCCTATTGAATTCCAGTCCTCTCCACCTTGATCCTATTGTTGTTGGCCAGCTGCTTCGTCTTCCTAGTTGGGGTGCCCTTTCAGCTATGTAATCCTCCCTGAGAGGATCAATTCTTGTTGGAACTCCTCCTTGGTAAGGACCCAACTCTGTTTACCTAGCAAACCAAATGCTTGGATAAAAGGAGGCAAAACTTGGTGGAGTTCACCATTAGGATCAAAATATAATTGATAAGAACGAAGGGAGCGTTGGGGTCTATAGAACCCCATGAATTTGGTGCTAGACATGTGGATATCATCTAGATCTTACTGCCAGCCATAGCTCTTTCCTGAGGCAGGACACATTCTCTTGTGTAGGCGATCTGTGTGATCAAGCCACCACTAAGAATGTCCCCGGCAGAAGCTGGCCTTTGATGGCGAAAGTGTTGGATGAGCAAAGCACCTAAGTTTACCTTATGCTCCATCTCGGGATTTTCCATCCTCCACATGGACAGAAATCTGCTCCTAAGAATGCATTGCCTCTATGTGGACATTGTCATTAATATAGAGTTACCCTCATGGGAGAATCTGAAACGATCACAAAATTCATAAAAGGAAAGGCTGTAGGGTTGCCCATTGAGTACAAAACTTATAGTGCAATTACCCTCCTGGACTTCAAGATCATCGTGGAATGATGACAGGAACTCAAATGTGGTGAGCTTGTAGGTGTCGACGGAGAGGTGGGAGAAAGGGTCCATGCCAGCTTACATAGTCATCTGCTCAAAGCCATCCAAAAGACCCTGGTGGGAGAGGAACTCACGGTCTAGCCACTTAGTGTCTAAAACCTTGCGTTTGTTCACCCTCTCAAAGTCTTGGCCCATGGCGGCTCTCAAGATATCTGCCTCCGGATGCCTCTTTTTTGAACCAGGTGGCCTAGTGGAACCCGAGGCCCCTGCCATCCCCGAGCCCTTGCCCGAGCAGAAAATATTTCCAATGTTATGCATTGTGCTGCAAAATTTTCAAAGAAAAATATAGGCATCACATTTCTACCACATAGAGAAACGGTTATAGGAAGAAATTACAAATCCTAACATGAGGAATCAACAATAATATCAAAATATGATGAACTCATCTAAATTTCCAATGTGAGGAATTCAACCATTAGTTTCAGAAAATAGAGCATGATTCGAATGAGAAACTTACCGATGTGAAGATTCCCCCACTCAAAAACACGAAATCAATGAAGAATCGAAGGTTGTAGGAGGCTAGGGTTTGACATGGAGAGAGAAAGAGAAAGAAAGAAAGAAATAGGAAGAAGAATAAAGGGGTGGATGCCAGCCAGCCACCGTTGGCCTTTACCTGGCGATTGTAAGGTTCCCAACCTTTAATAAGGTAGAGATCCTTGTGTTTACAATGCTAGTCCCTGGATCAATAGCTAGCATCCACAGTTAAGATGTAATATCAAGAAACAAAGGTCATAATACAACTTTATAACCAGGAATAAAATAATTCATTACATCTTACATATCTCATTTGGCTATCACATTACATTGCAGCAGAATAACTTTAAAGCATGGGGTCCTTCATCTTCAAAGTGCCACAGGTAAACATGTTGGTTGTAGACTTGTAATCCTAATCAACACACTTAACATCAAACAAACCTGCAACATAATAAGTTGCAGCCACAAGGGTCAATACATTTTGAATTGTATTGGCAAGTTTCACTACTATGTAGAAATAAGTGGATCCTATCATTACATGCATATTTGGCTAAGTAGGGTTTAGGCTCTTTTGCAGAAAGCGATATAGTTTTATCCTATATTTTCAAAATAGTTTTGATCTTTTGTCAAAATCTTTCTGAACTTCTTGGAAAACTCCGAGTGCTTCAAATCCCCTTGTTGTCACCATCAAGTTTTACTTTGAGAAATTGGAATGTCGAGATCTTCCATTGCTTCAGGCCTTAGTTGCTCAGTATTGTCCATAACCGGGGACACAGCTAAGTACTTATAATTTTGATCTTCTGCAGAAGTTGTACTCTTTACCCACATGACACAATCTCATCTTGATGCCACCAGTGGCCGCTGGATAAGTACTCACCAAGACGGAGTACTGGCAGATTGAGAATGTGACAAAGTCTTTCCATAGGAGTCCTCCCAATACACAATGCTAGCTTGTCATCCAGGCACCAATGTAGGGTTTCAAGTTCCCTTACACAATTCTAGTTAACCTGAAGATGCCAATGCATGGGTCTTCCACTATGTAGTTGACTAAGCCAGAGCCCATTTAGCATGTGGCTGTACATGGAAGCCACTGTACGAGAAACATGTTCAATCTCTAAGTCCCTGGGTGGTTTTCTTCTAGTGCACATACAAAAATAGATGGCCATATAAACATGGTTCCTTTTGTTGCCACCTTGTCCAAAACTTGAGTATCCTTGTCCACCCAGGTGGTTCATTGAGTACTTGTTTTCTTATATAAAACATATAACTTTTCAACTCTTCATCTAAACATAACATGTATCCCATCCCAAATATATAGCATGGCTAAGCATACTACAACTACATTGTTTCCACTAAGGAATATATAAGGGTATCCTATTAGGATTTAGCATAGCCTAAAATATAGTAGTCCTTATCATGCATGTTTCAAAAATCCACTAAGTGTAATGAAAATAGTAGGACTTGGATGATAGTGTCACTTGCCTTTTTAGTATATAATGATGGTTCACTTCTTGATCTTTCAAATATCACACTCTTCTAATTCCACTACAATTCAATCAAGCAAACATAGATTCAACTAGCATTCCAACCAATTTTATCACACATAAAATAATAGAAACAAGGTCATGCATGCAGGCATGCAAAAGATAGTATTACTTGCAAGAGTGGTTTCTACTAGGCTCTAAACAATATAAAGTTCAAACGTGGTCATTTACTAAAGTGGTAAAACCATTTGCAAAAGGTTTTATCTATAAACCATTTTTAAATCAATTCATTATTTTATGTGGTGGAAAATGCTTTTAGCAAAGCAATATTCTTTAAAGAGTTCCCCAAATATATTTTAATTCTCAAAACTTGGTGTTTTAGTGTCAGAAGTTTTGAATCAAATCATTTCCCAAAGGTTTTACTCAAAAATCATTTCTAAGACAAAAACAATATTTTTATTTGACTAGAAATGAGATAATTCAATTATTTATTCCCTAACTTCACAAAATATATTTTTAAGTCCATAAGTTGGTTCCTAGGGTCAGTAGGTTCACAACAAACCATTTTGCAAAGATTTCATATTAAAAGTATATCTAAAACAATTTTTATATTCAAAATAAGCCTACACATGTTTCTGCAATTTCAACCAATTTTCCAGAAGCAAAACATTAAACAAAGTGCATGGTTGCAAAGTACTTGTTCTGATGAATCCATTGATATAAAATTTGCAAAATTTGGACATGTAGAACTAAAGTTATGCAATTTACAAATTCAATCAACAAATAGAAATGTTTCTGTCTATTTAAACAATTCAGTGCCACGCGTCATGTTCTTACTGGACGATACCGGTTCACACGGATTGAGCTCTGTGGACCGTAGGATTAAGTGAGATCGTGTGGAACAGATGGACGCATACCCTTTCGCTTATGATCTAATATGATCCTTTGGATCTAGATCCTACGGACTACAACGCATTGACCAAAAGCGAGCGGCGCTAGTGGCGGCGACTGGCGGCGCACGCTCGGGCTGTGGCGGAGCCGGTGGTACATGACGCAAGAGAGGTAACGGGGGGTGCTCACCGTGCTCGCAGAGAGTTGGCGAAGCTCGAGGTGGTGGTGGCTTGGCGAGGGGTGCTCAGGAACGGGGGAAATTGCTCGTCGGAGACGGCGTCGGCGTCGGGTGCCTCTGGATGTCGTCGGGGGCGAGGTTGCAGGTCGCGCCGAGGCAAAACAAAGACATGGTCAGACGCGGGAAAGTGTGGCGTTCACGTGAGCATGATCGAGAGGGCTCGGGGCAGTCTGGCTTACCAGGGGGAGGTCGCCAGAGAAACGACAGAAGACGGTGGTGCTCGGTGTTGAGGTTGCCGACGGTTTGGGGCGCACGCGAGCGAGTGGAGCACACAGGAAGATGCGCACGGGTCTGAGGAGCAAGCTAGCGTGCTCTGGGAGGAGAGGGGCAGCCGTGGTTCGCCGGAATTGGCTGGGAACTCCGTCGGAGACAGTGGCGTTGTGGGGGCGAATTGGAGCAGCCTAGGGGAAGGGAGTGGCTGGAGTTTGGGGGAAAGAGAGAGGAGGAACGAGCGGTTAAATGGGCGTGGTCACGGCGAGGAATAACTCCCGCATTAACGTGAATTCATCACCGCAATCAAAGGAAGCAACGGCGAGGAGGAACGGCTGGCGCGGTGAAGACGACGACGTGCTGGTGTGGGGCCCGTCTGTCAGCGAGGTGGAAGAAGTGGGAGTGGGGCCTGCCTGTCGGTGACTCAGCGGGTTCCTTTCTAAGTAGAAAACGTTTGACGCGTAGGGAGTTTAGTTGGGCTTGCTGGGCCTGTTTGCTGGGCTGGGTTTGATTCACTTTTTTATACATGAAGCTTTTTCTTTTTCCATTTGGAATTTCTGTTTTGATTTTATTTAAACAATTCAAACACCCAAATGATTTCAAACCTTTGCCAAACTTTGTGTAGATTTTAATTCTGTTTAACAACACAAATCAAAGTCCAAAACAAAATAATTTTTATTCTTTTTAGGATCCATTAATAATTAAATAAATAGACCTTAGTCATAAATTCAAATAGGATTTTATTTATTTAAAAACACTATTTGAAATCTAAACAATATCAAAACCATTTCAGTAGGTTTTATTTTAAAAACAAAAACACTAAAACTTATTTACAATAATTTAACAAGTTTTAGTGTTTTATTTAAAATGGAAAAGCCTGTACTTTAATAAAATTGGATATTAATAAATCCTCATTATTTTATTTAAATAAACCTTTACTCTTTTTATCAAATAGAAATATTTTATTTCAAAAGCTTGGCCAAGATTTAATTTGGCTCTATAAAATAATTCTTATTTATAATTCTACTTTTGCTTTTGAAAAACCAAATATTTTTATTAAAAGATCCAAAAATATTAATTCCAACTATTATAACTTTAGTTATTATTTGTTTATCTTTTTAAATCCCTTTAGGATTTTAATTGATCAAAATAGGTTTTGATGTTTCCAATTGGAATCAAAAAGTTTCTTCTCACCCTAAATTTCAACAGAATTTTATTTTGTTTATTTATTTTTCACATTTCAAAATTTGGAAAATTTTGGGATGTGACAGCGATGTAGTCGGTATGGGAGGGTGGTATGGGTGCATCCCGCCCGTATCGGTTGTCATCACCTTTGGATCAAGGTTAGAGTTCGAGATAAAACCCAGATGGTCTGGTACGGGGGGACGGTACATGCATGTCCTGGTCATACCAATGCCCGTTACTGGTAATGTGAACTCTGGGTGAATCCATCAAAGTTCAGTATGGGCGGACGATACGGGCGCCTCCGGTTGTACCGATGCTCGTTATCGATACAGTGAACTTTTGGTGAATTCGTCGAAGACTAGTACGAGAGGGCGGTACAGGCGGCCGTACCGATGCTCGTTATGCAGTCTGAAACCTGTTTACTTTTTTCCCTTCATTTTTCTCTTTCTTCTTTAAACTCCACTATGGTAAATCCTTTGAAAATATCAAGACTCGAATAAATTTATTAATACACACAAATTAAAAGAAAATAAAACAAATTTAAACTTCATTTATTGAGAATGGGTTAGCTCCCTGATGGCGCCCAGCACTTGTCGTGGGACGCTTCGTTGGAAACCCCAAGAGCAAGGTATGAAGCAGCACAGCAGCAAGTTTCCCTCAGTAAGAAACCGAGGTTATAGAACCAGTAGGAGGAAGGAAACGTCACACAGGTGTTGCTAGAAACGCGGAGACCTGCACACAACACAAACTCAAGACTTTGCCCCAACGAATCAGTGAGGTTGTCAAGCTCATCGGTTTGCTGTAACAAAGGATTAAACATATGGTGTGGAAGGTAATGGTTTGCAGCAAGTAAACAAGTAATGGTGGAAGATGTATCAATGGTAAAGATTGGACCGGGGTCCATAGTTCACTAGAGGTGCTCTCCTTAGATAAACAACATGGCATGAAGGGTAAACAAATTACAGCACGGCAATTGACAGGAATTGAGCAAGGCATAACAATGCAATTACTAGTCAGAATGATCCTATGAGATTCGATTGGGCAATACAACAAGATACATAGACCGCCATCCAACTACATCTATGACTAGAATTCCACCTTCAGGTTATCATCCGAACCCCCTCCAGTATTAACTTGCAGGCAACAGACAACTGCTTTAAGCAAAGTGTGTAAGGTAAACAGTCCACATGTTCCATGAACAAGAGACCGTTGTTTTCTCCCTACTAGCAACAACACATCTACAACCGAATAGATTATTGTCACCTACCTTGGAAACTAGAGGCATGAACCCACTATCGAGCATAATTACACCATCTTGGAGTCACTAGCAACTACTTGTCCAAGATGGCTACTAACAACGGAGAGCATGCAAGATCACAAACAACATAGACATGGTAGAATCATAAAGACAAAACCATAAATAAAACCAACATAATAATCTCAATATCCATCGGATCCCTGCAAACACAACATGCATGATTACAAATAGATTAGGTCTTGATCATGAACGAACCTCACAAGATCTATACATGAAAGCACAAAGGAGGAGATACAACCATCTAGCTACTACATGGACCCATAGTCCAAGGTGGAACTACTCACGCATCATACCGGAGAGAAGGCCTTCGGGATGATCTCCCCTCCAGTAGGGTGCCGGGAAGAACTTCAGATCCCCCCCCCCCCCGATCTAGGGACGATGGTGGTGGCGGCTACAGACGATTTCATGGAGATTTGATCGAGTGCTTAGGGTTTCTACATCGGGGGCTTCTTATAGGCGAAGGGGGAGGCCGAGGCAGTGGCCAGGGGCCCCACACCCCTCCCAGGCATGGGGTTGGGCCCACCCACACCTAGGGGGGTCTGGGCGCCCTAGCCCGCCTATCCGGCTTCCCTCTGGACTTCTTGTTCCCCACAAAAAGTAATTGACTTTGGCGTTTGTCCCGTCCAATTTCCAGAATATTTCTTTACTAACTTTTCTGAAAGAAAAAACAGCAGAAAACAGACAACTGGCACTATGGCAACTTGTTAATAGGTTAGTACTAGAAAACATGTAAAAGGCACCTCAAAGTGTAGTTAAAGCAAAGCAAAGTAGATACTAACAAGCATGGAGCATCAAAAATTATAGATACGTTTTTGACGTATCAACATCCCCAAGCTTAATGCCTGCTCGTCCTCGAGTAGGTAAGTGATAAAGAATAATTTTTGAGGTGACATGCACCCTCACAATAAAGATCCAACCATTTGCAGGCATTGAAAGTTGAGATCAAAGAACTCTAAACATGTCCATGAAAGATGGAGTTGTAACAATAGGACATAGTAACTATGCATGCAACATGGCAAGCTACAAACAAATATCATGAATAACATGCAATGAAAAACGTTTGTTTGTTTCACATACAGAAAACATAGCATAGTGGCAATCAGCTTGTCCCTCATAGAGTAGCAATATAGATGCATAGGACACCTTCAAAGTTCACAAGGGTGACTAGAAACAAATAGCACAAGAACAAGTAATATCACAATATGCATCAATCAATATGCTTTGGAACACTGCACACAGAATGAAAACTATGCTCTATTAATGGTGCCTAAAGGTAGAAGGTGGAGACTCAATAATGGTGGAAGAAAGGCCTTTTTTGTAAAGGAAGCAGGGATTACAAGTTTCAAAAAGAGCTTCCAAAAATTATGGTACTTGTTCGCTTTCATCCCTCATTGCCCCTATCATAAGCATCTTGAAGTGATTAAGGTTAAAGTGACAAAGATGGAGTATATGCTTGACGAAGTATAAGTTGGCAATCTCAAGTCCCTTGAATACGAGGGCCACACCTCATGCATACTCAACGTCAGGCCCAGGTAAGTTCTTGTCATTGTAAGTATTTGCATATCATTGAGAACTGCCAACGGGGTACCCCTTGCACATGGTACAGGAGCTTCCCATAACCAAAATGACAAGGCAAGCAGACAATGATCATCCCAGCAATCTTTTTATTTACTATATGCATGGCTTTTTATTGAGGATGCTTCATAGATAGCTCACTATGGTGATGCTGCAAGTTTCCACCATGATTAGGCATGGATTAGGCTAGCGGCCCAGGAGTTTCTCTAACACGGGATACAAACGCCATGGACTTACAAGTTCCCTCTTTATTTCACACCGGTGACATCCATATATAAAAGAGCTTGATATCAACTAAGTATAAAGTACAAGTGCAATGTTGAAAACGTTCCCCGTGACAGCACGGTTCTGTTAATTCCAACGTATAAGTGCATGCATATACAACATAGATGTCACAATGGTTCAAGTTTATTAGGGGCAAATAATATAAAGTGTGCCATCAAGTTCGTGAGGGCTTTAATCACTAAGTTTTCACATAAAAAAATAGTTTTTAATTGGAAGATAGCTAAAAACAAGAATATACTTGGAATGGTGTAACACACCATGCATAAGAGTTTATAGTGGAAACTTTGGAATAACTTGGTTTCTTGGTAGTTGGAAGCATGAGTAGAGCTTACTCATACAAGTGGAGGCTAGCAAGAGACTGGGAGCAACCAACTAAGAGAGCATAATGGCCATAATCATGCAGAGCAACAAAGCATTAATAATCAAAGCATAGAGTCATACTAAAATCCAAGGACTAAATGATCAAATAGGCTAATGGTGACTTGTCATATTCATAACATGGTGTGAGCATGTGCCAAATCAACCCAAGCAAAGCATCAAAGGAGAATACCACAATACTATGCTTTTGCATGCTAAAACAATGCATAATTTCATCAAGCCACACTAAGCAATCCCAATTGTTTGGAACAAGACATGATACAGAAATAATCACTAAGAATAAGGTCAAAATAACACCTAGCATGTCATGCTAAAGTCTAAGTCATAGTCAATGCAATCTCCTCTTGCACTTCAAGCAAGAACTTACTACTCCTTTCCAACACCAAGCAACTTATTTGCAAAATAACACAACGAGAACAGGGGTCCAACCTAATTTATTAAAGAAAACTAAACAACCTAAGCAAAGCAAACAAAAACTAAGACGCTCCAAGAACGATACAACTGTGCATGAAACAATAAAAACGAAGTGTCTAGACAGACCTGAGCTTTTTATTGATGAAGAAGGGGATGCCTTAGGCATCTCCAAGCTTTGACGCCTGTACCTCTTGGATATTTCTTGGGGTGACACCATGGTGGCATCCCCAAGATTGAGATTTTGCCCATTCTTCATCTCATTGCATCATTCTCTCTCTACACCTAAAATTTTTCCTTCATACAAAACTTCACACAATCTTTATTAGCAACATTAGTGTATTCAAAAGATATTAGACCCCTTGCAAATCTTTGGAACAGCAAGGATTTTCACTAAAAATACAAGCTACTATAGTAACTCCTTCAAAAATCTCAATTCCCCAAAAGAGAACTCAAAAATGAATCAATAAGAAGCGAATGCAAATAATGGCAGAAATCTATCAAAACAGACCAGCAGGTAGAAACCAATTTTTCAAACATCTTCTGTTTATCAAATCAAAAAGTGTTGAACTAACTAAAGTTAGCTAACATACTGGGGGATTCATTCGTAAATTTTGAGCTCAATCCGAGTTATATAGACTCCTCGCGGATTTTTTTGGTGGAGGAAAGAAATCTGTTTCGGGACAGCAACTCCCCAGATCTTACTTCCCTCTCATTAGAGATAATTCTTGGCACAAAAAGAAAACAAAAAGGATAAGGAGAGGTCATTACTGAAGTAATAACTTCCAAGACTCAAGGAAACTCTTTGGTTGTCTTCCAATAAGTACTTTTCTTTAACGCCTTTAAGTTAGGCTTGAAAGCTTGAGAATATGCTCACATAAGAACTATGAGTTGAAGTAAAAGAGAGCATCAAGAAGCAAATGCAAAACACGTTTAAGTCTAACCCTCTTCCTATGCATAGGAATCTTGTAAGAAAATAAATTCACAAAGAATAAAGTGACATGCATAGGAATATAAAACAAGAGTAACTTCAAAACTTTTAGCACATAGAGAGGTGTTTCGGTACCATGAAAACTTCTATAACCATATTTTCCTATCTCATAATAATTTTTAGTAGCCTCATGAATGAAATCAACAATATAACTATCACATAAAGCAGGCCTTTCATGAGCTACAAACACATGGTTTCTATCAAGCTCAAAAATAGTGGGATTAAAACCTCCACAGGTTTTATCCAAAGTAGATATTTCAAAAGGATCCACAGGAACGTAACATTCATCCTCTTTTGATAAGCATGGGGGACAATCAAATAATATAAGGGGTAAAGAGTTACTCTCATTAGAAGGTAGGCATGGATAGATCCATTCTTCCTCCTTTTGTTCATCACTCTCTTCCTCTTTTTCATCTAATGAGATTCCAGTTTTAACAATTTATTCTTCCATAGGCTCTTGCAAGGCATTAGTCTCTTCCATTTGTGGAAAGAATCTATTAAAATATTCAAGAATATAGCCTTTTGCTTCCTTATAATTATCAAAGCAGAATTTAAGTATCTCATAGACCCCATATTCATAAGGTGCATCATCAGTATTTTCAAGAAAACTAGCAAGTTTAAATGCACCCTTGAAAGTAATAAATTTTTCAATTTGTTATACATCATAAAAGTCATAATTTCCCTTAACATAAGAAGATATGGTAACATTATCATTATACTCACATTGAAAAGGCGGGTGTTTATACCTCCTACAGCAACAAGACTTGTCAAAGCAATAAGTAACATTATAAGTAGAGCACACCTCTCTAGCAATAGTATTCAACTTACCAATTTGTTCCCTTAAGTGTTTACCCTTTTGTGGCAAACGGTGTTCCTTATAATAATACATTTGTTCTTCTGTGAACCCACCTTGCCAATAAGAACTAGTTTCAAAGAATCCATCTGTAACATCCCAAAAATACTAAACTTGGGTCATCAAACTCTAATCATCAAAATTAGGGTTAAAAAAAACTTTTCTAAAATAAAAATATGAAAGCATGCATGGTATATGCATTTCATTTGGAATTCATTTGAACCACCTTCTTTGTGTGTTCCTTTTCTTGTAAATGGATTCTTAGGTGAAATAAACATCATCTAAACAATTCCCAAATTTTTCTCAAAGACAAGTAAATCAAAACAAATAAAATAAGGGAATGGTCATTTTGACCAATTTAACTCCCATGCCTACTTTGGCTGTCCCAAACTTTCAGAACTTAACAGAAACTTTTCTGGATCTTTGCACCCCTTGATTGTACTCATAACAAGGTATCAAGGCCAACTTTGTGATCATCCAGAAACTTTCAAATGCATAGTTTAAATGACAGTTCAAAATTGAATCTTTATCATATGAGAAGATCCCACTTTTTCAAAAACCACTCAAACAAGCTCAACTTTCAAAACCCAAGCATCTGCAGACTCACCAGCACCAACCTAGCACACCCACAAAAAATCTTTTCAAAATTCAAACTTGAATTCTTGCGGCCATTTTATCAAACACTTTGCAGACACAAATCATCAAAATCTTAAACACTATTGTGAGCAGTGATTGAAGCCTAACTTGTCCCATCTCTAGCTCACAACCATATCAGTAGATCATCTAGCAAGTTAAACCAAGAACTAGCCTCACTGTAAGCTGGGCAATGACATGAATGGTGAACAGCCGAAGCTCACCATGCCACCCCAGTGGAGACATCAAGCTAGAAGGAGATTTAGCCATGCCAACCTTGTCTGGGAGGCAGCCCACCGTCCACCGCCACTCTCTGTCCCAGCCGCGAGCGTTGCCAAACCCTGGACCACACGCACGAACCGCGCCCAACTCTCCAGCAACCATGCCGAGGATGCACCAGAGCGCCACGCTCGACCGACGCCCACAGACCGCGCGCCGCCCTCGCCGCGTGCATACATGATTGCCACCAACCCAGGAGACCGCCAGACATCCCCGTTCGCCGCCCCATGCCGCACAGCCACCGCTCGCCGTCGAAGATGCCGCCTCTGCCGCGCAGAGCATCGCACGTTCCACACCAAACCGCACCGCCCCTACGCGCGCATTAAAGCCGTAGAGCATCGCCAGGAGACCACCAAGCGATCGCCACCGCCGGCCATGCCTCTAGCCGCCCGTAGCCATGTCGCCACCGTCTCCTGCCCATCTCGTTTGGTCTCATCGTCGCGACTATAAATAGAGGCCACCCCCAGCAAAATTGAGCACACCATCTCACTCCCCTCTCGTCACTGATCGTACCACCCCGTTCCCGGAGCAAGGCGAGCAACACTTCGCTGGAATTTCACCGGAGCCTGCCGCTGCTGGAGAAGAAGGGGGCCAGCGATTGGAGCCGCCCCAGGAGAAGCTGCCGGTACCAGGAGGTTATCCATCGTCGAATTCGTCGTTCGCCCGCCTCGCCGACCCTCGCCTGAGCCCCGGTGAGCCCCCAACGACCCTCACCCACCGCGCTAGGTTTCTGTCTCGCCGGCATTGCCCAACGTCAACGATGATCCTCAGTCGTTGGATTAGAACCATATCGAACGCACCACATCGCCCCATACCGCTTCTCACCCCCCTGACTCACTGACGCGTGGGGACAGCGACTTAACCAGCCCGCGTAAGCGCTGTGCTTAGCAGGCCGGTCCAGTATCGTTTCCCGCGCAGCCCAGTTATTTGAATTTAACCTTTTCCATTTTATTTCAAACACACTTCTCTACCCAGTTTCAAAAATCAACCCAGGTCGATTCAGGTAACCAAATTGAATGAAACCAATTTTGTTAGAAAGGTCTAGGAATGCTGAATCCAAGCCCGTTGGATTCAAGTCATTTAGATATGTAGATCATCCATGGTAAAAATAACAAGGCAGATGCTTTTCTGCATTCAAACATTTTTCAAATTTAAACCATAATAGCTTTTGAGTTGATTCCAACTCTCAAAAATCACATTTAACCATACCTTTCATAATATATAAAAATATATAGGTTTACTTACAGAAATAATGACCAAGTAATAAAAGAATGCCACATAGGCATTTCTAGTCACTTTATTTATTTAATTAAAATAAAGGGTTAAACCTTATTAAATTGTGACACCACTTTAAATCACATTCCCATGGGCTGAAATATGTGGTGATGACATGTGTTAACATGATCCCATGTTTGGTTTGGAGAATATTAAATCTTAAGTAGTTTTTCAATGAGTAGAAATTACTTTTCTAAAAATAAAAGGGATTAAACCAAGCTTTAATCTTGTAATATTAGTGATGATACTAGATCATCTATAGTACCCTTGTGTGTGATGATTGCAAGTAGTTAAGTATTGTTTGGTGATTGTGCACCTCGTATTTATTTATAGACGCTAGTACCGACCAAGGATACGAGGAGGAAGGAGGATACTACGAAGAAGAAGCCGAGGAGAACTTCAACCACTGCTCTGCACAAGGCAAGCTAACACTTGCAATTTATCAAGCCTAATACTACTAGTTGATTGAGCAAGCTAACACTTGCAATTTAGCAAGCTTATACTGATATTGATGCAAGATAACACTTTCAAGATACTCTACTTTAGCAAGCTTTACTAATCAAGTTGACCTATGCAAGCCAATACTTGCAAGCTAATATTTGCTTGCCACCATGCCAACTTTATGCCTTAAGCATATGTTGAAAGAACATTTCTTAATCCCTAGTGTTTTGTGTGTTAGATAACAATACCAAGGATCATTTAATGTGTGTTGAAGTGTTGCAGCTCAGAACTCTGCCTTTGGGGGCGGATAATCCGGCCCCACCAGGGGCGGATAATCCGCCCCTCCCTCTGCCCAAGCAAGCGCAAGCCCCAGAAGGGGGGCGGAATATTGGCCGGACTTTCCGGCCCGGCCGGATAATCCGCTCCTCAGGGGGGCGGATAATCCGCCCCTCCTGCTCATCGCCAAGGCGCAAGCCCCAGAGAGGGGGCGGAGTTTTGGCCGGACTTTCCGGCCTCGCCGGATAATCCACCCCTCAAATCCGGCCCCCCAAGATCTTCTCCAAGTTTCTCAAGGCGCAAGCCCCAGAGAGGGGGCGGAGTTTCCCCCGGAGAATCCGCCCTTGGGGCGGAGTTTTCCCAGGGGGCGGATAATCCGCCCCCAAAGTTGTGCAACGGCCAGATCTGGGGAGGGGGTATTTAAGCCAGCCATCCCCCTCCTGCCAGAACTCTTGATTCATCTCAAAAAAGAATAGATCAGATATGAAAACTTCATACAAGAGTGCTCCACCTAGATCCACCCAAAGGCCCCATCCCTTGGGGAATCGAAGGAGGAGAACTCGATCTTCATCATCAGCAATCAAGCGCTTCGTCTCCTCTCCATTCATTTGGAGAACCTCCGATCTAGTATTTCTTGCAAATATCTAGATCCTCGTTTTTGTTTATATTGATAAACCTTGTTTTTGTGACAGCTTGTTGTCATCCCGGGAGCCCCCAATTCGGTTGTGGGTGTGTGCCCCGATAGTGTTGTAAAAGGCACCGGTTCCCGCCTCGAAGGGATCCAATAGTGGAGAAGGTGGATCAGGCCTCTCGTGGCGAGATCCATCGGAGAATAGGGTGAGGCCTATTGTGGCGTGGTGGTCTTAGAACCGCCCACCCCTCCAACACAGATGTACTTCCCTTAACAAGGAAGGAACTGCGGTAAAACAAATCCCTGTGTCTCCGCGTGCTCCACTACGGTTTCCTCGCTCCTCTTTTACGTGCTTAGTAGTTAGGGTTACATATAGGGAAATTCTCGTAGTTGCATATCTAGAGAATTTACTTTGTGTCAAGCCTAAAATTGAAAAAGTATTAAAAATTGGTTAGCACCTATTCACCCCCCCTCTAGGTGCCCATACGATCCATTTCATATGTGATCCTACCCACTTGATAAACCAATCCTAGTTTTACTTACAAGCTTTATACTTTATTTCTTTATCAAAGCTAGTACTTACAGCTTACTTAAGTGAATTATAGATATTAGAAAGATAATTGAAGGTTGCATAAAGAGCATAAAACTTGGCCTAAGCTAGATAATCTTTATGTCACCCTAAGGCATGAGATTCTTGGTTCAAACTCCACTTAGTTACCACCCCTCATTAGGGCTTACCCCCACTTGTAGATGCTAGTGCTAAGCATAAAACTTGATCAACATTAGATGAGAATACTTGGTGAAAATGGTTATGAAAACCTTGGAATGATGGATCATTCTATTGAAATGTTTTGGAAATGTGTTTTCGAACACCTGATGATTTTGGTGATGAAAATGTTGAGGCATGAGCCTTAGCCCTTTATAAAACTGATGGTTGTTTGGATGCGATACCATTCCAATTTTATCGTACAACCACAATACCCGAAGATTGGGTAGGGCTTGACTGGAAACTTATATACCTTAGTATTAGTTCCCTCACGGCCAAGGTCTGAGCTGAGGCTACCTTGTGAAGATTGTCCACCTGTGCAGTACCCAAGATGATAGTTGGTCATGGTTGGGAGGCCAAACTCACAGGAGAGGTGCTTATACCGGGGCGTGTAATTGAAAGGTTAGGATTGATTATCCGCATATTGAGTATGGTAAATTCAGGATTTGTTCCTGACGGATGTATCGAATGTTGTGGTGAAAGTGTACAATCTCTGCAGAGTGTCAAACTATTCGAATAGCCGCGTCCGCGGTTATGGACAGTTGGAGTGGCCATATTGTTCCCCCGTTAGATGTTTTCAAAATACTTGTGAAATGAATTGAGACTTTGACTTGACCACAACAGGGTTGTGATATGAAATACAAGTTCCTACTTAAGAGTTATAAAATTGTGACTAGCTTCTCTTGCTTATCAGCTTAGTAGAGATAAATCTGGCTTTTGTAAAACAACCCTAGAGCCTAGTGTCCTATTATCAAAAACCCCTTTTACTTGTTAGTATTAGTTTGCGAGTACTTAAAAAGTACTCATGGCTTTGTCCCTGGCTATTCCCATGGCCAGACTATGAAGAGGAGTACCTGGAGGATGGACCCCAGGAAGGTTACGACAGCTAGGATCATCTCCCATCGTCAGCATTGCCTGTGACCCCGAAGATGGAGCTTCGCCTACGCTACCGTTATTATTACGTATTCCGCTGCTTGAAGTTGTATTAAGAACTGGATCATGAGATCCCTATTTGTGTAAGACCTTATGTATGGTTTGTAATGGATGATGTACTGTGGTATCCAGTTCTGTTATGTCTCGCAAAAATGGTAATCCTGGGATTGCGATGTATGGCATAACAGGCATCTGGGATTAAAAATCCGGGTGTTGACACCATCCATTGATAGAAAGCATGACCAAGCAAGGCAATAACAGACCAGAAACTAGAGCAGGAACTATTTTTTTTTTGGGTTTTCCGAAAAGAGGCAAACAAAACCAAGCAAAAGAAACAAAGCAAACTAAAAACAAAGTAAAGAGAGAGGAAGTGGAGGACTCCCCTTGTGAATACGTCCTTAGTCTCTCCGGCAACGGTGCCAGAAAATAGCTTGATGGCGCCCAGCACTTGTCGTGGGACGCTTCGTTCGAAACCCCAAAAGCAAGGTATGACGCAGCACAGCAGCAAGTTTCCCTCAGTAAGAAACCGAGGTTATCGAACTAGTAGGAGAAGGAAATGTCACACAACTGTTGCTAGCAACGCGGAGACCTGCACAACTCAAACTCAAGACTTTGCCCCAATGAATCAGTGAGGTTTGCTGTAATAGAGGATTAAACATGTGGTGTGGAAGGTAATGGTTTGCAGCAAGTAAACAAGTAACAGTGGAAGATGTATCAATGGTAAATATTGGACCGGGGTCCATAGTTCACTAGAGGTGCTCTCCTTAGATAAACAACATGGCATGAAGGGTAAACAAATTACAGGAGGGCAATTGACAGGAACTGAGCAAGGCATAACAATGCAATTACTAGTCAGAAAGATCCTATGAGATTCAATTGGGCAATACAGCAAGATACATAGACTGCCATCCAACTTCATCTATGACTAGAATTCCACCTTTAGGTTATCATCTGAACCCCCTCCAGTATTAAGTTGCAAGCAACAGACAACTGCTTTAAGCAAAGTGTGTAAGGTAAATAGTCCACATGTTCCATGAACAAGAGACCGTTGTTTTCTCCCTAGTAGCAACAACACATCTACAACCGAAGAGATTATTGTCACTTCCCTTGGAAACTAGAGGAATGAACTCACTGTCGAGCATAAATACCCCCTCTTGGAGTTACTAGCAACTACTTGGCCAAGATAGCTACTAACAACGGAGAGCATGCATGATCACAAAAAACACAGACATGATAGAATCATAAAGACAAAACCATTAATCAAACCAACATAATAATCTCAATATCCATCGGATCCCCACAAACACAACATGCATGATTACAAATAGATTATATCTTGATCATGAACAGAGCTCACAAGGTCTTTCTTATGATTAAAATTGAACAGGGGTTCATGGGTTCACTTTTGTACTCTCTTTTTAAGTTATGGTGATCATAAAACAATTCATCAATGATAAATATTCATGGAACTTCTATATATGTATGATAATCATTCATATTGGCATCACGTCCTAACATAGATATGAAACACATATCTCTTATACTCCTCAAGAAAGGGAAACCTCCATGCAATCAAATCAGAGTATAGCTTTAAGTAATATGACATGATGTTTGAGATACAAATATACTACCTTGACCTGACAAGATTATCTCACTGTCACAAGATAATTATAGCACATTATTTCACTTTATCCCTAGTAAGGAATCAAAAGAAAGGTAAAAACTAAAATAGACCTTGAATATTGGTTTCACAATTCAATCACTACCACCATGATACTCCATCTAATACACACTTCTCCCCATACAAGTTCTTGCCTACAAGTTGGATCAAAACAAGCAATTAAGAACGGGGTACATGATATGCATCTACTAATACATCTTACATAAAATAGATCCAATCTCATATATCAAATCATCGAATAAAGATCTACCACATAGGAATTATGTATATGACCATAATCATGTTGGTTAGCTCATATGGTACTA
This sequence comes from Avena atlantica, assembly GCA_910589765.1. Taxonomy (NCBI): domain Eukaryota; kingdom Viridiplantae; phylum Streptophyta; class Magnoliopsida; order Poales; family Poaceae; genus Avena; species Avena atlantica. The sequence continues at coordinate 187,146,428 of OU342738.1, forward strand.
GATTTATGAAGAACAAGAGAGAAATAGATCAATCTATTGCCACAAACCCATAGTCTAGGGGTGTACTACTCCCTCTTCATCATGGTGATGATGCTGGAGATGTTGGAGAGGGTGGAGATCCCTTCGGAGGCGGCTCCGGCAGAGTTTCCCCCTTCAATCTTCGCTGAATTTGACTTTGTTTGGTGGTATTTTTGTCTCTGGAATGCTCTGTCTCGAGGACTCCCCGGGGGTCCTTATATAGGGGTTTTTAGGTTAAGAGAACTCTATGGGTGAAAGAATCAAGGCGATCAAACGGACGGGGAGGAAATAGAGGCAGGGGCGCCCCACCTAGGCTGGGCGTGCCCTCTGGGGTCTTTTGAGCCTCCTGGCCCTTCTCCCGAGGTTCTTGCGCACAAACTGCTTCTCGTGGTAAAATATTGGCATCCAAAAAAAATCTGGTCCATTTGACTCCGTATAAGTCCTGAAACATCAAAAATATAGAAACCAGGGTTTTTCTTCGCTACGGGGTTATAACCAATATAAAGGGGATCATTGGTAAATCCCCAAAAATCAATATAAAACATGGATATAACATTATATATGATGCAAATATGTGGGTAAACATGTCAACTAACTACAAAGTTCATGTATGCATTTTACATGCATCAGCCATGAGCGCGCCGCGCCACTCAAGTGTAACTAGAGGCTCTGCATAGCTGTAGCTTTTGAGCCACCCTGAAGTTTGACAGTTTGCAAATAATCGCTAGCCATGTTTTGGGTTCCTAGAGTCTGTCATACTTCTGAAGGTCATGAGGGAGCTTGAAATCCTTGGGTACTAGGGTTTTGCGAACCCAACGGGTAAAGCGAATAGCGCCGCAAGGTTTCCTCTCATCCTTGCTCTCTGCATCAAAATATCTTTGGCTGCTGCGCTCTTCCCGGTATCTATCAACCCTTCTTTGTGTGATGTCGTTTCTCACATCGTCTCCACACGAGGAATGTGTAAACCAGACGTGGTGAGGTGAACTTGATCTTCGGGTGTTCCCCACGTGCCGAGGGCTGCTGCGATGGTGGGGTGATTTATCGACTCGTTGCAGAACTCCTTATTCTCCATGCGCAAGAGTTTCAACTACCATGCCAAGTCCAATGAGGGCGGAGCGATGAATAGCTACCCGCATATCGTAGACTGCTGGTTGGGTTGTTAGGAGGTAGGTCTGGGCAGCGACAAGGGCGGCCTGTGATGTTTTTCCTTTAATATTTCCCATAGAATCTACTGACATAAAGGACAAATTCAGATCTTTGGCTAACGCGTCTTTCGGCTTCAGGTAAGCATTGCAGCCGCGAAGTGACCCTCTTGGGCTACGGTTCTCCGATGACGCTGCTAGAACCTCCGGTAGAACTGAGTTGTGCTCTACGGAGGCTGGATTCATCGTCTAACCTTTTCCTATCGTCTAGAGACCTTTGCAATCTAAGCAAGTCCCTTCTCTTGTGGTGCAGCAGATACTGATAGCCCATCAAATATTCTTGTGTGGCAAGCGTTGTCATTGGTACCACACCCGAAACAGCGTCGCAGGCCTTCTTTCAGGTTGCTGGAGGTATCCGAAGTGTTATGCACTTGCCCTCGCGCTCTTCGTCTCTTAGTATGACGCGGTGGTCGTTTACCGGCGAGTCCTGCCTGTCCTCTTGACGTCCTGCGTTGTCATCCGACAAAATGTCATCGAGATTAAGGATCGGGTTACCATTGGAGTCCATAGGTGTTGATGTTCCTCCTTCTTCCAAGATCACACTCACTTAGTGATGCATGACGTACAATCAGTTATCATCGTTGTCGTACCCGTAGGAGACACTGTTTTGCAAACTAGTGAAGTCCCATGGATATTGCTCTAGGTATGATTCAGCCTTCCAGATTCCGGAGTCGACGCTTTCTTCCGATTCGTCGGGAACGATGTTTGGTGAGATTGGGCTGCCCAACAGTGTTGACTGTGAGTCTGAGCTGAAATATAGACCGTCATATAGATCAGCTAGATCTTCTAGATTTGCGGAATTTCCGCGGTTTTCATTGATGTTTGTCTTGTTGGTTGCGGCATTTCCAGTCGAGCCAATAGAAGACGCGGGTGTCTCCATGGGCGATGCAGGTTTGGCCGTCAGATCTGAGTAGATCGGGGCCAAAAGGCAAAGATTTTCGGATTCGCCCACTCAAAAGTGGAAGCTTACGATCATGAGATCAGTCTCCTGGTCGAAATCTATTGGAGTCGATAAAGGGTTGGGTGGGCGTGGATCAACGAGATTGCGGTGGACCTCACCGACCTCGATCATCGGGTTGCTGCTTGGTGGAGAGGAAGCCGCTGAATCCATGACTCCAGCGTTCAGCTTTCCCACATACATCGCCAATTGACCAGGGGTAACCTCGACAATGCCCATGTTTATGGGCTAATCAGACGAACACGGGAGTCGATGTAGTCTGATTATGGTGGAAACTTGACTACAAAGTTGTCGATTCGCTAGTTGCAACCTACCTCACGATGGGTTGCTGGAAAACTAAGGTGCCCTCTCCATCGGGTCCGCACAGCCTTTATATGAGAGGCTAGGTCCTTGAGTCGTATCCAGAGAGGTTACAGGTTTAAGACTACAATAAAACTTTATGTCGGTTTGTAGTCTTTTCTTGTTTGGCAAGGTAAACTTTTATCCGTCGGATGCTCCTTGGACTTCTTTGGGCTTCACGGGCCATAGGCCTTTATGCGCCTAGGATAACTAATCATAAGGACCCGATAGGCCATACCCATGTCACTCACGTAGATGCGCTGATGGACCGCGGAAAAACAAGGAGGAGTTGCGCCTTGGCGACGACCTAGACACGGAATGGCAGTGATGGCCGCCGCCGGTGGAGGATCCGGCCTCGTGGTCGTTACGGCCTGGCCGGAACCAGCCCTTCCAGCCTCCTTTCGTCATCAGGGCCGACGAAGGAGGGACTTGTCGATGGGGAGGGAGCGGCTAGGGTTTTGGAGTTTAACCGGGAGTGGGAGTGGGGTGTTGATGGGGATGACGACGCGGTCCCATTAAAAAGGACGCTTTCTCTCCTCTGATACACTGCCAGGTAGGATCCGTGAAAGACTCAAGTGGACACGATCGGACTGCTCGCCACCACCCGGCGAGTAGTCCTCTATACATAAGATTCTTGACCCAGGGTTTTTGATTCAAACCGGGCCGGGCCGCTCGCCACCACCCGGCGGTTCAGCCGGAAGAGTGCGCTCCGATGAGCTGTGAAGGCCGCTTCGCGCGCAAGAGGGAATTGTTTCGTCCTAATTCCAACGATTCAAAGTGTATTACTCCACAATGAGAATTTTGTAGAGTTTCCCGGACTGTATGTACGGGCGCATCTGTCAAAATATAGATCCTTACCGTTCATCCGATTTTCTTGTTAGCATCCTGCTACATGTCAGTGCCTCAATTTCTGAAATGTTATGTACTTCATCAAACCTGTTCGTCATGAAATCGTATAGAAACTGAGATCGATAGTCAAAGTGCGGCAAAACTAAAGATGTACTAACAGAAGGTGGTCTAACTATGGATGCTTTCAGTTTCCCCGCAACACCACATTTCTCAGCACTGACCTCACACACAGTACTTCACCTATTGATCAGTGTAATCTCTAAGAACTAGAATATACAATGCATATGATTGAAAAATTGAACTACAGATCTATGGCAAATTTATTGGGTCCTTATCTACAAGGAATCAGAATGGAACATAACAATATACTTGCATAATAAGCATAGCTATCTCCCATGAGAAGCTTTAACCTTAAAAAGTTGTTGGTGGCTGACAGTGCCAGGTCCGATGAATAAATTGACGAGGAGGATCTCTATCCTGTTCCCACCATTCTGACTATGATTTCATCAAAGTCTCCTGTTGCGTAAATCACTAGAGCTTCAACAACAAGAAACAGCACATCATGAAGTACCACTTGTATTTGCTAAACTAAAAAATGACTCGGTTGGCCACAAGAAACAAAAGATTAGTATTTTCTAAACTGAGAAACAAAGCGTGTTGGACAGAGTTTGATTCTTATACAACATATATGGAACGTAGTTGAGATTATATCTGTAGTGAACTGCTATGTTGCTGCCAAGTAAGGGGCTCTGCCAACACTATAACAACAATCCTAATTTTTGTGAGACCACTATCTTGTATGTGTTGCTCTTAGGATGTAGGCATCTCAATCATATTGTTTCCATTGGATGGACGGAGATCGATTGTTGCTGTTAGTTTTGAGTACTTTCCATTGGTGCTTACTACTGAGATAGGAGCTCCATATCTTGTGTTAAAATTTAGATTTGGCTTGTTGGTGCTGGAATATGTTTATCATGGTATATACTAGCTAGCAATTAGTAGTAACTAGATCCATATCTTCTATAGTATCTGCAACTTTATTCTCTTCTCTACTGGACTAAGCTAGGATGCTTTTGACTGCTTGCTCTATTTCACTTGAGCTCCTAGTGATCTCTTGCTCTGTTGTTTTGTATTATCCTTGATTTGCTTAGCTCATGTATGCCAGAAATAATATTGTTTTATAGTGTGAACTGGAGTATGAGAAAATACCAGCAATAATATTGTTTTGTATTGTGATTTGCTTAGCTCATGTAGTGTGAACTACTAATGTCAAGCCGCATATGTTTCCATTTTTCTTTGCTATACTACGCTCTGACTAAACCATCTGATGACCTTGTTCACCGCTACAATTCAGCTTGACATTAGTAGCACTATATTTTAAATCCAGTCTTATGCTTGATTGCTCACTCAACCAAATTCTATCATGTAGCATGTACCTTACTTGCACTACCTATTTATTAGGCCACTATATTATAAATGTATGCTTTTTTTATCATGTGTATCCTTTTTTGATGTGGAGTTGTACGCTGGCTATTGCGTTCAGTTTGCTCCATACCACACAAGTTTTTTTATTTGATTTGGCTTCTAAAATTATAGAAACTAGTAGTGAATTGTTCATTGGCCTAGCATACACTATCTTGACATATACGTCTAAAAGTGTGTGATTATAGAAACTAGTAGAAATTTAGATCTTATAAGAAAGCCGGTGAAATTTATATGCAGTACACAATTTATCCCAAGTTATATTTATTGTATTGGCAATCACAATTTATCCCAAGTTATATTTATTGTATTGGCAATCAGACCAACATCTTACAGAACTTGTAGTATATATCATCTATGAGTTACAGAACTTGAAGTATATTTCTAAAATGAAATTCCTTTCTTATATGAAAGGCTGACATTTTGGTTTTTCAACAGGGTGATTGTGATAGTTCCCTAGACAGGTTGTAACAAAGGAGAAGACTAAGATAAAGTATGAATTAGTGATACGTTGCAAACGTATCTATAATTTTTAATGCTCCATGCTTGTTTACATCAATTGCTTTATGTTTTGCTTGCACTTCGTGGCATTTTTATGTATTTTCTGGAATTAACCTATTAACAAGAGGCCACAGTGCCAGTTCATGTTTTCTGCTGTTTTTGGTTTCAGAGAAATTAGTAAAAAAATATTCTTGGAATTGGACGAAACAAAAGCCGAAGTTCCTATTTTTCCGACATGACACAGATCCCGAAGGAGAGACGAAGAGACGCCGCGAGGCGGCCACACCATAGGGTGGCGCGGGCCCCACCCTGACCGTGCATGGCTATGGTGTGGGCCCCTCGGGCATCCACCGACCTTGCCTCTTCGCCTATATATTCCTCCCGAGACGAAAAACCTAAATACCAGATCAGAATTTCACAAAAAGTTCCGCAGCGTCGCCGCCACCGAAGACGAGATTCGGGGGACTGAAGTCTCTGTTCCGGCACCCAGCCAGGATGGGGAATTTCCCCCGGAGCCATATCCATCGACTCCACCGCCATCTTCATCGTTGTTGCTGACTCCCATGATGAAGAGGGAGTAGTTCTCTCCCGAGGCTAAGGGATCTACCAGTAGCTATATGTTCATATCTCTCTGCATGGTGTGATCTTATTGTGATCATGAGCTTTGTAATCTAGTTGAATAAGTAGATGTTGCTCTTCATCTATTATGCTACTCAAGTGCTTTTATTAATGTGATCTCCGGAGACACCTTGTCCCACGTGTGTGAAGGTGACAGTGTGCGCACCGTGTGTGGCTCTTAGGCTAATGATTACATAAATACTTATCATGAGTTATAATTTGAGTTGGATGTCTTTATGAAATCGTGGTGTTTGTCTGGAACCATCTAGTGCTCAAGGTGACAGTTTGGGGTTACCTAGGTGGGGAATGCGAAATTTAAGGAGTGCTTTTGTAGCCCTACGCGGTGAATTGGTGTTCGTTATCCAACCGGAGAGTAGTTCAGGGTACCATAGTGAAGAGAAGATATTTATGTGTTCAATTATATTATCATTGTTGAGAGTGTTCACTAGTGAAATTATGATCCCTGGGCCTTGTTTTTAAGCATTAAAACACCGTTTACAACTAGTCCTTCTACATGTTTGCTTGCTGCCATTTTATTTCAGATTGCAATTACCACTTATAATCATCCATATTACTTGTATTTCACCATCTTTTCGCCGAACTAGTGCACCTATACACCTGACAAGTGTATAGGGTGTGTTGAGGACACAAGAGACTTCTTGTATCTTAATTGCAGGGTTGCTTGAGAGGGATATCTTTGACCTCTTTCTCCCTGAGTTCGATAAACCTTGGGTGATCCACTTAAGGGAAACTTGTTGCTGTTCTACAAACCTCTGCACTTGGAGACCCAACACTGTCTACAAGAATAGAAGCATGCTTAGACATCAAGTAGCTACATATTACTTTATAGTATAGGTTAAGTTCGATATTTCCCTCTGTGGGATTCTATCAAGTACTGGAAGGGAATCAATCGAAGAGATTGCATGCCCATGCTACAATTCCTTATTCAAAAGTACTACAGTGTTAAGGTGTCTTCCCGACATCCTTACCAACCGGATATATTATGATGGTAACAGATCCAACCCCGGCCAGTCCAAACATCCATTTAGGTCCCCACAAGTGACCCAGTCTGTAGCGATCATGTATACAACTGCCAGTCTTGGAAGGTGATAACTCTCGTTGCTGACCGCTTTCACTCGCATTGCCAGAAATTTTTTCATGTATGTAACTTATACTGAAATTTAAGAGTTTGTCTCTTACTCGTTTATTATAATCTGGTATTGTTATCGCATGACATTACTCTCCGCTGGCACGTAATCTGATATTATTATTGCTATAAAAATTGTATTTTTATTCAGATAGATATTCAGTCTTGCTCTATTTATCTTGACACAATTTTAGCTATTCCTGTGAATTTTTTTCCTGAAATGATTCCTATGTGCAAAACAAACAACTTGAAGTAGGGGTTTAGGGTGGAAGTGGATTAGAGTGAAATCAGTTGGATTGGGTGTTACCAGTGTTTTCACCCAAACCCTGCCGGGTTATACCCAACATTTCCATTTAAACCACCTGCGCAAAACGAGGCCTTAGGAAGGACAACGTGGTTACCTCTGATGCATCACAGCCTCAACCCTCCTCGTCATCCTCCTGTGTGGCCTGGTCGGCGATGCTCGCTCACTCACTCTTCCTCTTCTCAGGGTCGACCACACATACAACACCACTATAACGAACTGATCCTGCATAATACCAATTTGAGGAGAAGAAGATGTAGCAGTCATGTTCGTTCTTCTCGCTTTTGATCAGGACCCTAACCTTTTTATGAATACTCTGCAGTTTTAACATAGTGCAAAACAAAGAAATTAGTGATTATGGTATTATTTTCTATGACAATAGGATGGAACCTAGAAGCATCTTAACAAGTGGACATTATCAAACCCAATGGAGTGACACTGGCAGCCAAGTTGAAGCAAAGCAACGTATCTGAATCCATAATTTATGTTCCCCCATCTTGGAGGTGAGAATAGCCTCTCGTGAATACATAATCACAAGCATTTTATGATCTTGTATTCTTCTATCGGATAGTACAATTCCAACTATTCCAACAAGTGCCTACTTGCATAATTTTATTTCTATCCTGCAACAATAAAACAAATATAGTAAGCCCCCGAGTAACCCTAACCCTCTCCTCTCCTGAGCCGTCCTCTCCCGAGCCACCCCCAGACGACTCCAGCGGATCCGAAGGGCCTCCTCACCATCCTCCTCTAAGAACCCCCCTCCCCCTCCCCCAACCCTCACCACGTGGCCGCCGCTACTGCTGACTCCGGTGGCGGTAGCGGCACCCCGTCCATGAAAGATGGGGGGTAGGAGAGGGGTATGCGACGGTGTTCAAATGGGGGAGGTGCAGCGCTGGCTATGGGCTTGGTGCGGCGTGTCCGTCTTGGTCGGGGCCTGAGGATCTCCGGCGGCCGACGAGGGGATGGAGGCACACCGTCGTTCTGCGGGCTTCGGCAGGTTGGGTCGGTGGCCCCGCCGCCGGGGGAGGATGTGGCCTAGCCACGCCGATCTCCTGCGGTCGTTGCCCTCTTCTCCTCTGTTGGTGTTGCACGGAGATGACGGGCGGCGTGGGGGCCTGCTCGTCTGCTAAAAATAATGGCGGCGGTCCTCGGATTCCTATCGCGCCAAGACGAGGATCTACTTGCTGCTTGCCTTCTTTGATCTTGTCGAAGTGGCGATTTCCGGAATACTTTGCCGGCAAACTCCCATGGGAGAATAATGCCGGGAGATTGTCAGATTGGAGTGATTCGGTCATGCGCACCCATATTTTACTCTGACTGTTTGGATTCAGAGGGAGTGCTTCGAAGCTCTCTTGGTTGTTAATATCATGGGGCGTGTTGTCGTTCCATGGTGCTGAGGGCGAGCAACCTAATCCCAGAAATAATCGATTGGAACAGCAAAGTTAATTTTGGTTCTAGGATAGATATCACACGTGCATGTCGTTTCAAAAGCATATGCATCTAGTATTATACATATTTTTATGACTTATAGATTAGAAGTTATTGATTTACAAGATTATATTATTTTCTTAAAATATTAAACCAATTAAAGACTCTATGACGTATGGGACAAAAGGGAAACCGTAAAACATGTCTCACCCGAGCCAGAGCTAGCCAGTGAGACTGACTACTAGGACCGAGCCAGGCTTGCCACCGTGGCAAACCTTGCACAACGCTGACACATGCGCCACGTAGAAAACACGCGGGTGCCACATAGGACCACGTAGGCATGCCGAAGGTCACGGTAGATGGCGGAGGGGGAATGCGATAGAGAGAGAGCAGGGCTGCACGGATGCGCCCGTTCGATCGAGGCAACCAAGGGGATCAGATTGGTGGTGGTGCCGCTGGCTATTGGTTGCTGGAGTGACGGCAGCGAAGGCAACTGGCGACGGCGCTCGGCAAGATATGATGCGGGAGCAAACCGGAGAGGGAGGGGGACAACGAGGTGGTCCAGGAGGACCGACGGCTCACCCTTGTCGTGTGGGCAGCCTTGGCGAGGTCGGAGGAGGACGGGAGCGATGGTGAGCAGAGGTGGCAAAAGTCGGGGACGAGGGTCCGATTGGGCCGATGGGGGGCTTCTCAGCAAGCTTGGCTTCATGGAGAGGGCGAGTATGAAGCGGCGGTTCCGGTGAGGGCCTCAGCTAAGGCGAGCTTGGGAATGGGCGAGCTTGGGAATGGGCGAGCGTCGGCGGGTTCTAAGGATAGGGTTTGTCAGCCAGAGAGGAAACGAGAGAGGGATTTCGCTAGGGAGAGATGGAGAGGATGAAGATGGAAGAGAGGCTCGGGGAAGGTCTTATCACCATCTCCAATGCGGGAGGGCGGGCATCTTGAAGTAGCGGCGATCGACGGCGGTCGGCATAACACCGAGTTGCTTCCTCTCGTGAGGAAGACGACGAAGGAGTATTGGGCCGGGGTGGGCTGCTGTAGGGTTGCGGGCCGTGCGCTGAGCGGAAGGTAGTGAGGGAGAAGGTTTGGGCCGGCCTAGTTCTGGTCTAACTATGTTTTTATTCCTCAAAACGTTTTTCTTTTTGTATTTTCTACTTTTCTCTTTCTAAAACCATTTCAATTCTATTTCAAATAGTTTTAAAATTACCAGAGGTTTTTTAATTATATGAAATACTTCAGGGGCCCTTGTATATAATCTGGGCTCCTCACTTTGTGTTTTCAAAAATTTCAAAAACATTTGAGAGGTTTTCAAAGAGGGAGGGGAAAGCTAGGGTTTAGGGTTTTGATTTGTTTTTCTTAGCATATTTTGTCTTAGCAAAATACATGATACTGATGATAATGCACAAATAAACGTAATTAGTATTTAATATAACTAGGGGTGTTACAACTCTATCCCTCTTATGAGAATCTCGACTCAAGATTCCTAAGATAGGAAGGAAGAAGGAAACATGGTTACTCTAAGGATAAGAGGAAAACACACTAAACAACACACCGAGTATCTCATGATCATTTCAGGGATGGAGTGTTCAGGAACAACTTTGGGGTGACGAGTATGAAACACGTCAAGGCAAAGGACGAAACAAAAGGTGAATGATTTAAGTTGTTAGATAGCTGGTCTTCATAAGGATTGAGACCATGAAGTTAACATGAGAGTTTAAACTTCTAAGGGATGAAGGCTTCCAACAGAAAGAACATAACCACATACTTTGATAGGGAACCTCTACTAAACGTCTTAGATAGAGATTTTATGTTGCAGAGATATGGATCAACAAAACCAAGATGTTGAACTACTTTTGACATAGAAGGGTCACTCTTTCGTTCAACAGAAGGCCAAGACCCCGAAAGTTGTTTTGGTGAAGAGGACACTACAAGAAAATAGTCATGTAGAGATGCAAAATCTAAGGGCTAAAGACATTTTATATCATCTCTACGGCATCGCAGAGTCGCTGTGGTAAAGCGTCTCATGAGCGTCTTATAATGCACTGTCTCAAAGCTAACAGGGACGCTTTGGTGAGCGTGTTTATAAAAAGATGAGACAATTATTTTGCATATCTACAAGTCTAAAGACGTTTCTTTGTATGGATTTTCATGTTGTCTCTACCATCCTTAGTGACGTGACATTGTGTCTCAAATACATCATCAAGGGCATGGTTCCTTTTAGCTAGGGTGTTGATGCCAGATGTTTCACGTATTCCTGACAGTGTTCAGGATATAGGCATTACATATGCAAAATTACACTGTTCATATATAGAATCAAGAAAAAGCATAGCTTGTGGAGTAGTAATTAAGTTTGACAACAACTTAAATCATCCACAAGCTGAAAGATACAAGCGTAATATTAAATATTTACAAACATTTTGTCTCAAAATAACATGATCTATCAATGAACATCCTATTTACAAGCAACCCATAACTTTAATATCCGCTCAGTCCATATGTACATGTCCTTTGGAGTCATTCAACGCCCTGCAAAGCATGTAAGTTAATTAGACATAAACTTCTCGAAATAGTGCATCATACCAATTTAAACAAGAGTTCCGATGTCAGACCACAGTTTAGAGCGAGCAAGGCAAGAGAGTAAGTGAATTAGCCTGACAAAAGAACATTTTATGGTTCACACTTCATACATGACTATATACTTTTCCGAGTTAAATACAGTAGAAGTCCTTGTACTTGAACAGCTGACTCGATTTAGTCCTTCCACTCGCAAATTGCAGAATTGTAGCCCTGAACTTGTCAATTTGACTCAATTTCGTCCTAATCGAGCTTTGCCCTCGAAATCGTCGTGACGTGGACGACACGTGGACATGTGGACATGCGCAGGAGGCCACCACGGTGTGGTTTTTGCTTGTAGCCCCTTATGCGGTTTCTTCTAAACAATCGCCCCCCTGTCGTTCCATACTCCACTCTGTTTTGTTCGAGGGAGCCACTCCGTACTGTTCGAGGGGGGCGCCGGAGAGGGAGAGAAAGGAGGCGACGGTTCCGGTGATCGCTGGACCCCGACGAGGACCGACTGCTCGTGGAGGGGAGACACTGGCGAGGCGACACCGGCAGCCACATTGATCGCGGCGGCGATGGCCCCCATCCGTCGCCATGAAGGGGAACCCCCGCCCTGTTTTGGTACGCCCCCACCTCGAGTAATCCGCCCTAGCTGCCTGTAATCTACTGTAGGGTACTTTACTTTTCTTCGATTAGAAATGACGTGTGCCTGATTGTAGCCTTGTTGGTGATCTCTGATGAAAAAAAGTAGGGTTTTTTCGATCCCCACTAATTGAGGGTTTTTGATTGATTAATTTAGGGGGAAATTCGAGTCTGTTCACTGTTATGTTCTTTCATGGGGGATTCTTTGTTGGGGATCAACAGAACCAAGTTTATGTGGATGGGAAAACTGCCTGGTTTGACTACTGTGATGTTGAATCACTGTCAGTTGCTAAGGTTAATGATATTGTAGAAGAACTGGGTTATGAAGCAGTTGGCAGGGTGAAGCTGTACTGGTGTTTGCCTGGGAAGATGGTAGGTGATAGTGGTGCTCTTAGATGCATATGGCAGGAGCATGACATTGCAGCTATAGTTCAAAGTGTCAAGTCTGGCAATAAGTTTGTTGTCATTTACATTGATCATGATGAAACTCTAGGATCTTTTGATCTTGATGATGTAGCAGCTTATGCACCTGCACATCTCCCTTCAGTGATCATGAGTCCACCTAAAGTGCAACCACAGCAGGAGAAGGATCATACTGGTAATGTAATTGATGTGCCAATTATTGATGCTGCTCCAGGGAGAAGATCTAGTAGATGCAGAGTTGTACTTGATGAAGTGGATGATAGTAGTGGTGCTGAGGAGTCAGATAAGGAAGATGCAGATTATGTGCCAGATTTGGTTGATAGAGACAATGATATTTCAGGAGATGATGATGATCTTCTAGAGGACCAGCTGATGGCAGAAGTCAAAAAGAAATGCAAGAGTGCTGACATTGCTTTGAAAGATAAGGGCAAACAACTTGCTGAAGATTCAGATGAAGAGGAGCACCTACAAGAACCAGATTCAGATGATGAAGCAGTAAAGTACAAATTTGCTGAATTTGGTGAAGAAGACATGGCAAATCCAACATTTAAAGCTGGCCAGAAATTTGCAAGCATTGACATATTGAGGCAGGCCATAAAAGAGTACAGTTGCAAGCAAAGGTATCAGATCAAGATGCCCAAAAATGATAGGACAAGGATATCTGCTATTTGTATGGGAAATGTTGATGACAAGACAAAGCCTCCTTGCACATGGTTACTGAAAGCTTCTTATGATGGCAGAGCCAAGTGTATAGCTGTGAAGAAGTTATGCACTAAGCATACTTGCTCTAGGAAATGGAAAGTAAATGCATTCACATCTACCTTTCTTGCTGAAAAATATCTTGAGCACTTTAGAGCAGATGATAAAATGTCTTTGAAGAATTTTTCCAGAATTGTGCAAAAAGAATGGAACATGACTCCAACAAGATCCCAGCTAGGAAGGGCTAAGAGAGCAGCAATGAGGGTCATACATGGTGATGAGGTAGAGCAGTATAATCTTCTCTGGTCCTATGCAGCTGAGCTGAGAAGATCAAACCCAGGCAGTTCCTTCTTTCTGAATGTTGATGATAGTGGCAGATTCAGTAGTTGCTACTTTTCTTTTGATGCATGCAAAAGAGGATTTTTAGGTGGTTGCAGGCCAGTTATCTGTCTAGATGGAGCACATTTGAAAACCAAATTTGGTGGAGTTCTTCTCACTGCAATAGGTATAGATCCTAATGATTGCATCTTCCCTGTGTCTTCTGCAATTGTTGAAGTGGAGGACACAAATACCTGGAAATGGTTCTTATCTACTCTGAAAGAAGATTTGTCCATTGTCAACACATCATCTTGGACAATCATGTCTGATAAGCAGAAAGTAAGTATCTTGTTTCAACATTGCTTGTCCATTATTACATTACTACATTAATGCTAGCTATTGACACCTAATGTGGATGCTTTACTATTGTAGGGATTAATAAATGCTGTTACAACATTATTTCCTGACTCAGAACATAGATTCTGTGTGAGGCACATGTATCAAAACTTTAGAGAGAAGTTCAAAGGAGAAATTCTGAAGAAGCAATTGTGGAAATGTGCAAGAAGCACACAAGTTGTTCAATGGCAGGAAGCAATGGAAGAGATGAGAGTGTTGAATAGTGAGGCACATGCATGGTTAGAAGAACTAGACCCTAGGACATGGACCAGAGCCTTTCAATCAGAGCTTCCTAAATGTGATATTCTCCTAAATAATAGTTGTGAGGTTTTCAACAAGTGAGTTTCTTGTACTTTGTTTTTTGTACTCAATCTTGTACTTTGTTTTTTGTACTCAATCTTGCACTTGGTTATGGTTGCTCAATATTGCACTTGTTTTTGTAGATACATCCTAGAAGCTAGGGAACTACCTGTGATTAGCATGATTGAGAAGTTGAAACAACAACTAACTGTGAGGAAGTACAATAAGAGGCAAGAAGAACTGAAGTGGGAATCTGGCCTCTGTCCTAAGATAATGAAGAAGCTTTCAAAGAATGTAGAATTTTCTGCCAGCTGCCAAGTTGTTCCATCAGATGTAGGGATCTTTGATGTGGAATTCAGAGGCAAGCACTACTTGGTTAACTTGCTTACCAATACATGTGCTTGCAGAAGATGGGACATGAGTGGTATCCCATGTAACCATGCAATTGCATGTATGAGACATGGGAACATCTTGCCAGAAGATAGGATTCATGCTTGCTACTCCATTGCCCAGTTCAGAGAAGCATATAGCCACATCATATATCCTTGTAGAGACAGAACTGAGTGGCCAAAGGTGAATGCAAGATCAGTTTTGCCACCAATGTATGAGAAGAAAGTTGGTAGGCCAACAAAGAATAGAAGGAAGCAACCTGAGGAGAAAGAAGGTGCAAATGGTGAAAAAATAATGTCAAGGCATGGCAGGATTATGCATTGCAGCCATTGTGGAGGTAGCAATCATAACAAAAATGGTTGTTATTACTACAAAAATGGGATTGATCCAAAGATGAAAGAAGGAACAAGGATTGGTATTCAACAACATGTGGTTGAAATTTAAGATGATCCAGTGATCATACAAGATCACAACATATTTGAGCCTACCACAATGCCATCAGATAGTGTTATCTCAAGTTTGATTGATGAGGTAAAGTTACAATCTTATTTTAATTGCTTCATTGCAGTCACAAGCTCATGATTGCTTTAATTGCTTTCTTACTTTAATTGCTTCATTGCAGTCACAAGCTCATCAATCACAGAGAGTGCAAGCTCAGCCTCCTCTTCCAGATTGCCAGTTCATTGCAAGTCAAGTGGACTTGACCACACAAAGGCCCATGCCACCTACACAAGCACAGGTGGCAGAAGAGAAGAGGCATGCAAAGATGAAGGCTGCTGCAGAAAAGAAAGAAGCTGAACAGATTAAGAAGCTGCAAGCTGCTGAACAGAGAGCAAAAGCAGCAGAAGAGAAGAGGCAGGCACTAGCACAGCAGAGAGCACAAGAAGCAGAACAGAGGCAGATTGCACTGGCACAGAAAAGAGCACAAGCAGATGAAGCTAGAAAGGTGGCTGCAGAACAGAAAAGGCTAGCTGCTGCTGAGAAGAAAGCCCAAGCAGAGCATGCAAAGAAACAAGCTTTGGCAGAGAAGAAGTCCCAGGCAGAGCAGGCTAGGAAGAAAGGAAAATCACAGCAGCAGCATAAGAGGACAAGGGATGATTTCACAACAAGGCCTGCAAAGAAAGTTTCTATGTTTGATGAGTTTAGAGATCCTCCAAGATCATCTAACTTGCAAGCAGATGAATAGATCAGATCAGATCAGTGTTTATGCATGATGTAGTGACCATGTTATGCATGATGTAGTGACCAGTTGTGTCCTTTTGGTACCTAAACATGATGTGTCCTTTTGGTATCTAAACATGATGTAGTGACCATGTTATCTCTACTGTATTTGTCAGTGTAATGCAACTTAAGAACTGGATCAGACCACTGAGATGATTTGTCCTTTTGGTGCATATGTTATCTCTACTGCATTTACATTGAAATTTTACACATAATTGTCAACTAAGTTTGCACTGCACAAAATTGTCATTTTAAACTGAATTTTATTCATTGCCAACATCACAGATACAAAGGTTCTTTCCCAGATAAAAGCACAAGGCCTACACATTCACTAATTCCTAACACACAGGCCTATCATCTGAACTACAAGAACAAGGCCTACAATAGCACAGATCATCTTCAGTACTGCTAAAATATCCTTGCCTACATCAAACAATGCCAGCATCAACAGAGACATCTTCTGTGCAGCTTCCCTTGAATTTGCTTGAATCAATTCAGCTTCTATATCTTCCCTTTTGGCTTCAAAGTTCACATTTTGCTTCACATTTTGCTGCTGCATGTTGAAATCCTCTTTCAAAGGAGGCAAAACCCCATTGTGCACTAGGAATTCTTCATAAACATCTGCCCACTTCCAAAAATCACATCCACCGGGCTACATTACCCAAAGGAACGAAATTCAGCTCAAATTGAAAAGAAAAACAGAGAGAGTTTTGGATCAAAATTCATATCAGCTCATTCCAACTTACCCTGTGATTTGGACACTTGTAGAAGTCCCTGTCCCTGTTGCCATGGATGTCGGTCTGGGTCGTCCATTTCTCCACGTTCCGGAGCTTGCAACGATCACACTTCACGATGGGGAGCTCCCTCGTCGGCTCACGGTACCTTTTGGTGCTCGCGCTGGAACCACGGGAGCCGCTTGCCATGCTCGGGGGAACCACGGGTGGCGCAGGAGAAGAATCGGGAGAACCACGGGCGGCGCTGGCTGGAGAAGAACTAGGGTTAGGGATTGACAGGGGAATTTGGGGTTAGAAAATAGTAGCTCAGAAAGAACGGGGGGTTTTCCCCATAATTTCATATGCTAACGACCGAGTTGGCCTCCTGCGCATGTCCACATGTCCACGTGTCGTCCACGTCACGATGATTTCGAGGACAAAGCTCGATTAGGACGAAATTGAGTCAAATTGACAAGTTTAGGGCTACGATTCTACAATTCGCGAGTGGAAGGACTAAATCGAGTCAGCTGTTCAAGTACAAGGACTTCTACTGTATTTAACTCTACTTTTCCGGCAGCCAATTTCGTTGAATTTTCTCCTAGAAATTTGTAAGAAAAATAATGGTTCATCAGTTGAATATTTTTAGCATAAAGTGTATCCAAATGTCAAGGTAGTTTCATGCTCTAGGAAATATACTTAAAGCGTGCTAACAAGAATGGATCTTCAGATATCTTCCATAGAAAATTGAGTTGTTGGAAAATGCTTTTGTGTTACTCAAAATATATATATATCTCCATGCCATTATTCCCAGCCGTTACCATCTTCTCCTGTTTGTAAATGAAACCAAAGAAGAAAAAAAATCAAATTTCGAACACAGATACAGATCGAGTAACTTAAATGGAGGGGGTAAGGAGAGCAAGGCCACTATATGAATTATACCAGTCTTTCAGTTCTTGCAAAAACTGCACAATATATAATTCACATAACCAAGCCATAAAACAAATCTGGGACTAATCCGAGTTGTCATCTATTCAATAGTTCTATAATATCTGCCACATACCATTCTCATTCATGCTACTATAGAAAGCTTAGATGTGCATAAGCCAGTCGGTTGTCTGATAAAGCTCTTAAGTACTGCATCAGTGTAACATACTCTGTTAGCTGTACTGACGGAACTTAAAAGATGATGACATCAGCACTCCTAAATCATACACTCAGCTTCCAGCTGAAAAAGGAATTCAGTTTGTTCCGAACTGTCAAAGCAGCATTGAATGTAAAACAACTATTCATGTTACCGCTAATCTTTAAGTAACAGACAATTAACGAGGAATGATGCATGCTAGGGGGCAAACCTTTTACTCATCGAGGCAAATCAGGTAGAGCCGACGGTGAATACTGGGGTGGGTAAAGGACCAGGAAGGAGGGGCTTGGCGGAGATTGCATCGCACAAATAAGGGCGTGACTGTCTGGATTAAGGCAATGGGCGGGCACCGCTGGCTAGCCGGCGAGAGGTGGCTGACGCGGATCGTGTTGCTGGGTATGGCATGGTCTCCATGAGGCGGGCTTGATCGAGAAAATGTTAGCATTCACTTGGTTAGGTGAGCAGGCCACACCCAGCTTATAAGGGACAACTTATAAGGGAGAGATTTTTTTCTTTTTTTAGTTCGGGCTTTTGGGATGGAGTGGGCTTTCTTCTTATTGTTGGGCTGTGAGCACATGAACGTTCAGAATATAGGTTGAGTGCTGAGCTGGCCAAGTGGACGCTAACATCTGGTATCAGAGGCAGTATCGCCATGCTTTTCGAAGGGGCTTCTTAGGAAGATGGTATGTTAGGGGTCTGTTGACTAGTGGAGGCTGCTTGGTTTAATCTCACCTCGCCTACGGGAGGAGGCCACATCCAACTTATAAGGGAAAGATTCCTTCCTCCCTTCAGTACGGGCTTTTGGGATGGAGTGGACTCTCTTCTTATTATTGGGTTGTGAGCGTATGAACGTCCAGAACGCGGGCTGAGTACCGGCTAGTCAAGTGGACGCTAACATCTGGTATCAGAGCTAGCGATCGCCATGCCTTTCTGAGGGGCTTCTCAGGGGGATGGGATGTTAGGCTGCTGTTGACCGGTGAGGCTACACGAAGTTTAGTTTCACCTCGCCTACGGGAGGAGGCCACACCCAGCTTATAAGGGAGAGATTCCTTCCTCCCATTAGTCCGGGCTTTTGGGATGAAGTGAACTCTCTTCTTATTGTTGGGCTATGAGTGCATGAACGTTCAGAACGTAGGCTAAGTACTGGACTGACCAAGTGGACACTAACATCTAGTAGCAGAGCTAGCGATCGCTATGCCTTCCTGAAGGGCTTCTCAAAGGGATGGGATGTTAGGCTGCCGTTGACTTGTGAGGCTATACGAAGTCTAGTCCCACCTCGCTTACGAGAGGAGGCCACAATCAGCTTATAAGGAGAGATTCCTTCTTCCCTTTAGTCCAGGCTTTTGAGATAGAATAAGATCTATTTTTATTATTGGATTAGGAGCGTATAAACGTCCAGAACACGGGCTGAGTACTGGGCTAGCCAAATTGACGTTAACAGAAAACCTCCACATCATCAAGGAAAACAACTGTTGGGGCCATGCGGAGGCGTTGCCTACGAGCAACCGGGGGCACAACATCGCCATGGGGAAATATGTTGATCTTAGGACTGGGATGGGGAGAACGGGATCAGAGGGAGGGATGTAGAGCCTCAGAAGCGCACACCCGCCGTTATGCCGTCTATGCGACCTGCTTTGGCAGAGGGAAACACGTGGCGGCGGCTCTAGGTTTTGCACGTTTCCTTTCTAAGTCACGGGAAGGAGAATTGATCCAAGGGCCATCGTTGGTGATATTGGTGGACTGGACTACATGAGCGTGTATAGTTTGAGACGAATCGGTTAGCGTCTCACGAAACGTCTTTATACAGTGTTCATTATTTATTTAGAGACGAGCATAAAAAACATCTAATAAACGACGTCGCTACGTGATAATTTTGTTGTAGCGATAATGGCCACAAGAAACATGTAGCAAGAGAAACTTCTAATGACCAAAATCATAGTCACTCTTGGAACATGGTTGAGAAAACAAAGGAAACTCTTTATTCATCCAGGTCTATCAAAATCTTTGCCAAAGATCATGATATCACTTCACACCACTAGATGAATAGGTCGCAAGATTCCTGATGACATGAGAAAAAGAAACTTCGTTCTTAGACTTCAATTATTTGGCATAAAAATGCTTGCAAACGTAAGAGGGCTGAAGGCTCGACCGAGAGACATTTAGCAACACTACTTTAAATGTTCTCCTTGATGTTCGAGACATCAAGTAAAGATCGGAATTTGGATACTAAGGAAACCATAAGCGCAACTCTTGTAATAAATCAGGGAAGAAGCCTCATGAGTGGTTGTTAATACTTAATCAAGAGAATATGACAATATATCTTCCGACTAATTGTGTAACCATTAGTTCAATCTGGCTAGATTTTCAAAGAGACATATGCCATAACCTTGAAGAACACCAACCATCATATCAGCATGAGATTCGGATTTGGATAGGTGGGGGATACTTCAAACTCAGCATGTGTGAATAGAAGGTGTGCAACATTTATGTAACATCCCAAAATATTAAAAAAGATTATTAAGTTCTAATCCCCAAGTTTAGGGTTAACAAAAACTTTTGTTATTAAAATTTAAAATTAATATGAATACATGTGTGTGTGATTAATGCATGAATGAGTGCAATTGCCATGTTTGATTGCTATGAATGTTAAGGATTAGTTTAAAGATGAAAACAACATCATCTAGATCATTTCCAAGCAGAATCAAATAAAGAGAAAATCAAATATAAGAAATATGAACAAATGGTCATTTTGGCCAAACTTGTTCACTAGACCACTTTAGGTGTTCCTAGTCAACGATTTCTAACAGAAACAAATCCAATTCTTTTCACCCCTTGCTAGACCAAGTAAAAGTGAACCCAAGCCCACTTTACAAACCAACGGAAACAAATTCCAAATCTATTTAAAGGACAATTCAAAATTGAATCAACTGTAGGGACTAAGATGGCCATTTCTCAAAAACCAACCAAATCAATTCACCTTGCCAAACCCAAGCAACCAGAGACTACCAAGCATGTGACCAGAGAACTCACCAAAATTTATCCAAAAATCCAAACTTTGAATTCATGCGGCCATTTCATCAAACACATGGTGAGCACAGATCAAACTTGCCTAACTTCTACTATTCTTGATCAATGCCTTGTCCACTACTAGTCGCCACTACTAGCCCTTGTCTCCCCCAGTGACCAACAACACATTGAAGCAGCTACCCCTTCACTGCTTGCACCAGTGTCGCGCCACCCGAGCCACCATTGCCAGCCGACCATGGACAACTCGCAGGAGGAAGCGTCGCGCCCGTCCACAATGTCTAGGACACAGACCACCGTCCATTGCCACCCCTCAAGCGTATCCAAGCCATGGACCACCAGAGAATCGCCGTGCCCATTTCTCGGCAACCATGCCGAGAGAGCGCCAGAGCGCCACAGCCGACACGTGCGCACATGCCGTGTCTCGTCCTCACCGCCTTAACTGCACTCACTATGACCCTAGCTACCTCCTAGACACGACCATTCACCGCCGTGCGACACGAAACCTCTATACGCCGTCTCGAACGTCGCCGGATCCATGTAGAGAACCGACCCGTTCCGACCATCCTCGACCGCCTCGTGTCGCGCCATTAAGCCCGTGATGATCGGTAGGAGACACCGCACCGTCCTACGTCCTCAGCCATGCCGTTAGCTCATTGCATCGTCATCACCGACGAGCCCAGCCCATGCCGCTCTGCCCCTTCTCGCCGGTGTATAAATAGAGGCCACCCCGCCTTAATTCTTTACACCATCTCACTCCCCTCTCTCTCAGAACCACCCCTGACCCTTCCCCGGAGCAAGGCAAGCACCAGCCCACCGAACTTTCACTGGAGTCCGCCGCTGGAGAGGAGGAGAGGAGCCGTTGATTGGAGCCACCCCAGAAGCTTCCACGACCACCGTTCGAACTGGCTTCGTCAACAACATCGTTCACCCCCATCACCGACCCTAGCTGGAACCCAGGTGAGCCACCGCGTACCCCCACCGTCGCTGTTAGGGTTCGGTCTCGTCGGAGATGTTCGACGGAGACGACGAACATGAGTCGTATATCCTAGTCTAATCGCACGACCTAGATTGAAATTTACCGCTTCGGGTTAGATGAGCCGCTGACGCTTGGGACCCCTGTCAGCAGCCCGCTGCGCGCGTGCAGTGCAGCTGGTCCGGCCCATTTCCTTTCCCGCGCGTAGCCCAGTAATTCAAATAGTTATTTTCCATTTTATTCAAATCCTAGTTATGTCAGTAGATACAAAATTCAATCCAAGGAGATGTACTGAACTAAATTTCATGATTATAATTTTGTTAGAAAGGTATTCAAATTATCAATCCAAGCCCGTTGGATTTAAACCATTTGAAATTATAGATCACCTATAGTAAAAATAACAAGACAGAGACTTTTTCACATTCAAACATTTTTTCAAAAATCAACCATAAATGCTTTTGAGTTGATTCCAACTCTCAAAAATAACATTTGACAAGATCTATCCGAATATGTAAAAATATTTAGGTTTACATGCAGTGATCTTGGACTAGTACTAAAAGAATGCTACATAAGAATTTCTAGTCACTTTAATTATATGAAATAATAAATTTAAACTTTATAAAATATGACCACCACTTTAAATCATATTCCCAAGTATTAGAATATGTGGTGATGACCACCACTTTATTTCTTGTGGTGAGTGTGATGATGCTAGATCATCTAGTGTGAACCTTTGTGTGCCAAATATAGGTAGTTAAGTATTGTTTGGTGATTGTGTACCTCGTATTCATTTATAGACGCTAGTACCGACCAAGGCTATGAGGAGGAGGAGTACTATGAAGAAGAAGAACAAGAACAAGAACAAGAAAACTTCAACCACTGCACCAACCAAGGCAAGCTAACACTTACAAGTTTATTAACCATGCAAGCTAGATAACCTATGCAAGATGCATTAGGCATGCATTGGTTATGCAACCTTGATTATACAATTCCCAGTTTTACTTGCAAGCTTTATTCTTTTATTCCTTTACCAAAGTTCTTTACCCTTAGTGACTTGTGATTTTGGGGAAAATAGTATAGATAGCATAAAGAGAATAAAACTAGGCCTAAGTAGATAGAACTAGATGTAATACTAAGGCATGCGACTAGATTTGGATAGTCACACTTGATTAGCACCCCTCATTAGTGAATACCCTCAATTTTAGTGGCTAGTGCTAAGCATAAAAGTTGATCACTTTAGATAAGAATACTTGGTGAAAATGATTATGAAAACCTTGGAATGAAGGTTCATTCTATTTAAATGTTTTGACATGTGTTATGAACACAAGATGTTTTGATGATGAAAATGTTGAGGGCATGAGCCTTAGCCCTTTATAAAACTGATGGTTGGGTTCGGATGCGATACCATTCCAATGCTACCGTACAACCACAATACCCGAATTGGGTAGGGCTTGACTGGAAGTTTATATGTCTTAGTATGGATTCCCTTGCGGAAGAGGTTTGAGATGAGGCTACCTCGTGATGACTGTCCACCTATGCAGTACCCAAGATGACAGATGGTCATGGTTGGGAGGCCAAACTCATAGGGAAGGTGTCTATACTAGGGTGTGTAATTGAAAGGTTAGGATTGATTATCCGCATACTAAGTATGATGATTCAGGGTTATCCCTGTCGGATGTATTGAATGTTGTGGTGAAAGTATACAATCTCTGCAGAGTGTCAAACTATTTGAATAGCCGCGTCCGCGGTCATGGACAGTTGGAGTGGCCATACTGTTCTGTAGTCAATTGTTTTAAAAATGACTTGTGAAATGAACTATGACTTTGACTTGACCACAACAGGGTTGTGACATGAAAACTAAGTTCCCACTTAGGTGTTATAGAACATTAAACTAGTTTTATTTACTTCTAAACTCAGTTAGAGATAAACCTGCCTTTTTGCAAATAAACCTAGAGCTTAGGATTCCTACTCAAACAACTTTACTTGTTAGTGATAGTTTGCGAGTACTGAAAGAGTACTCATGGATTTGTCCCTGGATATTTCCATGGCCAGACTATGAGGAGGACTACCAGGATGAAGGACAACAGGAAGTCTATGACAACTAGGATCATCTCCCATCGTCAGCATTGCCTATGACCCTGAAGATGGAGCTTCAACCATGCTACCGTTATTATATATTTTCGATGTGTTGATTGTATTAAGACTGGACCATGAGATCCTTTATTTGTAAGACCTTTATTATGGTTTGTAATGTATGATGAACTATGGTACCAATATGTTATGTCTCGCAAAAATGGTAATCCTGGGATTGCGATGTATGGCATAACAGGCATCTGGGATTAAAAATCCGGGTGTTGACAAGTCGGTATCAGAGCCATCCTAACCATAGGAGACCCTAGTTAGAATGGACGCTTGAATCAAAAACTTAGTTTGAAAAAAAAGAAGTGATTATTTATGAAAACCTATTCTCATTCTTATCACTGAGATTCTTTTAAGAAAAGGTATGTTCCTCAAGAATTCTTACAATCCTGCATAAAAATTTGACACACTTGATCACCTCACTAACTTACTCATCCTACATTCTTATAGATGGAAGTCAAGTATAGCAAGTTTTACCAGTTGGGAAACGGAGGAGAGCTCATCTTTGAGCACGATTTAAGACAACTCTCGGAACTTCTTGAGCGCCCGCACCCTTAGTTCTTCGGAGCACATCTCAACGACCAGGAAGGAGGAGAACTACAATGGCTGATAGTGGAAAATCTCAGAGGCAAGATGGAGGCACCCACCTCAGAGGGGATCCAATTCAGCTTGAGGAAGAACAACTGGCTAGACGGACTCGCCAGGGCTATGCAGGAGGCTCTTGTCCGTCTGTGTGGGAAAAGCATCAACCAGATCAAGGGCACTCGCTTTGAGTACTACGCGGCGTGATGCTATGGGACAGCCATTGGAGGTACCAGGCCATTCGGAGCTGAAGCATTAGGTGGATCATCTCGACTTCATAATGTATGACAGGTAGAAGGAGTTGGACAACGCCCTCGCCTACTTCAACCACAACTATGCCATTGCAGTCAAGAAGGACCAGACCCTCGCCGTCCTTGTGAAGGAGCGCAAGTCACTTTGCCGTCTGCGTGACAAGAAGGATCGCATCATTGCCCGCCTTCGTCACAGAGTGTCAGACTTGGAGGAGACCATCCATGAGAGGGACATGCAATTTGAGGAGAGGGAGAACGAAGGTGAAGATATACGTGGAGACCCTTACTCCTACCTCATTGATGATGATGACTACCTGGAGGACCTTGACATGGACTTCCACACTGATGATGATTCCGCCTTCATTGATGATGACGAAGCCACCAGTTCTGATGAGTAGTAGCACTTGAGGACTATCGTAGGTGTGAGTTGTATCTGGTCCCACTGTATCATAGCTTCACAGAATGGTTCCTAAAACCATCTGTTACCTTAGTGTGGTGTGTGTTTGTATTGGGTGCTATGAATGAATGAATGTATGAATGAAAAGCAAGTTGCTAGTTGGCAAAACCAGAGTCAAACTCAAAGTTTAAAGCTTTTCAAAAACAAATCCATGAACCTTAGAAATTCCCTCTTGTCTCATAATCTATCTCAATCTTCAGATGACTCGTAGAGGGAGCAGCTCATCTCAAGACCCAATGCTGCAAATCCTGCAAATGTTGGTTGCTGGTCGTGAAGCTAGAAGAGCTGAACGCCAAGCCAATTTAGCCACCCTTGAACAAATAGCTCAAATGGCCCATAATAATCTAAGCCATGGAAATCAGGACAACCATGGATCCAAGCTCAAGAAATTTCAAAACACCAATCCCCCCATATTTAGTAAGTCTGAAGAGCCCTTAGATGCTGATGACTGGCTGCAGACCATGGAGAACAACTTAGAAGTCGCATGAGTGGAGGCCAATGGGATGGCAGCTGATGCAAGATCTTGGTGGAATAGCATTCGTACCATGAATGGAGGACAGATGATGGCTTGGGATGAATTCAAACTCAAGTTCAGCCGAACCCATGTGCCACCAGGTTTGATTCTGCGGATGAGGGATGAATCGAAGGAGCTGAAGCAGGGAAGGATGACTGTGGTAGAATACCGCGAAATATTTCTGTCTCTATCTAAGTATTCCCTTGATGAAATTAGTACTAAAGCCAAGAAGAATGAGAGATTCTTGAATGGTTTGCATGATGAGATGCAGACAGTGTTGGTTAACATTCCCTTCGCTGACCTTAAAGCCTTAGGGGATTCTATGATATAGATGGAAGGAAATATTAATCAAGCCAACGAGAATCGCAAGCGCCGAATGATGCATCAACCAGGATCCCACCATACCTCGAAGTATCGCCCCAACCCGTATCCGGGATAGGCCCTGAGAAACAATAGACCCCCTATGTCCCATCTGAACTATCCCAACCGTGGAGGAGGAAACCCAAGGCCCGGAGGAAACCACAACAACAACCCCGGCAACTCCAACAATTTCAATTGTGCACCGCCCAAGTCCAACAACAACACCAACAACAACAATACTTCCCAAGGACTGGAAGCAATGTCGTGCCTGTTGCAGGAAAAGACAAGTCTCTGATTACTTGTTTTGAATGCGGAGTCAAGGGTCACTACTCCAACGAGTTCCCCAAGAATCTTGCAGCAGCCACCAATGTGAATTCACCAGCTCAGTAGCAACGCCGTGTTTAGCCTGGAAGGAGATTTGCCCCAGAGAACTCTCTCAACCGCAACGGCCGTCTATTTCACATGAATGCTGAAGAAGCTCAGGAAGCGCCAGATGTCGTGATGGGTATGTTTTCTGTTAACTCAGTACTAGCAAGAGTGTTGTTTGATTCTGGAGCATCGCATTCGTTTGTTACAGATGAATTTGCATGAACTAGTAATATTCAACCAACAAAATTGAAGCATGTTATGATAGTTCAAATACCTGGTTCAACCACCAAAGCTAGACAAATTTGCAAGGCCGTACCTATCAGAATCCATGGAATAGATTTTTATGCTAATATAATAGTACTTGGAACCAAAGGTTTGGAAGTATTACTAG
Source organism: Avena atlantica (assembly GCA_910589765.1). Lineage (NCBI taxonomy): Eukaryota > Viridiplantae > Streptophyta > Magnoliopsida > Poales > Poaceae > Avena > Avena atlantica. The sequence continues at coordinate 187,173,139 of OU342738.1, forward strand.
GAATGGATTGGATGTCGAAACATAAAATATTAATCGACTGTGCCAAGAAATCCATAACCATGACTAGTACCATTGGAGTGTCAGTAGATCATGTATCTGAGACTTCGCCCCGTCAATTCAAGTGCAACAAGAGTCTAGCCCAACCAACCATTGACCAAGTCAGAGTAGTTTGTGAATACCCCGACGTATTTCCAGATGAATTGCCCGGTATGCCCCTAGATCGGGATATCGAGTTTATCATTGAACTAATCCCTGGAACTGGACCCATAGCTCAGAGACTGGATGCTATGCTGGAGAAATGTTTGATTCAACCAAGTGTGTCACCATGGAGATCACCTATTTTGTTTGTGGATAAGAAAGATGGAGGTAAACGTTTGTGCATGGATTATCGGAAGCTGAATGATCTCACCATTAAGAACAAGTATCCACTGTCGAAGATAGAAGATCAGTTTGACCAGTTGACCGGTGCCAAAGTGTTTTCTAAGATTGATCTTAGAACTGGTTATCATCAACTCAAGATTCACGCAACGGATATTCCAAAGACTGCCTTTACCACCAGATATGTATTATATGAGTACACTGTCATGTCTTTCGGATTAACCAATGCCCCCGCTTATTTCATGAACCTCATGAATAAGATTTTTATGAACTTCCTGGGTAAGTTTGTCATTGTTTTTATCGACGATATTCTGATCTATTCCAAATCAGAAGAAGACCATGAGCTACACCTAAGGACCATCCTTGAAACCCTTAGAGAGCATCAGTTGTATGCCAAGTTTAGCAAATGTGAGTTCTGGTTAAAGGAAGTAAGATTCCTAGGACATATCGTGTCGGCAGGAGGAATTGCTGTCGATCCCCGCCAAGATTAAGGATGTTGAAGAATGGCAAGCCCCAACCACTCAAACCCAAGTTTACACATTTCTCGTATTATCGGGATATTACCGCAAGTTCGTAGAAGGATTCTCGAGCATCACAAGACCCATAACCCAGTTGTTAAAGAAAGATAAGAAGTTTGAATGGACGGACAAATGTGAAGCAAGTTTTCAAGAGCTCATGAAGAGATTGATTTCAGCCCCAATCTTGATTATGCCGGATATCACGAAGCCTTTTGATGTGTATTGTGATGCATCCAGGGTTGGTCTCGGATGTGTGTTGATGCAAGAAGGCAAAGTCATATCCTATATGTCCCGACAACTGAAGCAACATGAGCAGAATTACCCTACCCATGACCTCGAACTATTAGCCGTAGTTTTAGCCTTGAAGACGGCATTACCTCATGGGTAACCGCTGTGAGATTTATTCGGATCACAAGAGTCTGAAGTATATTTTCACCCATAAGAAGCTAAATATGAGGCAAAGGAGATGGATAGAGTTAATCAAGGACTATGATCTTGACATTCACTATCACCCCGACAAAGCCAATGTGGTAGCAGATGCTCTTAGCAGATTGCCATGTCGATTGAACACCATGATAAAAGAAGCTCATCCAAGTTTGTATGAGGAGATGGAAAATTTCAGAGTGGAGCTAGTTAGTGAAGGTTTTTGGCTAGCATAGAACTTCAACCCACTTTGATCAGTCAGATCAAGGAGGCGCAGAAAGTAAATGCTAGTATCAACGGAATCAAACATCGTATCGGTACAGGGAAGGTACCCAGATTCACCGAAGATGAGGGAGTTTTGTGGTACAAAGGACATATCGGTGTACTAGTAGATTCAAAGCTGAAACAAGCTATTTTGCGAGAATCCCATGATACTCTTTATTCTATCCACCCTGGAGGAACCAAGATGTATTAGGATTTGAAGGAGCAATTTTGGTGGCATAATATGAAGAGATAAATCGGAAGCTACAAAACCAAATGTGATATCTATCAGAGAGTCAAAGCGGGACATTAGAGACCCACCAGACTTTTGCAACCATTGCAGATTCCAGAATGGAAATGGGATTCTGTAGGAATGGATTTTATCACCGGTTTGCCTACATCTAGTAGGGGAAATGACTCTATTTGGGTCATAGTGGATAGACTGTCCAAAGTAGCACATTTCTTAGTAGTCAAGACCACCTATCAGAGCTGGAAGCTAGCAGAGTTGTACATTGCTAGGATAGTCAGGTTGCATGGAGTCCCAAAGAACTTTGTTTTGGATCGAGGAACTCAATTTACCTCGAGGTTTTGGAAGAAAGTCCAAGAAGGATTGGGAACCAGACTGGATTTCAGCACAGCTTATCACCCACAGACTGATGGACAAACGGAGCGAGTAAACCAGATACTCGAAGATATATTGAGAGCTTGTGTGCTAGAATATGGATCAAAATGGGAAGACTGTCTGCCCTTCGCAGAATTCTCATACAACAACAGTTACCAAGCCAGTTTCCAAATGGCCCCATTTGAGTTTATGTATGGAAGGAAGTGTCGTACCCCACTGAATTGGTCGGAAGTAGGAGAGAGTCAGATTTTTGGACCCGGCATCCTAAGAGAAGACGAAGAGAAAGTTCACAAGATCCGTGAGCACCTCGAGACCGCCCAATCCAGACAGAATAGTTATGTCGACAAGAGACGTCGAGATCTAGCCTTAGCTATCGGAGATTTTATGTATCTGAAAGTATCACCCTTATAAGGAATGCAACATTTCCAACTCAAAGGAAAGTTAGCCCCCAGATATATTGGACCCTCCAAGATTTTAAATCGCCCAGGAGAAGTATCATATCAACTGGAACTGCCAGAGGAGATATTAGCCGTGCATGATGTGTTCCATATATCGTTACGTCGCAAATTCCTAGAAGCCCCGGAGAAGACCAAAGTTTTCAAGAATATTGATCACAGAACCATAGAGATCAACGAGGACCTGTCATATCCTAAAGTACCCATTCGTATTTTGGAAGAAGCCTTCAGAACCACCAGAACCCGGAGTATCAAGTTTCTCAAGATCTAGTGGAGTAACCATACCGAAGAAGAAGCTACTTGGGAGCGAGAAGATTACATTAGGACTGAGTTTCCAGATCTCTTTAGTTCCGAGTTTTATTTTTCTTAAATCTCGGGATGAGATTTTGTTTAAGGAGGGAAGGTTTGTAACATCCCAAAAATATTAAACAAGATTATCAAGTTCTAATCCCCAAGTTTAGGGTTAACAAAAACTTTTGTTATTAAAATTAATATGAATGAATGAGTGCGTGTGATTAATGCATGTATGAGTGCAATTGCCATGTTTGATTGCTATGAATGTTAAGGATTAGTTTAAAGATGAAAAAAACATCATCTAGATCATTTCCAAGCAGAATCAAATGAAGAGAAAATCAAATATAAGAAATATGAGCAAATGGCCATTTTGGCCAAACTTGTTCACTAGACCACTTCAGGTGTTCCTAGTCAAAGATTTCTAACAGAAAAAATCCAATTCTTTGCACCCCTTGCTAGACCAAGTAAAAGTGAACCCAAGCCCACTTTACAAACAAACAGAAAAAAATTCCAAATCTATTTAAAGGACAATTCAAAATTGAATCAATTGTAGGGACTAAGATGGCCATTTCTCAAAAACCAACCAAATCAATTCATCTTGCCAAACCCAAGCAACCAGAGACTACCAAGCATGTGACCAGAGAACTCACCAAAATCCATCCAAAAATTCAAACTTTGATTTCATGCGGCCATTTCATCAAACACATGGTGAGCTGATGACCCACAAGTATAGGGGATCGCAACAGTCTTCACGGGTAGTATTACCCAATTTATTGATTCGACACAAGGGGAACCAAAGAATACTTACAAGCCTTAACAACTGAGTTGTCAGTTCAGCTGCACCTGGAAATAGTTCTTGCTCATAGAAGTTTATCAATAGAAACAGTTTCTAGTAGCAACAGCAAAGCAATAGCAACAGTGAAACAGGAGCAATAGTAACAGTAACGGTAACAGTAGGATTCGAGTGCGGTAGGCATAGGGATGGATAGACGGGCATTGCATGGACGAGTCTAAACATGTAACTTCAAGATCTAGGGCATTGCAGATAAATAATAACAAGCATCCAAGTACTAAACAATCCTAGGCATGTGCTCCAAATATAGTCATACGTGCTCGCAATGAGAACTTGCACAACATCTTCTGTCCAGATAGCCCGTGTCAGCGGGGCCTCTATAGAACTACTGACAATTAAGGTGCTCCTTTTAATAGAGCACCGGAGCAAAGCATTAACACTCCGTGAACACATGTGATCCTCACACCATAGCCATCCCCTCCGGTTGTCCCAATTATTGTCACTTTGGGGCCTTTGGATCCAGACAATGATATGTGTACACAACTTGCAGATAAGATCACAAACAATACTATCATAATGATTCAATAATAAGTTCAGATCTGAGATCATGGCACTCGGGCCCTAGTGACAAGCATTAAGCACAACAAGTTGCAACAAAGTCAAATAGCACTAATAGAGATACTAGGCACTATGCTCTAACAGATCTTATTCGATTACATGATAGAACTCATCCAATCCCTTCCATCCCCAAGCCTACAGCGGGGGATTACTCACTCATGGATGAGGGAAACACAGGTGGTTGATGGAGATGCATTGGTGATGACGATGGCGACGATCCTCTCCAAATTCCCCGTCCCGGCAGGGTGCCAGAACGAAGTTTCTGGATCCAAATCTTGGTTTCTGGTGGCGGCGGAGCGGAACTCTTTCTGGAAAACTATCATACCCCCTGAGTTTTTAGGTCAGAAGGCAACTTATAGGCGCAGAGGAAGGCCGAGGAGCTGCCTGGGGTGGCAGCACCCCCTCCAGGCGCGGGGTCAGGTGGGCCCGCGCCTGGGGTGGGTCTGGGACCCCAGGCCTCCTCTCTGTCTCCCCTTCTGGCTCTGTGGATCTTCTGGTGAAAAATAGTTTTTGGCATATTTTCCGGGATTTTTCCTAATAGTTGATTTTCTGCACAAAAACAAGACACCAAGGTAATTCTGCTGAAAACAGCGTCAGTCCGGTTAGTTGTATACAAATCACACAAGTATAGAGGAAAAAAATAGCAAAGTGTTCGAGAAAGTAGATACGTTTTGGACGTATCAACTCCCCCAAGCTTAGCTTATTGCTTGTCCTCAAGCAATTCAGTTGAAAACTGAGTGCGATAAAAGAACTTTCACGAACACTTTGCTTCATATAATGTATATATTCTCAGCACAGGAGTAGGTGCTTAGACAATTCATAATAAGGAGTATGCAACTAAGTCTACTCAATAGTCCTTGCAAGCTATGAAGAGAAACCAACTCAAAAATAATAAGTAGTATGAAACATAAACATAAGCAACATTGCAATGCTCATAATAAGGTATGATAGAGTGGTATCTCGCTTGCCTTTGTTTGAAGAGAACAATATAAATGCCAAGGCACCTATGAAGTTCACATGAAGACTAGAGATAAAGATATCAGATATACAAGCATCAAAGTCATGACATAATTAACCAAGTTTTGGAACAAACACAAGAATGACAACTATGATCTCAAGAAGGTGCTCATAGAATAAGTGGTGACTCAACAAGGTTGTGAAAACGGTTTTGTGAATGTTTGAAAGGCTTCCCAATGCTGAAAGGAAGGTACTCATTAGCTTTGAGCTCTCATTGCCCCTATCATAGGCATCTTCATGTGGTTAAGGTGAAAGTGAGGTCCACTCTGAGTCATATGCTTGACAGACCATAGACTGGAAATCCCAAGTCCCTTGAGTACGAGGGTCGCTCCGCATGCTACGCAACTTTGGTCACCTGAAAGTTCTTATCATTGTAAATACATACATATCATCGAGAACCGCCAACGGGGTACCCCTTGCACATGGTACAACAGCTTTCCCATAACCAAAATGACAAGGCAAGAAGACAATGAGCATCTCAGCAATCTTTTTATTCACCATATGCATAGCTTTTTATTGAGGACGCTTCATAGATGCTCATTATAGTGATGTTTCAAGTTTCCACCATGATTAGGCATGACTTAGGCTAGCGGCCCAGGCGTTTCTCTAACACAATGTGTAAACTCCATAAACTCACAACCTCCCCTTTTATTTCACATCGTCGACATCCGTAAACAAAAGAGAAAGGAATCAACTGGATGAGATATCCAATAGGTGTTTAAAGCGTTCCCCGTGACAACACGGTTCTGCTGACTCCCAGTATATAATTAGCAAGCATATAACTTTCATGGACTAGTCACAATGGTTCAGAATTATTAAGCGCAAGGAATAAAGTGTGCCATCAAGTTCGTGAGAGCTTTACTAACTAACTTTCTCAAAACAGACAAACATTTTATTTTGGAAGGAAACACGGCATATGGAATATGCACTAGAGTAGCAAATGATGCTAACAGGTAGGTATGGTGGACACAGCTGGCAATATTGCTTTTGGGGAGTTGGAAGCACAGGTAGAGCACGTACTGAGTGCAAGTGAGAGCTAGCAATAGAGAGGGAGCGACAAACGAGAGAGCAATAGCTGTCATAATCATGCTTGCAACAAAACAGGACTAACTATGACATGAAAGTGATACAAGAACTCTGAGGCAAAATAATTCATCGAGGCTTACTGACTATTGATTAGTCATATGCATGCGTGAGCATGTGCCAAGTCGATTCACATGAATAGTCAGAGGAGGATACCACAATGTCATACCAAATTATGAATAAAACAATGCAAGCAAACATTCATATGACATGCTACAAACTATTAGCAAGCTGGAGCTGATCATAGACAAGCAAGAACTACTAAGCATCCATAATGACATACACCTTACACAAACAGGCTAAGCATGCTCACAATGATGAGTATATGTACAAAAATGAAACAAATAGAGTTCGTTACCAGCCTCTTACCATACCTCGAGTTGTCTTAATCTTCATTATTTCCCTTCACTTGTGTGACTTGAATAGTAACATGAAACCAAAATCCACTGAGGATGGCTGAACCCTGCAATGAACTCACAAAACCAAAGAAGAACAACAAATATTTTTGGTGTTTTCGGTTTTTTTAGAAACAAGCAACCAAAGAAAAACCAAACAAAAACAACGCAAACCAAAGGAAAGAAACAAACCAAGAGAAACAACGAAAATATTTTTGGTATTTTTGGATTTTTTGAGAAAGAAGCAACAAGAACCAAAAAGAAAGCAAAACAATGGATATACAAAGAACCGACCAAACATGATATATATATATATATGAGTGTGATGTCGGTATACCTCCCCCCAAGCTTAGGCTTTTGGCCTAAGTGGGGCTCAATCCCATGGTGCCCATGTAGATGCACCTCCGTAGTATGACGAAGAGGATCCCTCGTCCTGGTACGAGCTTGAGGACTCCCCTGTGTAATGTATCGCTGGGTCATATGAGGGCGCTTCCTCCTGATACGCCCATGGAAGTTCAAATAACACAGCAAATCATCCATCTCCGCCTTCGAGTGTGACCAAGGTCCCTGAAAAATACTGAACAAAGTAGTTTGGGGTAGAGGGATCTCTCTCTCTTCCCCGTCGATAAACAACATTCTATAAACCAAGTTCTCAATAGTAGATCTAGTGGTGACAAAATGGTGTTGTTGGGAATATGCCCTAGAGGCAACCATGTATGATAATATTTCCCATTGTATTCATAAAGATATTAAGTAGTCCTTGTATAAACATCTGATGTGTATCATTAAATATGTGATTCGGTTGTGGAACTATGCATTCATGTTGTTTGTACTAAATATCCTTGGTCATTGAGGTTGTGCTGGACACACAACTTAGACCAATGTGAAAGTTGGCTTGATGACTCGGTTCCACTTGTCATGGGCATGAAGATGCTATTCCAACTTACACAGACTCGGCTAAAGAGTTTAGCGAGTCGGATTGACCCATATTGAGGTACAACGAACTAGCTGTCATTTGTATATCTCAATCAATGTAATCCTTAGACCTGAGGTTGTTGCACAGTCCGAGTTGAGGGTCACCGACTTAGGTTCTGTCAAACGCTGATCCGTAACTGGGCAGTTATAAAGGCAGGGTTCGGGTCGACTGAGAATCAAGCTGCGTGATGTGAATAACCAAGATGGGATTTTTCCCCTCTAGTCGGAGAGATATTCTCTGGGCCCTCTCGTGATATATGATTCGGAAAGCATGGCCATGCACGACTCGGTTAAGTGTTGACTGAGGCGATCGACTAAGAGTTAGTCGGGTGAATCACTTATCTCGGATTGAGAAGAGAGTCGAGCTATTTAAGGGATGACATATATTCGCCTATAGTCTAACAAGGTATATCGTGAGGCAAAAGGGACTCGGACCTAAGTCGCATTGGAAAGGCAAGTCGTCATGAATCTTTGGTACTTGGGAGTCGGCACGTTCTGCTAGGAGCCGCTACCGACTGATCGATTGTGAGTCGGACTCCAATCGTGTCCAAGTATCCATGAGCCTGCGGGGTCACACACTTAAGAGCGGGAGCAAGTTCGGATTGGATCTGAACATGTAATCTGGTTGGGTTGGACCTAAACCATATTAGGACTGAGTTAGTGAGTTGGACTCACGGTGACTAATGTTATATGGGCTTTAGTGAATGGGTCGCGCGAGCAGTGCCCCACGTTCACTCCCTATATATAGTGGAGCACCTTAACCCAAAAAGGTTAATCTTTGTTCGGTTAGGTCATTCCATGTGTTGGAAACCCTAGCTCCACAGCAGTCCAGCCGCCATAACAAACCTAGCAGTTCGCCGCCGGTGCTCCTCCTTGTACGTGTGGATACCAGCAGAGGTGTTGTGCGATCAGCACCAGGACGATCGGATCGTGAGGACTGCACTGCATCAACTGACGCGCTTCATCAGTAATCCTCAACTGCGCGTCTAGTGGTAAACCTCGTGGCCTTCTACCTCAGCTAGATCTTGGGATCACCACGTTAGAGGAAAAAGTTTTGTTTTATCTCTGCGTGGCCCAACAGTGGTATCAGAGCGATAGCTTCTGGTTTTAGGCTCGAGATCTCTCATATGTGATATGCGGTAGGATGTAGATGAGATCTATATGCTGTTTGGTGGTCGATCTATGAGATAGATAGGTTTTGTACGAAGTTGATTGGATCAACTGTACTCGGGGAATGGTAGATCTGATTTCCGTGATCATACTGCTAAGGTCGTGGAACAACATACCCCTACCAGTAGGTTTCCACCATCGGGGTAGAATGTGACACGTAAATCCAGAAGCGGTGATCGAAGATCAAAGAGTTTGATCGAATCGGAACGATGGTCGGAATCCATGTCCGGATCGTAGATGAGATCTACATTTTCGGAAAAATCGTCCGGGACCGCCGGCTTCGCCCTGTCGTAGCGCCTTAGATTTCGTTGCGAGTTTCTCAACGCCGGTAGATATTGTATCTATGCATAACTTGTTTTTGCGGGAAGTTGTGATTGGTATGGTTCAAGTGCATGTGATATATGTGTGTAATCCATACGTGATCTGTGAATCACGGTTTTTTGTCAGCCGGCTGGAGCCTAGGTGCTGTCATTTTATTGTATAACGACCTGCGTGTCGGATTCTCTATGTAATTTACTTTACTAAGCTAGTGTAGCTGTTTGGAGAACCCGGAAGGCATGCAAGGCGTTGTACATGTCGGCGACATGGAGTAAGACGGCAAGTGACAAGAGTTGGCACAGGTCGGATTACAGGCTTTGTGGAGATGGAGATCTCCATGAAGAGAGCCAGCCATTTCACATTATAATTGCTTTATTTTGTGTTATTGTTATGTCTCTGTTTTACCTCTATTAGATAGTCGGTAAAATTTAATCCCTCAAAGAAGGTCTAGTCGGTTTTCCCGCCAGTGTTTGCACCATCACAAGTCGGACATTTTTGGTAGTGGGCTCATAAAATTGAGGTGCTGCCAATTCTTTCCGACTAGGTGGGTTCGAGTCGGACTCTTACTGCGGAAACACTCGGTAAGCTAGATGGGTCTATCACAACGGTTGTGGGACTCGGGGAAAAGTCGGATGGGAGCTGGGGCATGTGATGCCACCCGTCCAACAGGAGTCGCATGAGATGCGATTGACAAGGAGTTGTCTACCTAGATCACTTGGCGGCTAGCGGTGATGCTAAAGCTCACTAGCCGACTTGCTTATTTAGGATCCTGAATCACTAAGTAACCATCGGAGGGGTGTTGGTTCTAGTGGGAGCATAAAATATTAAAATGTTTAATATGCTTGCTCTTTTATGAATACATGTCTTAAGTGTTTTGCATATTTTCTGTTGTAGATCATGGCACCAAGTAGCAGTCACTCTCAGATATCCGGTTTTGCGTTGAGAACCATTCTTGAGAAAGATAAACTGAACGACACTAATTTTACCAACTGGTATCGAAATCTGAGAATTGTTCTCAAACAAGAAAAGAAGGACCATGTCCTAGACAACCCACTTCCAGATGAGCCGAATGAGAATGCGACTGTCGCAGCCACCAATGCCTACCGTCGGGCTAAGGATGAGTCCATGGATATTAGCTGTCTTATGCTTGCTCACATGGAACTGGACTTGCAAAAGCAGTTCGAGCATGTTGAGGCCTACGATATGATGAAAGCCTCAAAAGTATGTTCCAGGCTCAGGCAAAGACTGAGAGGTATCAAGTCTCTCAAGCTTTGCTGAGTTGCAAGCTTAAGGATGGTGATCCACTGAGTCCGCATGTGATCAAAATGGTTGGTTACGTGCAGTCTTTGGAGAGGCTTGGATATCCCATTAGCGAAGAGTTCGCTACGGATATAATTCTGAACTCTCTTCCTAGTGCATATGGGCAGTTCATTTCGAACTACCACATGCATGTTATGGATAAGAAGCTCACTGAATTGCATGGGATGCTCAAGCAGGCAGAGGCGGATCTCAAGAAGGGCACCAGTCAAGTGTTGATGGTGCAGAATAAGGCTAAGTTCAAGAAGAGTTCTTGGACTAAGAAGAAGGCTAAGTCAGGAGGAAAGCAGGCTCAGGACCCGGTCCCAAGCGCTTCCTCAGGGACTAAACCATCTCCTTTAGCCAGATCCACTTGCTTGTACTGCAAGGCGGATGGCCACTGGAAGAGGAACTGCAGCAAGTACTTGGGCGACAAAGCCAAGAGTGGAGGTATGACTTCCGAATCAGGTACACTTGTTTGCAATGTTATAGACATATATCTTGCTGATGCACCTAATAGTTCTTGGGTATATATGATACCGGATCAGTTATTCACATCTGCAACTCGTTGCAGGGACTGGTAAGAACTAGGAGCGTAGCAAGAGGCGAGGTTGATATTCGAGTCGGCAACAAAGCAAGAGTTGCTGCGTTGGAAGTAGGCACGATGCAACTTCATTTACCTTCCGGATTCATTATGGAAATGAATAATTGTTATTATGTTCCAGTGCTCAGTCGAAACATTATTTCTGCTTCATGTTTGATGAGGCAAGGCTATGAGTCGAATATCAAGAATAATGGTTGTTCTTTGTATTTGAATGATATGTTTCACGGCTTTGCACCCATCCAGGACAGGTTGTTTATTTTGAATCTTGATGGTGAGTCGGTTTATAACATAAATGTTAAAAGGTTGAAACCAAATGATCTGAATATGACTTACTTTTGGCACTGTCGGCTTGGTCATATAAGTTAGAAACGCATGAAAAGGTTCCATGATGATGGACTCCTAACTTCGTTCGACTTGGAGTCGTTCGAGACATGCGAATCTTGCCTACTCGGCAAAATGACCAAGACACCTTTTGCAAAGAGTTGCGAAAGGGCGTCCGACTTGTTGGGACTAGTACATAGTGATGTATGTGGACCAATGAGCACGACAGCCAGGGGTGGTTATGTGTACTTCATTACCTTCACTGATGATTTGAGTAGGTATGGATATATCCACTTGATGAAACATAAGTCGGAAGCCTTTGAAAAGTTCAAAGAATTCCAGAATGAAGCACAGAATCAACTCGGCAAGAAAATAAAGTTTCTTAGGTCGGACCGAGGAGGCGAGTACATGAGCCATGAGTTTGATGACCATCTGAAAAGTTGTGGAATAGTTCCTCAACTTACTCCGCCAGGAACGCCGCAAAGGAACGGTGTTTCGGAAAGGCGGAATCGGACCTTGTTGGACATGGTACGATCAATGATGAGTCGGACATATCTGCCTTTATCATTTTGGGGTTATTGTCTAGAAACAGCGGCGTTCACACTAAACAGAGTACCATCAAAATCGGTAGAGAAGACACCGCATGAGATGTGGACAGGCAAAAGGCCAAGTTTGTCTTTTCTTAAGATTTGGGGTTGTGAAGCTTTTGTCAAGCGACTTCAGTCGTACAAGCTTACTGAAGGGAATATGCCCTGAGAGGCAATAATAAAGTGTTTATTATGTGTATTCCAAGTATATGATAGATGTTTATTTTGCATGCTATAATTGTATTAATACGGAAACGTTAATACATGTGTGTTTAATAAACAAACAGAAAGTTCCTAGTTATGCCTCTCTCATAAACTAGATCGTTGATTAACAAGATGATCAAGGTTTCCTGATCATGGACATTGGATGTTGTTAATAACGGGATCACAACATTAGTGTAATGGTGTGATGAACATTCATCCGAAGTATAGCATTACGATCAAAGTCATTGAGTTTATATTGCTATAACAACTTACGAAGTGATCCTAATCCTTAGACCATGAGATCATGTCAATCACTAACACCGGAAGAGTTTCTTGATAACATCAAACGTCACACCATAACAGGGTGATTATAAAGATGGATTCAGAACTAATAAAGTGTTATGTTGAGGCTCATGGATCGAGAGTGGAATTTGTTCATCCCGATGACGGATAGATATACTCTGGGACCTCTCGGTGATATCACATTGATTAACTTGCAAGCAAGTGATTTGATCACTAGAATGTTATATCACAGGAACGAGAAAAGAGTGCATGTCGGTAACGAGATCAAACTAGGTATGGAGATACCGATGATCGAATCTCGGACATGTAATATATCGTGAAACAAAGGGATTAATATACTAGCGTAAAAGGTTCCAACGATCACAAGAAAGTCATCGTTGAATGTGTGGGAGTCAGTATGGGTCTCCATATCCCGCTTCTGATTATTGATCCGAGAGGGGTCTCGATCATGTCCGCATTATTCACGAACCATAGGGTGACACACTTAAGAGACACCGACATCCAATTAGAGCAAATGTTTCATGCCGAAAGAATGAACAAGCGCAGGAATTTATTTCACTAGATACCGAAACAAGTTTTCGGGTGAAATTGCATAAAGTGGTTATGCATGTGAAATAGAATTCTAGCAAGGGGTTATTTGTGAATGTTTGTCATTAAAGTAATTGACAAAATTCTGAATAAAATAAAAGAGTTTTATTTAATGAGAGTTTGCATTAAATTTGGTGGAAATTTAATGGGAATTTGAGTGGACTTTTGAGTGGAGGGATTTTAAAGGGCATTTTGTGAGTGGAGTGTCCACCCACATGAATGAAGGAGGGGAGGGGGCAGCCCCCATGGCCGGCGGCCACCCCCTTGGGTGCCCCCCTCCTCCTATAAAAGGAGCCCCCCTCCTCACTTGTCTCTCACACCTCCTCGTGAAGGATCTCTCTCCCCCTCTAGAATTTATCCCCCATGGTCTCGGACTAGCGAGATACATGTTCCCGGTGGCTATTCGGCAAGAAAGAGTTGTGCTTCCGCTGCATCGCTAGAGCGAGGAGGCGGAGGTTGCTCGGTGCCTCGAACGTGTGTGTGAGCACGGATGCGCTGCTGATTTGCGGCGCTAGGACTTCCTCTCGATCTTGAGATCGGCAAGAGATCGTCTACATCAACCACGAGTTGAACTCGTTTAAGCTTTGTCGGTCTTCAAGGGTATGTTCTCTACGGATTTACATCCGCCCGTTGTTCGTATCTAGTAGACAGATCTTGGTATATAGTTCACATCGTAGGAAATTTTTTGTTTTCTATGCTGCGAACCCTACAGTGGTATCAGAGCCGGATCTATGCGTAGATACTTTACACGGGTAGTACACATATGAGTATGTGGGCGATGATGATCATGTTGTTTCTCCTTTGTTGTAATTTTTTATATTGGTGGCATAGTGGGATGAAGCGGCCTGGACAAACTTTACATGTCCTCGCACATGAGACCTGTTCCATGCTTGACATGCAACTAGTTTGCATAAGTGGCTAGCGGGTGTCTGTATCTCCTACTATAGTCAATATCTATTTTGTAAGCGAGTTGTCAACAATTTGATTATACTCGTTGTGGTTCATGTTCGTAGGTAAGAACGGTTCTATCTCGAAAGCCCTAAGCCACGTAAAACTTGCAATGGATAAATTATAGGCGTCTAGTTTAGATTGTTGCTGGGCTAGTGTTATGATATGGTAGTGTTGTAAGTAGAAGTATGAGATGATACTCTTACAACACACATAGCGTGTAAAATCCATAGACCTTGGATTTACACATATAGGTATGATAGTGATCATACCACGATGCACATGATAGAGATCATCTGCGGGAACCATATAATTTCACTAATAAACATATGATGTTTGATAGCATCTTATATTGCTTGTTTAGCGCTTTGTTAGCATAATAAGATGATCCCTCATTTAAATATCAAGATAAGAATGTGTTCTTCCTTTAGTATGCACCGATTATGTTTTCGTCGCTCCAAGACATCACGTGATGATCGGGTGTTCTTGGATCCACGACCATATTTCGGGTGTAAAACAGTTACACACGCGAATACTAAGGTTCTAACTTGGCGAGCCTAGCATGTACAGACATGGCCTCGAAACACGGACCGAAAGGTTAAGCATGAGTCATATAGTTGATATGATGCCCATTTGATGCTCGCCTTTGAAGCTATACCGACTCACGTGATGATCGGACTTGGTGTAGTGGATTTGGTTCATGTAATCACCAAAAAGGCACGAGGGATGTCATTTTTGAGTGGGAGTTCATTCGTAATATATATTAGTTGAACTCAATCTATCATACACTTAGTCTAAACTTTACAAATTCTGTTGTAGATGGCACCACCTGCTTTTAATTTCAATGTGTTCATGGAGAAAGAGAAACTAGCAACGAACGGTAGCAACTTTACCGAATGGGCCATGAATTTGAGGATTCTCCTCTCTGCTGCACAAAAGCAATATGTGCTAGAAGCGCCGTTAGGCCCCCCACCTTTTGATGATGCCCCTGACGAGGAGAAGAATGTCTATCAGACTCGTCAGGAGGACCACAACTTAGTTCATTGCGGCATATTGTCTGTGCTAGAGCCGGAACTTCGAAAGCGTTTCGAAAACGGCAATGCATTTGATACAATGGGTGAGTTGAAAATGATTTTCGACACACATGCTGCTGTAGAGAGCTACAACGCTTCAGAAAAGTTCTTTAGCTGCATGATGGAAGAACACAGCTCCGTTACTGAGCATGTACTCAAGATGTCGGGTTACGCCGATAAGCTTGTGTCCTTGGGAATATCGATTCCCATTGACTTAGGCATCCATCGTGTTTTGAAGTCTCTGCCACCTAGCTATAAGAGCTTCGTGATGAACTATAATATGCAAGGCATGAAGAAGTCTCTCCCCGAGCTTCTGTCAATGCTTAAAACTGCAGAAGTGGAGATCAAAAAGGAACATCAAGTGTTGATGATCAATAGGAACACTGGTTTCAAGAAAGACAAGAAGGGAAAATGGAAGGGAAGTAAGGGCGGCAAGCCTGTTGCCGCGCCTGAAAAGAAACCCCGAGTTGGACCTAAGTCTGATTCCGAGTGCTACTATTGTAAGGGGACTGGCCACTGGAAGCGCAACTGCCCCAAGTATCTGGCAGACAAAAAGGCCAGCAAGGCAAACAAAGGTATATATGATATACATGTTATTGATGTGTACTTGACTAGTGCTCGCAGTAGCATCTGGGTATTTGATACCGGTTCAGTTGCTAATATTTGTAACTCGAATCAGGGGCTGTGGAACAAGCGACCGCTGGCAAGGGGTGAGGTCAAGATGCGTGTCGGCAATGGATCAAGCGTTGATGTGATCGCCGTCGGAACGTTGCCTCTCCACATGCCGTCGGGATTAGTTATAAACTTGAATAAATGTTATCTGGTTCCTGCACTGAGCATGAACATTGTATCTGGATCATGTTTGATGCGAAGTGGTTATTCATTTAAATCCGAGAACAATGGTTGTTCCATTTATATGAATGAAATATTTTATGGTCATGCACCGATGATGAATGGTTTATTTCTATTAGATCTCGATGATAATGTTACACATATTCATAATGTTGATGCTAAAAGGATTAAACTTAATGATGATATATCCGCATATATGTGGCACTGCCGTCTAGGTCATATTGGAGTTAAACGCATGAAGAAGCTCCATTCGGATGGACTTTTGGAATCACTTGATTATGAATCATTTGATACATGTGAGCCATGCCTTATGGGCAAGATGACTAGAACGTCGTTTTCCGGTTCAATGGAACGGGCGACATATTTATTGGAAATCATACATTCTGATGTATGTGGTCCAATGAGTGTGTCGGCGCGAGGTGGATATCGTTATTTTGTTACTTTCACGGATGATTTGAGTAGATACGGTTATATCTACTTGATGAAACACAAGTCTGAAACCTTTGAAAAGTTCAAGGAATTTCAGAATGAAGTGGAAAATCATCGTAATAGAAAGATCAAATTTCTACGGTCCGACCGTGGAGGTGAGTATCTAAGTTACGAGTTTAGCACTCACATGAAAGAGTGTGGAATTGTTTCACAACTCACACCTGCCGGAACACCACAGCGAAATGGTGTGTCGGAACGTCGTAATCGTACTTTATTAGATATGGTTCGATCTATGATGTCTCTGACGGACTTGCCGTTGTCATTTTGGGGTTATGCACTAGAAACTGCTGCATTCACTTTAAATCGGGCACCATCTAAATCCGTTGAAAAGACACCGTATGAATTGTGGTTTGGAAACAAACCTAAGCTGTCATTTCTTAAAGATTGGGGATGCGATGTTTATGTGAAGAAACTTCAACCGGATAAACTCGAACCCAAAGCGGAAAAATGCGTCTTCATAGGATACCCTAAAGAAACTATTGGGTATTCCTTCTATCACAGATCCGAGGGCAAGGTTTTTGTTGCCAAGAACGGATCCTTTCTAGAGAAAGAGTTTCTCGTGAAAGGTGTGAGTAGTCGGAAGGTAGAACTCGAAGAGGTTGTGGAACCTTCTCTTCAAAGTATGGCGAGTAGCGCAGCGCCGGAAGTTGTTCCGGAGTTGGCTCCACCTGTTGAAGAGGGAACTAATGATAATGATCATGAAACTCCGAAAGAGAGTACTACCGAACCTCGCAGGTCAAACAGGACGCGTGCAGCTCCTGAGCTGTACGGAAATCCTGTCATGAATTTCATGGTTGATGAAAATGATGACCCTGTGACGTATGAAGAAGCGATGATGAGCCCGGATTCCAACAAATGGTTAGAAGCCATGAAATCCGAGATGGAATCCATGTATGAAAATCAAGTTTGGAACTTGGTGGAATTACCTCACGACCGAAAGGCCGTGGAGAACAAATGGATTTTCAAAAGGAAAACTGATGCTGATGGTAATGTGACCGTCTATAAAGCTCAACTTGTCGCAAAGGGGTTTCGACAAATTCAAGGAGTTGACTACGATGAGACTTTCTCTCCCGTAGCGATGCTAAAGTCAGTTAGGATTATGTTAGCAATTGCTGCATATTTCGATTATGAGATATGGCAGATGGATGTCAAAACCGCGTTTCTCAATGGTAATATTGAAGAAGAGTTGTATATGATACAACCAAAGGGTTTTGTCGATCCTAAGGATGCTAACAAGGTGTGCAAGCTTCAGCGATCCATCTATGGATTGAAGCAAGCATCACGAAGTTGGAATCTCCGCTTTGATGAGGTGATCAAAGAGTTTGGATTTGTCCAAACTTATGGAGAAGCTTGTATTTACAAGAAAGTGAGTGGGAGCAATGTGGCATTTCTGATATTATATGTGGATGACATATTATTGATAGGAAATGATATAGATCTTTTAAACAGTGTTAAAAGTTATCTAAACAGCAAATTTTCAATGAAGGACCTAGGTGAAGCGTCATACATATTAGGCATAAAGATCTATAGAGATAGATCTAGGCGCCTAATAGGGCTATCGCAAAGTACATACCTTGATAAGATTTTAAAGAAGTTTAAAATGGACGGAAGTAAGAAGGGGTTCTTACCTATGTTGCAAGGCAAGACATTGAGTAAGACTCAAAGTCCGGCTTCGGCGGAAGAAAGAGAGATAATGGACAAAGTCCCCTATGCTTCATCCATAGGCTCTATAATGTACGCCATGCTATGTACAAGACCGGATGTGGCACATGCTATTAGTTTTACTAGTAGGTACCAATCGGATCCAGGTTCGGAACACTGGATAGCGGCCAAGAATATCCTTAAGTACTTACGAAGAACTAAGGATATGTTTCTTGTATAGGGAGGTGAAGAAGAGCTCGTCGCTAAGTGTTATGTCGACGCTAGCTTTGACACCGATCCGGATGACTCTAAGTCTCAATCCGGATACGTATTTCTCATGAATGGCGGAGCGGTTAGTTGGAGGAGCTCCAAACAACCTGTGGTAGCGGGATCAACAACGGAGGCCGAATATGTTGCTGCTTCAGAAGCGGCTCAGGAAGCAGTTTGGATGAAGGAGTTCATATCCGAACTAGGAGTGGTGGCAAACGCGTTGGGCCCAATGGTGATCTATTGTGACAACAATGGTGCCACAGCCAATGCCAAATAACCAAGGTCTCACAATAATTCCAAGCATATTAAGCGCCGGTTTCACTCCATCCGCGAGCATGTCAAGGATGGAGATATAAAGATTTGTAAAGTACACGCGGATCTCAATGTAGGAGATCCGTTGACTAAAACTCTCCCTTGAGCAAAACATGATCAACACCAGAACTCCATGGGTGTTAGATTTAGCACTATGTAACTAGATTATTGTCTCTAGCGCAAGTGGGAGACTGAAGGGAATATGCCCTGAGAGGCAATAAAAAAGTGGTTACTATGTATATTCCAAGTATATGGTAGATGTTTATTTTGCATGCAATAATTGTATTAATACGGAAACGTTAATACATGTGTGTTTAATAAACAAACAGAAAGTTCCTAGTTATGGCTCTCTCATAAACTAGCTCGTTGATTAACAAGATGATCAAGGTTTCCTGATCATGGACATTAGATGTTGTTAATAACGGGATCACAACATTAGTGTAATGGTGTGATGAACATTCATCCGAAGTATAGCATTACGATCAAAGTCATTGAGTTTATATTGCTATAACAACTTACGAAGTGATCCTAATCCTTAGACCATGAGATCATGTCAATCACTAACACCGGAAGAGTTTCTTGATAACATCAAACGTCACACCATAACAGGGTGATTATAAAGATGGATTCAGAACTAATAAAGTGTTATGATGAGGCTCATGGATCGAGAGTGGAATTTGTTCATCCCGATGACGGATAGATATACTCTGGGCCCTCTCGGTGATATCGCATTGATTAGCTTGCAAGCAAGTGATTTGATCACTAGAATGTTATATCACAGGAACGAGAAAAGAGTGCATGTCGGTAACAAGATCAAACTAGGTATGGAGATACCGATGATCGAATCTCGGACATGTAATATATCGTGAAACAAAGGGATTAAGATACTAGCGTAAAAGGTTCCGACGATCACAAGAAAGTCATCGTTGAATGTGTGGAAGTAAGTATGGGTCTCCAGATCCCACTTCTGATTATTGATCCGAGAGGGGTCTCGATCATGTCCGCATTATTCACGAACCTTAGGGTGACACACTTAAGAGACACCGACATCCAATTGGAGCAAATGTTTCATGCCGAAAGAATGAACAAGCGCAGGAATTTATTTCACTAGATACCGAAACAGGTTTTCGGGTGAAATTGCATAAAGTGGTTATGCATGTGAAATAGAATTCTAGCAAGGGGTTATTTGTGAATGTTTGTCATTAAAGTAATTGACAAAATTCTGAATAAAATAAAAGAGTTTTATTTAATGAGAGTTTGCATTAAATTTGGTGGAAATTTAATGGGAATTTGAGTGGACTTTTGAGTGGAGGGATTTTAAAGGGCATTTTGTGAGTGGAGTGTCCACCCACATGAATGAAGGAGGGGAGGGGCAGCCCCCATGGCCGGCGGCCACCCCCTTGGGTGCCCCCCCTCCTCCTATAAAAGGAGCCCCCCTCCTCACTTGTCTCTCACACCTCCTCATGAAGGATCTCTCTCCCCCTCTAGAATTTATCCGCCATGGTCTCGGACTAGCGAGATACATGTTCCCGGTGGCTATTCGGCAAGAAAGAGTTGTGCTTCCGCTGCATCGCTGGAGCGAGGAGGCGGAGGTTGCTCGGTGCCTCGAACGTGTGTGCGAGCACGGATGCGCTGCTGATTTGCGGCGCTAGGACTTCCTCTCGATCTTGAGATCGGCAAGAGATCGTCTACATCAACCACGAGTTGAACTTATTTAAGCTTTGTCTGTCTTCAAGGGTATGTTCTCTACGGATTTACATCCGCCTGTTGTTTGTATCTAGTAGACAGATCTTGGTATATAGTTCACATCGTAGGAAATTTTTTGTTTTCTATGCTGCGAACCCTACACTTACAGCCAAGTCGGATAAGTGTATTTTCGTGGGGTATCCGAGGGAAACCTTGGGTTATTACTTCTACAACCGAGAAGAGGGCAAAGTGTTTGTCGCTCGGAACGGTGTCTTCCTTGAGAAAGAGTTTCTCAGTCGGGGAGTAAGTGGGAGCACGGTGCAACTCAAAGAAATTTGAGAGGAACCGGCTAGTAGCGAGTCGGAAAAAACCTTGGAGGTTGAGCCGGCCATAGCAGCTGAGCCGGCAGCAGCACCTGTACTACGAAGATCGGCAAGATTACGAAGTGTTCGTGATGTGTTACTGTTATACAGTGATGAGCCGGCAAATTATTCGGAAGCGATGGTGGAATCTGATTCCGAGTCATGGCTTGGAGCCATGAGATCCGAGATAAAGTCCATGGATGAAAATCAAGTTTGGAACTTGGTTGATCTACCAGACGGTGCAAGACCCGTCGAGTGCAAATGGGTCTTTAAGAAGAAAACTGATATGGATGGAAATGTCTCCGTCTATAAAGCACTCCTTGTCGCGAAGGGGTTCCGACAAGTTCAAGGAGTTGATTACGAAGAGACTTTCTCGCCCGTAGCGATGCTTAAATCAGTTCGGATCATGTTAGCTATAGCGGCCTATTTCGACTACGAGATATGGCAGATGGATGTCAAAACGGATTTCCTTAACGGAAATTTAACCGAGGACGTGTATATGATACAGCCCGAGGGTTTTGTCGATCCAGCTAATGCTGACAAGGTGTGCAAACTTCAGAAATCCATTTATGGGTTGAAGCAAGCATCTCGGAGTTTTAATATTCGCTTTGATGAGGTAGTCAAATCGTTTGGCTTCATCAAGAGTGATCATGATTCTTGTTTGTACAAGAAGTTTAGTGGGAACAAAGTAAATTTTCTAATCTTATATGTGGATGACATATTACTGATTGGAAATGATGTCCAGATGTTGCAAGATACTAAGGAATCATTGGAAAGGAGTTTCTCAATGAAAGACTTGGGTGAGGCAACATACATCCTCGAAATCCGGATCTATAGAGATAGATCAAGGAGGCTCATTGGATTGAGTCAGAGTACTTATTTGGACAAAGTGTTGAAGAAGTTCAACATGGAATCGTCTAAGAAGGGGTTCTTACCGATGTCCCATGGTGTAAAACTTAGCAAGACTCAGTGTCCTTCGACAACTGATGAGCGAAGTCGGATGAGTGCGATTCCATATGCTTCTGCAGTCGGATCCATCATGTACGCCATGATTTGTACTAGGCCGAATGTTTGCTATGCTCTAAGTGTTGTGAGCAGATACCAGGCTGATCCTGGAGAGATCCACTGGACAGCGGCTAAAAATATCCTAAAGTACTTGAGAAGGACTAAGGATATGTTCTTGGTTTATGGTGGTGAAGATGAACTCAGTGTAAAGGGTTACACGGATGCGAGTTATCTTACCGACTCTGATGATTCTCGTTCGCAATCCGGATACGTGTTTATTATAAATGGAGGTGCTGTGAGCTGGAAGAGTTCCAAGCAAGAGACTGTGTCTGCGTCTACAACAGAGGCTGAGTATATTGCTGCCTCGGAGGCAGCAAAGGAAGTTGTTTGGATAAGGAATTTCCTCATGGATCTTGGTGTGGTTCAGGGCTCATCCAATCCGTTGGACGTGTATTGTGACAACAATGGTGCTATTGCACAAGCCAAGGAACCTAGACAGCACCAGAAGAACAAGCACATACTCATGCGGTACCACCTGATTCGCTAGTTCGTGGATCAGGGTGATATCAAGTTATGCAAGGTACACACGGATGCAAATATTGCGGATCCGTTGACAAAGCCGTTACCACAGCCGAAGCATGAGGCGCACCTGAGAGCCATGGGCATTAGATGCTTAGACATGTGATGTCGGAAGATTTACTCTAGTGCAAGTGGGAGACTGTTGGGAATATGCCCTAGAGGCAATCATGTATGATAATATTTCCCATTGTATTCATAAAGATATTAAGTAGTCCTTGTATAAACATCTGATGTGTATCATTGAATATGTGATTCGGTTGTGGAACTATGCATTCATGTTGTTTGTACTAAATATCCTTGGTCATTGAGGTTGTGCTGGACACACAACTTAGACCAATGTGAAAGTTGGCTTGATGACTCGGTTCCACTTGTCATGGGCATGGAGATGCTATTCCAACTTACACAGACTCGGGTAAAGAGTTTAGCGAGTCGGATTGACCCATATTGAGGTACAACGAACTAGTTGTCATTTGTATATCTCAATCAATGTAATCCTTAGACCTGAGGTTGTTGCAGAGTCCGAGTTGAGGATCACTGACTTAGGTTCTATCAAACGCTGATCCGTAACTGGGCCGTTATAAAGGCAGGGTTCGGGTCGACTGAGAATCAAGCTGCGTGATGTGAATAACCAAGATGGGATTTTCCCCTCTAGTCGGAGAGATATTCTCTGGGCCCTCTCGTGATATATGATTCGGAAGGCATGGCCATGCACGACTCGGTTAAGTGTTGACCGAGGCGATCGACTAAGATTTAGTCGGGTGAATCACTTATCTCGGATCAAGAAGAGAGTCGGACTATTTAAGGGATGACATATATTCGCCTATAGTCTAACAAGGTATATCGTGAGGCAAAAGGGACTCGGACGTAAGTCGCATTGAAAGGCAAGTCGTCATGAATCTTTGGTACTTGGGAGTCGGCACGTTCTGCTAGGAGCCGCTACCGACTGATCGATTGTGAGTCGGACTCCAATCGTGTCCAAGTAGCCATGAGCCTGCGGGGTCACACACTTAAGAGCGGGAGCAAGTTCGGATTGGATCTGAACATGTAATCTGGTTGGGTTGGACCTAAACCATATTAGGACTAAGTTAGTGAGTTGGACTCACGGTGACTAATGTTATATGGGCTTTAGTGAATGGGTCGTGCGAGCAGAGCCCATGTTCACTCCCTATATATAGTGGAGCACCTTAACCCAAAAAGGTTAATCGTTGTTCGGTTAGGTCATTTCATGTGTTGGAAACCCTAGCTCCACAGCAGTCCAGACGCCGTAACGAACCTAGCAGTTCGCCGTCGGTGCTCCTCCTTGTACGTGTGGATACCAGCAGAGGTGCTGTGCGATCAGCACCAAGACGATCGGATCGTGAGGACTGCACTACATCAACTGACGCGCTTCATCAGTAATCCGCAACTGCGCGTCTAGTGGTAAACCTCGTGGCCTTCTACCTCAGCTAGATCTTGGGATCACCACGTTAGAGGAAAAAGTTTTGTTTTATCTCTGCGTGGCCCAACAGGTGCGCCTTCATGGCAGCAAGATCAAGCCTCTGAGGAGCCAAAACTATATCATGTGGATCAATAGCAATGTCCAAGGTAGCAGTAATACGAGTAGCAATAATTCCCCCATAAATGGGTCCCTTAGCAACTAGGCAACGAGCAATGAGGGAACCAAGATTATACTTATCCTCATTGTTGAGCGCAGCAGCTAAGAAGGCCAATTGATAGTTGGAAATATTACTCGTGTTCTCCCTACCAAGAACACTAGTGGCAAGATAGTAGGCAAAATACCTGATGGCTGGAAGTTGAATATTCTTTATCTTCCCTCGCTGAGCTCTACGGTCATCATCATTGGTTATTCCTCAGTAAAGCTCTAACAAATCAGCGGGTAGAACTTAGATCTTCTTTGATGACCCAGCTGTACCAAGTCCTAGGGCCTTGCAAAATTTCTTCAATGTCATAGAATGAGCCCTGCCATAAATTTTGAAAGACACAGAAGGCTTGAACATACTATTAGTAAAGGAGAAACTCTCCACAAATGTTTTAGTAAGCAAAGCATATTGTGCACTCTCATCTTGCATGTAACTTGTTAGTCCAGCTCTCTGCACCAAAGTCATAAAATCATTAAGAATCCTAGCAGCTTGCAAGAAGGTTTGACAAGGAAAGGTGGAGGGGTGCGCATCCCCTTCATCTCCCTCGTCACCAAAACGCGGAGTATAACCATAGTGGATGACCTTGGAAGCCTTTCCCTTCTAGGTGCATCACTCTCAAATATGTCACTAAAGGTGTGGTGGTCCATGGCTTCCCTATTCTAAAATTTTAAACAACCATCAAACCAAGTGATTTCTAAGTTGATAAATGATGAGCAACTACTATAGGAACTTGCTAGAGGACTACACATGCATCAAAATAAGTTTCTAAGCAAAGAACAAGCATGCAAGCTCAAAAAACATGTCACCTCTAGCAGAAAAATACTCAAGATACAATCTACCAATCACAAATCTAGTTGGACAAGTGGAGGAGGCACATACCAAGGAGCAATCCCTCCAAAAATCAGCACTTGAGATGGGCTGAACAAGGAGATCGAAAATCGCGAGCAAGAACAGCAAGAACTCGAGCTTGAGCAAGTATTCCGGTGTTTTTCGGGAGAGAGAAAGAAGGTGGCTTTGAGGAGGCAACCTGGAGGGGCCCAGGTGGGCCAGACCCCCCTAGGCGCCGTCACTTGGTAGGCCACGCCTACCAGGGGTCTGGTGGCCTGGGGTGGCCCCTAGGTCATCTCAGGTGCCACTCGGGCCCTTTTTTCGAGGAAAAATTTATTTTGAATTTTCTGGGATTTTTCGGGAAACTTTATTTTTGGCCAATTTTCAGGGTATGAAAATTGATTTTCTCGTAGAAACAGTTTTTTCAGAAGAAGCAAAAGCAAACCAAAAGCCAAACTACAGGAGATCTAAGAAACTCAAACAAGCAAACAACTAGCAAAACTAAAGCTAAAGCAAAGACTAGGAAGGAGAAAGGAAAAAAGAAAGCAAGTATAACCATAGTGGAAACATTATTTTGTTCATTAAAATCCTTTTGTTAACAAGGTTGATCAAGTCTTGTTACCAAAACAATCTTATATGAAACAAAACTTTGCATTCCACAAGGTAATTATGTTACCTCATACTTGATAGAAATGGTCCCAATCATAATGGTTTCAAATTTTTCTTGTGGAATGGGACAATATATTTCTCCAACCTTGATGCTTTTTAATAGAATTCAGGCAATAGCTCTTAACAACCTTCTTGGGGAAATAGACAGTGTGCTCTTTGTCATTAATATTGAATATTACTTTTCCTTGATTGCAATTGATGATAGCACCTGCAGTATTAAGAAAAGGTCTCCCAAGAATAATAGACATATTATCATCTTCAGGCATTTGAAGCACAACAAAATCAGTTAAAACCATGCATTATGAGCAACTTGAACAGGAACATCCTCACATATACCAATAGGAATAATAGTTGACTTATCAGCCATTTGCAAAGAAATATCAGTTGGTATCAACTTTTCTAGCTGGAGTCTCTTATAGAGAGAAAAAGGCATAACACTAACTCCAGCTCCCAAATCACATAAAGCAGTTCTAACATAATTATTCTTAATGGAGCAAGGAATAGTTGGTATACCTGGATCACCAAGTTTCTTTGGAACCTTACCATTGAAGGAATAATTAGCAAGTAGAGTAGAAATATCCTCATTAGGAATCTTCCTTTTATTAGAGACAATATCCTTCATATACTTTGAATAAGGAGGCAACTTAATAGCATCAGTTAAAGTAATTTGCGAGAATAAAGGCTTCATCCACTCACAAAACTTGTTGTAGTGTTCTTCCTCCTTTGACTTGTGTTTCTTACCTAGAAAAGGCATAGGTTTCTACACCCAAGGTTCTCTCTCTTTACCAATTTTATTAGCAATAAAATCTTCCTTTGTATACATAGTGTCCTTATTGTGCTTCTCAGGTTCTTCCTCACCTTCCTCCTTATCAGGAGACTCATTATTATCATTACCACTCTTAGTTTCAGCATCAGAGACAAATATACTATTAGGATCTACAGTAGGTTCAAGTGGTTCCTCAACTATCTTATGTTTCTTTTTCTTCCTCTTACGAGGACTACCACTATCTTCACCTTGTTGAGAATCCTGCTCTATTCTTTTAGGGTGTCCTTCAGGATATAAAGGATCTTGAGTAGCTATACCACTCCTAGTTAATTCCGTAAGCATGTTTATCTCCTGAAGCATTAACTAGCATATCCTTTTGTACCTTAGCAAGTTGATCAAGTTGGGTTTGAACCATTTGAAAGTGTTTACAAAGCATTTTAATATCATTAGAAGTTCTTTCCACAATATCTTTCAACTCATGGATAGCTCTAGAGTTTTCCAATAAATGATTCTGAACTTGTTTATTAAAATACCCTTGCTTAACAATAAAAGTGTCAAGTTCCTCTAAACATTGATCAGGAGGCTTACCATAAGGAATATCACCTTCATCAAAGTGTTGGAGAGAGTATACCTCAATAGTAGATGAGTGGAGAATTGGCTTACATAATTCTTCTATAGGAGGTAGATTCTTCACATCTTCAGCTCTAATACCTTTCTCCTTTAGACACTTCTTAGATTCCTTCATCACTTCATCATTTAATGCAATAACTCCCCTCTTCTTTGTTGTTGGTGTTGGAACTGGTTCAGGAAAAACTGGTTCAGGACTAATAGGCTCAGGTGCATTCAGCTCAGTTGAAGTCCAATCATCATAATTCTTGCTTATCTTAGCCATTAATTCTTCAGCATCTGTAGGAGTTCTTTTCCTGAAAACACAATCAGCAAAGCTATCTAGGTAGGTCCTAGAATCATCAATTAGTCCATTATAATAAATATCAAGAAGCTCATTCTTAGGTAATGGACATCCAGGATGTGCATGAATCAAGGCACAGAACCTTATCCATGACTCAAGCAATTTCTCTTCTTCCTGTTTAAAATCAAAAAGTCTTTGCAAAGCAGCATGTCTAGCACTGGGAGGAAAATATTTCTGAAAGAAAGAAGCAATCAAGCAATCAGGGCTATCAATGGAACCAGGAGGTAATCTATTAAACCAAGCCCTAGCTTCTCCTTTTAGTGAAAAAGGGAAGATCTTAGCAACAAAGTACGTGCGCATCTTAAAATCACCAGAGAACAAAGCACTCATAGTAGAAAGCTCATTCATATGAGCCACAACACTCTCATTTTCAGTCCCACAAAAAGGTTCTTTCTCAACAATATCTAAATAAGACAAATCAAGAGAGAAATCATAATCTTCATCTTTAATATCTATGGGAGAAGTGGCAAACTTAGGATCAGAGGACAACTTAGGCATAATAGTACATCTAGCAAGGAGACTCTTAACATCACTAGTACCATGTGTGTTTAGGCACTCTTTAACAAAATCATTAGTGAAATCAATGTAACCATCATTAATATCATAACTCTCACTAGCCTCAGGTGAGCTAACAGGTGTAACAGTGTCTTCACTAGGAGTTTTGGTATTTCCTAGACTAGCCATAGTAGCATCTAGAAAAGGACCTAATGAACCACTTGCATCAAGCACAGTAGAAGTAACATCATGAGTATCAAAAGTAGTTTCAGACTCATCAGTAGTAGCAGTGTTTGTAGCATGTGTATGTGGTGGTGGTGTAACAAGCTTACTTATAACAGACGGTGAATCAAGAGCAGCAAAGGTGTTTAGGACTGTACCTCTTCTTGTAGTGGATGGTAAAATAGGGAACTTTTCATCATGAGACTTCCGCATGATGAAAGGAGTAGCAGTGAACAATAATAGATCCAAGTGAACTTACAAATAAAGCTATGCTCCCCGGCAACGGTGCTAGAAAATAGTCTTGATGACCCACAAGTATAGGGGATCGCAGCAGTCTTCGCGGGTAGTATTACCCAATTTATTGATTCGACACAAGGGGAGCCAAAGAATACTTGCAAGCCTTAACAACTGAGTTGTCAGTTCAGCTGCACCTGGAAATAGTTCTTGCTCACAGAAGTTTATCAGTAGCAACAACAAAGCAACAGCAACAACAACAGTGAAACATGAGCAATAGTAATAGTAACGGTAACAATAGGATTCAAGTGCGGTAGGCATAGGGATGGATGGACGGGCATTGCATGGACGAGTCTAAACATGTAACTTCAAGATCTAGGGAATTGGAGATAAATAATAACAAGCATCCAAGTACTAAACAATCCTAGGCATGTGCTCCAAATATAGTCATACGTGCTCGCAATGAGAACTTGCACAACATCTTCTGTCCAGCCAACCCGTTGCAGCGGGGCCTCTAGGGAACTACTAGCAATTAAGGTTCTCCTTTTAATAGAGCACCGGAGCAAAGCATTAACACTCCGTGAACACATGTGATCCTCACACCACAGCCACGCCCTCTGGTTGTCCCAATTATTATCACTTTGGGGCCTTTGGATCCAGACAATGATATGTGTACACAACTTGCAGATAAGATCACAAACAATACTATCGTAATGATTCAATAATAAGTTCAGATCTGATATCACGGAACTCGGGCCCTAGTGACAAGCATTAAGCACAACAAGTTGCAACAAAGTCAAATAGCACTAATATAGATACTAGGCACTATGCCCTAACAGATCTTATTCGATTACATGATAGAACTCATCCAATCCCTACCATCCCCAAGCCTACAACCTGGGAGGTCTGCCCCCCCATGCCTCCTCTCTGTCTCCCCTTCTGGCTCCGTGGATCTTCTCGTGAAAAATAGTTTTTGGCATATTTTCCGGATTTTTCCTGATAGTTGATTTTCTGCACAAAAACAAGACACTAAGGTAATTCTGCTGAAAACAGCGTCAGTCCTTGTTAGTTGTATCCAAATCACACAATTATAGAGGAAAAACAATAGAAAAGTGTTCGAGAAAGTAGATACGTTTTGGACGTATCATGAGCATAGATCAAACTTGCCTAACTTCTACTATTCTTGATCAATGCCTTATCCACTACTTGTCGCCACTACTAGTCCTTGTCTCCCCTAGTGCCTAGCAACACATTGAAGCAGCTACCCCTTCACTGCTTGCACCAGTGCCGCGCCACCCAAGCCACCATTGTTGACTGACCATGGACAGCTTGTAGGAGGAAGCACCGCGCCTGTCCATGATGTCTAGGAGACAGGCCACCGTCCACCGCCACCCCCTGTCCACCCCTCAAGCACAGCCAAGCCATGGACCACTAGAGAATCACCACACCCATTTCTCTACAACCATGCCGAGAGCGCGCCAGAGCGTCGCAGCCGACACGCGCGCGCACGCCGCGCCTCGTCCTCACCGCGCTTAACTGCACTCACTATGACCCTAGCTACCTCCCAGACACGACCATTCGCCGCCGCGCGACACGAAACCTCTGTACACCGTCTCGAATGCCGCCGGTTCCGCATAGAGCACCGAACCGTTCCGACCATCCTCGACCGCCTCGTGCCATGCCATTAAGCTCATGATGATCGCTAGGAGACACCTCACCGTCCTACGCCCTCAGTCATGTCGTTAGCTCACTGCATCGTCATCACCGACGAGCTCAGCCCATGCCGCTCTGCCCCTCTCACCGGTTTATAAATAGAGACCACCCCCGCCTCAATTCTTCACACCATCTCACTCCCCTGTATCTCAGAACCACCCCTGACCCTTCGCCGGAGCAAGGTGAGCACCATCCCGCCGGAATTTCATCGGAGTCCGCCGCTGTAGAGGAGGATAAGAGTCGTTGATTGGAGCCACCCCAGGAGCCACCACGACCACCATTCAAACCGCCATCATCGACAACTTCGTTCGCCCCCATCTCCGACCCTATCTGGAGCCCAGGTGAGCCACCACATACCCCCATCGTCGTTGTTAGGGTTCGGTCTTGTCGGAGCTGTTCGATGGAGACGACGAACGTGAGCCATAGATCCTACTCTAATCGCACGACCTAGATTGAAACGTACCGCTTCGGGTTAGATGATCCGCTGATGCTTGGGACCCCCCTGTCAGCAGCCCAATGCGCTCGCAGTGCAGCTGGGCCAGTCCATTTCCTTTCCCGCATGTCGCCCAGTAATTCAAATAGTTATTTTCCATTTTATTGAAACCCTAGTTCTGTCAATAGATTCAAAATTCAATTCAAGGATATGTACTAAACCAAATTGCATGATTCCAATTTTGTTAGAAAGGTATCCAAATTATCAATCCAATCCCGTTGGAGTGAAACCATTTGAAATTATAGATCACCTATAGTAAAAATAATAAGACAGATACTTTTCCACATTCAAAAATCAACCATAAATGCTTTTGAGTTGATTCCAACTCTCAAAAATCACATTTGACAAGTTCTCTCTGAATATGTAAAAATATTTAGGTTTACCTGCAGTGATCTTGAACTAGTACTAAAAGAATGCTACATAGGCATTTCTAGTCACTTTAATTATATAAAATAATAATTTTAAACTTTATAAAATATGACCACCACTTTAAATCATATTCCCAAGTATTAGAATATGTGGTGATGACATGTTTCAACATGATCCCATATTTTAATTGGAGAATATTAAATTTTAAGTAGTTTTCAATGAGTAGAAATTACTTTTCCAAAATAAAATAAATAAGACTAGGTCTTTATTTCATGTGGTGAGTGTGACGATGCTAGATCATCTAGTGTGAACCTTTGTGTGCCAAATAGAGGTAGTTAAGTATTGTTTGGTGATTGTGTACCTCATATTCATTTATAGACGCTAGTACCGACCAAGGCTACGAGGAGGAGGAGTACTACGAAGAAGAAAACTTCAACCACTGCACCAACCAAGGCAAGCTAACACTTGCAAGTTTCTTAACCATGCAAGCTAAATAACCTATGCAAGATGCATTAGGCATGCTTGGGTTATGCAACCTTGATTATACAAATTCCCAGTTTTACTTGCAAGCTTTATTCTTTTATTCCTTTACAAAAGTTCTTTACCCTTACTTAGTGACTTGTGAGTTTTGGAAAAATAGTATAGATAGCATAAAGAGCATAAAACTAGGCCTAAGTAGTTAGAACTAGATGTCATACTAAGGCATGAGACTAGATTTGGATAGTCACACTTGATTAGCACCCCTCATTAGTGAATACCCTCAATTTTAGTGGCTAGTGCTAAGCATAAAAGTTGATCAATTTAGATGAGAATACTTGGTGAAAATGATTATGAAAACCTTGGAATGAAGGTTCATTCTATTTAAATATTTTGACATGTGTTATGAACACAAGATCTTTTGATGATGAAAATGTTGAGGCATGAGCCTTAGCCCTTTATAAAACTGATGGTTGGGTTTGGATGCGATACCATTCCAATGTTACCGTAGAACCACAATACCCGAATTTGGGTAGGGCTTGACTGGAAGTTTATATGTCTTAGTATGGGTTCCCTTGCGGAAGAGGTTTGAGCAGAGGCTACCTCGTGATGATTGTCCACCTATGCAGTACCCAAGATGACAGATGGTCATGGTTGGGAGGCCAAACTCATAGGGGATGTGCCTATACTAAGTTGTGTAATTGAAAGGTTAGGATTGATTATCCGCATACTAAGTATGATGATTCAGGGTTATCCCTGGCGGATTTATGTCTACGCACTTCTATCCTTGTAGACAGTTGTTGGGCCTCCAAGTGCAGAGGTTTGTAGAACAATAGCAAGTTTCCCTTATCTGGATTACCCAAGGTTTATCGAACTCAGGGAGGAAATGGTCAAAGGTATCCCTCTCAAGCAACCCTGAAATCATGATACAAGAAGTCTCTTGTGTCCCCAACACACCCAATACACTTGTCAGGTGTATAGGTGCACTAGTTCGGCAAAGAGATAGTGAAATACAAGAGGTAACGGTGCCAAAAAATAGCTTGACGGTGAGGTAAAGACTAAAGGCAAAAGGAAGGAAGCAAGCAAACATGCAACAGATCTAGTAGAAAACGGTGTTTCAATTGTTTAGAAACAAGGCCTAGGGATCATACTTTCACTAGTGAACACTCTCTCATATAAATATCTTCTCTTAATGATACTACTCTTACCTACTCTCCGGTTGGACACTCTAGTCCATGGTAGGGCTATAACATCACTCCTCAAAGTCCGTCTTTCCCAATCTAGATAACCCCACACTATCACCTTGAGCGCTAGATGGTTCCAACAAACACCACAATTTCAGAGAGACAACCAACTCAAAATATACTCATGATAAATATATGTAATCTAGCTTAAGTTCCACACACGGCGCGCACCCTGTCACTGTCACACACATGGGGAAAGCATAGATCTATTAAAGCACGATGAGTATTTATGTAACCTCTAGCCTAAGTGCCACCATGGCGTGCACGCTGTCACTTTCACACACATGGAGAGAGCAGAGATCTATTGAAGCACTTGAGTAGCAAGGTAGATCTACTTGACTACAAAGCTCATGACCACAACAAGATCATGCATAGAGAGAGAGATGAACACATAACTACCGGTAGAGCCCTTAGCCTCAAGGAAGAACTACTCCCTCCTCATCATGGGAATCAGTAATGGTGATGGAGATGGTGGTGGAGATCGATGGAGATGGCTCCGGGGGCACTTCCCCGTCCCGGAAGGGTGCCGAAACAAAGACTTTCTGTCCCTCGAATCTCCCCTTTGCTGGTGGCGGCGCTACGGAGGTTTTCGTGGATTTCTTCTGGATGATCTAGGGTTTTCTCCCTAGGGGCTTCTTATAGGCGCAGGAGGCATAGTAGGTGGAGGTCCAGGGGGCGCACACCCCCTATGGGCGCCACCAGGGCTGGCTCGCGCCTAGGGGGTGCGGCCACCCTGGTGTCCTCCTCTAGCTCTGCTTCGTGGTTCCGTGTTGCTCCGGGAAAATAGGAAGAATAGCTTTTGTCCCATCCAATGCCGAGAATATTGATTTTCTACCTTTTCTGGAACCAAAAACAGAAGAAAACGGGCAACTGGCACTGTGGCATCTTGTTAATAGGTTAGTACTAGAAAATGTATAAGAATACCTCAAAGTCTAGACAAAGCAAAGCAAAGTAGATACTAAACAATCATGGAACATCAAAAATTATAGATACATTTACGATGTATCACAGATGTATCGAATGTTGTGGTGAAAGTGTACAATCTATGCAGAGTATCAAACTATTCGAATAGTCGCGTCCGTGGTCATGGACAGTTGGAGTGGCCATACTATTCCATCGTCAGATGTTTTAAAAATGACTTGTGAAATGAACTATGACTTTGACTTGACCACAACAGGGTTGTGACATGAAAACTAAGTTCCCACTTAGGTGTTGTAGAACATTAAACTAGTTTTCTTTACTTCTAAACTCAGTTAGAGATAAACCTGCCTTTTTGCAAATAAACCTAGAGCTTAGGATTCCTACTCAAACAACTTTACTTGTTAGTGATAGTTTGCGAGTACTTAAAGAGTACGCATGGCTTTGTCCATGGCTATTTCCGTGGACAGACTATGAGGAGGACTACCAGGATGATGAACAGCATGAAGTCTATGACAAGTAGGATCATCTCCCATCGTCAGCATTGCCTGTGACCCTGAAGATGGAGCTTCGACCATGCTACTGTTATTATATATTTTTGCTGCGTTGATTGTATTAAGACTGGATCATGAGATTCTTTATTTGTAAGACCTTTATTATGGTTTGTAATGGATGATGAACTATGGTACCAATCTGTTATGTCTCGCAAAAATGGCAATCCTGGGATTGCGATGTATGGCATAACAGGCATCTGGGATTAAAAATCCGGGTTTTGACAAGTTGGTATCAGAGCTATCCTAACCATAGGAGACCCTAGTTAGAATAGACGCTTGAATCAAAAACATAGTTTCAAAACAAAAGAAGTGAGTATTTATGAAAACCTATTCTCATTCTTATCACCGAGATTCTTTCAAGAAAAGTTATGTTCCTCAAAAATTCTTGCAATCCTACATAAAAATTTGACACACTTGATCACCTCACTAACTTACTCATCCTACATTCTTATAGATGGAAGTCAAGTATAGAAAGTTCTACCAGTTGGCCAACGGAGGAGAGCTCATCTTCGAGCGCGATTTAAGCCAACTCTCGGAACTTCTTGAGCGCCCGCACCCCGAGTTATTCGGGGCACATCTCAATGATCAGCAAGGAGGCGGAGCACAACTCAACTCCGGCCGCCGGGAATGGGCCCGGGTTGAGCTCGTCGCTGCGAGCTCGGGGCCGTCGTCGATGCTGCTCCGGCCGCCACCCGCCCAGCCGCGCTGCCCGTGCCTCCGGACGCTTTAGGGCGCCCCTATAGGCAAATAGGATTAGGGATGATTTTAGAAGTAGGATTAGTTTAGGGATTTTAGAAGTAGGATTTAGTTTAGGGATTTTAGAAGTAGAATTTAGGGATGATTTTTAAAAAATAGGATTGATGGCAGTAGTAAATTAGAAATAGGCCCATTTCACAAAAGTAGGATTTAGACATGATATTTGAAATGTAAACATCAAAAGGCAATAATTTTTAAGTATAAGTCAGAATTTGACAAATAATATGTCTAAAATAACCAGCAAAAGATAAGGAATATATTTATTCTATGTATTCTATCATTTGCATCATGCATAACTACTATATAATAATGTGCTGCAAGGAAATAGTAAAGTGGTCAAATAAATTTTACTTTTGCATGACTAATTTTTTCTCGCATGTGCATGCTATATTTGGAGGTGGAGACCGGGACCAGCGTCGCAGGGCTTCTTGAAGTAGTGACCTAGATTTCTTCGACAGTCTAGCATGCTACAAGAGGGTATAAATATCGTGTCCATCTTTACATGTACCTAGGTTTTAATTTTGTGTCTAGATCACCAAGTCAGTCGCGCTACCTAGGCATCTCCTGTTCGGAAGGGTTACGCGAGTAAATATATATTAAATTGCATATTTATGGTCATAACTCTTTCAGATTGTCCATGCATTTTGGAAAGCCGGAGGATGTGTATATTGGGTACGTTTTCCGTGCTCTGCTTCATACCGAGACAGGATTTCGGTGGCACCTCCCCTTTATTCTCTGGATGCATATCCTCTCGGCTTTTGTCTGATACGTGTATCGGAAGAACAGCAGGGAGGTGGTGCCAAAATTCTGTCTCAGGAGGGGTAGAGCATGGAGAACGTACCCAATCTGCACATCCTCAGATGGGATTAGGACCTATCTTTATCAATTAGAGAGATAGGTGTGGGTGCAACGCGTAAAACCTATATTTGTTAAAATTAATCGAACTAATACCGGATGTAATGACATGTTAAATTGAAAAGCTTTCTACGTCTGTTTTTGTACTAGTTAGAGGATGGATCCGGATCGTTTGTGGATGTACGAGGACTGAACCCGTCAGGGGGAATTTATTAATGAGTGGAACAAAAATACCAAGCAGTTTGTGGACAATGTGTTTGTCGACCCTATCATACCAGTAGAAGTGTTCTGTCCCTGCGTGCAATGCCGCAATTTTAAACAAAAGTTGAATGATGAAATGAGTTTACACCTAATCAAACTCGGGTTTACACCGAATTATAATCGGTGGATTTTCCATGGCAAGCCACCATCAAAAGCACCAAAACATGCTAGAAATCAGTCACAACATAGTCAGCCAGTGGGAGGATCTGATGTTGGGTTTGACAAGTGCTTTGATGACTTCTTTGATGCATATGCGCTTGAAATGCAAACGAGGCGGAGACAAGTAAGGAGCCATAGGAGAGCACAAAGAAGTTATACGAGGCTATGTTTGATGCGCAGAAACCCCTTCATCCACATACAAAGGTTACCCAGTTGGATGCCATGGCTCTCCTAATGTCCTTCAAGTGCTAGAGTAACTTATCTAGAGATCGGTTCGATGATCTTCTCGTTTTCATTGGCTGCATCCTTCCAAAAGGGCACCTCTTGTCAAAGAGATTTTACGAGTCGACAAAAATCCCCCGTTCACTAAAGATGACATATCAGAAGATAGACTCTTGTCCAAAGGGATGTATGCTATTTTGAAATGAACATTATAAAGGAAGCTGTTGCATCCATTGCAATTTCTCTAGGTACTTCGAGGTTGATACCAGTGATGGGAAGAAGAGGCATACAGGGATTCCCCAAAAGATCCTCCGTTATCTTCCATTCCTTCAGAGGCTCCAACGAGGTTTAGCAAACTTGTAATTTCCTTGTACGCACGTCGTCGACCTAATCTTGGATGTTGTTCGTAGATGCCGTGGAGCTATGAACCATTTCTGTCATGGCGGACGACCCTTCTTATTTCGCGACGGCGACGGCAGAAGCAGGTGGCACGGCTAAAGAAACTTCTTCAGCGGCAACAACAGGTGGCCCCACCGGTACGATGCTGACCCCGTAAATCCTCAGAATGCCTGGCGGCGCTACTTGGGCAACCGACTCGACGGCAGGATGCCCTTCCGTGGCGGCGGGCGGCATCATGAGGGACAGACTCAGCAATGAAGCGAGCTCTGGTGCCGAATCCCTGGGTCTAGCGGCTGCACCCTTGCCCGCACCATGCTTCTTCTTGTGTATCAACTTGCCCCGGGTAGTGCTTCCTGATGTCCCCGCCGAGTTGCACTCCCAAGGCGAACACTCCGGAAGAGTGCTTACAGGGGTGCAGCTCCGCCAGTCTGTCGGATGCCGCGTGACTGAGTTAGAGACCAGTTACCATGGCTCCCTTGATCTGTCTTCTCTTGTGGCCACCGAGCCCCTGGTGAATGGCGAACCGCTAATCGCACCCATCCTCCTTGCAGAGCCACCAGCCAAACTCGTCCGGGGCCAGCGGCGCGGCACGCTAGAGTTTACCTTGGGAGATGGGATGGAGGATTTGCTGCGACGCCACCATGATTTGACCTTGGGTGACCTGAGGTGTGACGGGCTGGTGGCGTTGGTTGAATTTCGGCGAACAGAGCGGGTGTTGGACTATCTGGCTCTTATGGTCGGGAGCATTGGCCGCTGCAACGAGGATGGCCATGGAGTGGCCATTGGTAGGGGGATTGGGGTCGACATGCCTGCTATTCCTGTTGTCGAATGCGACGGGCATGGTGTCGATCATGGGCTCCGCAACCACGATGGCCATGCCACCGCTGATGGACGACACGACCGGTGACCGCTCCTTCTTGTGGCGTCCGTTGGGACCGTGTAGAGCATGGATGCGCATGTGACTGGACACCGCGTTGGTGCTTGTGAACTCCCTCCCGCAGACGCAACACTCGCAACGGTAAGGCAACGACTAGGAACCAACAACGACGGTAAGCCGCTCGCGCTTAATCTGTGGCCGTCCCTCCTCCTTGACTATGTCGGGGCGACGTAGGAACTCGCCCTCCTCGATATCTTCCTTCTTCACACGGTCGAAGAGGGGACGGGGGCGGCTGGAAGTGGATTGATAGGCAAAATCATCGATGGCTACGGATTGACACCGAGCTCGAGAGAAAGCACTAAGTAGGGTTTGGTTGTGGCGATGAGAGAGAGAGAGATATCTAATCGCGAGAGTCGATGGCGTGGTGCCGTGGAAGGTTTGCTTGAGGATGGAGAACGGCGGCAGTGCTCGATGACGTGTTTTTATATGTTGTGAGAGTCAAAGGCATGGCAGCAGAAGTGAAGCAAGTCCATCGTCCTATTCATAGTAGTAAGAAAAAAATCGAGTTAGTTTCTAGCACGATCTCCACGAGTAATAATGCGACCGGAATTAACGATACGACTCATTTCCAAGTAAGCAACCTCAAATTACGGAAGCACATCATTTGCCAATAAATCAACCATGGTACGAGATCTTCATAATTTGACAGACGGCGATTTATCTCCCAACTGTCACATGTTTTTCTATTATTGGACACTTCGGTGTCTGTTTCACTGTTGCAATGGGCACACTGCGGAATCTTCCTCCTCTCTACCACATTATCTTGGAAGGTCACGTATCTTTCTTCTTGGACCAGTCTTTCGTCCCGCTTTATAAGTAAGATCCCATACCATGGTTGATTTATTGGCAAATGACATGCTTCCGTAATTTGAGGTTACTTACTTGGAAATGATTCGTATCGTTAATTCCGGACGTTATTACTCGTGGAGTTATGGTAGAAACTAACTCAATTTTTCCTTACTACTATGAATAGGTTGACGGGTTGCTTCGGGTCTTGGATGAGCACTGGTATCATAATGAACTTCCGCTTCATGCATAACCAAGGAGGAAGGTTGTAGATACATAGAGTCACGGCCAGATGCTGTGGCTGCAGCTCTGCTCCCCAAAAGGATTCATGTCATCTGTATTTAGACCAAACCATAAGTTTCTTGCATCACCAGCAAAGTCCAGGAAGTCTCTCTTGATTTTTCTCCACTGTCGACCATCACCGGGGTGCCTCAACATCCCGTCTTTCTTACGGTCTTCCATGTTCCATGACAATAAGTTTGTATGCTCTTTGTTTCTGAACAAATGTTTAAACTGTGGTATTATAGGAGCATACCACATAACCTTGGCAGGAACCCTCTTCTTGGGTGGCTCGCCCTCAACATCACCAGGGTCATCTTTTCTTATCTTATACCGCAATGTGGTGCATACCAGGCATTTATCCATATTCTCGTACTTATCATCGTGGTAGAGGATGTAGTCATTAGGGCATACATGTATCTTCTGCACGTCTAATCCTAAAGGGCAGACAAGCTTCTTTGCTTCATACATATTGGCGGACAATTCGTTCTTTCTTGGAAGCATCTTCTTCATTAGTACCAGCAACTTTTCAAATCCCGAGTCAGTCACACCGGTCTTTGCCTTCCACTTCAGCAAGTCCAGTGTGCTATTGAGCTTCTTCTGGCCATGTTCACAAGTTGAATACAACAATTTATTATGGTCCTGTAACATCTGCTTGAACTGCAACCTCTGATTTTGCATCAGAAATGACCTGACCAAGATCATCAGCGGGCTCATCTGGTTCCCGTTATTCACCTCCTTCTTCTTTATTTTATTCCATTGTGGTATCAACGTATTCAGGGAACATAGATCGATAGTTTTCATAATCGTTCTCTTCTTCATCGCCGTCTCTTTCTCCGTGCTTGGTCCAAACATTATAGCCGAACATGAAACTAGACCGAAGCAGGTGGCTCTGAATGACTCTCGAGGAAGTGTGAGCCTTCTCATTCCTACATTCATCACATGGACAACACATAAAACCATCCCGCCGCTTGTTCGCCTCGACCACAAGGCGAAAAGAACGCACGCCTTCTCTATAATCGGCAGAGCGTCGGTCATTGTACATCTATGGATGACTCATCTACATTATACAATTATATATCAAACGCAATCACGATGCTAAAATTAGTACCGCGCGGTATAAACGAGAAAATAATTGCTAACCTTTAAGGACACTTGGAAACAAGGATGAGAAAACTTAAGTGTGGCTCGGACACCTCGTATCATGTTTGTCTTGTGTGAACTAAAGTCGCATCGCTCTAACCGTCATATCACCAAACACCTCTAGTGCATATAGAAAAAAAAAACTTGAACAATACTATGCCACATCCCACCATGAAAAAAACAAGAGTGAGAGGAGGGGCTGTGCCATATATGTAGGGCTAGTCCATTTGTCCCGGTTTGAAAAACAAACCGGGACTAATGGGTGTGCCTGCAGCAGGCCCCAGACCCATTAGTTCTGGTTTGTATCTTAAATCGGGACAAATGGTATCTAACGGACCGAGACAAGTGCTTTGGGGGGGGGGGGGAGGGGTTGTTTGTTCGGGACGGCCGAGACTAATGACCTGGACGAAAGGGCCGTTTCCACTAGTGTATGTTGATACCATTGACCATGGTTTTTATATGCATACAGTGAATATGTATCCATATATGCATCTGGTAGCCTGGGGTATTTT
Organism: Avena atlantica; assembly: GCA_910589765.1. NCBI lineage: Eukaryota > Viridiplantae > Streptophyta > Magnoliopsida > Poales > Poaceae > Avena > Avena atlantica. The sequence continues at coordinate 187,213,480 of OU342738.1, forward strand.
TGAATTGCATGGACAAACCAAAACAACCAAAACTGAAATCTGGCAACACCCATATCAGATCCCTTGGCGCCAGCGAGCCACCAGATCATGCCACATCGTTTCTATGCAAAAGGTGGTCGTCAGCGTATAGGTGCTAGGCCAATGACAATGTCTTCGGAGTATCGCCGCTATGTCGATGGTGAACGACGGTATACCTCCGTCCGGCGATGAACATGGGGTTGCCGCGTGGCAAATAAGACTGAGGGCCTTCTACGCCGTCGGCATAGTGGGCCCACCTCGCCCAGCGAGACCGCCTGTTCGACGACATGAGGGTAGATAAGCCGACAAGCCATCGACATATCTCCTGTGCCGTCATTTAGGCGTCCGTTACGCGCCACACGTTGATGGCTGCGCTAAGCCGGCGACCAGCTCACACCGGCAGCTTACTTGCATTAAGCGGACGGCTAGCTACGCGTTCGTGATCTTGCCTGGCACGACGATTGCCATGGTCGGCGTATCCCCTGATTCTTGTAAGAGAGATACTCCATGGTACTCCATATGTATGTTTCCGTAAGCTAATTTTGTGTCCTCCTGTACTTTTAGAGCAAGTACAATAAGTTCTAATCAGCCGGCTATAAGAATTATACTAGTATTGTTAGTTGGATGAGAGAGAAAAGGTGGAAGAAGAGAGATAGACTCTTATGTAATACTCCCTTCGTTAGGGATTACAAGACTCAAGAGCTTTTTAAAAATGTTAAAAATTATAAGTTCTCTTTTCTTTATTAGTCTCTCTCCTTCAATGTATGTTTTTTTTTCTTTATGTTCTCTCATGTATGTGTAACCATTGGTGCATGAAGTAATTAAGAGAGGTAGTTATTGACTTTCTTAATTCTAGCAAAGTGTTCCATAGGCCTTGCGATCCCTAACAGAGGGAGTAGCCAGCTCTTGCACGTGTTCTTAGATACTTGGTGAGTATATGAATAGATCATTCACTTATAAAGTAGTAAATCTTTAAAACTAACTATTATGTACTACTTAACTATAAACTGACTATATATGATCTTATAGCCAGCAAGCCGGCTGCTGGAATCGAAGAAGCCAATAGTGCCGCTAGCGTCGCCATGTACACACGATCCCGTCATTTCCTGTGTCCTGTGTACGCAAGCCCAATTTATGCACGATCAGACAATTTTATCAGTACGTAGTCTTGTGGTTCTGCCAGGGTGATGACCATGCGCATGCAGTGAGCACACAGCACAGCACATACGCATGCATGCTTGGAAGCATGTTTGCCACACCAGCTGCTTGCGTGCATGCATTGATTCCTTGATTCGAAGCTGGGTGTGTTTAATTAGCGAGTACTCCCTCTGTTTAGGATTATAGTTCCTACGCGTATACCTAGGTTGTTAATTTGACTAACAAAATACTATTAAAAAATTATACCATTAGAAAATATAACCTCTAAAGTTTCTAATGGTACACTTTTTATACTATACTATTTATATTTTGTTGCTTAAATTGGCAACCTAGTTATCCGCGCGGGACTTATAATTCCAAACGGATGTAGTAGTAATTAATTGAGTGTGTTTTCTCATCGATCACCTCCGAAGTTCCAAATGCACATGCATCCAATGGCGATCAACCAATTTTACTGAGGTGCATGGGACGAGCTGTCAATCTGAATAAGCATTTAACTATTGGGCGTGTGTTGGGAAATAGCAAAACAACCTCGTTGGTCACCGGCTCTGGAGTAGTAGTAACGCGATTCCACGGCTCAATGCACAGCATGCATGCCATGATCACGCACGGTATCACCAGTGCACAGATGGAGCAGTAACTCAATCACAGGGAAGACGATGCCACTTGTCGCATGCAGGCGCCGCGACGCCTCGCGGTGCATGCACTGCACGCGCGGCCCCTCTCTCTAGCTCCTCCAGTCAAACGTACGTACACACCTCGTAGCTTCCTATTTAACGTATCCTCTCGCACACCCCCAAACAGCACACGACGCATACCGAGCAAGCAACAGTTCGTACGTGTAGGCACGACTGTTCACACGGTCACAAACAACCCTAGCTCTAGCCACCCACACAGAAGATGGAGATGGGTTTCCCCGGCACGGCGAACGGCGGTGCGGTGGCGGCCGTTAATAACGGTGGCGGCAACGTGCAGGCGCCGGCGGCGCCCATACGTGAGCAGGACCGGCTGATGCCGATCGCCAACGTGATCCGCATCATGCGGCGCGTGCTGCCGCCGCACGCCAAGATCTCGGACGACGCCAAGGAGACGATCCAGGAGTGCGTGTCGGAGTACATCAGCTTCATCACCGGGGAGGCCAACGAGCGGTGCCAGCGGGAGCAGCGCAAGACCATCACCGCCGAGGACGTGCTCTGGGCCATGAGCCGCCTCGGCTTCGACGACTACGTCGAGCCCCTCAGCGTCTACCTCCACCGCTTCCGCGAGTTCGAGGGCGAGGCGCGCGGCGGCGGCCTCGGCATTGGCATGGGCATGGGCATCGGCGGCCCACGAGGCGAACACCACGGCCACCACCACGGCGGTGGCATGCTGCCGATGATGCTCAAGCCCCGCGGGGGAGCGGCGTCCATGCTGCCGCACCACGACATGCAGATGCACGCCGCAGCCATGTACGGGGGTGGCACCGTGCCGCCCCAAACACCGCACCATCACGCGTACCAGCTGATGCCGCAGCACCACGGCCATTACCCGGCGCAGTACGATATGTACGGCGCGGAGCATGGGATGGCCCCTTACTACGGAGGTACGTACGCGCCCGGAAACGGCGACGGGAGTGGCAGCAGCAGCAATGCCAACGGCGATGCGAGCACGCCGCCGGCCGCGAACTTCGAGCACCAGCAGACGTTCGGGTACAAGTAGCTAGAAGTGAAGCGTCCAGCTTCATAGAAACTACAGTACCTTAGGCGTATTATTAGTAGCGATCGACTCTCGGTTGTCACGTTCGCTTGGCGATGATGTTATCTTCCTGCATCCAGTTTTCATTCCGGATCGTGTAGTATGTCTCTGAAGCTACCTAAAAAACATGTGTTGCTAAGCTTAGTTACGTATGCAATTATTCCAAAACTAGTTTGGCAATCATAGCGACTGCACTCCTCTCGTCTTTGTTTTACTTATGCAATTAGTACTCGATTAGGACTATCGATTAGGAAAACCATCATTGGAATGCAAAGACTTGTAAGTTTTATTTTCTAAATCTCGATCGATACTACTCCCTCCATTTATGATTATAGGTCACGCACGGTTAATTAGGTTGTTAATTTGATAAACAAAATATAAATATAATAATATAGAATTATACTATTAGAAATTTTAGATACTATATTTTCTAGTAATATAATTTTTATGCTATATAAATTATATTTTATTAGTTAAATTAATGATCTAGGTATACGCTTAGGACCTCAAAATAGGCTTTCGTCCCGCTTTATAAATAAAGCACATATGTGATACAACTGCTGGGCCAGACAGCACAACGCCCAAGGGACAAATCGGTATAACAAAACGAAGAGAAACAAAAGAGAAAATAATGCTAACAACGGCAGATCGACTACACGAAGATGGTTCGCAACCGTTGCGCCCACCGAAGAAGTCCCACCACGCGCCTAGAACACCGAAACATCGCGTAGCAAGCAACACCTTCAAGAAGGAGAGCGACGAGGACGACGCTGCTGCCCGGACCAGTCCTAGGGTTTCCCCCGTACATGGAGGTGAGTGGGAAAGGGTACACCCGACGACCTCCAAGAAGGAAAGGCGACACCCGCAGCATCACCTCGGCCGTGTCGGAATACCGACCAAGATTTCTCCTGACCCCCAAAGAACCACTACCCCGAATGCTCCATAGTACGCCACCCAACAATGCCGCCCACCAACATGCGCCAACACGGTCTTGACACCACCAACGCCGTCTTACTGTGACCACCGCCACGAGGCCTAGAGGGCGGATGAAAGGAGCAAAAGGAAACCGGTGCAGTGGCCCCGAAGCCACGCGGGAGGGAACTGCCTCCCACTACTAGAGAAAAGGCTATAGGAGACATGCTTATGCGAGGCATATTTAGACCATATGCGCCTCCTATAAAATAGGCGAGGCACACTCCTTCTCCATGCGCCTCTAGTATAAAAATAGGCGAGGCGCATATGATAAGAATGCGCCTCCTATAATCCCTGTACGGACAGAATCTAGCAGCCCCATATTATCCGAGGCGCATTCTAGTCATGCGCCTCCTATATATCAGATAGGCGAGGCGCATATGGACAGAATGCGCCTCGCATAATCTGTGTGGGCCCGCGTGTTGGTAGGTGCACGAATATGCGAGGCGCATATGGCTATATGCGCCTCCTGTATTTGATAATATGGACCATATGCGCCTCAAGTAACTCATGCGGGCCCGGGCGATGGTAGGTGGCCGCATATGCGAGGCGCATATTTCTATATGCGCCTCCTATAGTTTGAATTATAGGAGGCGCATATTGTGCAATATGCGCCTCGCATAACCTGGCACCACTTTTTTCCAGCTTTTTGCACATGGAGGCAACTACCACCCCACTCACTTGTGTCACTTCTTCCTCCTCCACCAAGACAAATCTGGTCGCCCCCTCCTCCTCCCCACCTCATTTCCCCCATTGATTCACCATAGAAGCTTGCTCAACATCCATTGGTTGACACCCATATGTAAGTGAAGTCTCTTGCTCCTCTAGATCTACAACATGTCCATTTACTTCTCCTCCGGCTCTCTTGCGCAAGTCGTTGTTGGAGGAAGCGTGAAGGCGTTGCTTGGATGTATGCGCGTTGTCGGAGACACCGACTATATGATTGTGTTGTGGTGCTACTTTTTGTGCAGGGATTTCATTTGAGATGCCAATGTTTCACCGGAATGTCGATTTATTTCTTTTCCGGCGAATTTCTGGCACTCGCGGATGTCCTCTTTTTAGGGTAGGTCATGCCGAATTTTTCCGGCGATCCACGTCCATATATGCTCTAATTATTCTCTTGCTCTTTGTACCACGCAGGCGGCCATGGTCCGACCACTGATCAACAAAGCCCGCGTGGATAGGTGGATGACATGCGCGAGGGCCGACATGGAACGTGCAAACAAGACAGAGATAAGATGTCCATGTCGGGATTGCAAGCTGATGTATCTGATAAGGCATGATTCCGGAATGCTGGAGTCGCACCTGCTTCGACGTAGTTTCATGGATGGCTACACTCGATGGATACGTGATGACGAATATGATGTTGAGGATGTCAATAATGGTGAAGATCAAGATGCCAGTGATGATCACGAAGATCAAGACGCCAGTCACGATCACGAAGATGATCAAGGTGGCGTCGGGCATGGACACGAACATGATCAAGGTGGCGCCGGTCATGAACACGAATATCAAGGTGCCGACCATGATTCGAGCTGGTTGCGAGACCCTCATGTCCAAGATCTGCTTCTCAAGGAGACGAGTAACGCCAGAGCCGCCGGTAGAGAGAAGGCTAAACTGGAGCAAATGGAGAAAGACGCGGTCACTCCATTGTTTGACGGATGCAACGACGGGGATACTTGTCTAAATGTAACGCTTAGGGCTCTGGAGATGAAGGCGAAACACAAAATGATCGACGAGTGTTTCGACGACAACATTGTATTCTGGCACGATATTCTTCCCAAGAAGGGGAACACATGTCCGACTAGCATCGCTGAGGCGAAGAAAGTCGTGTGCCCTCTCAATCTACCGCACATGAAATACCACGTCTGCATAAATGATTGCATCATCTACCGGGGCGAGGACGCGGAGAAGACCACGTGTCTGGTGTGCAAGACCTCTCGATACAAGAGAGGGACCAAGAAAGCTCCTAGGAAGGTGGTGTGGTACTTTCCTCTAACTCCTTGTTTGCAGCGGTATTTCGCAGACCCTAAGGAAGCACAGCTCATGCGCTGGCACGCGGAAAGAAAGAGGCCGGAAGACGATGATCCGGAGAAGGAGGAAATGTTGAGGCACCCTTCGGATGCTTGCCAGTGGAAGGCGTTGGACCTACAATATTACCAACATTTTGGGAAAGAGTCAAGGAACCTCAGGCTGGGCGTGAGCACTGACAGACTCAATCCGTTTGGAAGCCAGAGCAGCACACACAGCACCTGACCCGTATTTGTATGGATCTACAACCTCCCCCCTGGTTGTGCATGAAGAAGAAGTACGTAACCATGAGTATGCTCGTTCAAGGGCCAAAACAACCTGGTACAAACATCAATCTGTATCTCACGTTGTTGAAAGAGGAGTTGGCCATGTTATGGGAAGAAGGAGCCCGTACATGGGATGCCTCGAGACAAGAGTACTTTGACATGAGAGCAGCGGTGATCACGACGGTGCAAGACTATCCCGGTTACGGATACTTCTCGGGGCAGGTGGTCCAAGGATTCTATGGGTGCGTTAGGTGCAAGGATAATACAACGTACCGCCAGCTACAGAAAGATCCCGGGTCCGGGAAAACCGTGTTCCTCGGGGCTCGGAGGTGGCTTCCCAAGAATCACGCCTGGAGAAAGCTAGGACATCTGTTCGATGGGACGATCAAGCTCCGAGGAATCCCACACCAGAAGAGTGGCGCGAAAATCTACAAGCTATTGAATAACTGGAAGGAGTGCCCTGCGCCAGGAAAGACCCAGAAGAAGCCAGAGCCGTTGCTGAAGGTATGGAAGGTGAGGTCTGTTTTCTGGGACTTGCCATACTGGAAGATCCTCCGCGTGCCTCATAGCCTTGATCTCATGCATATCACGAAGAACGTGGGCGAGAGTCTGCTTGCCACCCTCCTTAACACCGACAAGACCAAAGATGGGCCGAAGGCAAGGAACGACTTGAAGCATATGGGCATCAGGGATGAACTTCAACCGCCACCTAGCGATGATGAGGAGGAGGACGAGGTGGAGGAGACATAAATACAGAATAGCCGTCGTCGCAAGGGGAAAAAGGTTAAGAAGGGAGAGGTCAAGCTCAAGGCCTCATGCTTCACTCTGAGTAAGAAGGAGGCCATACAGTTTATGAAGTGCCTCCTCGGAGTCAAATTTCCGAACGGTATGCGGGGAATATAAGCATATGGCTAGACGAGGCGAAGCAGCGCTTCAGCGGGATGAAGTCTCACGACGTCGCCGTGCTAATGACGCAGGTACTCCCGGTCGCGATCCGAGGTATAATGGACAAGCACATCCTTGAAACACTGTTTGGCCTCTGCAACTTTTTTGACGTCATCTCTCGGAAGTCGATAGGCATTAAGCAGCTCACGAGGCTACATGACGAGATCGTGGTGATAATGTGCGAGCTCGAGATCTATTCCCCCCCCCCCCCCGCTTTCTTCGACATCATGCTTCATCTGCTTCTCCATGTCGTGGAGGATATCGTCCAGCTCGGTCCTGCGTTTCTGCGAAGCATGATGCCGTTCGAAAGGCTCAATGGACACATCAAGGGATACGTTAAGAACAAGTCCCGTCCAGATGGAAGCATAGCAAACGGCTTCCTGGCCGAAGAGTGCATCTCTTTCTGCTCGAACTTTCTACAAAACGAGACCCCTCTTGGTATGCCATTCAACAAGCACCTCGGGAGGCTCGCTGGATGGGGTCACCGCGAGGGTCGACGTGCAAAGCATGTCGACATGGAGGGCCGAACCAAGGACTTTGAAAGAGCAAACCTGGTCGCGCTGCAACACCTGCAGGTGGTTGATCCATACATACATGAGCACAAAGAGTTTATCAAGAAGAATTACGCTGATCAGGGGCGCCAGGTCCCGAGGGAGGAAGATGTTATCAAGGAGCACAACTCCGGTTTCACGCGGTGGTTTAGGGAGAAGGTCATAGCTAATCCACCGCAGGGCGAGTACTCGGAGGAAGATAAACTCATATTCTCATTGTCACAGGGCGCCTCGCACAACCTCATGACCTATCAGGCTTACGATATCAACGGATACACGTTCTACACAGAGGAAAAAGACAATAACTGCGATTACCAGAACTCAGGGGTAACAGGGATATTCTACACTGGCGACATCCCGGAAAGATACTACGGAAGGATCGAAGAGATTTGGGAGCTCGACTATGTTACGGAGAAGGTGTCGATGTTCCATGTCAGGTGGGCCAAGAGCGTCGAGAAAGAAGACCAGTATTTCACCACGATGGTTATACCGTCAAAGACCACCAGCGCGAACGCACCCGCAAGAAATGAGCCTTGGGTTTTGGCTAGCAAAGTCGACCAATGCTGGTACATCAAAGACCCGTCAAAGCCTAGCCGGGTTGTCGTCAGGAGAGGCAAAAGGAACATTATCGGAATGGACGGAGTCGCCAACGAGCAAGACTTTGACCAGAACGACGACCCGAAGATAGAAGACGGGTATGGCAACCAAACACCATACACCACAACCCTACCTAAGAAAGGACTTCCGTTCAAGAGAAGTAGTGAAGACGTCCCAGACCTAACCTATGCAACCGCGACAAAGAAGGGCAAGAAGACGACCATTGTCAAGAAACGCTAGCGCGCTCCGACCATTGTCAAGAACCGTCGTGTGTGTGGCCTACTATTATGTATCAAAACATTCTTAATTTTCATTATGTGTGTGTTATAATAATATTGCATTGAGAATATTATGTATCGACAAGACACATTCATTGAGAATACTCACTTTTGTTGTTTTAGCAATATTTGAATATTTAAAATATTTGCAGTATATTTTATAGTTCATATTGTATTTGGACAATGCTTTTACATGAAAAATGGCCTTTAAAAAAATTTCCAAAAAATTATTAACCTTAGGATTCGAACCTGGGTGGCCAGCAGTGAAATAGCTAGGACAAGGCATGTTACCACTAGGCTGATGTGTGTTTGTTGATAGAAACTTGCGCACTGCCCTATTTGTCTAGGATTGCATATTATGCGAGGCGCATTTAGCCTAGATGCGCCTCGCGTAATATTATACGAGGCGCACTTTGCGATATGCGCCTCGCATAATCCGGCACACATCAAGTCACACAGCTAGTACTACAGCTAGTACATGACTTCACATATCTCAGATAGATCGAAGCCGTCGCCGCCGTGGAGGAGGAGCCCGACGCCACCGTCCCCATGAAGGAGGAGCTCGCCGCCGCCCCATGGAGGAGGAGCCCGACGCCGCCGTCCCCGTGAAGGAGGAGCTCGCCGCCGCCCCGTGGAGGAGGAGCCCGACGCCGCCGTCCCCGTGAAGGAGGAGCCCGATGGGCAGCTCCTCCGGCTTTGGCAATCCCTCTCTCCGGTGAGTCCCCGCCCCCACCCACCCACCCACGCCTCTTCCCCTCTCCTCCCCTTCTAGGGTTTCTCAGCCACTGCCGGCGTCCACCTCCGCCCTCCGGTGCGGTTCTTTGGAGCGGCCCGGCCTCCTCCAGCCCTCCGGTCTCCCTTCCTTCTGTCTGGCAGCAAAGCCATCAACCGCATGATCGGCAACGGCCTACAGGTAGTTAGCCCCCTTGCATGATTGGGCATCTTCTAGAACACTTCAGAGGTTCTTAATGAAGATCAGTACGTCGGCTGCAATAGTCTACAGAATTACACCTTTGTTTTGGTCCTTGTTTTGCCCTCAGTTCTCAGTTCTCAACTACGCTAATTAGTTATGATATTTGCTCCCAGTTCTTAACTATGCAAATTAGTTATCTGTCACAGTTTTTGCCAGCTAAGTTAGGAGACAGAATACTGTCCGTGATGGAATCAGTATGGTATGTGTTTATATATCACAATCTAAATTGTTTTTGGAACTTGTACGTCTACTCCTAAGCCTGACGATGGAATGAAACTGACAGCTATTGTTTTGGTTTTCATCTTTGTGAAGAGCACAAATGAATTTTCTTCTGAAGATTTACCTAGAGGCGTAGTAGTAGTAATTTAATTGTAACAGTGCACATCCAGGGGTAGCAGTAGTAATTTAATTGTAAAAGCATGCTTGAAGTCGAGAAAATTAATATACAGGGTTGGTGCCTCTGTGTATGTAAGGAGAACCCTATTGATAATTATCTCTTAGACAAGCAACCTGTGCTAGTATAGTCATGTGGGATATCACCAAATGTCCATTAGTCCCTGTGCTAGTATAGTCCCTGTTTTCAAATGAAAACAACCAGCGAGACAAGACAATGACCATTAGTTGTCCATCTCTGAACTCACTCATATTCTGCAACACCTTGTCCATTAGAAGGAACTCCAAAGGATATGAAGCTGTTATTATTGTCATATACAGATCAGATTAGGATGTAGCTTACAAGCAAAGGAGTAGCTAGTTATCGCTGAATTATTCGCTCGCTGTCGCTGTATGTTCCCCGTGCTGTGTTCCAACATGTCAATTTGATTTAGAATGTTCTGTTATGTAAGTTTATGACATCATAACTAGAAGTTCGTTTGTTCTTGCTGAGTAAACCGACTCTCGAGGATATCCCTGCTAGTTCCAGTATATTAGGTTATAGAGAATCATGATCTGTTGGTATTTTTTTTTCCTAGGAAAATTGGAAGTTGATTATTCTGTGTTTTCTTTGCGTTTCGATATACTGTATGTATGTATGTTAAACTGCACCAGGATGTATGTTAAACTGCGTTTCGATATTCTGTGTTTCACCTGCTAGTTCCAGTATGTATGTATGTATGTATGTTAAACTGCACCAGGAAGTTGGTTATAGAGAACTCCATGATGTATGTTAAACTGCACCAGGATACTGTATGTATGGCACTGATGCGATATATGTATGTGTTTGTGTATGCTGGCAGAAAATGGCTGTGATGATGACAGTTGATCCTTTTTGTGCAGGTTTTTCTTTTTGAGTTGCCAATGTTTCGCTGGAATGTTGATTTATTTCCGTTCCGGCGAATTTCTGGCACTCCTAGACATAGAAAATTAGCAAAGTTCATGCCAAAATTTTTTGTGAATTTTTGTGCTTATTAGTTTCATTTATTTGTGTGTTAGAAATGTCGGATCCGGGCCCTTCTAGCCAGAAGCCCTTTTGGGAGCAGCAGGCGGAGATGGAATCCCTAGAGGCCCCGAAATTTGTTCCGCGGGACGACGAGATGGAGGAGGACGAGGATACCTCGTCGGGCAATGAGGAGATGGGGGACGCCGATGGCGACGCCACTACGACTGATGGCGGCGGTGAAGCTACTACAGACGGTGGTAGCGCATCGAAGAAGTCTCGGAAGGATCGGACCCCGATCGTGGTCGACCTCAAAAGGTCCATCATCACAAGCGTGATCCCTAAAGGTGCGCCTTTGGAGCCAGAAGAATTTGTTGGGGGTTACTCTAACCAGCTCGCGGCAATCCTCCGGAACACCGTCACGATCAACATGGAGAACCTGAAGGCCGAAGAGAACAAGGGTTTCCTCATCCAGCTTTTCCGGAAGCTGCACGCAAGATACGCGTTCCCGGGTGATGAAGAAAACAAGTATAATAATGACAATCTCAAAGGGAATCCGGTGAACAAGTATGCCCTCGGGAGGATGACCAAGGCCTTGTCAAATTGGAAGGCTCGGGTGAAGAATATGATTTTCGAGGAGAAGCTAAGTTATCCAGAGCTCGTCAAGAAGGAGCCTCTGGTCAAGGAAGAAGACTACAATGTGTTCAAGGCCAGATGTAACTCCGCCTTGGGCAAGGCCAGGACTGAGAAGGTCAAGAATATGAGATCCCGAAACATTAGTACCCACCATCTCGGCTCCGGCGGTTATAGAGCCGCGAGGCCCAAATGGGATAAGGAGGACGCCGACGCTCGTGCAAAGGGGTTGACACGTCCCTTTGATGACATAAAGGAGGAGCAGGCAAAGAACTTCGTCAGGGCCCGGTTTGCCTCGCCGAAAGGGGGTTCTGATTATTCTTCGGAGCCCGCCGACCCCTTTGCTCCGAGGGTGAAGGACTTCATGCAAAAATATGTAAGTAGTTTGCATGCAAGTCGATTAATTGCATTCATGATTAATCAATGAAGTCCAGTTTTCTGATCAAATGCTTCACGTTCCTTGTGCGCAGGACGAGGAGTGTAGGATCTCCTCATCCCAGGGGTCAGCGCCACCGCCTGTCGCCAAGTGGGACACCACTTTTAATAGGGCGCTGAACCAGACCAAGAGTGTCGATCCCCTGGCGGCCCTGTCGGCTGGTCGTGTGGTCGGCTTTGGCGGCATATCATGGTCCAAGTACTATGGCACCCCGGAGCGGAAGGGCAAGAAGGCCGAAAGCGCCGAGGTAAAACTCCTAAGGGAACAGGTGGAAGCCTTTCCAAATATAGTCCAAGATGCCGTGAACAAGGCTGTGTCGGCTGCCGAGACAAAGTTCCAAGAACAAGTCCAGACACAAGTCCAGTCACAAGTCCATTCACAAGTGAACGAGAAGCTCAACACCATCCTTCCCGTCTACATGGAAAAGTACAACAAGTGGCAGAAGGGTGATAAACGGGGGCCGCCACCGGTTCCCAACCTCAACAGCGCCCAATCGGACAATGTGACGCGGCCGGAGGCGTTGGTGACTCCTCCAGCAGGGCCGGTGGTGGTGGAGACTCCTCTAACTCTGGAGCTTAACTTGCCCACTGCGGCGAAGGCGCCGGCCCGCACCACCGTGCCATCAGGCATCCACTCTGCCACTTGCGTGGTCAAGCCTGTCGGCGTCGGTGCCTCGACATTGGCCGATTTTGACGCCCTCAAGGTAACTAACTAATTAAAGCGAGAGTTGGGAGGCTCAACCACACCGATGACTTGATCTCTGTTTTTCTAACGCTCGGCCTACATGTCGATCTTTCGCAGGGAGACACTCCTTGCACTCTAATGCACTGGGTGGGCGGCCAGTTGATGGATGTTGCCAAGGGTACTATTGTTCAACCAGAGAACTGCAAAATGCACAATGTCACAATGCCACCTGACATGATGAGGGTCAAATACAGTATGGTGCTTCCGGGCTACGAGCAAGTGGAACCTCCCTCTCAACCTCAAGGATGGGATGATGAGGACACGGCAACGGTCCTCAATACCGGCTTCGGCTACTTGTACCTATGTCCGAAGAGCCATATCCGTTTGGGGACAGAGGACCAGCTCAACATCACCCTAGAGGCAGCACAACCGGCACATGATGAAGACTTCGAGATGGGAGACTTGGACAATATGGCACAGAATCCCGATGATGATGAAGAAATTGACCCGAACTACGGTGACCAGTTTGTTAACACAAGGTTTTCTGATTTGTATGAGCCGGGACCATCAGACACACCTCAAGTTGCCGAGACCCAACCAGCACCAGCGAAACCCCCTTGCAAGGTGCGTCTCTTCCCAACTAGTCAGGAGACGCTGCCACATGTCCCCTTCACCGAGCCTCCAAGGCCAGTAGTTCCTTTGATCAGCCCCGGCACCCTCCATAAGACGGTCGGTGAGGTGAACGCAATGGCCGAAGCCGTAAAGAGCAAGAAGGGTCGCAAAAGGAAGCGTAAGGGTGATCGGGGCCAGGATCCAAATCCTCTTTTCCGGGATGGCGCTGTGGGGCAAGCCAGGAATCAGCAGCACGTGGCAGGTGTACCGATGATGTGTAAATCGATGCTCGAGGTCGCAGGCTCGCATATGCGTAGTATTCATTATGGATGTCTCACAATTAAGAAGTGCCGCATTCGCGACAACGATCAGTCGTACCTCGTTTTCAAGGCTAAGGTGCCTTCTCATATGTCGTGCTTCGTCACTATACCCCCTGGGGATATCTTCTACGTGCGGCATACCGACCTGTTTGACATGTGGAACGGGTTTCGACTGCACAATACCCTGGTCCGGCTGTTCTCCCTCAATATGGCCATGGAGATCACTAGAGACAAGATCCCGTGCATACAGATAGTGGATCCCTACTTCATGCGTTACGCCATCCTGAAAGATGCTGAGGCCATAGATCTGGCGACCGACTACCTCTCAAACTTCCTGCAAACATACTCGGACAAGGATGTGATTCTCCTTCCCTACCATCCCATCACGGAGGATGATCGGACAGGCTGTGTGCTCATAAGCTTGAATTTGAAACACTCAACAGCCTTGTACCTCGACTCAAACAGTACGATCCAAAAAAACTACACCAATATCAAGAAAATTCTTGATGGCGCTCTCACCGGCTACGTCTCAGTGGGAGGCGTCAAACCGGCAAGGCCACATGTAAAGTTCGGCGCGCACGTGTTCCGCCACACGACGAAGTTTGCCTGCGTCAAGCAGCCGCCTGGCAGTAGGAAGGATGCCTTCTACGCCATTTACCACATGAAGGCGTTCTTCAATGACATGGAGACGAAAACGCTGTCATCTGACCTCGTGAAGTGGGCTGAAAAGCTTGCATGCATACAGGCTCGCAACCTCAGGCAATACTTATTCAACATCCTGGAGGAGATCGCGACAATCGTGTACCAGGGAGTCATAAAAACCGGAGGCACCTTCTACAGCGGCTATACACCGTCCAACAGGGAGATAGACGAACGCTTAGCGCAGCAGGGTGACGGCAGGATGTTCATGCAAATGGCGAAAACTCGGTCGGGCTTCATCAATGCCCCCCAAAGCCGACTCAAGAGCCGAAGAAGACTTCATGATTGCATTGCCTGGGTACCTAGCTGTTAGTTCCGAACTCGTGTTGTAACCTCTTATCACTATGTTAAACTTGCCTAGCAAAACCTCTAGAATATGTTTCGTCAACCGTTGAACTTGATTGTGAGAGACACTAGCTAGTTATTTGTGTTACGAACTATTTTAAGTGCTTGTTGCTTTTCATTTGTCATTGCTTCCCTACTTCTTGTGGTTTGCTTTCTTTGTCTTTCTTCGAAATGCCGATGGTTAGAACGTGTTGTGGTGTCACGTGTATGACTATGCCGCTGTTTGATCTTGTGTTCCAAGTAGACTAGTAATTTGGGCATATACTCTACTTGTCGCATGAGATCGAACATCGAGCATTGTTATTTCTGTGCCCAATCTAAGTATGAGGCACTAATCCAAGTCATTCTTGATTTGCTTTTTTGGTCTTTCTTCGAAATGCCGATGATTAGAACGTGATTTCTTACATTTTGTTGCACCCATATATATATATATATATATATATATATATATATATATATATATATATATATATATATGCATGATTCTATCTTGTGAACTGCTAGCTATTGCTTTCCACTGACATAAGTAATATCATCTTTATTATGTGTAGGAGATGGCGAGGTGTTATGTCGTATACGTCGGTCGGGTTCCAGGTGTGTACGAGGAGTGGAAAGACTGCCAGAAGCAAGTGAACAACTTCTCGGGCAACAGCTACCAAGGCTATGAGAGTAGAGAGGTGGCGGAAGAGAAGTGGAGGAGGCATGGAAGGAAGAAGTGGAGGAACTTCCTCGTGATCACCACCTTGTTGCTCTTCATGGTAGGTTATGTGTTCTACTTCATCTAGGTAGAGCTACGTCGTTAGAGTTGTAATGTGATTGTGAACTTGTACTCGGAGGTGTAATGTGATTGTGAACTTGTACTCGGAGGTGTGAACTTGTGGCACAAACACTTGATGTATGAACTTGTATGTCATGATTGATGTGTAATGTATTGTATTCATGTTGGTTCTATTATGCTTTGGCAAATTGCAAGTTTCTGAAAAATTTTGTGCTCTTTATACTGTATTCTGGACTATATTGTATATTTGAATATCTGTATATTATTATTTATAGTGGTCTGTAAAACTTGAATTTCGAAAATATTACTGGAGGCGCATATAGGATACTATAGGAGGCGCATATACTATAAATATACGAGACGCATTGTAAAACATATGCGAGGCGCATATGATATGCGCCTCCTATACTTCACATATGCGAGGCGCATATTGATATGCGCCTCGCATAAAAAATATCATATGCGCCTCGCATAAAAAATACCCGAGGCTTGAAGCTAGAGGCGCATGTGATATGCGCCTCGCATAAGCTTTTAGGTGCGCCTCGCATAGGCTTTTCTCTAGTAGTGCCCACCGTCATAGCGGTAGCCGATCGGACACGGCAGCAGGAGCACACCAGACCTGGACACGGCAGCAGGAGCACACCAGACCTCCAGACCCGGCCAAACCCATACGGGCCCGTAAAGCTCCCGCCGCCATGTTGCAACAAGCCGGCGACAGTGCCGCCACCACCCGAAACCCACCTCCCCACCTCCACCTCCAAGGAGCAGCGTCAGCACCAGCTGCGTAGGCGGCCCGCACAAGCCCATCTGGGACCCGAACGGGCCCAGATCTGGGCCTCACGGGCACAGCCGCCGCCAGCCATCACCTCCACACCGCCACACCGCCAAGAGCAGCACCACCGCGTCAATTGCCACCCGAACCCGCGCCAGGACGTCCGGGCGCTTCGCCGGACCGCCACTCGCCTGAGAGCACCACTCAGCTGAAACCCACCCCGCGCGGGCTCCGCCGAGAGGGGAGAGGCAGAAGGCTGGCGCCGCCGATGCTGCCCGGGACTAGCCGGGCAACGCGCACGCCGGCAACGCCAGGGGAGAGGAGGAGGCAAGGGCTCTCTAGCTGGATGGAGCGGCGGCGCCGCGGCCCAGTCGCCCATGGGGACGATGGGTCGCGGGAGCGTTTTTTCCGTCTCCGTCCTTCATACGCGTATGACCTATAATCTCAAACAGATAGAATACAGTTTAATGAAGGAGTAAGTACGATACTCGCTCAGTTTTAAAATATAAGATGTTTTAGGTTTGTGAAGAAGATAAATCTAGACTTGTTTTAGTATGTAGATTCACTCAACTTTGAGATGAATCTACACACTAAAAGAAGTCTAGGTTCATTTTCTTCACAAATCTAAAATATCTTATATTTTAAAACGGAGGAAGTACGTACGTAGAGGGGTGTGCGAATGTCCGTATAAGCGTCCGATCGTCGCGTATAATCTACAGCGAGCCGCGTGACAAGTGCCGGCCGGGCACACGTAGGTTCCGCACCGATTCTCGCTTCGGCCGTGTTAAAATATGCCTCTGTAGCGGCTGCAGGACTGGCGCTGCATGTATCAGTATCGGCATCAGTGCTTCGTTTCGTTTCCCCTGCTCCAGTGCATGGCCGCCTCGCTGCCGCTTCGGGAACCGCAGGCGGCAGCCCGGCCTAGTTCCGTGAGCTCTCGCGCAGTCTCTTGGCCAGCTCGTGCTCGTCCTCGTCCTCTCACTTGTGCCTCTCTCTAGTCTCTACTGTACGCACGACCGTGTGAGCTCAGGCCACATCTTGTTTTGGTTTCTTGCTGCGCCTGCGCTGCGTCCTGCGTGCGTGACGAGATACCCGGACCTGAATACCCTGTAGCCATGCATGCATGCAGCGTCCTGTGCGTACCTGTTCGTCCATGCCCATGCGCGCGTACTACTCTACTCGTTTCATTCACCTGTCTACTTTCCATCTGTCTATTGTACTACTACTACTACTACTTCGCTTTAATAAGATTCAAACAATCAAACCACACCATATGTTGTCCCATCTAAACAAGATAATAATGACAACTCCACCGACGTCCCCAGCAGCACTCTAACCGTGCCCGTATTTTTGCAAACCGTAGACGCAGAGTACATTCAACTGAAAATCTAGTTCGCAGTTCGTAAATTGTTTGCGTCCATAAAAACGAACTAAAAATACGGCATTCAAACAAGATGGGTAAATCGAAGGACGATCTCACGTTTGATCAAAGTTCTTTGGCCATACATACGTTAATTACATATAATTACGCAGCAATTCAAAAACTGCACGATGCCTACATCGACTACCGCGAGGCGTTGCCGCGTCCTAGACCAAAATTGAGCCCCCCTCTTCATCGGCGGGAGCTGCGGGGCACGGCGGCGTTGTGGCGGCGAGGACCTCATTAGGTGAGGTCGATGAGGTCGCCAACCTCGAACTTGATGACGGCGCCGATGTTGGTCGAAGCGCGCGCCTCCTCCCCACGCGCGCCTGGAGGAGAAAGATGGCCCGGCGCTGCTCGGCTCGCTCGATCTCGAGCTCCGCCTTGACAGGGAGCTCGGACTCGCACGTCATGAGCTCGAGCGCCATCTGCTCCTCGTTAGTTTCGTTGGCATAATCCACCTTGCTGATGACGTGCGCACGCGGAGGAGACGGGGAGCTGAAGCCGTCGGTGGAGGGAGGAGAGGGAGGAGCGGGGCCACACGAGGATCCCTCCCTGGTGGTGGCGTACCTACGGATCTACGCGGTGCCCTCACCGTGTGCCACCACACTGGCGCGTAGGTACGGAGGGATGACAACTGATCGCGGTTCACCCATTTAAGGGTGGCCTGCTTCTTTGCGCCCTCGGAGCACGTGAACTTCACATGCGCGTCGTCGGCGAGGCGACATGGAGGGCGGTCGTCGACGCCCCCGCCTTCGCATCTCCCTCTCTCAACCACAAACCTACCACTATGCGAAGACATGCCACCGATTGCGAAGGAAGGCGGCGTGGATTGCTCGCCGGAGTTGACCTTGTTAGAGATGCTCTAAATATGGCCAGCAAGCTTGTCCAGCAGTGATTTTCGGGGCCAGCGTTCAAACTCTTGGCGCTTCAAGGAGACCTTCCATGCTGGCGTCCCCTAACGATCAGATCCACAACTTCTTTTTTGCAAATTGTAAAACATTTTTTCCACACATAACTTCTAAAACTAAGAAACAAATACGGAGTAGGAAAATCTACAGCCCAACATCAAAGTCTGCTTGATCCTTCCTCCGTAGCTCCCTCTGCCTCCTTGGCATGGTGCCTCGTGTACTACTCTAGTTATTTCATTCACCTGTCCATTTTCCATCCGTCTATAATACTATTTTGCTATAAGGTTCAAACAATCAAACCACACCATATGTTGCCCCATCCAAAGAAGATAAGGGCAACTCAAGCACCTACTCATTTGGGACACGAAATTATTGTGATTGGCGGCTCGCCGAATATAAAATGAGGCTTTTTTTGCTCAGGTCAGGTCCATTTGCGGTGGGGTACTCAGCAGGCCGACCCATTTGACCTTTCTTCAACCATCGTTAATGAATCAGCGGTATAATTACCGCAATTCATGTCGGCCACCGCTATGGTGGTTTACCGCCCCGCGGATCCTTTTTCCGCAGTTTCCCGCCCAGACACTGCGTATACGGCTAGCTTTCGTTTCCCGCACTAACTGTGGGCTATAAAGAAAGCCGGCACTGTAAGGTAGATGGTCAGACCCTAGCAGTTCATCACCGATGCCTCACCGCAAGATCACCATCTAAGCAAGGATCAATGCAATGGAACGCGACTAGTTCCCAACAGACCATGCCGATGATGAGGCGCACGTGACCGCCTTTGTTGAATCCAAGGAGGTTGCTGTGAGGTAGGCAACGACGGAGGTGCTGGCAGGTGGATATCGAGACATCTCGACTCAACTCAACTCTCGTAAATACTCGTTAGTTAACGAGCTTACTCAACTCGACTCATTAACATAACGAGCTTGTAACCTCAGCTTGGCTCGACTCGATAAGCTTGATAAGCTCACGAAGAAACTTAACAACATAATAAATTCATCACAAAGTAAGAATACAGAAGGATAATTCATCATTTATGCATCTTCGTGTATACTTTGGTGATTTTAACATGACTACTCATCTTTCTTTGGCATATTAGTATTGACTTTTATTTTGTGATCACTAATCTATGAGTTAGCATACAAGTGTAAGGATATTAACGAGTTTATCGAGTACTCATAGCTCGAATCATTAAACTCATTATCTTAACAAGCTAAAAATACCAGCTCATCTCGGCTCATTTGTATCCGAGTTCAAGCCGAGTCGAGCCGAGTGTTCGAGTACTCGTTAAACTCGTGAGCTTCGAGTTTTATTTCCACCCCTTGCTGGCCAGGGAGGCGGATCGCGAGGAGGTGGACACGATACACGCTATAGCGCAGGATGCTGCGTTGTACATGGCCACCGCGGCTGAGGATCAAGAGGTGCTACACAATGGGAGAAGATATCGAACGACGACACGCTCATTGTGGACGGCGTCTAGCTCGAGGATCTCAGCGACAATGTGGGTGTGCTAGACATGAGCGACGAGCAGCGGGTTCTACTCACGTTGTTCCACACCACCAAACACGACGACATTGGCCGTGAGTTCATGGTTGTCAAGCGGGAGGCCCTGCAAGTCATCATCTCTGCCAGGGCGTCCACGACGACCACACGGGTCACATAACGCCATGTCGTGGTGTCCATGCCAGAGGAGGACCCGATGGTGGCCTGTAACACCCTCAGAATCAACCCTATGCCAGTTTCAGCGATTCCCGCCAAACCCGCATAGAAACGATTCAAAGGTGCCCACCAGGCACTTGCGTGCGGGTGGAAAACGAAGTAATATCATTACACAATAGTCCACGATGGAACCCACAGAACTTATGTATACAACAATGACTCAAAGAGTCAAGAATACATATATACAATACAAAGATCCAAATCACCTTGAAAACGATACAGCGTCCGAGTACGGACAAGATGCAAATTGAGCTAAGATCCCTGAAGAATAACCAATGGCGTCCATAACCCTGCCCAGGCCAAGCCGGAAGGGTAACCCTGCTAACGACATCGATCTCAAAACCTGCTTAAACAAAAGGGGTGCCGACAAAGGGCAAAGGAAAAAGAGGAACGGTCAGTACTGAGGCCAGTACACGGCGAGACTAGAATTCGGCGGCTCTCGCCTACATAGGTATGGTGGACTGAAGCGGCAGCGCAGCATGCACTAAACAACCTATAGAGACTCGATACAACTGGCGGCTATCAGAGAGGGGCAAGAAAGACCTATCCGGAAACAACCTGATACTACTACCAAACATACCCATCCTGGTATTTCCCCCTCGAGACCAAACGAGGAAGTCAACCGAGGAACTCACACCGTTGGCAGTTTTATTTATTCAGTTATCGTTGCAGCAATTACTAGTCAGGTATAGATAGTCATCCTGATATAATAAGCAGTGGACACTTTTAGTTAACCATTCCGTTGTAGTTGCAACACTTACTAGTCAGATACAATTAGCATGAGATATCCCAAACCCAGCAGTTGTTGGTACTTTTATTTAGCCATTCCGTTGCAGTGAAGCTGATTACTAGTCATATCGGATACAAGTCAAATTATAACAGTAAACTTTAATTATAGTTGTCTATAATCGAGAACTGTGCTCCAAGTCGTCCATAACCACGGACACGGCTATTCGAAAAGATTTAACCCTGCAGGGGTGCACCAAAGTTCCCACACGCACCTACACCCTTGTTGTCAGATCAAGTAGGTACAAGATCACAAAACATACACCCAACGGTATGTCGACGGGGTTTCGGACACAACGTTTCCCAGACCCAAAGCAAGCACAGGGGGCCACCCCACTAAGCTACCCGTAACGAAGTCGGCCGGTCTCCGAGACGGACCCAGGGTTTGCGTCAATGGCTGTAAACGACTGGGAACTCGAAAGTGTGACTGGGCTTGTCGATACCGCAAAAACACTCCGCTTACCTAAACAGTACAGGCGCTCCACGCGCAATCGTAAATAAAGCAGTAAAGCATGGCATAAGTATAGGATAGTAATAAAGCCCCAAACTACTTTGTGGCCCCTAGTACAGTACTTGAAATCAGGTACTAAATCGATGGGGGTGCCCACACACCCCACCTGTGGTTAGCGCGCTCGATTTCGGAACAGGTGTCAAGAACTCGGGGTCCTACGGGACACAAGTGGACGGTTAAAAACCAAATAACATCTATTGCCCACCTGTGCCTCTGCATTATTTACCTACTTCAATTTTAGTTATTAAGAAGTAATTAAAACCATGATCATCTCCAACATTAAATATAAGGCATTACCCCAACAACTGTGGAACATCGACGGCGCGTCGCAACACCTGCGCAAGCAACTACGACTCGCAAGGCTGACTATCTACCAAACAACAGGTAATAGGATGTGTCCAAGGCAATTTAATGGCTCCAAGGGATATCACGGGTACGAAAACTAGAGCATCGCATCACAGATAGCAATAGATCAACAGGAGGAAATAAAGACTATAAAAGTAAGATAGGTAGAAAGGGGAGAATGCTCGCCTGAAAACATTGTCGAAGGTTCATCCGAAGATCGGGGCGAAGCTCGCATCAACTCAACGACCTTATCCGCGAAGAAGCAAAACACTAGAAGAACACCGGATGCACTATTTAATACTACGGCAAAAGATCGGGCATGATGCATGTATGATGTATGGCATGGCAAGGATGCGATGCAATTAGGCAATATTAAGCGGAACCGAGGTCCCGACAATTAATTAGACAGTTCATTTTGTTTAGGTACCCCGCAATTTAAATGTTGTGTTATCAATGCAAAAGATAGCACCGGTTCGCTACACAAATTTAAATGGGGCCAATATAAGACTAGATTTGTCCGCATATGGAGCCCATATTTAATTATGAGGTGAATCGGCATAATGCCCCCAAACCACACAATTTATGCAAGGATGAACAATTAAATATGCAAAAAATATGGATGTCATATATATTGTAAAATAGGGTAGGTCTCGAAAAAGGGTCACACATTTAGGGTTCGGTACCGATGGTCTTGGGGTTTGGTCTCGCCAAGATCGGTCTTCAGATCCTCACGGGTCTTTGGATCTGTGTTCGAGAGTCTTGGTACCGATGGTTTATCCGGTGCATCAGGGTCAGCGTCGTTCTTGCTTGTGGGTAAGGGACTCGAGCAACCTTGCGGAGCCAAAGTAGCCGAGTTGGCAACACCACACTACTACACCAACAAGGTCTTTGGGGTAGCACACACCACTTCACATCATCTGCACCTCATCTTCTCACAACCACACGCCAAAAACACAGATCAGCTCAACATATATGCCACATGAAGCCACACATGTGCATCGTTGGAAAAAAAAACAAAGGAGAAACTGCAGGGGAGGTGGCCACCTACACGGTCATCGTGTGAAGAAAACAAGGCTAAAGCGCTTGAGGCACGCATGCGCACCGAAGGACGGGGACGAGCGGCCGGGGAGGGGACGCGAGCGAGGCTCCGGCGGCACGGGAGAAGGGGCGAGGCGGCCGACAGAGGTGAGCCCGGCGACGAGGCCATGGTCGGGTGGTGCTGAGCGGGAGGGACGATCTTGATAGGCGGCGGACGCGCAAGGGAGGTGCGCTGGAGAGAAGACGAGGCGATGGCGACAGAGACCGCGGCCACGCAGCGCTACGGCGGCTGGGGACGCGCGAGGGGCGGCCACAGAGCTCGACGGGGAGGCGGAGAAGGACGGCCGAAGCAGGGCTCGCGGGACACGGCGTGGCCAGACGCACGCGAGGAGATGCCCGCGGAACTCACGCAGGCGGCCACCGGGAGGGAGAGGCGCTGGGCCTAGCGAGGGCGACGCCTGGCGGCGGGAGGGGATCCTGTGGCGGCGGCGGTTGGCATCGAGGTTAGCGAGAGGAGGAGAAGGACAGAGGGAGTCGCGGGGCGCGGGGTCGATCGAGGGATGGGGGAACGGGGCGGCACCGCGTCGGTAGGTGGGCCCGAGAGAGAGGAGCAAGCGGGTGGGCGACGATGCGCGCGATGTGTGAGTCGTGTCTGGGTACAGGGCGGTCGGGTGCGGGTGTGGGTTTGGTGCTCTGTACAGGGGTGTACCGTGGGGTTGTTTTGCTTGCTATGTGTGCGTCGCGTGAGGTAGGGTGTTGAGTGGTTTGTGTCTAGCGTGTCGGGTACGCTGCGGCTGGGCAGTGTGCGGTGTGCCGCAGGGGTGAGTGGCGGCGGTTGTTGGGTGGTTTGGGGGTAGGGGCATCTAGGGTTTCTAGGAATTTAGGGTTAGGGTTTTATATATGGGGTAGTCGGTGGTCTGTCTAGTTGGGCCTTTGGGCCTGACCGGATGGACGGCCTCCCCCTAACAAAATATTTATATTATTAATTTTCTTTTATTTTAAAAAAAATATTTACAAATATGTTTTGCAAAAATAAGGATCCGAGAGGAACATGGTTTTATATTTGAATTAGAGAAGGGGTATTTCTAGAAAACAAAAATAGGGTTTTTAGCAAAAATAGTTTTAGACAAAAAGATGTATGCTGATGTCATGATGATGCACAAAGTATAAACAACAACGATTTTTTAGTAGTGGTTTTCTCGAGGTGCTACGTGGCCTTGGCGGAGGACATGGCCATCGCGGAGGGAAAGGAGGAGGTGAAGGAGGCAAGGGCTCGCTAGAAGGTCGATAGGAGAAGGTTGAAATAAGGCACCACACGCCCTCTAACAGATCGGCGTGGCGTGTTGTCGACAGGAATCGAGCCCAGGTGGCGGCAATGGACACGGCATCCAATGCCATTGGGAAGGGCCTCTCAACGTATGTCGGTGAGTTGTAGAGCGCATGGCCCATCAAAGGGTGTAGGACGGCAAGCAACTTCTCTGAAAGTTCCGGTTGTAGAGTGTAAGGTGTAGGACGACCGATATAAGTTTTTGGACAGCCGGCGGTCGTAGTTTATGTGTGTTTTAAACCAATATAGTGGTAATGGAGAACTGAGCTTGTCTAATTATCCCATTGTGTCAATGATTTGTGGGCCCAGTTTAGTCGACACGCGGACACGGTCAGACACATGTGCTGTTCGCGGCGCGTCTTGTTCGGCTAGACGCATTCGACCAAAATTTCAAACAGAAATGGTTCGGCCCTAGCCAAAATTTGGAACATGAATGGATCAGTCCGGACGCTTGTGTCTACCACTTGGACAGATTCGAACAGACGGTGGTTGAATAAGTCGGCTTGGTGGAGATTCCCTAATAGCACACTAGCCCTGGACCCGGTACTATGTTCGGCCACAGAGACGAGGGCTATTTTGGACGCTAGCACATGTTTCTGTCATATCGAGAGCGTCTCTATTGGCGCCGCTTCCGGTACAACATCTCAATATAATTGTGACATAACTTTTGCAATGTAAAAATTATGTGAAAACAAATACATAGAGTTCCACTACTAAGAAAAACGTTTTTAGTGGCACGCAAAAAAAACATGCCGCATCTAGTGGTCGCCACTAAATTATCGCCACTAAGATTATATTTCTGTGGCGCATACCACAGAATTCTGTCCCAGATTCTGTGGCGCATATGGATATATGCGCCACATAATTCTTTTTTCAGAATTTAGAAATTTTCAAAATCTGGTATAAATACAGGTATATTACAGGAAATATATAAAAATTGACAGAAATACACAGAAAAGCTGCACACAGCAGTATAAATGATCCAGTTCACATATAATACATCAACAAGAACGAATGTTCACAAATGTTCATCAATCACATCACTTAGAACCAAATAAGTGTACAAGTATATTTCACAAGTGTTTATCTCACTCACATAACTTACAAACGCGCGATGTTGTCACCGCCTATGGGTTCCACGATGGAGATCTTGGAGTTCCAACTTGGTTTGTCGGTGAAGATCTTCGGACTCCGGGATTGGTCTTCGAACTTCGGGAACGAGGCCTTGTTGAATTGGCGTCATCGCCTCCGGGTTCCACGATGGAGATCTTGGGGTTCCAACTTGGTTTGTCGGTGAAGATCTTGATTCGACATCGATTACTTCGGGTTGGTTTGTTCATGAGGAGATCTTGTGAACCCAATCAAATCATCGGGCAGATCTTGTGGAGCCATGGGCCATCTCTGTTACGACAAACCATCAACAAGATGGACATGGGGCAAAGACACCTAGGGCCGAATAAACAAATAGGACATGTCCCATATGGTCACTAGCTCGAACAACTTGTGGGGAGGGTGTCGTGCTTGTGCTGCAGAAAGGCAAAAATAGCCGGCGAGAAACACAACTGGCGGCGGCCCGAGCAGCGTCCACGGCAGGAGGAGGCGAGACAACGACGTCAGAAAGACGGCGCCGGACATCGAGGCGGCTGTGAGAAATGGAGCAGAGAGGCAGCATCGAGCGCTGACGGCGGCTGCAAATGCGGGCCGGCAGCAGGGCGCAGGACCGAGGTGAGGCAGGTCGGCGCGAGGGAGCTGTGGACGAGCGCCGATCGGGCTCGGGGAAGACGAGGGCGCAGACAAGCGGACGGCCGCAGGGGAACCACGACGACGAGTTTGGTGAGGCAGAGGCGGGCGCAGGGCAACGGTGACGCGCGTGGCTTGGCGAGGAGCAGCGAGCGGCGGCGACCGTCGATGCTGCAGCGCGGCGAGGCGACGGGGCCATGGCCGGCTGTACCAATGGAGGGCAGGGGCGCACGGGGCGGCGGCCAGGACAGCGGGTGACGCATGTGGCTGGGGGAGGAGCTGCGGACGCGGAAGCTTATGGGCAAATGAGGTGGGGGATCGACGAGGGGGCAGGATATGTGGCCAGAGCACCGGGGAGGGGCGGCGCCAAGCGTCCAAATAGGACGCGTGATGCGGCAGGGTCGCGGGGAAGAGCGACGCGAGGGCGGGGTTCACGTGAGAGAAACGCGAGCGAGCGATCGGTGAGGCCGGGGTGGGTCCGGGGGAGTGGGTCATGACGCGGGGTGGCGTGCGTGTGTGTTGGACTTGGGTTGTGTGTGTTGAGTGTTCTATTTCGGATGTGTGGTGTGGGTTGGGTCTGTGCTGACCGGTTGTGTGGGTATGGTGGGTACAGGTTGCAACCGACGGCAGGGTGGGGTGTGGTAGGTGGGGTTTTTAGGGTTAGGGTTTTATGTGGGACTAGGGTTTTGTTTTTTGGGGTAGTAGGTGGTTTGTCTGGTTGGGCCTTTGGGCCTGACCGGATGGACCGCCTCCCTGCAACAAAATATTTAAGGTTTTTATATTTTATTTCAAAAGTATTTTGTAAATCGTTTTTAGATAAATAGAGATATCCGAAAACACTGGCGTTTTGATTTGAAATAAAAGGGAGGGGATTGATATAGAAAAAGAATAGGTCTTTTAGCAAAATAGTTTTAGACAGATAGATGCATGCTAATTTCATGGTGATGCACAGAGATAAAGATAGGTGATATTATAATTATGGTTTTCCCGGGGTGCTACACAAGTACATGAACCAAAGTAGGTCTATCTATCAACAATGGAGGTGAGTATGAGAAAAATGGAGTGGGAGGGAGGAGGGGGACGAGCTAGTTGGAGGTGGGAAGAAGGGAAAGGGTGGTGGTAGGTAGGAGGGATGCCATCTTTTTTAGATCTGTTTCGCACATTCTATGGCGCATATGGCAAATGCTTCACAGAATGTCAAAATTCTGTGGTGCATATAGCTATATGCGCCACAAAAAGTGAGAATTCTGTGGCGCATATGCTATATGTGCCATAGAATTTTGACATTCCGTGGAACATATAGCCATTGATACGTCCAAAACGTATCTACTTTCCTGAACACTTTTGCTATTATTTCTCCTCTAAACTTGTGTGATTTGGATACAACTAACATGTACTGACGCTGTTTTCAGCAGAATTACCTTGGTGTCTTGTTTTTGTGCAGAAAATCAACTATTAGGAAAAATCCCGGAAAATAAGCCAAAAATCCTATTTCACCAGAAGACTCACGGAGCTAGAATACGAGACGGAGTGGGGCCCTGGGGGGACCACACCCCCTAGCCGCACTGGCCAGGCCTGGACGCGCCTGGAGGGGGGTGTGGCCGCCCCAGGCACCCCCTCGGCCTCCCTCTTCGCCTATAAGTTGCCTTATGACTTAAAAACTCAGGGGGGGGGGTCGACAATTTTCGAGAAAGAGTTCCGCTGCGCCGCCACCACTAGAAACCGCGATTCGAAACCAGAAACTCCATTCTAGCACCCTGCCGGGACGGGGAATTTGGAGAGGATCATCGCCCTCATCATCACCAACGCCTCTCCATCAACCATCCATGTTTCCCCCATCGATGAGTGAGTAATCCCCCGTTGTATGCTATGGGGATGGTAGGGATTGGATGAGTTCTATCATGTAATCGAATAAGATTGTTAGGGCATGGTGTCTAGTATCTCTACTAGTGCTATTTGACTTTGTTGGAACTTGTTGTGCTTAATGCTTGTCACTAGGGCCCGAGTGCCATGATCTCAAATCTATACTTATTATTGATTCATTATGATAGTATTGTTTATGATCTTATCTGCAAGTTGTGTACACATATCATTGTCCGGAACCAAAGGCCCCGAAGTGACAGAAATTGGGACAACTTGAGGGGATGACTGTGATGTGAGGATCACGTGTGTTCACGGAGTGTTAATGCTTTGCTCTGGTGCTCTATTAAAAGGAGCACTTTAATTGCCAATAGTTCCCTTAAGGCCCCGCTGCAATGGGCTGGCAGGACAAAAGATGTTGTGAAAGTTCTCATTACAAGCATGCATGACTATATATGGAGCACATGCCTATGATTGTTTAGTACTTGGATGCTTTATCTTATTTATCTTCAATTTCCCTAGATCTTGAAGTTACATGTTTAGACTTATCCATGCAACGCCCGTCCATCCATCCCTATGCATACCGCACTCATATGCTACTGTTTTCTACTACTGTTACTATTGCTTTCGTTTTACTACTGCTGCTACTTTGCTACTACAAAACTGTTGCTACTGATAAACTACTATGAGCAATAACTATTTCCAGGTGCAGCTGAATTGACAACTCAGTTGTTAAGGCTTGCAAGTATTCTTTGGCTCCCCTTGTGTCGAATCAATAAATTGGGTAATACTACCCTCGAAGACTGTTGCGATCCCCTATACTTGTGGGTCATCAAGACTATTTTCTGGCACCGTTGACGGGGAGCATAGCTTTATTTGTAAGTTCACTTGGATCTATTATTCTTCACTGCTACTCCTTTCATCATGGTAAAGTCTCGTGATGGAAATTTTCCTATTTTACCATCCACTACAAGAAGAGGTACAATTTTAAACACCTATGATGCTCTTGATTCACCGTCTGTTATAAGTAAGTTACACCACCATCACATACACATGCTACACACACTGCTACTACTGCTGAATCTGAAATTGCTTCTGATACTCATGATGTTACTTCTACTATGCTTGATGCAAGTGGTTCATTAGGTCCTTTCCTAGATGCTACTATGGCTAGTCTAGGAAATACTGGAACTCCTAGTGAATACACTATTACATCTATTAGCTCACCTGAGTCTAGAGAGAGATACGATATTAGTGATGGTTACATTGAAATGAAATGACTAATGAATTTATTGAAGAGTGCCGAAACACACATGGTGCTAGTGCTATTAAGAGTATCCTTGAGAGACATACCAGTATTCCTAAACTGTCCTCTGATCCTAAGTTTGCCACTTCTCCTATAGATATTAAATATGAAGATTATTATTTTTCTCTTGATTTATCCTATTTAGACGTTGTTGAGAAAAACCTTTTTGTGGGACTGAAAATGAAAGTGTTGTAGCTCATATGAATGAGATTTCCACTATGAGTGCTTTATTCTTTGATGATTTTAAGATGTGCAAGTACTTTGTTACAAAGATCTTCCTTTTTTCACTAAAAGGAGAAGCTAAGGCTTGGTTTAATAGATTACCTCATGGATCCATTGATAGCCCTGATTTTTTGATTGCTTCTTTCTTCCAGAAATATTTTCCTCCTAGTGCTAGACATGGTGCTTTGCAAAAACTTTTTGATTTTAAACAGGGAGAAGAAGAGAAATTGCCTGAGTCATGGACAAGGTTATGTGCCTTGATTCATGCACATCCTGGATGTCCATTGCCTAAAAATGAGCTTCTTGATATTTATTATAATGGACTAACTGATGATTCTAGGATATACCTAGATAGTTTTGCTGATTGTGTTTTCAGGAAAAGAACTCCTATAGATGCTGAAGAATTAATGGCTAAAATAAGCAAGAATTATGATGATTGGACTTCAACTGAGTTAAATACACCTGAGCCTATTACTCCTGAACCAGTTGTGCCTGAACCAACTCCAACACCAACACCAACACTAAAGAAGAGGGGAGTGATTGCATTAATTGATGAAGTGATGAAAGAAGCTAAGAAATGTCTAAAGGAGAAAGGTATCAGAGTTGAAGATGTGAAGAATCTACCTCCTATAGAAGAATTATGTCTCATCTACTATTGAGGTACACTCTCTCCACTTTGATGAAGGTGATATTCCCTATGGTAAACCTCCTGATCAATGCTTAGATGAACTTGATACATTTATAGTTACAAAAGGTAATTTTAATAAACAAGTTTAGAATCATTTATTGGAAAACTCTAGAACTATTAATGAGTTGAAAGATATTGTGGAAAGAACTTCTAATGATGTTAAAATGCTTTGTAAACACTTTCAATGGTTCAAACCCAAATTGATCAACTTGCTAAGGTACAAAATGATATGCTAGTTAATGCCTCAGGAGATAAACATGCTTATGGAATTAGAACTAGGAGTGGTATAGCCACTCAAGATCCTCAACAAGCTGAAAGTAGTGGTAGTCCTAATAGTATAGCAGTCTCTGATGCTGAAACCAAGAGTGGTAATGATAAAAATGATGCTCCTGATAAGGAGGAAGTTGAGGAAGAACATGAGAAGCACACTAAGAACACCAGGTACACTAAGGAAGATTTTATTGCTTAAAAACATGGTAGTGAGAGAGAACCTTGGGTGCATAAACCTATGCCTTTTCCCAATAAGAAACACAAGTCAAAGGAGGAAGAACACTACAACAAGTTTTGTGAGTGGATGAAACCTTTTTTTTTGCAAATTCCTTTGACTGATGCTATTAAGTTGCCTCCTTGTTCAAAGTATATGAAGGATATTGTCTCTAATAAAAGGAAGATTCCTAATGTGTAAATTTCTACTTTGCTTGCTAATTATTCCTTCAATGGTAAGGTTCCAAAGAAACTTGGTGATCCAGGTATACCAACTATTCCTTGCTCTATTAAGAATAATTATGTTAGAACTGCTTTATGTGATTTGGGAGCTGGAGTTAGTGTTATTCCTTTTTCTCTCTACAAGAGAATCCATCTAGAAAAGTTGATACGAATTGTTATATCTTTGGAAATGGCTGATAAGTCAACTACTATTCTTGTTGGTATATGTGAGGATGTTCCTGTGCAAGTGGCTCATATTCCTGGTTTTAACTGATTTCATTGTTCTTGAGATGCCTGAAGATGATAATATGTCTATTATTCTTGGGGAGACATTTTCTTAATACTGCAGGTGCTGTCATCAATTGTAATCAAGGAAAAGTAACTTTTAATATTAATGAGAAAGAGCATATTGTCTATTTCCCCAAGAAGATTGATAAGGTGGCTATTGCCTGAATTCCATTGAAAATATTTAGAGCATCAAGGTTGGAGAAATATATTTTCCCATTCCACAAGAAAGTTTTGAAACTATTATGATTGGGACTATTGCTATCAAGTTTGAGGTAACATAATCACTTTGTGGAATGCAAAGTTTTGCTTCATATAATATTGTTTTGGTAACAAGACTTGATCAACCTTGTTAACAAAAGGATTTTAATAAACAAAACAATGTTTTCATAGTGGTTATACTTGCTCACTTTTATTTTTTCTCCTTCCTAGTTTTTGCTCTTTTTCTTGTTAGCTTTAGTTTTGCTAGTTGTTTGCTTGTTAGAGTGTCTTAGAAATTCTGTACTTTTGGTTTTGGTTTGCTTTTGCTTCTTCTAAAAAATCTGTTTCTACGAGAAAATCAATTTTCATACCCTGAAAATTGTCCAAAAATAAAGTTTCTCGAAAAATCCCAGAAAATTCATATTAAATTTTTCCTCGAAAAAAGGGGCAGAGGGACACCTGGAGTGGCCCAGGGGCACCCACCAGGCCAGCACACCCCCTGGTGGCGCGGCCAGCCCCAGGGCGCGCCTGGCCTGGGTGGGGCCCACCTATGTGTAACACCCTCAGAATCGGCCCTATGCAAGTTTCAGCGCTTCCCGCCAAACCCGCATAGAAACGATTCAAAGGTGCCCACCAGGCACTTGCGTGCGGGTGGAAAACGAAGTAATAACATTACACAAAAGTCCTCGATGGGACCCACAGAACAGATTTATACAACAGCGACTCAATGAGTCAAGAATACAGATATAATATACAAAGATCCAAATCACCTTGAAAATGATAGAGCGTCCGACTACGGACAAGATGCAAATGGGGCTAAGAGCCCTGAGGAATAACCAATGGCGTCCATAACCCTGCCCAGGCCAAGCCGGAAGGGTAACCCTGCTAACGACGTCGATCTCAAAACCTACTTAAACAAAAGGGGTGCCGACAAAGGGCAAAGGAAAAAGAGAGAGCGGTCAGTACTGAGGCCAGTACACGGCGAGGCTAGAATTCGGCGGTCCTCGCCTACATAGGTATGGTGGACTGAAGCGGCAGCGCAGCATGCACTAAACAACCTATAGAGACTCGATATAACAGTCGGCTATCAGAGAGGGATAAGAAAGACCTATTCGGAACCAACCTGATGCTACCATCAAACAAACCCATCCTGGTGTTTCCCCCTCGAGACCAAACGAGGAAGTCAACCGAGGAACTCACACAGTTGGCAGTTTTATTTATTCAGTTATCGTTGCAGAAATTACTAGTCAAGTATAGATAATCATCCTGATATAATAAGCAGTGGGCAATTTTAGTTGACCATTCCGTTGTAGTTGCAACACTTACTAGTCAGATACAAATGGCATGAGATGTCCCAAACCCAGCAGTTGTTGGTACTTTTATTTAGCCATTCCGTTGCAGTGAAGCTGATTACTAGTCATATCAGATACAAGTCAGATTATAACAGTAAACTTTAGTTATAGTTGTCTATGATCGAGACCTGTGCTCCAAGTCGTCCATAACCGCGGACACGGCTTCTCGAAAAGATTTAACCCTGCAGGGGTGCACCAAAGTTTCCACACGCACCTACACCCTTGTTGTCGGATCAGGTAGGTACAAGATCACAAAACATACACCCAACGGTATGTCGACGGGGTTTCGGACACGACGTTTCTCAGACCCAAAGTAAGCACGGGGGGCCACCCCACTAAGTATACCCGCAACGAAGTCGGCCGGTCTCCGAGACGGACTCAGGGTTTGCGCCAGTGGCTGTAAATGACTGGGAACCCGAAACTCTCGGGCTTGTCGATACCGCGAAAACACTCCGCTTACCTAAACAGTACAGGTGCTCCTCGCACAATCGTAAATAAAGCAGTAAAGCATGGCATAAGTACAGAATAGTAATAAAGCCCCAAACTACTTGTGGCCCCCAGTACAGTACTTGGAATTAGGTACTAAATCGATGGGGGTGCCCATACATCCCACATGTGGTTAGCGCGCTCGATCTCGGAACAGGTGTCAAGAACTCGGGGTCCTACGGGACACAAGTGGATGGTTAACAACCAAATAACATCTATTGCCCACCTGTGCCTCTGCTTACCTACTTCAATTTTAGTTATTAAACAGTAATTAAATTAAATGATAATTAAAGCCTTGATCATCTCCAACATTAAACATATGACAATACTCCAACAACTGTGGTACTTGACGACACGCAACAGCACTTGAGCAAGCGAATACGACGCGCAGGTCCAGCTATCTACCAAACAACAGGTCATAGGAGGTGTCCAAGGCAATATAAGGCTGCAGGGGATATCACGGGTACGAAAACTAGAGCATCGCAACACAGATAGCAATAGATCAACAGGAGGGAATAAATACTATAAAAGTAAGATAGGTAGAAAGGGGGAGATGCTCGCCTGAAAACATTGCCGAAGGTTCATTCGAAGATCGGGTCGACACTCGCATCAACTCATCGGCCTAGTCCGTGAAGAAGCAAAACACTAGCACAAACACCAGATGCACTATTTAATACTATGACAGAAGATCGGGCATGATGCATGTATGATGTATGACATGGCAAGGTGCGATGCAATTAGGCAATATTAAGCGGAAACCGGGGTCCCGACAAATGATTGTATGGTTCAAGTTGTTTAGAACCCCCGCAATTTAAATGTTGTCTTAACATGGCAAAATAGCACCGGTTCGCTACACAAATTTAAATGGGACCAATATTAGACTGGATTTGTCCGCATATGGGCCCCATATTTAATTATAAGGTGAATCGGCATAGTGCCCCCAACCCACATGACAAATATGCATGCATGAACAATTTAATATGCAACAAGATATATCATTTATAAAAATAGGGGCTTGGGGTCACACATCTGGGTTCGGCAGATCTTGGGTTCCGGGGGGTTCGGGGTTCGGTCTCAGGATTCAGGGTTCGACGGGATCGGTCTTTGAAGGTCGGATACAATAAAGAGCTTGGCGTTCCGGGAAGAAGGACTTGGTGTGGCGTCAGGGCGCATCGGATTCGTCCTGGTCGGTGTCGATCTTGTCGTTGCGAAGATCTTGTCGGGTCCGTGCCATCGAGTCGGTCTTGGCATTCGGGGCGAAGGACTTGGCGTCCTCGAGGAAGTACTTGTCGTATCCGTGAAGAAGACCTTGAGGTTTTGGCACCATCGCATTTGGGTTCCCGGATGGAGTGCTTGTCGTCCATCTTTGGTCGGTGTCGGGGTTGGTGTCGGGCTCAGGTTCCGTTGATGATCTTGGGTCGGCATCATGTGGTGGACCGTCGGGATCGATCTTGTCGAGGTAACTAGTATCCTCACCACACCAACACGTGGTCAACACATCCGCGACAATCTTCCCACAATACCTCACGATCTCCACTTCCTCCATAGAGACGAACAGGAGCAAGTCCGGGCGTTGCAAGCTTGCGGAAGGGAGGCCGAGAACTACCGGCAGGACGTGGTCTTGTGGTTTGGTGGCCGGGACCATGCCGCCTGCGGGGATGGCAGAGAAGGAGGCCATGACCGAGGATGGGGGCGACGAGGATCCGTCCAGGGGGCGGGGCTCGACCCGGGGTTGGTGGAGGACGCCGGAAGGGATCGCGGCAGCAGGAGGCGCCGGAAGGGAAGCTGACGGCAACGGCCAGAGAGGGAGGCGGGGACCACCGGCGAAGGCAGCAGAGCATGGTTGCGAGAGCGCCGGGAAGGGGAGATCGGCGGCGGCCGGCGAGGAATACCGGAGGCGAGGACGACGGGGTGGAAGGCGGGCCCGACGGTGGCGGCGTTGGGTGAGCAAGCCGGAGGCGGCGGAGTCCGCAGGGCGGCGTCGGGCGGGCGTCCGGACCCGGCGGGGTCCGCAGGGCGGCGTCGGGCGGGCGGCCGGACGCGGGGCTGCGCGGCGGCGCCGGGGAGGAAGGAGGTCGGAGAGGACGGAGCGACGACTACGGAGGAGGACCGCGCAGCGGGGAGAGGTCGGGGAGGCAGGCGGACAGTGAGGAGGGAGGCCGGCGCGAGGGGCGGTGGTCGGACTTGGCGCAGGCAGACGCTGGCGGGGCGGAGGCCGGCGCTAGGTGAAGCGGAGGGGCGACGCGGGGCTTCCAGAGGCGGCAAAGAAGGGGGGGGGGCGCCGACGGGCGGAGAGGAGCCGCCACCGCGCTGGAGGGGAGGTCACGCCGGCCAGAGGAAGCAGGAGCAAGGACGGGGGAGAGCGGGGCCGACGGTGGTTGCGGGGAGACTGGGCGAGGGGGAGAGGAGCGGGAGGTGGGGAGGTGAGACCGGGGTGGTCGCGATGGTTGCGGGAGGAAGGGGCCAAGCGGGGGAGGTGCTATGCGTGAGGTGAGGCCAGACGAGGGGGGAGGACGCGTGAGGTGGGTTCGGTGTGCGTGTGATGCGTGTGTGCTGCGGCGTGTGTTGCGGCAGGTGGGGAGAGGGAGGGAGTTGGGGGCTGTGTGCCAGGTGGCGGGCTAGGGGTGGTGGAGGAGAGATGAGAGATGAGGTGGCGAGAGGGGATTTGTCAGGGTGAGGTGGAGGGGGCTGGGTAGAATAGGTCTGGGTAGAAAAGATTTAGGTGGTTTTAGGATTAGATATTTTAGACTAGGTTTTCTTTTATTTAAAATAAATTTGTAAATAGTTTTAGATGAATAAAAGATCCGGCTGGACCGACGGTTTGGTTTGAACAAAGGGGGAGGATATTAATATAGAAAACAAAGTAGGTCTTTTAGCAAAATAGTTTCAATCAATTAGATGCATGCTGATGTCATGCTGATGCAATGCACAAAATCAACGCGATTTTCTAGTAGTGGTTTTTGCGGGATGCCACAATTCTACACCTAACAATGGATCTCGCCCTCGAGATCCGCCTCATGGTACAGGGAAGAAGGCCAACGATCTGATCCTTCGCACTTCGTGAAGACCTTCGCGACACCACTAACAAGAGGTCGTTGTCCATGATCGTCGAGGGAACACTCCGGGAAACAAAGGCGAAGGTAGAGGTATCAACCAATAAAGCCACCTCTAGCCTCCGTGGACGGAGTAAAATTGCTGGATCCACTGATTCGATGTACAAGAGCGAATGATAAGAGTAGTCGGATGGTGATCAGTCCATCGCGCACCCAAACCATTACTCTGCACACTAATAGGCGAATTATGCAACCAACTCTCAGAATTCCGATTGTAGATCTCGACAAGCGAGGTTCGGAAACAAAGGAGTGATGCAGACTTTGCATCGGATCTGGCGTAGATGATGTCGTCGCGTCGGAAAACACCGGAAGGCACAAACAAGGAACAAAGAATGGTACCACAGTAGACGGATTCCTCAGACAGCATGAACACCGGATGGTAGAACACCGTTACCAAAGGAGGAAGCGAAACCCTGAAGGTACAACGGAACCCAACCACGAGAAATCCTGGACTCGAAGAGAGAGAAGAGAGCGGATTCAAAACACGCAGAGGTGAGAGTAGAGCAGCAGAGGGTTAAGGAGTAAAATCAGACCTAATCAGAACTATCCAACCGATTTTGCAAAAATAGTTTTGACACTCTACTTCGGTCGTTAGCTAGGTTATCCTACAGGCTGGACTTGTGGGGTATCGTAACTGCTGAGCTCTGATACCACTCTGTAACACCCTCAGAATCGGCCCTATGCAAGTTTCAGCGCTTCCCGCCAAACCCGCATAGAAACGATTCAAAGGTGCCCACCAGGCACTTGCGTGCGGGTGGAAAACGAAGTAATAACATTACACAACAGTCCTCGATGGGACCCACAGAACAGATTTATACAATAGCGACTCAATGAGTCAAGAATACAGATATAATATACAAAGATCCAAATCACCTTGAAAATGATAGAGCGTCCGACTACGGACAAGATGCAAATGGGGCTAAGAGCCCTGAGGAATAACCAATGGCGTCCATAACCCTGCCCAGGCCAAGCCGGAAGGGTAACCCTGCTAACGACGTCGATCTCAAAACCTGCTTAAACAAAAGGGGTGCCGACAAAGGGCAAAGGAAAAAGAGAGAGCGGTCAGTACTGAGGCCAGTACACGGCGAGGCTAGAATTCGGCGGTCCTCGCCTACATAGGTATGGTGGACTGAAGCGGCAGCGCAGCATGCACTAAACAACCTATAGAGACTCGATATAACTGTCGGCTATCAGAGAGGGATAAGAAAGACCTATTCGGAACCAACCTGATGCTACCATCAAACAAACCCATCCTGGTGTTTCCCCCTCGAGACCAAACGAGGAAGTCAACCGAGGAACTCACACAGTTGGCAGTTTTATTTATTCACTTATCGTTGCAGCAATTAGTAGTCAAGTATAGATAATCATCCTGATATAGTAAGCAGTGGGCAATTTTAGTTGACCATTCTGTTGTAGTTGCAACACTTACTAGTCAGATACAAATGGCATGAGATGTCCCAAACCCAGCAGTTGTTGGTACTTTTATTTAGCCATTCCGTTGCAGTGAAGCTGATTACTAGTCATATCAGATACAAGTCAGATTATAACAGTAAACTTTAGTTATAGTTGTCTATGATCGAGACCTGTGCTCCAAGTCGTCCATAACCGCGGACACGGCTTCTCGAAAAGATTTATCCCTGCAGGGGTGCACCAAAGTTTCCACACGCACCTACACCCTTGTTGTCGGATCAGGTAGGTACAAGATCACAAAACATACACCCAACGGTATGTCGACGGGGTTTCGGACACGACGTTTCTCAGACCCAAAGTAAGCACGGGGGGCCACCCCACTAAGTATACCCGCAACGAAGTCGGCCGGTCTCCGAGACGGACTCAGGGTTTGCGCCAGTGGCTGTAAACGACTGGGAACCCGAAACTCTCGGGCTTGTCGATACCGCGAAAACACTCCGCTTACCTAAACAGTACAGGTGCTCCTCGCACAATCGTAAATAAAGCAGTAAAGAATGGCATAAGTACAGAATAGTAATAAAGCCCCAAACTACTTGTGGCCCCCAGTACAGTACTTGGAATCAGGTACTAAATCGATGGGGGTGCCCATACATCCCACATGTGGTTAGCGCGCTCGATCTCGGAACAGGTGTCAAGAACTCGGGGTCCTACGGGACACAAGTGGACGGTTAACAACCAAATAACATCTATTGCCCACCTGTGCCTCTGCTTACC
Source organism: Avena atlantica (assembly GCA_910589765.1). Lineage (NCBI taxonomy): Eukaryota > Viridiplantae > Streptophyta > Magnoliopsida > Poales > Poaceae > Avena > Avena atlantica. The sequence continues at coordinate 187,251,856 of OU342738.1, forward strand.
TACTTCAATTTTAGTTATAAAACAATAATTAAAATAAACGATAATTAAAGCCTTGATCATCTCCAACATTAAACATACGGCAATACTCCAACAACTGTGGTACTTGACGACACGCAACATCACTTGAGAAAGCGACTACGATGCGCAGGTCCAGCTATCTACCAAACAACAGGTCATAGGAGGTGTCCAAGGCAATATATGGCTGCAGGGGATATCACGGGTACGAAAACTAGAGCATCGCAATACAGATAGCAATAGATCAACAGGAGGGAATAAATACTATAAAAGTAAGATAGGTAGAAAGGGGGAGATGCTCGCCTGAAAACATTGCCGAAGGTTCATTCGAAGATCGGGTCGACACTCGCATCAACTCATCGGCCTAGTCCGTGAAGAAGCAAAACACTAGCACAAACACCGGATGTACTATTTAATACTATGACAGAAGATCGGGCATGATGCATGTATGATGTATGACATGGCAAGGTGCGATGCAATTAGGCAATATTAAGCGGAAACCGAGGTCCCGACAAATGATTGTATGGTTCAAGTTGTTTAGAACCCCCGCAATTTAAATGTTGTCTTAACATGGCAAAATAGCACCGGTTCGCTACACAAATTTAAATGGGACCAATATTAGACTGGATTTGTTCGCATATGGGCCCCATATTTAATTATAAGGTGAATCGGCATAGTGCCCCCAACCCACATGACAAATATGCATGCATGAACAATTTAATATGCAACAAGATATATCATTTATAAAAATAGGGGCTTGGGGTCACACATCTGGGTTCGGCAGATCTTGGGTTCCGGGGGGTTCGGGTTCGGTCTCAGGGTTTAGGGTTCGACGGGATCGGTCTTCGAAGGTCAGATACAATAAAGAGCTTGGCGTTCCGGGAAGAAGGACTTGGTGTGGCGTCGGGGCGCATCGGATTCGTCCTGGTCGGTGTCGATCTTGTCGTTGCGAAGATCTTGTCGGGTCCGCGCCATCGAGTCGGTCTTGGCATTCGGGGCGAAGGACTTGGCGTCCTCGAGGAAGTACTTGTCGTATCCGTGAAGAAGACCTTGAGGTTTTGGCACCATCGCCTTTGGGTTCCCGGATGGAGTGCTTGTCTTCCATCTTTGGTCGGTGTCGGGGTTGGTGTCGGGCTCAGGTTCCGTTGATGATCTTGGGTCGGCATCACGTGGTGGACCGTCGGGATCGATCTTGTCGAGGTAACTAGTATCCTCACCACACCAACACGTGGTCAACACATCCGCGACAATCTTCCCACAATACCTCACGATCTCCACTTCGTCCATAGAGACGAACAGGAGCAAGTCCGGGCGTTGCAAGCTTGCAGAAGGGAGGCCGAGAACTACCGGCAGGACATGGTCTTGTGGTTTGGTGGCCGGGACCACGCCTCCTGCAGGGATGGCAGAGAAGGAGGCCATGGCCGAGGATGGGGGCGACGAGGATCCATCCAGGGGGCGGGGCTCGACCCGGGGTTGGTGGAGGACGCCGGAAGGGATCGCGGCAGCAGGAGGCGCCGGGAGGGAAGCTGACGGCAACGGCCAGAGAGGTAGGCGGGGACCACCGGCGAAGGCAGCAGAGGATGGTTGCGGGAGCGCCGGGAAGGGGAGATCGGCGGCGGCCGGCGAGGAAGACCGGAGGCGAGGACGACGGGGTGGAAGGCGGGCCCGACGGTGGTGGCGTTGGGAGAGCAAGCCGGAGGCAGCGGGGTCCGCAGGGCGGCGTCGGGCGGGCGGCCGGACGTGGGGCTGCAGGGCGGCGCCGGGGAGGAAGGAGGTCGGAGAGGACGGAGCGGCGACTGCGGAGGAGGACCGCGCGACGGGGAGAGGTCGGGGAGGCAGGCGGACAGCGAGGAGGGAGGCCGGCGCGAGGGGCGGTGGTCGGACTTGGTGCAGGCAGACGCTGGCGGGGCGGAGGCCGGCGCTAGGTGAAGCGGAGGGGCGACGCGGGGCTTCCAGAGGCGACGGAGAAGGGGGGGGGCACCGACGGGCGGAGAGGAGCCGCCACCGCGCTGGAGGGGAGGTGACGCCGGCCAGAGGAAGCAGTAGCAAGGACGGGGGAGAGCGGGGCCGACGGTGGTTGCGGGGAGACTGGGCGAGGGGGAGAGGAGCGGGAGGTGGGGAGGTGGGACCGGGGTGGTCACGATGGTTGCGGGAGGAAGGGGCCAAGCGGGGGAGGTGCTATGCGTGAGGTGGGGCCAGACGAGGGGGAGGACGCGGGAGGTGGGTTCGGTGTGCGTGTGATGCGTGTGTGCTGCGGCGTGTGTTGCGGCAGGTGGGGAGAGGGAGGGAGTTGGGGGCTGTGTGCCAGGTGGAGGGCTAGGGGTGGTGGAGGAGAGATGAGAGATGAGGTGGCGAGAGGGGATTTGTCAGGGTGAGGTGGAGGGGGCTGGGTAGAATAGGTCTGGGTAGAAAAGATTTAGGTGGTTTTAGGATTAGATATTTTAGACTAGGTTTTCTTTTATTTAAAATAAATTTGTAAATAGTTTTAGATGAATAAAAGATCCGGCTGGACCGACGGTTTGGTTTGAACAAAGGGGGAGGATATTAATATAGAAAACAAAGTAGGTATTTTAGCAAAATAGTTTCAATCAATTAGATGCATGCTGATGCAATGCACAAAATCAACGCGATTTTCTAGTAGTGGTTTTTGCGGGATGCCACACTATGGCCCTCCAAGTTGCCTCCTCCCAGCCACTTCTTTCTCTCTCCCGAAGAACACCGGAAAAATTTCTCAAGCTCGAGTTCCTGCTGTTCTTGCTCCCGATTTTCGTTCTCCTTGCTCATCCCATCTTTGCTGCTGATTTTTGGAGGGATTATGTGCCTCCTCCACTTGTCCAAAGTGATTGGTAGATTGTATCTTGAGTATTTTGCTGCTGTAGGTGTCAGGTTGTGTGAGCTTGCATGCTTGTTCTATGCTTGGAGATTTCATTTTGATGCATGTTTAGCCCTCTAGCAAGTTCCTATAGTAGTTTCTCATCATTTATCAACTTGGAAATCACTTGGCTTGATATTGTCTAAAAATTTCAGAAAAAGGGGTCATGGACAACCACACCTTTGGTGAAGTATTTGAGAGTGATGCACCTAGGAGGACAAGGCCTTCAAGATCATCCTCCCGAGCTAGGCCCTCATACAATGAGGATCTCACTACACCACAATTTGGCGACGAGGGAGATGAGGGGGATGCACACCCTTCTAACTTCCCTTGTCCAACCTTCTTGCGGGCTGCAGGGATTCTCAATGATTTCCAAACCTTGGTTCGGGGGGTTGAACTAACGAGTTATATGCAGGATGGGAGTGTGCAATATGCTACGCTCACTAAAACCTTTGTGGAGAGTTTCTCTTTTTTAACAGCCCTTTCAAACCAGATGTGTCTTTCAAAATCTATAACAGGCCTTTCTCCATGACATTGAAGAAATTTTGTGAAGTCTTGGGTATTGGCATGGCTAGGACGGTGAAGAATATTCCATCTCAATCCGCTGATTTGTTGGAGCTCTACAGCGGGATAACTGATGATGATGACGACCGAAGAGCCCAGCATGGAAAGATAAGAAATATTCAACTCCCAGCTATCATGTATTTTGCTTATTATCTTGCCACTAGTGTTCTTGGTAGGGAGAACACTAGCAATATTTCCGACTATCATTTGGCCTTCCTAGCTGCTGCACTCAATAATGAAACCAGGTACAATCTTGGTTCTCTCATTGCTCGTCGCTTAGCTGCTAAGGGACCCATTTATGGGGGAATTATTGCTGCACGTGTTGTTGCTGCCTTAGACTTATCTGTTTATCCAAATGATACAATTTTGGCTCCTCAGAGGCTCGATCTTGCTTCCATGAAAGCGCATCATTTTGTTACTACTAGCTCTACCCTTGATAATTTGGTTTATAGGATGATGTTTACGGATGGGGAAGAGAGAGAGATGCCTCTGCCCTAAACCACTTTGTTCTGTATTTCCCAGGGACCTTGGTCGCACTCCAAGGAGGAGATGGACGAGCAGCTACACATTCGTGGTTTCCACGAACACTACCAGGGGGATGCGCCCTCATACGACCCCTCTATGCACTACACAGGGGCGTTCTCGAGCTCATACCAGGACGAAAGAGCCTCTTCGTCGTACTACGAAGGTGCACCTTCTTGGTCACCATGGAGTTGAGCTCCACTTATGCCAAAAGCCTAAGCTTGGGGGGAGGTATACCGACATCACACTCATCTATATATCATGTTTTGTCGGTTCTTTGTATATCCATATTTCGCTTTATTTTTGGTTTTTGTTTCTGCTTTCTCAAAACATAAAAAGACCAAAAATATTTTTGTTGTTTCTCTTGGTTAGTTTCTTTGCTTTTTAGCTTTGGTTTGCCTTAAAGAAAAATCCAAAAAGATTTTGCTTTGTTTTTTTTTTGCCTTTTTATGCTTGCTTTAAAAAATTGAAAACACCAAAATATTTGTTCTTCTTCTTTGGTTTTGTGAAGTTATTTGCAGAGTTCGGCAGTCCTCAGTGGAGTTTGGTTTCATGTTATTATTCAAGCCACACAAGTGAAGAGCAATAATTAAGATTAAGAAAACTTGAGGTGTGGTAAGAGGCTGGTAATGAACTCTATTTGTTTTCATTTTTGTACATATACCCATCATTGTGAGCATGCTTAGTCTGTTCATGTAAGGTGTATGTTATTTATGGATGCTTAGTAGTTCTTGCTCTCTTATGATTAGCTCCAGCTTGCTAATAGTTTGTAGCATGTAATATGAATGTTTGCTTGTATTGTTCTATTCATAATTTGGTATGATATTATGGTATCCTCCTCTGAATGTTTCATGCGAATCGACTTGGCACATGCTCACGCATGCATATGACTAAACAATAGTCAGTAAGCCTCGATGATTTATTTCACCTCAGAGTTCTTGTATCACTTTCATGCCATAATTAGTCCTGTTTGTTGCAAGCATGATTATGACAGTTATTGCTCTCTCGTTTGTCGCTTCCTCTCTATTGCTAGCCTTCACTTGCACTGAGTATGAGCTCTACTCGTGTTTCGAACTCCCCAAAACCATTATTGTCAAAAGTGTCCACCATACCTACCTACTAGCATCATTTTCTATTCCGTGCATATTCATTATGCCTTGTTTTCTTCCAAATAAAATGTTTGTCTGTTTTGAGAAAGTTAGTTAGTAAATCTCTCACGAACTTGATGGCACACCTTATTTCTTGCACTTAATAAAACTGAACTATTTTGACCTGTCCATGAAAGTCATATGCTTGCAAATTATAGGCTGGGAGTTAGCAGAACCATGCTGTCACGGGGAACGCTTTCAACACCTGTAAATATATACCAAGTTGATATCATGCTCTTTTGTTTGCGGTTGTCGTCGGTGTGAAATAAAAGTGGAGCTTGTAAGTCCATGGAGTTATGTATATGTGTTAGAGAAACGCCTGGACCGCTAGCCTAAGCCATGCCTAATCATGGTGGAAACTTGCAGCATAACCATGATGAGCAATCTATGAAGCTTTCTTCTTATAAAAAAAGAGAGACACATATTGAAAAGAGGAAAGAGAGAAAAAGAGCCATTTTCCCATGGCAAATAAGAAGATTGCTGAGATGCTCATTGTTTGCTTGCCTTTGCATTTTGGTTATGGGATAGCTCCTGTACCATGTGCAAGGAGTACCCTGTTGGCGGTTCTCTATGATACGCATGTATTTACTATGAAAAGAACTTACAGGTAACTAAAGTTGAGTAGCATGAGGAGCGGCCCACGTACTCAAGGGACACAAGATTTCCAGTTTATGGTCTGTCAAGCATATAACTCATATTGGACCTCACTTTCACCTTAACCATCTAAATATGCCTATGATAGGGGCAATGAGAGCTCAAAGCTAATGAGTACCTTACTTTCAGCATTTGGAAGCCTTTCAAACTTTTCAAAACCTTTTCACTTCCTTTTTGAGTCACCACTTATTCCATGAGCACCTTCTTGAGAGCATAGTTGTCATTCTTAGTATAATGTGCTTGTCTCAAAACTTGGTTAATTATGTCATGACTTTGATGCTTGTATCTTTGATATCTTTACTTCTAGTCTTAACTTGAACTTCAAAGGTGCCTTGGAATTTATATTGTGCTCTACAAAAAAAGGCAAGTGAGATACCACTCTATCATACCTTCTTATGAGCACTGCAATGTTGCTTATGTTCATGTTTCATGCTACTTATTATTATTGAGTTGGAATCTCTTCATAGCTTGCAATGACTATTGAGTAGACTTAGTTGCATACTCCTTATTATGAATTGTCTAAGTATCTACTCCTGTGCTGAGAATATATACACATATGAAGAAAATGTGTTCGTGAAAGTTCTTTTATCGCACTCAATTTTCAACTGAATTGCTTGAGGACAAGCAATAAGATAAGCTTGGGTGGAGTTGATACGTCCAAAACATATCTACTTTCCCGAACACTTTTGCTATTGTTTCTCCTCTAAACTTGTGTGATTTGGATACAACTAACACGGACTGACGTTGTTTTTAGCAGAATTACCTTGGTGTCTTGTTTTTGTGCAGAAAATCAACTATCAGGAAAAATCCCGGAAAATATGCCAAAAATCCTATTTCACCAGAAGACTCATGGAGCCAGAATACGAGACGGAGTGGGGCCCTGGGGGGCCCATACCCGCCAGCCGTGCGGGCCAGGCCTGGCTGTGCTTGGAGGTGGTGTGGCCGCCCTAGGCACCCCCTCGGACTCCCTCTTCGCCTATAAGTTGCCTTCTGACCTAAAAACTCGGGGGGAGGAGGGTTCGACAATTTTCTAGAAAGAGTTCCGCTATGCCGCCACCACCAGAAACCGCGATTTGGAACCAGAAACTCCATTCTGGCACCCTTCCGGGACGGGGAATTTGGAGAGGATCATCGCCATTATCATCACCAACGCCTCTCCATCAACCATTCATGTTCCCCCATCCATGAGTGAGTAATCCCCCGCTGTAGGCTATGGGGATGGTAGGGATTGGATGAGTTCTATCATGTAATCGAATAAGATTGTTAGGGCATGGTGTCCAGTATCTCTATTAGTGCTATTTGACTTTGTTGCAACTTGTTGTGTTTAATGCTTGTCACTAGGGCCCGAGTGCCATTATCTCAAATATGAAATTATTATTGATTCATTATGATAGTATTGTTTGTGATCTTATATACAAGTTGTGTACACATATCATTTTCCGGAACCAAAGGCCCTGAAGTGACAGAAATTGGGACAAGCTGAGGGGATGGCTGTGATGTGAGGATCACGTGTGTTCACGGAGTGTTAATGCTTTGCTCCGGTGCTCTATTAAAAGGATCACCTTAATTGCCAGTAGTTACCTTGAGGCCCCGCTGCAACGGGCTGGCATGACAAAAGATGTTGTGCAAGTTCTCATTGCGAGCACGCATGACTATATATGGAGCACGTGCCTATGATTGTTTAGTACTTGGACGCTTTATCTTATTTATCTGCAATTTCCCTAGATCTTGAAGTTACATGTTTAGACTTGTCCATGCAACGCCCGTCCATCCATCCCTATGCCTACCGCACTCATATCCTATGGTTTGCTACTACTATTACTATTGCTTTCGTTTTACTACTGTTGCTATTTTGCTACTACAAAAATGTTTCTACTGATAAACTACTGTGAGCAAGAACTATTTCCAGGTGCAGTTGAATTGACAACTCAGTTGTTAAGGCTTGCAAGTATTCTTTGGCTCCCCTTATGTCGAATCAATAAATTGGGCAATAATACCGTCGAGGACTATTGCGATCCCCTATACTTGTGGGTCATCAGCCATATGCGCCACAGAATTCTCACTTTCTGTGGCGCATATAGCTATATGTGCCACGGAATTGCAAGAATTCTATGCAACATTTACTATATGCACCACAAAGTTAATTTTAGTGGAGCATTTTTCCTATATGCGCCACTTTCTATAATCGTTTTCCTAGTAGATATCCTGGCCACAAATTTAAAAGTCTCGGCCACCAAAACATCGCCAAATTTGGACACACATATTACAACATCACATGCATAGCGTAGAGATCAAATGGAAGATGTAGCCTCCCCCTCCCTCTCCGATGATGGATTTTATGTCGCCATTGAGGCCCTAAAAATCCCACTTTCATGTAGTATGTGTTGACAATTTAATATGAGCCACGCCTTCGCGTTTGGACCCATGCTTGATGTGTCAGCCGTCAAGATCTTGAAGTGATTTTTATTCTTTTATTCAATGCCACTCTTGTCATCTCAAATTCGATCTTATTGCCTTGCTTCACCATCAAGACTGCCCACCTTGCATCTTTATCTTGCCTTTTTAAGGTCGAGTTTGATGTGACCTCGATGAGTCACTTATCAATCAATGATTGCACCCTTTCCAACGATGACCCAACAACAATGGCTGCCTTTTCCCTCTTGTTTCTGGTGGAGCATACCGCCGAGAAGGAATCCGACACATCTACATCTATGATGACACCATGGCCGCCCTTGTTGAGATGATTTTGGATGATCCTCCATTTATCACAAGTTTGGAGCTTTTTGAAGCAATGCATCAAGTTGAATTCCTTCTTGTATTGTACCCTCGAAACATCCTTAGAGAATCCAACAACTAAGCAAAACGACAAACAACAATACATAGCCAAGATTAGTGTGCCAAATTAAGCAAGTATTGGAGCAATTATTTGATCCTCCATTGTCTTTATACTCTCTTTTGTTTCATGAATTTTCTCAAGGAATGCACGGAATGTGTTGACCGCTGGTTGTTTAATGCGCAACCTATGCGACATAGCCGATTGGTTGCGGCTCATGTGCAATTTCTTGTAGTCATTGGTCATTGAGGTTTTTGCGTGAATCAAATTGGGTTTTGATCCCTTTCCAATACTCTCCACTAGATTGTTTGGAATCGGTAATGGGGTCGAGAGTCAAAACCTTCCAAGCATCGCATAAGCTCTCCATCCTCCATGGTCTTACACTTGGGGACTCAGTTCCCATTCCTCGGTTTTCCTTTATTCCCGACCTCAACATCGACGGTTGCGATGGGTTCCTCTTCATCCTCTTCTTGTTCATTTTGTGTGCCGACAATGATAGCCGCGCTTCCATCATTGATCATCTCGTTCATGATGGCGTTGTATTTGTTCTATGCACACAAATAAAAGTCCTAGATAATAATATGATCATGCTATGCACAAAAAACATAATGTGAGCGTTGATGGCTGTGAAAATAGCCATCTTTTCCGTGTTTAATCATTATTTTTAGTCAAGCAATTGATAAGAATCTCTTTAGATTTGCCACTAATGAATAATTATTGCAAAGATATGAAAACCATTACTTTGAATTGTGTTGTGCAAGAAATCACTCTTTTAAGAAAAATCGATCAGGAACCGTAATTGAAGATTTTGAGGAAGTATACACGACCAACTAATCCCGGAACAAACTCCAGGCGCTAGAGGCCATAACAACCACTAATACGGGCAGGTCATGCCCGTACCATATGGGGGTGGCTTTGTCTCGTTAAACCCTGGGACTTTCGTGAAGGCACCTATATATTTTGAGGTTCCAACCGCTGCGCAGAGGGACACCCACTACAAGAACTTGGATGGTCCATGGCGATCTGATATCATCGTGGATCAGTGGAAAAACTTCGTAGATCACCATCCACGACGAATTTTGCGATAAAAAAAGGTCGTGAACCCGACGTCATAATTGGATCTGTGACGTTTTTTCTACCTGAAAATATCGCAGCCGTCCGTGATGTTCCTTCAATTTGTCGCAGCAAACGGGTCCGGCCCAGCCCAGACCCAATCAGTCGTGACATTTTTTCATCACGGCCCATGTCACATGGCAGGTGGCTCCGCGGGCGCCCGTTAGCACCATCAGCTGACGTCATGCCGGCCTTTAGTAACGTCATTGTTGTCCTAACGTTTGTTTTTCGTCACGACTTGATTCTGTTAAAGCCAGTTGATGATATCATTCTATTGGTGGTGTCATCTAGTCTCTTCTTGATGTCACTTGAGACGTGGCGAATTTTTTCTGTCATGGCACGAAGCTGGCCTGCTCAGAGGTGGACCAATAGTATGAGGACACGTGGGTCGTCCCAAGAACGACATGTGGACCAATGAGATCTGGGCGCATATCTCAAACATATGACCTTTTTTTCGTCAGGCCAGAACATGCGACATTATCGTTTGCCCTGATGTTTCTGTTTTGTCAAGGTCATTGACCATTGAAATCGAGGCACGTCGGCGTCTATCTGCGACGGAAATATTTTCGTCGAGTAAACAACCATGAATTTTTCGTTTATGGCAGGAATGTGTGCTGGCATCACCCCTAGATTAAGTGGTCTAGATGAAATGATAGAAATTTCACACCATAGGCGAAAAATGACAGAAATTTCAAGACAAATGTTTCAGACCATATAAAATTTATATACATCACTTACAGCCTGACAAAAGTTTCCACATGTTAAACAACAGTTTATTCGCGAAATCCTAACAAGCTTTCACTCACAAGTTTTCACATATTCACCACCAGTTCACTTACCTATGCAACAGAGCTACAAATTGCTTAAGTAATACACTTCCACGGTCTGTGAAGTTCACAAGTGTTTTCCACGCTTATTCCTCTGCTTCTATCTCCTTTAGCAATGCTATAATGTGTATGCATAGTGCATCATTCGCTGTTCTCTCAGCCCCAAGTTGCGCTTCAAGGAGAGAGTTGGTTGATAGCGCATCATCTATACTATAATTTGGTCGATGCTCAATGCGATTTGTAATTTCCTAACATTTATAAAAGCAAATATTAGACTACTAGCGAGAAAAATACAAGCACATCGTATACATTTCAGAGACAAACATGGTATTGAATTGCACGAAGATGACAAAGATGGACCTGGTATAGTTTCTATGCCCCGAGTTGTGTTTCAAGAAGAGTCTGGTTGGTATTGAAGAATGGATGTTGATGTCCTCTAGCAAAAAATAGTGCACAGTTTCGGTGGAAGGAGGTTGTTCAACCACATTGACATCTTCTGTAGCAGAAGGCGCCATCTTGCTTTTCATGTGTCAACACCCGAATTTTTAATCCCAGATGCCTGTTATGCCATACATAGCAATCCCAGGATTACCATTTTTGCGAGACATAACAGATTGGATATCACAGTACATCATCCATTACAAACCATACATAAAGTCTTACAACAAATAAAGGATCTCATGATCCAGTCTTAGTACAATCAAAGCAGTGGAATAACGTAATAATGGTAGCATGGGCGAAGCTCCATATTCATGGTAACAACACTGCTGACGATGGGAGATGATCCTAGTTGTCGTAACCTTCCTGCGGTCCATCATCCTGATAGTCCTCTTCATAGTCTGGCCACGGGAATAGCCAGGGACAAAGCCATGGGTACTCTTTAAGTACTCGCAAACTATCACTAACAAGTAAGGTGGTTTCAACTAGGAGTACTAGGCTCTAAGTTGTTTTGCAAAAATCCAGATTTATCTCTAACTGAGTTTAGAAGCAAACAAAACTATGTTTAAGGTTTTATGACACCTAAGTGGGGACTTGAGTTTTCACTTTCACAACCCTGTTTTGGTCAAGTCAAAGTCATGATTCATTTCACAAGTCATTTTGAAAACATCTGATGATGGAACAGTATGGCCACTCCAACTATCCATAACCATAGACGCGGCTATTCGAATAGTTTGACAATCTGCAGAGGTGGTACACTTTCACCACAATATTCAATACATCCGCCAGGAACAATCCTGAATTCACCATACTCAGTATGCGGATAATCAATCCTAACCTTTCAATTACATGCCCTAGTATAGGCACCTCTCCTATGAGTTTGGCCTCCCAACCATGAGCATCTATCATCTTGGGAACTTCACATGTAGTCAATCTTCACGAGGTAGCCTCAGCTCAAACCTCAGCCACAAGGGAACCCATACTAAGGTATATAAACTTCTAGTCTAGCCCTACCCAAAATTGGGTATTATGGTTGTACGGTAAAATTGTAATGGTATCGCACCTAGACAACCATGAGTTTTATAAAGGGCTAAGGCTCATGCCTCAACATTTTCATCATCAAAATCATCTGGTGTTCAAGAACACATGTCAAAACATTTCATTAAATGACTCATCATTCTAAGGTTTTCTTAACCATTTTCACCAAGTATTCCCATCTAAGGTGATCAAGTTTTATGCTTAGCACTAGCCACTATAGTTGGCGGTAAACACTAATGAGGGGTGGTAAACAAGTTTGAATTATCTAAGTTCAATCTCATGCCTCAGTATGACATCAAGATCTATCTAACTTAGGCCAAGTTTTATGCTCTTTATGCTACCTCTAAAATCTTTCCAACACTTCACAAGTCACTAAGTAAAAGTAATAAAGAGCTTTGATAAAGAAATAAAAATAATAAAGCTTGCAGGTAAAACTGGGATTTGGTATAATCAAAGGGGTATAATCACATACGCCTAAGGAATCTAGTTTGCATAGTTATCATGCAAGTTTAGCTTGCTAAGTCAACTTGTAGTGTTAGGCTTTCCTTGAGTAGTGCAGTGGTTGAAGTTCTCCTCGACTTCTTCCTTGTAGCAATCTCCTTCCTCTTTGTATCCTTGGTCGGTACTAGCATCTATAAATAAATACGAGGTACACAATCACCAAAAAAATACTTAACTACTTCTATTTATCACACTAGGGTTTTCATAGATGATCTAACATCATCACAAGGATTAAGGCAATAGTTTTATTTATTTCATTTTAGAGAAGTAATTTCTACTCATTGAAAAACTACTTAAGATTTAATATTCTCCAACTAAAACATGGGATCATGTTGACACATGTCATCACCATATATTTCAGTACTTGGGAATGTGATTTAAAGTGGTGTCACAAATTAATAAGGTTTAACCTTTTTATTTTAATTAATTAAAGTGACTAGAAATGACTATGGGGCATTCTTTTATTACTTGTCCATTATTACTGCAAGTAAACCTAGATATTTTTATATATTTAGAAAGGTCTTGTTAAATGTGATTTTTGAGAGTTGGAATCAACTCAAAACGATTTATGGTTGAATTTTGAAATATGTTTGAATGCAGAAAAGTCTCTACCTTGTTATTTTTACTATGGATGGTCTATAATTCCAAATGGTTTGAGTCCAACGGGCTTGGATTAAGAATTTCCACACCTTTCTAACAAAATTGGTTTCATGCAATTTGGTTTAGTGAAACTCTCTGGATTGAATTTTGAATCTATTGCCAGAACTAAGTTTGAAATTAAATAGATAAACCCAAATTCAAACAAACTAGGTAATGCGGGAATCTAACTGGGCCGGCCCACTATGCACAGCGTGCGCGGGCGGTTTAAGTGGTTGTCCCCACTAGTCAGTGAGACAAGGGGGTGCGAAGGGGTATGGGCTATCTATGGCCATAGGATTAGATGCGAGATCAACGACTGAGGGTCATCGTCCAGGTCTGAACAGAATGTGACGAGCACGAACCCTAGCGCGGCCAGTGGGGGTCTGTGGCGTCTCACCGGGGCTCAGGCGATGGTAGGCGATGGGGGCGAACGACGAAGTCGACGACGATGATCCTCCTGGTACTGGTGGCTCCTCCAGGGGCGGCTCCAATCAACGACGCCCTTCTCCTCTAGCAGCGGCAAGCTCCGGTGAAATTCCGGCGATGTTGTGCTCGCTTTGATCCGGAAAGAAGTGGGTACGCTCAGTGAGAGGTGGGGAGTGGAATGGTGTGCTGAAATCGAATGGGGAAGACCTCTATTTATAGTGCGACGAGGGAACCGAAGGGTACGGCCTGAGCTCGTCGGGGTCAGCTTCACAGTGAGCTAATGGCATGGCCGAATGTAGGGGACGGTGAGCTGCCTCCTGGCGAAGCTCAACGGCTTGATGGCGAGGCGTGGGACGGTGCGGTTCGGTCGGAATGCGTCGATGCTCTAGGCTGCACCGACGGCTGTTTTGATGGCGCACAATGGCTACGGGTCGCACGGCAGCGAACTGGATTGACTGGGAGGTTCCTGGGGCAGTGATGATCACGCGCACGAGCGGCGAAGGCGGGGCGCGGTCTGTGCGAGCGTGTCGAGCGCGGCGCTCTGGCGCGTTCTCGGCATAATAGGGACTAACTGGACGCGTGCATTCTCTATGGTCCAGTGGCTAGCAGGGCTCGAGAGGGCTGGACAGGGGTGGCGGTGGATGGTGGCGTGCCTGGTAGACAAGGTTGGCGAGGCTGGCTAGGCTTTTAGCTTGCTGTTGATGGTGTGGGTGGCAAGTGTGCTCGGCCATGGTGGCCATTGATGGCATGGTCGAGTTCACAGTGAGCTAGAGCTGCTTAGGCAAGTTTAATGATCTACTGGGAGTGTAGTGAGATCTAGAGAGGGAACAAGTTTGGCACAAACACTGCTCACAATAGTGTTTGTTGTTTATTTTGATTTGTGCTCAGAATATGTTTGATGAAATGGCCGAAAAAAATTCAAATTTGAATTTTTGGATGAAACTTGGTGGGTGCAATGGTCACATACTAGGTAGTCTCTGGTTGCTTGGATTTGTCAAGGTGCACTGGTTTGGTTGGGTTTTGAAAAATGGTGATCTTCCATATGAACTAGATTCAAATTTCAAATGTCATTTGAATCAGGTTGCCAAATGTTTCTGTGGGTTTGCAAGGTGGGCTTGTGTTCACTTTCACTTGGTCTAGCAAGGGGTGAAAATAATTGGAATTGTTTCTGTTTGAAATCTTGGACTAGAAACACTCAAAGTGGTCTAGTGAGCAAGATTGGCAAAAATGACCATTTGCTTGTTTTGTTTGTTTTTGAATTTCCTTTGATTTGATTCTGCTTGGTAATGATTTAGATGATGTTGTTTTCATCTTTAAACCAATCCTTGCTACCCACAACAATCACACAAGTCCATTCAAGCATTCATGCATTCATCACATACACACATGCATTCATAATGATTTTGTTAACAAAGTTTTTGTTAACTCTAATTTTGGGTGATTTGAATTGATAACCTTGATCAATATTTTTGGGATGTTACATCATGGTTCCCTATGAGCTTTAAAAATAGAATCAAACATTACAAAAATAGCCAACAATTTACAAGCGCGTCATACTAATTTCAGAGACAAAGACGACATTGAAATTTAGGAAGATGACAAAGATGGTAAGTATTCTAGAGGACTTACTTTTTATTTTTTCACACTATGACGTGGGAAGCCCCGAGCGTCACGGAAAAACAGATCTCTGCGATATTTGTCATATTTTCTTCTTCTATGCTTGTTTATTAAACAACGGGTCTACACAAATAGAGAGCATAGAAATATAAGAGGCAGTCCTGCTTAAACACAAACAATCGGGAAAGTTGAGTAGACAAGACATGACCTGGTTCTTGGGGTTAGTCCAACTATCAACAAGCTTGCACCACTCCACATTGTTCATGTGTTCGACAAGAGATATCCTTGTAACTTGATTCAGTGGATAGGGGTCAAAAAAACTGATTCTTCAGAAGATGCCGTTGAGTTCTTGTGTGCTTCATTAACTGCTTGTTGCAAGAAACCTGCACCTCTGGTCATGATGCGACAATGAAAAACTTTTGCTGAAACAAAAAAATTTCGTGCATAAGCATTTGCATGAACAATAATAAAAAGTAAAGGGATAGTTGAGTCAGAGAACATACGGAAACTCTATCGTAGAACTCTGCTCTGACATTCGGCCTCTCCTTGTACTCTTTCTAGTGGGAGAAGATAGGCACACCGGTCCTGACTGTTATTGCACATTGAGTTGAGAACTTGGAAGCAATTTTTTCTGACTCTGGTTTAGTTTTTCCTGGAGGAATGACAAATGGAAGCTTTCCTCCTCTAGACATCTTCTCAAGAGAATTCCCCATGTTTTTCCCTCACCATAGTTTGATGATCATCATGTGTAAAAGTGTCTTCAAAAGGATTATGGCCAAAATCATCTACAAAAAAATATAATGTGGATTTAATGTTTTACAGTATAATGCAATAAGTACAATTCACACAATATAATGTGCTTACCTTGGAGAGTTGGTTGCTTTCCTAGGGCAGCTACCTGATCGTCTTGAACTACTGATACATCCAATTTGCATCACCATTCTATATCATAATTTGCCTCTATTCATTGATATATGCCTTATTGTGACGTATTACTTATGTATTTTCCACTATTTTTGCATGTTAGATGATTCTTGGAGGATGGACTGCCGGAGCCTGGATTCTGATGGAAAAGGAGGTGTTTTGATGCAATTTCGCGAAGATCAGAAAAATAGCCGAACGATATGGGAAAATTATTGATGGGGATATGCCTACCGGGGTATACCCAGCGGGACGTTTCCTACTGGCCCAAGCCGTCGGCGAGTGGGCCTGCAGGACGGCGACTGGATCAAGATTTGGCGTGGACTCAGGCGACTGGAAGCTGAAGGCCCAGAAGCGTAGCTATGCCCAGTCGGACTAGGTCATA
Source organism: Avena atlantica (assembly GCA_910589765.1). Classification (NCBI taxonomy): domain Eukaryota; kingdom Viridiplantae; phylum Streptophyta; class Magnoliopsida; order Poales; family Poaceae; genus Avena; species Avena atlantica. The sequence goes on from OU342738.1 coordinate 187,268,369, forward strand.
GAATCTCCGAATCCTTAACTAATTCGGTTGTGATCTCTAAACCCTAGCGAGGTGAGCCTATATAAACCTTCCTAGGGGACGCATAGAGGATACGTTCCATCATACACCCATGCGACTCACCGCCTAATCGTCGAGCTCGCCCCATTGTACTATCACCGTAATACAATCTAGCAGGAGTAGGTCTTTACCCTCCGGGGGGGGGGGCGAACCTGGGTAAACCCTTGTGTCTCCATCCTCATCTCGCACCGCAGATGGCTGGCCGCCCTTGCCCCATGTTCTACTACTCGCTGCCGATTGCAGCATCTGCCATGGTCATTCCCACGACAGTGGCGCCCACCGTGGGGCCTGGCCGATCAGGCCGGTGTTTTGCAGCGAGATCCAATTTGCCCATCAACGAGTCAATCGCCACCGGCCGCATGATCGCGATCGGCGAGATGCTCCAGATATTGCCGAGCAGCTACGTCCCGGTGGTGCGACCCGTCACACGCAGCGTGATTCTGCCGGTCGGCACGATCAGCCTCTTCGTCGGCCTCACCGACGTCATCGTCTCGGAGGACTCGGCTCGCATCCGCGAGTCTCCGCCCCGCGACCGGATCTCTGAGAGCCAGGTCCGCACAATCCACCGCCTCGACTCCGAGTACGACTCGGCCCATAGCAATGTGGCCAAAACCACCGCGGCCACGGACGACGTGGCCCTCAACGACGACGCCAATTCGGCGACCCTGGCGTCGGCCGCCAGATCCATCGTCGCCCCATCGCCTGCGGGTTCCATCACCCAGGTCTCCAACGTCGGAGACTTTGAGGATCCTTCTATCCTCGGGATCTTTGACTTCGACTCCGGATCGGAGAATTCCGCCGACCTCCACGACGGAGCCGGTTGCCACGCCGCAACCTACATGGCGACCGGAGCCGACCCGCCGGAAGACCCCTTCTCCACCCAGATCCCACCAAACGCGAAGGCAACGGAGGTCCAGGAACTCCGCCTAAAACTGGCGGAGGCAGTCCGCAAGGAGCAAGGCGAGCGCGAAAAATTTCGCCTCGAGCAGGCGACAACACAGGAGATGTCGCGATACCACCAACTTCGCATTAGTTCGTGCCTGAACCCCGCCATCCAGGGGCGCGCCTTGAACTTCGACGACGAGAACGACCCGACTCGCATAGCCGAGCGCGCGATCTACGACAACGTCGCCAGGAGGAAGCACTCGACCCCCACCAGGGGCGACGGCCAATGGCGCACCACCACCACCCAACCGCGCGCCCCCCAGGGACCAACCAAGGATCATGGTCTCCTCACGAGAGCGAGATGCAAACGGCCTCCCGCTGTTCTCCACCCCAATGGACAACGTCATCCAAGCCGAGCTACGGTCGACAACATCCAAGTAACTGGCGAAGGCGCCCTGCAGATCCAGTATGCCAAGGCTCTACTCGCCAAAGCAGTTGAGCAACAAAATGCGGGCGCCGACTCACAGGGTCGGATGTATTCGCGTTCATCGGGAAGTAGGGCGGCCTCGAGCGACCACCCCATGGTGGCAAATACCCTCAACTGCCCTCCACCCGGGCCCCTGCAGCTCCAACACCGACAGACGAACGCGGCACTCTCCACCAACGACCCGCGACCGGCTAACGATTTCGTCGCAGCCAACGGGCAGCCCGTAGACGCACGCACCCACATCATCAAGAACCAGAGTTGGCGTGCACGCCAGCCTGACGACCTGCGGCACACCCTCACCAACCGCCACGACAGCGAGGGGATCGCTGAGCCGAGTCGGACCCCAGTGCTTCGGACCGATGATCCGAGGCGAAAGATACCCGGCGAACTTCAAAGCACCGAAGGAAATAGATAAGTACGACCCCTCGTACGATCCTCCCATGTGGCCGGATACCTACCTCATGGCGATGGGGATTGCCGGCCACACCGATCTACTCGCAGCCCGCTACCTCCCCCTGATGATGGAGGGGGCGTGCATGCAGTGGATTAAAACCCTCCCCGCGGATAGCATCGACTCCTGGGAGGAGATGCGCGATGTCTTCGTCAGGCACTTCGAGGGTTCATACACCTGCGCCACCACCATCGAGGACCTGGAGCGGTGCATCCAGGGACCCCGCAAGTCGACCTGCAGCTGGGTCCAACGGTGGCAAGATCTATGGTATAACGCGACCGGAATCCACCCGGACACCGCGATCCACTGCTTCAAGACCTTGTGCGCTACGAGCCCCCGGTTGCCAAGCTGAAACGAGTATACCGCACACTCGACAACATTCCCGACCTCCTGGAGATCGCAAAGAAGTACGCGGAGGAGGACCCAAACCAAGAAACGGACGACGAGTCGGGAGAACATCGCCGCACGAGTGTCCACGACAACGGGAGGCGGCCCGAGCTACGCTACAGCAACACTTGCCTCACTGGCAAGCACCGCGGTGACGGGCGAGTCGACTTCGTCGCCAACGCCGGATACGCGCAGCGCGAGCCCAAGAGCTTCCGCCGTGACAGAGTACAACGCCGCGACGGTGGGAACTACAAGGGAAAGCCGAGGTTCGACCCCACAGCCCTTCTCAATCAACCTTGTGTGTTCCACAGCAGGGAGGGAAAGCCCTCCACGCACACAACCGCTGACTGCCACTCTCTCAAGGAGATCGAGAAGGCACGACGCGCGCGGGAAGACCCCGACAACAACCCGCCAAACGGCAGAAAATTCGGCAGCGTCGTCGGCTCGCTCCACACCTTCATAGGCTTCAACACGAAGCGCGAGAAGAAGGTCATCGCCCCGCTGTCGACGTCAACGCGGTGGCCCAGATAGACATCCCCCAGTTCCTCAACTGGTCTGAGCAACCAATCATCTGGAGCCGCGAGGACCACTCGCCACGGATCGAGTATCCGGGCCGAGTCGCCCTAGTGTTCATGCCCAAGGTGGGACATTAATGGCTCCCCAAAACACTGATGGACGGTGTCAGCTCCATCAACATCCTGTACCTGGACACCTTTAGGCGACTACGGCTCCCGCAGTCGATGATCGAGACGACCTACACCACCTTCCACGGCATCGTCCCCGGTCGGAAGGCTTACCCGATCGGCAAGGTGACGCTGCCAGTCACCTTCGGCACACCAGCAAACTTCCGCATCGAGAGGATCGTCTTCGAGCTGGTGCCCTTCGACAGCCCCTACCACTGCGTCCTGGGGCGCTAGGTGTTCGCCAAGTTCATGGCAGCACCCGACTACGCGTACAACGCGATGAAGCTACCCGGGCCGTGCGGCATCATCACCATCCATGGCGACCCCGACATGGCCGTAGAATGAGAGGCCAAAGGGGCCGAACTCGCCGATGCAGTCATCACGGCAGAGGCCAACCACGCCGAGGAGCTCGCCAATTATGCGAGTAGGTTCAACAACGACGACCCCCACCATACTCAACAAGCCCAATTCGGAGGGCGGCAACTCCACTGGCTTCGAGGAAATGACGCATATTCACACCGTCGAGCTGGTCCCAGGCGACTCCAGCCAGACGGTGACGATCGGGACGGGCATGAGCCCAACATAGGAAGGCGCGCTCATCGAGTTCCTCCATGAGAACAGGGACATCTTCGCATGGAATCCATCCGACATGCCTGGTGTCCCGAGGGAACTCGCTGAGCACAAACTCAACACCGACCCGAAAGTGCGACCTGTCACGCAGTCGCTGCGGCCCTTCAATGAAGAGTGCCGCCGAGCCATCGCCGAGGAGGTGCAGCGTCTACTCGCTGCAGGCTTCATCCGGCCAATCAAATACTCCAAGTGGCTGGCAAACCCAGTCCTGGTCGAGAAGAAAAATGGGATCTGGCAAATGTGTATCGACTACACAAACTTAAACAGCGCCTGCCCGAAGGAGCAATTCGTCCTCCCGCGGATCGACCAAATCATCGATTCCACCGCGGGCTCGGAGGCGCTATGCTTCCTCGATGCCTACTCTGGGTACAACCAGATCAAAATAGCCGTCGAGGACGAAGAGAAGACGGCGTTCATCACGCCATTCGGAGCCTTCTGCTACACTGCCATGACCTTCGGCCTCAAAAACACTTGGGCGACCTACCAGAGGTGCATGCAGGAGTGCCTTGCGAGCCAGATTGGCCGCAATATCCACGTCTACATCAACGACGTGGTGGTGAAATCCGCTCGCCAGGACGATCTACTCGCCGACCTGGCGGAAACGTTCGCCAACCTGCGGAAGTACAAGATAAACCTACACCCAGGAAAGTGCACCTTCGGTGTGCCAACTGGACAGCTACTGGGATACGTCGTCTCCAAGCGCGGGATCGAGGCAAACCCCACCAATATCAACACGATCGCTCGACTCGGCAGACCCGAGTGCCTGCGCGACGTCCAGAAGCTGGCCAGGCGAGTCACGGCTCTCAATCGCTTCATCCCCCGGTTAGGCAAAAAGGCGATGCCCCTCTACCGCCTAATGCGCAAGAACCCCACCTTCCAGTGGGACAAGGAGGCAGACGACGCGCTCCACGCACTCAAGGAGGTGCTACTCTCAGCACCACTACTCGCCTTCCCCGTCGACAAGGAACCCATGCTGGTCTATGTCGCGTCTTCTGAACGCGTCGTCAGTGCCGTCATGGTCGTCGAACGGCCAGAGGAAAAAAAGGAGCGCCCGGTGCAGCGACCAGTGTACTACATCAGCGAGGTCCTCACCGAGTCGCGCCAGTGCTACCCGCAATACCAGAAATTGGTATACGCGGTCTTCAGAGCACAGCGGCGATTGCCGCACTACTTCCAGGAGCACCCGATAACGGTCGTCTCCTCAGCACCGTTGCAGGACATCATCCGCAACCGCGAGGCGACCGGACGAGTCGCCAAGTGGGCCGTCGAGATCGGCGTCCACAACATCAAGTATGAGCCACGCAAGGCGATCAAATCGCAGGCTCTCGCAGACTTCCTCGCTAGTTGGGAGGAGGCCCAGCAGCCAGAGAAGCTGCCATACCTCCACTACTGGAACCTACATTTTGACGGCTCCAAGAACACGGACGGCGCAGGGGCGGGGATCGTGCTAACATCTCCGAAGGGCGACAAGCTCCGCTACGTCCTCTACCTCGATTTCACCCCCTGCACCAGCAACATGGCCGAGTACGAGGCGCTACTCCACGGCATGCGAGCCGCCAAAGAGATAAACGTCAATCGCCTGCGCTGCTATGGAAATTCCGACCTCGTCGCCGGGAAAGTCGGCGGCACCTGCGACGCTGTCTCCCCCACCATGGCGGCATACCGCCAAGCAGTGGACCAGCTAGGTGGCACTTCGCAGGCTACTCTATCGAGTGGATCGGCAGGCGGAAGAACGAGGAGGCCGACGCACTCTCTCGCATCGGCTCGGCTCGACTCGCACCACCCGCAGGCGTCTTCCTTGACACCATCACCAAACCTTCCGTCTCTCCCCCAAGGGAGATCGACATCGGAATCCCGCTGCAACCAGAGGTAGTCCTGGTCGCACTAATCGCCGAGCCAAGCGACTAGACCGCGCCATACGTCGCCTACCTGGAGGGGGGCAGCCTGCCCCTGGATGAAACGGAGGCCCGGATGATAACACGCCGCTGCAAATCCTTCGTCATCATCAACGACGAGCTCCACAAGCGTAGCGTGACAGGCGTGTTTCAACGCTGCGTTCAACCCGTTGAAGGACGCAAAATCCTCCAAGACATCCACTCTGGCGACTGCGGCCACCACGCCGGTGCCCTCTCCCTAGTCGCAAAGGCTATGCGACACGGCATCTACTAGCTCACCGCACAAGCAGACGCTATCGACATCGTCCAGCGGTGCGTTGGATGCCAAAAATACGCCAACCAGACCCACGTGCCGAGCTCGGCACTCAAGACAATCCCCATCACCTGGCCGTTCGCCGTATGGGGCATGGACATGGTAGGCCCCTTCAAGAAGGCCCCCTCCGGCTTCACCCACCTCCTAGTCGCAGTCGACAAATTCACAAAATGGGTGGAGGCCAAGCCAGTCTGCAAGTGCGACGGGAAGACCGCCACCAAGTTCCTACGCGAGCTCATCTATCGCTACGGGTTCCCAAACAGAATCATCACGGACAACGACACCAACTTCTCCAAATGAGCTTTGGCCAAGTTCTGCGAGGAACACCACATTCGACTCGACCTCGCCTCAGTCGCCCACCCGGAGTCCAATGGCCAGGAAGAACGCGCCAATCAGAGCATCCTCCATGGCCTGAAGCCACGGCTACAAGTACCACTTGAGCACACCGCCGGGTGCTGGGTCGAGGATCTACCCTCCGTCATCTGGGGCATCCGCACCTCTGTCAACAGGTCGACATGATTCACCCCCTTTTTCATGGTTTATGGCGCCGAGGCAGTCATGCCAACCGACCTCGAGCACGACTCGCCAAGGGTGGTCAACTATACGGAGGCCGCAAACGAACTCGCACGCTAAGACGGAGTCGACCAGCTAGACGAGGCACGTGACCTGGCTCGCTCCCGCACCGCCATCTACCAGCAAGGGCTCAGCCGCTACCATATCCTACGAGTAAGGACTCGCACTTTTCAGGAAGGCGACCTGGTACTGCGCCTAATTCAGGACAAGAAAGGCATGCACAAGCTCTCCCCCCCTTGGGAGGGACCATTTGCCATGGGGCGAGTCTTGGGAAACGACGCCTACTACCTCACCGACATCCCAGGAGACGGAAAACTCAACGTCAAGCAGCCATGGAATGTAAATCTCCTACGGAAGTTCTACTCCTAGAACTCAATACATGTACTCCCCACCCGCTATGAAATAAAACAGATTGGTTACCGAAAATTGTGTCTACTCTCCGTGTCTTGTGCCACTCGCACTCGTAATAACAGCGTTACGCTATTCGCAGAAGTCAACCTCTGGTAAAGCGACCGACACGGCCAAGTAGTGCGATACGAGGGCACTGGGAAACCCCAGGCCTCGTAACGTCCACGAAAAACGCTAACCCGGAGCCCCATCGAAGTCGCCTAGCTCGACTGGCTCCCCGAGCCAAGACAACTGCATTCGCTCCTCACAGCGACCAAGTCCTCCGCATCCTTGGCGCAGCGACTCGAATGGCCAAGTACCACGCTCGGGGACTGACACCCAGCCAAATACGAGCGACTAGGGAAAAACGCCAAGTATGAGAGCGTGCCCAGGACTCGCCACGCGACTGATCTTCCGGATCAGGCAGGAGTGATGCTCTTACAATGACGCACTTAGTCCTCACCTACCTTGGGACTGTGACTAGAACCACCAAGTTCCATGCTCGGGGACTCGGCAACCCGACCTCGTTCGCGCCCGGGAAAATGGTCAAGTAAAGAGCACCCCTGGGAGTCACCATGCGACTGGCTCTCCGAGCTATGGCGAGTCGACCTTAATTCATTAAAAGTTAACAAACATATAACAACGAGGTAAACCCCATAAAAATGGCGGACGCGCTTGGGGACTCGCTCAACCAACATCCAAAATCGTGAAACGAATAACAAAATAACATGAGTTTTCCTTTATAGCAGCACAAATTGTTCCACATACAAGGAAAGTTACATAGTTATTACGTACTAATGCCCAAGTGCACAACACTTCTACTCCGCAGGTTTTGACGCAGACGCGCCACCGTCCCTGCGGCTGCGGATGAAGGGCACGTATGGTTCGACGGGTACGTCGTCAGCTCGCCCGCCATCACCGCACGGAACGGCTGCTCGACCTTGAAGTCCTGATGCTTCGGTTCAGGATCATTGGGAGCGATAATCATCTCCTTATAGGGGATGAGGTCGCCCATCGCCCAAACGCGATCGGAGTACACCGTGGCCCGGTCCGACAGCTTTAGCACCTCGGCAATCTCCACCGAGCCCGCTGACGAGGGGTAGCTGCTCGTGACATCGTCGAGGTCGAAATCCTCCGGGAAGTGGGCAAGCCCAAGGCTGAGCGCCGTCGTCGCCCCACGCCGGAAGGCCGACCGTGTCATGAACTCGATGACTGACAGAGCCTTTTCTAGGTAGCGACATACCTCGACAAGGTCGCTGGGGATCACCTCCGTGGGTGATATCTCCTAAAGATATGCTCGAAGGCAAGTCGCGGACAACGCGGCTGAGTCGACTAGGGTGGTCACACATTGCCGCGCGTCGTATGACTGCGCTTCTTCTGCGTTATTAGTGATCCGACCTGCGGCACAGAAGCAAGCAGTGAGCAAACCAACGACATCACAATGCAGTTATTGAAGTCGGAGGGAAGAATAAGGAAGGTTTACCAATTAGCGGTCGACAGAGGTCCGTGATGAAGCTTTGAAGAGAAGAAAAGTCGTTCTGCAGCCCAACAACGAGCGCGTCAGATACTTTTCGCTCTTCAGCGGCAGAAGTAACAACAGCTCTCGCTCGCCCTTCCGCTGAGCTAGCTTCCGCCCTCGCCTCCTTGAGCTCACGCTCCAGGTCAGCGACTCGTTTTCGGCCGTGCTCAAAGTGGACTGAGCCGCCGTCAAGTCATCCACTGGGACAAGGCCTCGGTGGGCCTCCTTCACCTCGTCCGCAACTGCTTGAAGCTCCTTGTTCGTCTCCTGGACGGCAACGAGCTCCTTCTCCAAGCGACACTTCGCAGCAAGCCGTCCGGCCGACTCGCACTGCAGGCCCTGCGCAAAAATTGCAGCATCAACAACAAACAGTTCGTAAGTTCCCATCAGCTGAAATTCACCGACTAGGCACTCGGGGACTGGAAAATGAAATTCCTAAGTGCCCACCCGCTGAAATTCAGCGACTAGGCACTCGGGGACTGGACAATGAAATTCCTCAGTGCTCACCCGCTGAGATTCAACGACTAAGCACTCGGGGACTGGATGATATAAAAACATTAAGAATCCGACCACTGAATTTCAGTGCCCCGATCCTCAGGGACTGGACATACCTGGATGGCAGCGCCTAGCATGCCGTGAAGTTCCAGCGCATCCACCGATGCAAGCACGACCGGAGTATGGCCGCGACGTTGCTCAACTTCCGCCTTGGCGGCCCTAGGCATCCGGCTCGCTAGCACCGAGGCACTCACTGCGGCCGCCTTCGCCATGAAGCGAGGGAAGGTCGATGCAGATGCCGCTGCGCCACTCGGAGTCGGCTCGGCCACATCGGGTGAGTCTGCAATCACCATATGCTGCGACCCAACACCCTCCTTGGTCTTCGAGGCCACTTCCGCTGCAGTCGGAGGATCGCTCGAAGCAACCGCCTGATCATCAGAGACCGTGATGACTTCGTCCTCCTTCGTCCTTTTGACGCCTTCGGCGGGAGCAGCGACCTCGTCGGCTTTCCTTTTCCGCGAGGAATCTGCCGACACCTCGGAGGCGACTGGCGAAACCTTGGACACAGAAGGATGGCCGATCTTTTTAACACCAGTCATGTAAAACAGTTTTATGAATAAGACTGTGTGATTAAAACGCAAAATAAGGAGATGAGTAAAGGACATAGCAGCACTCACTTGGCGACTGGCAGGAACCATAGACCGGTGCGGATACTGGTCGGCTTCTCCAGTTCGGGCCCCAATCTCCAAGTGAGGCCCACCTCGAACACGTCGTGTGACCAAGACACTGACGGCTTCTTCGAAGATGAATCCGCTACAGGAGCCTCCGTGGTAATAGCTGCGGGAGACCCCTTGGTGGCGAGGCCCCTGCGGCTGGAGCAGCCCCCAAGTTAACGATTGGAGCGAATGGAGGTGGTAATGATGCCAGCAGCGCCTCTTCCCTGGGGGTGGAAGCGCCTGTTACCGTGGTCGCGTGTGCTGCTGCGTTCTCAGCCGAGCTGGTGGCGTTGGCGCTGCTCGCAGATCGGGGCAGAGATATCTGCTTCGCTGGCTTCGTCTTCTTCTTCGGCGCTGCTTTCTTCTAATTCTTCGACGGCCTGGCCTCGCGATGTGAGGTGTGCTCGGGAAGCTTGTCGTCATCATCGTCGTGGGGCTTGAGGCTCTTTCTCGCTTCGAGCTCGCGCTGGTGTTGCCCACGAGTTTTGCGAACCGTGGGGGCAACAACCTCCACGGGCTCGTCTTCCTCGTCATCGTCGTCGTCGTCGCCTCCGTTGCTCTCGGCGTTACCTTTGGCGGCCGATGACTCGCTTCCGTCCTGGACGGACGAGCTCGAGTTCTTGTCATCTGCGGGTGGAATCCACCCTTCCACCACTTGGAACAACTGCAACAAGAACAAACAAAGTTAGCACGACCGCGAATGCACAAGCTGCGACTGCGAGTGTTAACGGAACGACAGTTTACCGTTGGAGCTGGGCGCCTTGAAGTATAAGGGGCGACCCCGACGTTCTCGTCGAGGTACACGGCCTGGGTAATCTACTTCAGGGCCTTCATATAATCGTTGAATCTCCACTCAACGAGGCAGGACTTCGTCGGGTCGTCCTTACCCGTATACTCATACATATAGTGGTCGCGGCTGGCCAGGGGCACGAGCCGCCGCCCGAGCCAACAGTTGTAGAGGTTGATGGTCTAGAGGCCTTTCTTCTTCAGGCCGGATGGTTTGCAACATTTCGTAAACAACCATCCGCTGATCCAGCGGGAGTTTGGCGACCTGGAGCCGACGCGGCTTGGGTCGCTCGGCGGAGTATCTTGGAAGCGCCACTTCGTCTCCTGGAGTCGACTCAGTGACGTAGAACCAAAACTTCTTCCACTCATTCCATCAGATCGAAGAACGATGCCTTCGACTTCAGCTGGAACGTCAGGCCACCCGTGGGTAGCATCGGGCCGCCTATCTCCTCGTGGCTGATTCTCCCGTGGAACAGGTCTTGCCACAAGGGAAAGTAGGGCCTGCAGCCCAGATAGCACTTGCAGAATGCCACGAAAATGGCGAGTTGCTCGATACTATGCAGACCCAGATCCGATGGTTGGATTCTGTAGTAGGCTAAGAAACGCTGGAAGAAGAGGGAAGTTGGGAAGCCCATCCCCCGTTCCAGGTGACTGGTGAAGCAGATGAACTCCCCCTCGCGCGGATCCGGAATCACTTCTCCGGCCGCGGGGATGCGCCATCTACCGGCGCGGAGGATCCCTGCCTCCTCGAAGGATGCTAGTAGCGCCTTGGTGCATTTGGATCTGCCCCATGGCTCGGTGGAGGGGGCCATCGGTTGGAAGTTTGTGGAGGTTGGGGCTCTCTGGATTGTTCTGATCGCTGCGCGGAATGGGGAAACAGAGATGTGCGAGATCAGAGGAAGTGGAAGAAGTGTTTTCCCGTTTGCCTTTCGTTCTCCTTATATAGCAGTTGCTACCCGCCATTTTCGGGAGCTGTTACTGCGCGGTAATTACGCCGAAGTTACCGTTGGATTACCTAACGGCTAGTTTGACCCCAATTGACGGACCAACTTCATCCATTCGACTCGTCGCTCCTAGCGACTCGACGACTCGCCGACCCGATCACTATAATAGTGACTAAGTATTCGCCGACCCGTTCGCCGAGCTGCGGCATGATTGGTCGCCGTTATTGTGACTAAATGACTAGTTCTTTACTTTGTTCAGGAGTCCGCCGCTGATTCGACAAGGCGTCCGCATTGGACCCGCATACTCCGACTGCCAGCAAACACCTGCGACAAATCAACGACGGCCTCGGGGACTACTGATGGGGATATGCCTACCGGGGTATTACCCAGCGGGATGTTTCCTACTGGCCTAAGCCGTCGGCGAGTGGGCCTGCAGGACGGCGCCTAGATCAAGATTTGGCGTGGACTCAGGCGAATGGAAGCTGAAGGCCCAGAAGCGTAGCTAGGCCCAGTCGGACTAGGTCATAGAATCTCCTAATCCTTAACTAATACGGTTGTGATATGTAAACCCTAGCGAGGTGAGCCTATATAAACCTCCCTAGGGGACGCATAGAGGATACGTTCCATCATACACCCAAGTGACTCGCTGCCTAGTCTTCGAGCTCGCCCCATTGTACTCTCACCATAATACAATCTAGCAGGAGTAGGTCTTTACCCTCCGGGGGGCCGAACCTGGGTAAACCCTTGTGTCTCCGCCCTCATCTCGCACCGCAGATGGCTGGCCGCCCTTGCCCCATGTTCTACTACTCGCTGCCGATTGCAACATCTGCCGTGGTCATTCCCACGACAATTATATTTTCCCGAAAGACTGAGGAAGCTAGAAGGGGAGGCGAAGAAGGGCCATAGGGGGCCCACATCCCCTAGGCGCGGGCCCACCTTGCCCCACGCCTAGGGCAGGTGTGGCCCACCTGGCCGGCCTCCGACTCCGCCCTCTCGCCTATATCTTCCCTACGGAACCCTAACACCAGGGGGCGACCACAGATAGATTTCCACCGCCTCTGCGGGGCGGAAAACACCAAGAGAGAAAGATCTCTCTGGCAGATAGATTTCTACCGGGAAAATTCCTTCCCAGAGAGGGGAGATCACTTCCATCAACATCGTCATCAAGCTAGGCTTCATCGGGATCATCATCATCATCATCATCCACACCATCATCTCCACCAGCACCATCATCACCACTCCGTCCCGCTATAATGTGGCATCCCGCAAAACCACTACTAGAAAATCGCGTTGAATTTGTGCATTGCATTGTCATCATCATGCATTGTTTGCATAAAACTATTTTCGCAAAGCCCGATTTGTTTCCAAACTCCTCATATTAATTCACATGCAAAGCCCGGTCTCCGGATTATTTTGTTTGAGTGCTATCGGTTTGCAAACGGTGTTAACAAAACAAATAAAAATTTTATTATTTTTAGTGGGGGCAGTCGAACGGGCCAGATCGACCCGAACGACCACCCCCAGGTTTTTACAATCGGTCCAACCAGTCCCACCCATAATCCTAAAACTACCAAACTATCTACCCAACCCAGCCTCCACATCACCCTGGCCACTCACACGCTGCCACCTCACCTTTTCCTCTTCCCCCCACCAACCAGAAACTGCCACACAGCCTCCTACCCTTTTTCCCCTCTCTCTCCTCTCTCCCCACACAGCCCCTCCCCCCAGCACGCGTGGCCCACGCGGTAACCACTCCCTCCCCACGTCCCCACCGTGTCCCCACCGCGTGGACCTGTTCCCCCGGCCCCACTCACGCGCTCCCCCAACTCCCACCTTGCACCTCTCCCTACCCTCTCTCTACCACCCTGGGCCCGCGCCCACCTCCTGCCAGCAACTCCCCCTCTACCCGCCGCGGGTCCCGCCTGGGACCCACCACCCACCTGCCGCGTGCCGCTCTCCCTTCTCTCCTTCCCCACGTCGCCCCCAGCTCTCCCTGGCCCGACGCTCTCCCTCAGCCCTCCCCGCCGGCGCCGCCAAGCCCCGCTGCTCGCCCATCGCCTCCGCCCGCTTCCCTCCGTGTCCGGCCGCCAGCGGCGCAGTCGCCCGCCTCCGCGGCAGCGCCTCCCCTCCGCCTAGCCTCGCCGGACCAGCGCCTCCCCGCCGGCGCCAACGGTCGTCACCCCGCCTCGCTGCTCGCCCACACCGCGCGCGCCCCTCCCCGTCTCGCCTCGCCGACGCCAGGACCCCACCGGCGAGCTCCGCCCCGCCGCGGTCGTGCTCCCCACCTCCCTCCTGCCGCTCCCCGCACACGCCCCGCCGGCCTGCGCCTCCCCTCCGTTCTTCGCCGCCACCGCCAGCACCCGGCCCCCTCGCGCCTGCGGCCGCCTCCTCCGTCAACCGCCGCCGCCTCGCCGGACCGCCCCGACCCTCCGCGGCTCGCCCCCGTCCCTCTGCTCGCTCCGCGGCCGCCGCGCCGCCGGCCTCCCCCGACCCGGCGCCGCCTGCCGCGTGCGGCCCGCCCCGACCCCGACGTCGCCGGCGCTGCGCCCGGTCGCACCCTTCCCGACCCCGTCCGCCGCCATACCCCGCGCCTCCGCCGGCCTCGCGTCCTCGCCTGAGAGCCTCCTCCGCGCCCTCTCAGCACCCTGCGGACCCTGCTGCCCGTGTGGGCCTCGCCTCGCCTGCCTCCCTGACGAGTCCCTCGCTGCCAAGCCCCCTCCGTTGTCCTCCCTTATCTCCTGTCGCCTTCGGTATCGTCATGGACCAGGGCACCTCCTTGCTCGAGTTTTCGCACATGGTTGCTGTCCAGGTGCTGGTACCACTGTGTTCCCTGGCGGTACTGGTTGCACCCGGTGGAAAGGAAAGATCCTGATGCTGATCCCAAGTTCGCCATCGGCTGACCAAAATGGTACCCAAGGTCGACGACATGAATCTCAAGATCTTCCGACCCGTAACAAGTGCTCCGTTGCCTTTTTGTCGCCAAGATCTTCCAAGTACAGATCAACGCCAAGTTCCGCCAAGGCCCGTTATCGGACTCCGGGGCCCGCCAAGTTCTTCCACGTGGACCCAATGAACCGGAGACCGACCCCGAACCCCGGAAACCCAAGTTCGCCGAACCCTAAATGTGTGACCCTTTTCCCGAGCCCTATTTTATAAATGCTAAATATAAAACCTGTTGCACTTTAATCATTCATCTTGCATGCATGCTTAACATGTGGTTTGGGGGCCTTATGCCGATTCACCTAATAATTAAATATGGGGACCATATGCGGGCAAATCTAGCCTTATATTGGCCTCATTTAAATTTGTGTAGCGAACCCGGTGCTATCTTTTGCCATGCTAATACAACATTTAAACTGCGGGTTAGCTAAATAACATGAACCACCTAATCAATTGTCGGAACCCCGGTTCCACTTAATATGACCTAATTGCATCGCACCTTTACCATGCTATGCATCAACCATGCATCATGCCGATCTTCTGCCGTTGTATTAAATACTGCATCCGGTGTTTATTCTAGTGTTTTGCTTCTTCGCGGATAAGGCCGTTGAGTTGATGTGAGCTTCGCCCCGATCTTGGTTTGAACCTTCGACAATGTTTTCAGGCGAGCATCTCCCCCTTTCTACCTATCTTACTTTTATAGTATTTATTCCCTCCTGTTGATCTATTGCTATCTGTGTTGCGATGCTTTAGTTTCCGTACCTGTGATACCCCTTGCCGCTTTATATTGCCTTGGACACATCCTATTACCTGTTGTTTGGTAGATAGTTGGACTTGCGCGTCGTAGTCGCTTGCTCAAGTGCTGTTGCGTGTCGACCAGTGCCACAGTTGTTGATGTATTGCCGCATGTTGCTGTTGGAGATGATCATAGTTTTACTTATTGTTCACTTTAATTCTTGTTTAACAACTAAAATTGAAGTAAGCAGAGGCATCGGTGGGTGATAGATAACATTTGGTTTCCGAACGCCCACTTGTGTCCCGTAGGACCCCGAGTACTTGATACCTGTTCCTTGATTTATCGCGCTATCCACATATGGGGAGTATGGGCCCCCCTTAGCCAGAGCTTGATTCCGTCTTATTTCTTGGGGCCACAAACTAGTTTGAGGTTTTATTTACGATCCTGTACTTATGCCATGCTACTACTGTATTTACGATTGTGCGAGGAGCACACTGTACTGTTTAGGTAAGCGTAATGTTTTCGCGGTATCGACAAGCCCAGCCACACTTTCGGGTTCCCAGTCATTTACAGCCATTGTCGCAAACCTTGAGTCCGTCTCGGAGCTTGCTTACTTCGTTGCGGTTCTACTCAATGGGGTGGCCCCCTGAAATATTTCTGAATCTTGTGATTGCTCTGTCGTGAAGACCTCGTTGGGTTTTGATTTGGTTTTTCCGAGGTTGATCGTGTGTGTGTTGCTATTTGTGCACCCCGGCCGGGTTAAAACTTTCTGAAAGCCGTGTCCGCGGTTATGGACGACTTGGAGCACAGTATCTCGACCATAGACAAGCATAACTAAAGTTTATCGCTATAAATTTGACTTTATAATGACTAGTAATCAGCTTCACTATAATGGAATGGCTAATTAATACTGCCCACAATTGCTTGTTTGGAGTGTCGCTTGCGACCATTATACTTGACTAGTAAGTATTGCAACTACAACGGAATGGCTAAATAAAAGTACCAACAACTGCTGGGTTTTGGGTCATCTCATGCTATCTGTATCTAATTAGTAATTGTTGCAACTATAACGGTATGGTTAACTAAAAATGGCCCACTGCTTATTTTATCAGGATGATTATCTATACCTGACGAGTAATTGCTGCAACGATAACCGAATAAATAAAACTGCCAACTGTGTGAGTTCCTCGGTTGACTTCCTCGATCGGTGTCGAGGGGGAAACGCCAGGATGGGTTTGATTGGTGGTAGTACCAGGTTGGTTCCGAGTAGGTCTTTCTTACCCCTCTCTGATAACCGCCAGTTGTATCGAGTCTCTATAGGTTGTTTAGTGCATGCTGCCGCTGCCGCTTCAGTCCACCATACCTATGTAGGCGAGGACCGCCGAATTATAGTCTCGCCGTGTACTGGCCTCAGTACTGACGCTCCTTCTTTTTCCTTTGCCCTTTGTCGGCACCCCTTTTGTTTAAGCAGGTTTTGAGATCGACGTCGTTAGCAGGGTTACCCTTCCGGCTTGGCCTGGGCAGGGTTATGGACGCCATTGGTTATTCTTCAGGGCTCTTAGCCCCATTTGCTTCTTGTCCGTAGCTGGACGCACTATCGTTTTCAAGGTGATTTGGATCTTTGTATATTATATCTGTATTCTTGACTCATGGAGTCGCTGTTCTATACATCTGTTCTGTGGGTCCCATCGAGGACTGTTGTGCAATGTTATTACTTCGTTTTCCACCCGCACGAAAGTGCCTGGTGGGCACCTTTGAATCGTTTCTATGCGGGTTTTGGCGAATTTTGCTCAAACTTGCATAGGTCCGATTCCGAGGGTGTTACAGAGTGGTATCAGAGCTCAGCAGTTACGATACCCCACAAGTCCAGCCTGTAGGATAACCTAGCTAACGGCCGAAGTAGAGTGTCAAAACTATTTTTGCGAAATCGGTTGGATAGTTCTGATTAGGTCTGATTTTACTCCTTACCTCTCTGCTATTCTCCTCTTATCTCGACGTGTTTTGAATCTGCTCTCTTATGTTTCTTCGAGTCCAGGATTTCTCGTGGTTAGGTTCCGTCGTACCTTCAGGGTTTCGCTTCCTTCTTTGATAACGGTGTTCTACCGTCCGGTGTTCAAGCTGCCTGATGAATCCGTCTGCTGTGGTACCATCCTTTGTTCCTTGTTTGTGCCTTCCGGTGTTTTCCGACGCGACGACATCATCTACGCCAGATCCGATGCAGAGTCTGCATCCCTCCGTTGTTCCGAACCTCGCTTGTCGAGATCTTCAGTCTAATTCCGAGAGTTGGTTGCATAATCCACCTATTCGTGTGCAGAGTAATGGTTTGGGTGCGCGATGGACTGATCACCATCCGACTACTCTTATCATTCGCTCTTGTACATCGAATCAGTGGGTCCAGCAGTTTTACTCCATCCATCGGAAGCTAGAGGTGGCTTTATTTGTTGATACCTCTACCTTCGACCTTTTGTTCCGGAGTGTTCTCTCGACGATCACGGACAACGACCTCTTGTTAGTGGTGTCGCGAGAATCTACACGAAGCGAGAAGACGCAGATCGCCGACCTTCCTTCCGGTACCATGAGGCGGATCTCGAGGGCGAGATCCATTGTTAGTGGTGTCGAATTGTGGCATCCCGCAAAACCACTACTAGAAAATCGCGTTGAATTTGTGCATTGCATTGTCATCATCATGCATTGTTTGCATAAAACTATTTTCGCAAAGCCCGATTTGTTTCCAAACTCCTCATCTTAATTCACATGCAAAGCCCGGTCTCCAGATTATTTTGTTTGAGTGCTATCGGTTTGCAAACGGTGTTAACAAAACAAATAAAAATTATATTATTTTTAGTGGGGGCAGTCGAACGGGCCAGATCGACCCGAACGACCACCCCCAGGTTTTTACAATCGGTCCAACCAGTCCCACCCATAATCCTAAAACTACCAAACTATCTACCCAACCCAGCCTCCACATCACCCTGGCCACTCACACGCTGCCACCTCACCTTTTCCTCTTCCCCCCACCAACCAGAAACTGCCACACAGCCTCCTACCCTTTTTCCCCTCTCTCTCCTCTCTCCCCACACAGCCCCTCCCCCTAGCACGCGTGGCCCACGCGGTAACCACTCCCTCCCCGCGTCCCCACCGTGTCCCCACCGCGTGGACCTGTTCCCCCGGCCCCACTCACGCGCTCCCCCAACTCCCACCTTGCACCTCTCCCTACCCTCTCTCTACCACCCTGGGCCCGCGCCCACCTCCTGCCAGCAACTCCCCCTCTACCCGCCGCGGGTCCCGCCTGGGACCCACCACCCACCTGCCGCGTGCCGCTCTCCCTCTCTCCCTTCTCTCCTTCCCCACGTCGCCCCCAGCTCTCCCTGGCCCGACGCTCTCCCTCAGCCGTCCCCGCCGGCGCCGCCAAGCCCCGCTGCTCGCCCATCGCCTCCGCCCGCTTCCCTCCGTGTCCGGCCGCCAGCGGCCCAGTCGCCCGCCTCCGTGGCAGCGCCTCCCCTCCGCCTAGCCTCGCCGGACCAGCGCCTCCCCGCCGGCGCCAGCAGTCGTCACCCCGCCTCGCTGCTCGCCCCCACCGCGCGCGCCCCTCCCCGTCTCGCCTCGCCGACGCCAGGACCCCACCGGCGAGCTCCGCCCCGCCGCGGTCGTGCTCCCCACCTCCCTCCTGCCGCTCCCCGCACACGCCCCGCCGGCCTGCGCCTCCCCTCCGTTCTTCGCCGCCACCGCCAGCACCCGGCCCCCTCGCGCCTGCGGCCGCCTCCTCCGTCAACCGCCGCCGCCTCGCCGGACCGCCCCGACCCTCCGCGGCTCGCCCCCGTCCCTCTGCTCGCTCCGCGGCCGCCGCGCCGCCGGCCTCCCCCGACCCGGCGCCGCCTGCCGCGTGCGGCCCGCCCTGACCCCGACGTCGCCGGCGCTGCGCCCGGTCGCACCCTTCCCGACCCCGTCCGCCGCCATACCCCGCGCCTCCGCCGGCCTCGCGTCCTCGCCTGAGAGCCTCCTCCGCGCCCTCTCAGCACCCTGCGGACCCTGCTGCCCGCGTGGGCCTCGCCTCGCCTGCCTCCCTGACGAGTCCCTCGCTGCCAAGCCCCCTCCGTTGTCCTCCCTTCTCTCATGTCGCCTTCGGTATCGTCATGGACCAGGGCACCTCCTTGCTCGAGTTTTCGCACATGGTTGCTGTCCAGGTGCTGGTACCACTGTGTTCCCTGGCGGTACTGGTTGCACCCGGTGGAAAGGAAAGATCCTGATGCTGATCCCAAGTTCGCCATCGGCTGACCAAAATGGTACCCAAGGTCGACGACATGAATCTCAAGATCTTCCGACCCGTAACAAGTGCTCCGTTGCCTTTTTGTCGCCAAGATCTTCCAAGTACAGATCAACGCCAAGTTCCGCCAAGGCCCGTTATCGGACTCCGGGGCCCGCCAAGTTCTTCCACGTGGACCCAATGAACCGGAGACCGACCCCGAACCCCGGAAACCCAAGTTCGCCGAACCCTAAATGTGTGACCCTTTTCCCGAGCCCTATTTTATAAATGCTAAATATAAAACCTGTTGCACTTTAATCATTCATCTTGCATGCATGCTTAACATGTGGTTTGGGGGCCTTATGCCGATTCACCTAATAATTAAATATGGGGACCATATGCGGGCAAATCTAGCCTTATATTGGCCTCATTTAAATTTGTGTAGCGAACCCGGTGCTATCTTTTGCCATGCTAATACAACATTTAAACTGCGGGTTAGCTAAATAACATGAACCACCTAATCAATTGTCGGAACCCCGGTTCCACTTAATATGACCTAATTGCATCGCACCTTTACCATGCCATGCATCAACCATGCATCATGCCGATCTTCTGCCGTTGTATTAAATACTGCATCCGGTGTTTATTCTAGTGTTTTGCTTCTTCGCGGATAAGGCCGTTGAGTTGATGTGAGCTTCGCCCCGATCTTCGTTTGAACCTTCGACAATGTTTTCAGGCGAGCATCTCCCCCTTTCTACCTATCTTACTTTTATAGTATTTATTCCCTCCTGTTGATCTATTGCTATCTGTGTTGCGATGCTTTAGTTTCCGTACCTGTGATACCCCTTGCCGCTTTATATTGCCTTGGACACATCCTATTACCTGTTGTTTGGTAGATAGTTGGACTTGCGCGTCGTAGTCGCTTGCTCAAGTGCTGTTGCGTGTCGACCAGTGCCACAGTTGTTGATGTATTGCCGCATGTTGCTGTTGGAGATGATCATAGTTTTACTTATTGTTCACTTTAATTCTTGTTTAACAACTAAAATTGAAGTAAGCAGAGGCATCGGTGGGTGATAGATAACATTTGGTTTCCGAACGCCCACTTGTGTCCCGTAGGACCCCGAGTACTTGATACCTGTTCCTTGATTTATCGCGCTATCCACATATGGGGAGTATGGGCCCCCCTTAGCCAGAGCTTGATTCCGTCTTATTTCTTGGGGCCACAAACTAGTTTGAGGTTTTATTTACGATCCTGTACTTATGCCATGCTACTACTGTATTTACGATTGTGCGAGGAGCACACTGTACTGTTTAGGTAAGCGTAATGTTTTCGCGGTATCGACAAGCCCATCCACACTTTCGGGTTCCCAGTCGTTTACAGCCATTGTCGCAAACCTTGAGTCCGTCTCGGAGCTTGCTTACTTCGTTGCGGTTCTACTCAATGGGGTGGCCCCCTGAAATATTTCTGAATCTTGTGATTGCTCTGTCGTGAAGACCTCGTTGGGTTTTGATTTGGTTTTTCCGAGGTTGATCGTGTGTGTGTTGGTATTTGTGCACCCCGGCCGGGTTAAAACTTTCTGAAAGCCGTGTCCGCGGTTATGGACGACTTGGAGCACAGTATCTCGACCATAGACAAGCATAACTAAAGTTTATCGCTATAAATTTGACTTTATAATGACTAGTAATCAGCTTCACTATAATGGAATGGCTAATTAATACTGCCCACAATTTCTTGTTTGGAGTGTCGCTTGCGACCATTATACTTGACTAGTAAGTATTGCAACTACAACGGAATGGCTAAATAAAAGTACCAACAACTGCTGGGTTTTGGGTCATCTCATGCTATCTGTATCTGATTAGTAATTGTTGCAACTATAACGGTATGGTTAACTAAAAATGGCCCACTGCTTATTTTATCAGGATGATTATCTATACCTGACTAGTAATTGCTGCAACGATAACCGAATAAATAAAACTGCCAACTGTGTGAGTTCCTCGGTTGACTTCCTCGATCGGTGTCGAGGGGGAAACGCCAGGATGGGTTTGATTGGTGGTAGTACCAGGTTGGTTCCGAGTAGGTCTTTCTTACCCCTCTCTGATAACCGCCAGTTGTATCGAGTCTCTATAGGTTGTTTAGTGCATGCTGCCGCTGCCGCTTCAGTCCACCATACCTATGTAGGCGAGGACCGCCGAATTCTAGTCTCACCGTGTACTGGCCTCAGTACTGACGCTCCTTCTTTTTCCTTTGCCCTTTGTCGGCACCCCTTTTGTTTAAGCAGGTTTTGAGATCGACGTCGTTAGCAGGGTTACCCTTCCGGCTTGGCCTGGGCAGGGTTATGGACGCCATTGGTTATTCTTCAGGGCTCTTAGCCCCATTTGCTTCTTGTCCGTAGCTGGACGCACTATCGTTTTCAAGGTGATTTGGATCTTTGTATATTATATCTGTATTCTTGACTCATGGAGTCGCTATTCTATACATCTGTTCTGTGGGTCCCATCGAGGACTGTTGTGCAATGTTATTACTTCGTTTTCCACCCGCACGAAAGTGCCTGGTGGGCACCTTTGAATCGTTTCTATGCGGGTTTTGGCGAATTTTGCTCAAACTTGCATAGGTCCGATTCCGAGGGTGTTACATATAACAATTGTGTTGGATATTGCTTTAGTTCTCAGGGGAAACTTTCCCGGTGTTAATTACTATCGTAGTTGATGCTTGTGAGTGGAACCATTGGATTATTGTTTATGTTCAGATTGTTATCCATTATCATATCACCTTTGATCTTGATCCATATGATGTCTTGTGAGTAGTTCGTCTAGTTCTTGAGGACATGGGAGAAGTCATGTTGTTATTAGTGGATTTGTGTTGAGTTATTATTCAATGGTTTAGTATTTAAGTTGTGGTGCTATTCTTCTAGTGGTGTCATGTGAATGTCGACTACATGATACTTCACCATTTATGGGCCTAGAGGAATGCATTGTGTATTTGGCTACTAATTATGAGGTTGCCGGAGTGATATAAACCTGAACCCCCATTAGGACACCTTTGCACAAGGGAGTGTAGGATCTCAGAGTTTAAGGTTGTGGTTAGATTTATATCTTAATTACTTTCCTGTAGTTATAGATGTTTGCAGGGGGTTTAATCACAAGTATGTATTAGTCCAAGTAAGGTCGGTACATTAGCACAGGTTCACCCACACAACACTTACAACACCAAAGAAGAGTACTCAGCTATATGAAGCGAAAGCACTTGACAGAATTCCCATCTGTCCTCGAGAACAGTTGGTATTTATAAGTATTTCCAACGGCTTGTCCTTTGCTAAGAAAGGATTGGGCCACTTTTTGCCTTTGTTCTCTATTACTTGCACTTTTTTTGTTGCTTTATCAGAAAACCCCTAAAAATCTGTTTGATAAGTATTTGTAGAGAGTTCCTGCTCCACACCACTAGTCAACACCTTCTGCTCCTTGTTGGGATCGACACTCCTATTTATCAAAAGTACTACGATACACCCCCTATACTTATGGGTCATCAAGACTATTTTCTGGCGCCGTTGCCGGGAAGTGAAGCGCTATTGAAGAGTGGAACTAGTAAAGAAAACTTCTACTATGAGTATTGCTTTTTGTTACTTCTTGTTACTTTGTTTCCAATATGGATAACCCACTTGGTTTTCTGTTTGGTAAAACTACTACCACTGTTAGAGTAGTAGATGAACCACCATCTGTTGAGATAAATCCTTTTAAGATACCTACAAGTATTGTTGATTGTGTTACGGATACTTATTATTTTGGGGATGGAACCGTCCATCCTGGTGATCACTTGCTTTTTATCCGTGAACTATGCGGGTTGTTTAAGTGTGCAAGTATCACAACTGAACAGGTGAAGAAGAAGCTACTCTCCATATCCTTGAAAGGGAGAGCTAAATAATGGTATACGCTGCTGAAGAATGGACAATCCATGGAATAGGAGGAAATGGCATCTCTCTTTTACTCTAAATTCAATCCTCCCAGTGAGATTCATAAGGATAGAAATTTGATATATAACTTTTGGCCTCGTGATGGAGAGACTACAACTCAAGCTTGGGGAAGATTGAAGTTACTAATGCTTAAATGTCCTATTCATGAACTCCCTAACGATATTATTATCAATAACTTTTATGCTAGGCTTCTCTTCATGATAAAGATTTACTAGATGCTTCTTGTGCTGGATCATTTACACGTATGAAGGAGGAAGCTAAATGGGATCTCCTAGACCGTATTCAAGAGAACACTGAAGCTTGGGAGAATGACAAAGGAATAAATTCAGGTATAAACTATGATTATGAATGCATTAAATCTTTTATGGGAACTGATGACTTTCGTGATATTAGTAATGAATTTGGTCTTGATTCCCAAAGTATTGCCAACTGTTTTAAGGCCTTTGCCTCCTTACATAGAAATTCCCAAGAAGAAGTGGAATAAGTACCACGCACCTTATAAAGATGTTGTTAGTCATGTTCCTGTTAGAAGTACGGAAGTTTGTACTATTGATCATATTGTTCCTAAACCTTATGTTGAGAAAATACCTTTCCCAGCTAAGGTAAAGGAGTATTCTATGATTATTAGTGCAAATAACAAAGGTACTAGAAAACTCTGGAGCCTGATGAGCAATTGATTATTGAACTTGTGGTAGCTATTGTGAAAGATCTTGATGCTAGAAATATAGAGGATGAGTATATTGTCTTCTATGAAGACGCTTATAATATTATCTCTCATCCTAGTAAGGCTAGAAAAGCTAGTGTTCCTATGCTTTTTGTTAAAATTGGTGATCATGGCTACTATGGTTTATGTGATATTGGTGCTAGTTCTAGTGCTATTCCTTATAAGATTTACAGGGAAATTATGCATGAAATTGGTCTTTGTGAGCTTGAGGACATTGATGTGGTTATTCACCTTGCAAATAAGGAAACCATTTGCCCTATTGGTATTGTAAGAGATGTGGAGGTTCTCTGTGGTAAGATTAAGTATCCTGCTGATTTTCTGGTACTTAATGCAGCAGCTAGTAAAACTTGTCCTATCATTTTTGGTAGACCTTTCTTGAACACTTGTGGAGCTATTATAGATTGTAAGAAGGAAAAAGTTTTAACTAAGTTGGATGGAGATTCTTATGAGTTTAACTTTTCCAAATTTGCGAACGCTCCTTGTGAAAATAGCTTGCCTAATGAAGATTTCAGGATGGAACAACTTGCTTCTATTGATCCAGTTTATGACCTTGGACCTCTTTTTGATGACTGTAAGTATGCTTATTCTGATGATAAAGTTGTTTCTTGTGATAGTTATATTGTTAAATTTATTCAAAGTGCTACTGAAAGTTATTATGAGAGAGGGAAACATTGTTTTATGCTTCTCAATAATGTTAAGTTTCCCCGCTTCATGTTGAAAGCTTTGAAGTTGCATTTGTTTTGTCTTCCTATGCTAGTGGCTTTTTGTTTAAACAATTAGTTTTCTCATGATACCCCCATGCATAGGTAGTGGGTTAGACCTAAATGTGTTTGTTATTTGCTTCTTGATGCTCTCTTTCACTTCAAATATATATCTCCTATGTGAGCATCTTTGAGACTTTCAAGCCTAACTTAAAGGCATTAAAGAAAAGTACTTGTTGGGAGATAACCCAAGAGTTTTGTCGAGTATTGGAAGTTATTACCTCTGTAATAACCGCTCCTTATCCTTTTTGTTTTGGTTTTTGTGTCAAGTCCAACTACTTTTGTGAAGAAGAGGAGTTGTGAAAAGTGGCTGTCCTAGGGCAGATTTTTGTGCTGCAATGTAAAAATTCATGAGGGAGCTCAGTACGTAGTATGGAGCTGTATTTTTTTGATCCTGTTCTCCAAGTTGTTACCCAACTTTCATTAGTTTTGCACTTTTTCGTTTGAGCAACAGAAGGTTTTCGAAAAAAATCAATCTTTACTTGCTGGTCTGTTTTGACAGATTTCTGCTATCATTTGCATTTGCCTCTTATAGAAGCTTTTGTTTTCATAGATTTCAGTTGAAGTGTGAACCTAAGGGTTATTGTTTTTGATTACACTAATGTTGCCATTGAGTTTTGTGTGAGACCTTGTAAGATAGGAAATTCCAGGAGAAGGAGAAAAAGATTCTGCAGAGTTCGTCTTTGAATAGGTAAAAGTGGTGAAAACAGAAGGATCGTGAAACCCCAATCTTTTTATATTTTTGATGTTTTTAATACATAAGGGAATATACGAGACGGAATAGATAAGGAACCGGAGGCCGGGGTGGCCAAACCCACCCCAGGCGCGGTCCCACCTTGCCCCACGCCTGGAGGGGGTGTGCCTCCCCCGAGCTCCGACTCCGCCTTGTTTCCATATCAAAACCTTCCTTATGCTTTGAAACTTCATAATATATAACCCCCTGGATCCCCCAAGTTTCGTTCATCGTGTTCTCGTCGTGTTTTCATTTTGATATGTTTTTGTCAAGAAAACTTCTCAAGTTTAGAGCACCATGGTCTCCGCCAACGACAAAGACAAGAAGCCCGAGGAAGACGATCCTCACAAACCCAAGGAGGAAGAGATTTTGGTAGGTTATGAAGGAGACATGGAGGATTTGAATAAACTTATTGAAGAGCTTATCAAGAGAACACCACCACCACCACCGAAGGAGTAATTCTTCATCAGGTTTGGCATCCCCTTGGCTTGTTCCAAGCTTGGGGGGGGGGGGGTGCCGTGGTATCACAATCATTATCTTTTGTCTTTTAACTTTTTAGTGGATTTATATCTTTGGTAGAGAAGTTATCTTATAGTTTTGTTTGCATATGGAAGTATCTCTCCTTAGTTGATTATCTATGTATACCTTGGTGTGAGTGCCTTTATTGGAATATTAATGAGAAGTTTCATCTTTTACTTTTTGCACTTCTTATTTTTAGTTTGCAATCTCTATTATATGATGGATCTTGTTGATCAGTATTGGCATCACTTTGGGAGCATCAAGTGGATCTAAATTGATTTTGGCAAACCGAATTCTGGTTAGTAGCAAAACTTTTTGAGGTTTGAAAGAAAAAAAGGAGAAAAAGCTTACAAGTATTTTGTATCATTTATTTTCTTTCTTTTTGGCTCATAAGCTTAGTATTCTCTATTTAAGATCTTTTGTGTCTTCAAGTAAGATTGCATGTTTGGCTTTATTACTTGTATGTTTGCTTGTTTCTTTCAACTCTCTTGCTTGCTACCCAGCCTTGCTAGTCAAAAACCTGTTTTGAGAGGGAATACTTCTCGTGTTTCCAATCCCTTTGAACCAAAACCTTTGCCACTTGTGTCCACCATATCTACCTAGTAGATTTTGCTATTCCAAGCAAATTCGCAAGCTTCATCTACCTTTCAAATCAAAAAGTATTTTGTTATGTGAAAACTAGTTAGTAAAGCTCTCACGAACTTGATGGCACACCTTATTTTCTTGCCCCTAATAGACTTGAACCATTGTGTCATCGAATTTGTATATGCTTGCATATATACGTTGGAATTAGCAGAACCGTGCTGACACGGGGAACATTTTCAACATTGCACCTGTACTTTGTACACAGTTGATATCGTGCTCTTTTGTCTATGGATGTCAACGGTGTGAAATAAAGAGGGAACTTGTAAGTCCATGGAGTCTGTATTTGAATGTGTTAGAGAAACGTCTGGGACGCTAGCCTAAGCCATGCCTAATCATGGTGGAAACTTACAACATCATGATACGTCCAAAATGTATCTACTTTCCTGAACACTTTTGCTATTGTTTCTCCTCTAAACTTGTGTGCTTTGGATACAACTAACATGGAATGACGCAATTTTCAGCAGAATTACCTTGGTGTCTAGTTTTTGTGCAGAAAATGAACTATCAAGAAAAATCCCGTAAAATATGCCAAAAATTATATTTCACCAGAAGATCTACGGAGCCAGAAGAGGAGACGGAGAGGGGGCTAGGGGGCCTACACCCCTGCCAGGCGCGGGTGGGCCCTGCCCGCACCTAGGGGGTGCAGCCACCCCAGGAACCCCCTCGGCCTCCCTCTGCGCCTATAAGTTTCCTTTCGACCTAAAAACCGAGAGGGGTTCGATAGTTTTCCAGAAAGAGTTCCGCTCTGCCGCCGACACCAGAAACCAAAATTCGGATCCAGAAACTCTGTTCTGGCACCCTGTCGGGACGCGGAATTTGGAGAGGATCATCGCCATCGTCATCACCAACGCATCTCCATCAACCATCGATGTTTCCCTCATCCATGAGTGAGTAATCCCCCGCTGTAGGCTTGGGGATGGTAGGGATTGGATGAGTTCTATCATGTAATCGAATAAGATCTATTAGGGCATAGTGCCTAGTATCTCTATTAGTGCTATTTGACTTTGTTGCAATTTGCTGTGCTTAATGCTTGTCACTAGGGCCCAAGTGCCATGATCTCAGATCTGAACTTATTATTAAATCATTATAATAGTATTGTTTGTGATCTTATCTACAAGTTGTGTACACATATCATTGCTCGGATCAAAAGGCCCAAAAGTGATTGGGACAACCAGAGGGGATGGCTGTGGTGTGAGGATCACATGTGTTCATGGAGTGTTAATGCTTTGCTCCGGTGCTCTACTAAAAGGAGCACCTTAATTGCCAGTAGTTCCCTAGGGGCCCCGCTGCCACGAGCTGGCTGTACAAAAGATGTTGTGCAAGTTCTCATTGCGAGCACGTATGACTATATTTGGAGCACATGCCTAGGATAGTTTAGTACTTGGATTCTAATTATTATTTATATGCAATGCCCTAGATCTTGAAGTTACATGTTTAGACTTGTATATGCAACACCCGTCCATCCATCCCTATGCCTACCGTACTCGAATCCCACTATTATCGTTACTGTTACTATTTCTCCTGTTTCACTATTGCTGTAGCTTTGCTGTTGCTACTATCAAACTGTTGCTACTGATAAAATTCTGTGAGCAAGAAATATTTCCAGGTGCAGCTGAATTGACAACTCAGTTGTTAAGGCTTGCAAGTATTCTTTGGCTCCCCTTGTGTCAAACCAATAAATTGGGTAATACTACCCGCAAAGACTGTTGCGATCTCCTACACTTGTGGTTCATCACATCACCATAGTGAGATACCTATGAAGCATCATCAATTAAAAGCTATGCACATAGTAAACAAAAAGATTGCTGAGATGCTCATTGTCTGCTTGCCTTGTCATTTTGGTTATGGGATAGATCATGTACCATGTGCAAGGGGTACCCCTTTGGCGGTTCTCTATGATACACATGTACTTACAATGACAAGAACTTACCGGTGACCAAAGTTGAGTAGCATGAGGAGTGGCCCTCGTATTCAAGGGACATGAGATTGCCAACTTATATTTCGTCAAGCATATACTCCATCTTTGTGCACTTTAACCTTAATCATCTCAAGATGCCTATGATAGGGGCAATGAGGGCTCAAAGCTAGTAAGTACCATAATCTTTTGGAAGCTCTTTATGACTTGTAATCCCTGCTACCCTCCATGAAGGGACCTTTATCCTATTTTCTGAGCTGAGTCAGTAAACCTACTTCCTCTCTATCTGCAGCAAGCATTTGAGTTGTTGTGTTTCAAGCATTCATATGGTGATTTATTCAATCATGTTCTTTATCTTACTTGTTTGCACAAAACTCTTATCTATTGAGTATTACTTTGAAAGCCTTCATTAAAAAAACCTTTTTGAGCAAAAAGAGTGCTCCTGTTGAAAAACCTCTACAATTTTTTTTGTGAAACTGTTTGCCAGCTATTCTCTGACCAAGAACAAGAGTTTGCCAATTCCAGTTATGATTTATATTTATGCATATCTATTGTGACTCCAGTACTTGTTGCAAGCTAAGTTATATAATGGTGAGTTGCTTTCTTCTATGAGTTGTGTAATGGTAAGTGTGATGCTTCTTGTCCGTATTCTTTTATCGACAGTTCATTCCATAAACTTGTGGACATGTTTACTGAGCTCAGTTTTCGCTTGGGGACAAGCGAAGGTCTAAGCTTGGGGGGATTTGATACGTCCAATTTGCATCACTATTCTATATCATAATTTGCCTCTATTCATTGATATATGTCTTATTATGAGGTATTACTTATAACTTTTCCACAGTTTTTGCATGTTGGATGATTCTTGGAGGATGGACTGCCGGAGCCTGGATTCTGATGGAAAAGGAGGTGTTTTGCTGCACTTTTGCGAAGATCAGAAAAATCTCAGAAAAAATATGGGAAAATTATATTTTCCCGAAATACTGATGAAGCCAGAAGGGGAGGCGAAGAAGGGCCACAGGGGGCCCACACCCCCTAGGCGCGGGCCCACCTTGCCCCACACCTAGGGCAGGTGTGGCCCACCTGGCCGGCCTCCGACTCCGCCCTCTCGCCTATATCTTCCCTACGGAACCCTAACACCAGGGGGAGACCACATATAGATGTCTGCCACCTCTGCGAGGCGGAAAACACCGAGAGAAAGATCTATCCGGCAGATAGATTTCTGCCTGGGAAATTCCTTCCTGGAGAGGGGAGATCGTCGCCATCAACACCGCCATCAAGCTAGGCTTCATCGGGATCATCATCATCATCCACACCATCATCTCCACTAGCACCATCATCACCACTCTGTCCTGCTGTAACAATTGTGTTGGATATTGCTTTAGTTCTTAGGGGAAACTTTCCCGGTGTTAATTACTATTGCAGTTGATGCTTGTGAGTGGAACCATTGGATTATTGTTTATGTTCAAATTGTTATCCATTATCATATCATCTTTGATCTTGATCCATATGATGTCTTGTGAGTAGTTCATCTAGTTCTTGAGGACATGGGAGAAGTCATGTTGTTATTAATGGATTTGTGTTGAGTTATTATTCAATGGTTTAGTATTTACGTTGTGGTTCTATTCTTCTAGTGGTGTCATGTGAACATCGACTACATGATACTTCACCATTTATGGGCCTAGGGGAATGCATTGTGTATTTGGCTACTAATTGTGGGGTTGCCGGAGTGACAGAAACCTGAACCCCTGTTAGGACAACTTTGCACAAGGGAGTGTAGGATCTCAGAGTTTAAGGTTGTGGTTAGATTTATTTCTTAATTACTTTCATGTAGTTATGGATGTTTGAAGGGGGTTTAATCACAAGTATGTATTAGTCCAAGTAAGGTCAGTACATTAGCACAGGTTCAACCACACAACACTTACAACACCAAAGAAGAGTACTCAGCTATATGAAGCGAAAGCACTTGACAGAATTCCCATGTGTCCTCAAGAACGTTTGGTCTTTATAAGTATTTCCACCGGCTTGTCCTTTGCTAAGAAAGTATTGGGCCACTTTTTGCGTTTGTTCTCTATTACTTGCACTTTGTTTTGTTGCTTTATCAGAAACCCCCTAAAAATCAGTTTGCTAAGTATTTGCAGAGAGTTCTTGCTCCACACCACTAGTCAACACCTTCTGCTCCTCGTTGGGATCGACACTCCTATTTATTGAAAGTACTACGATACACCTCCTATATTTGTGGGTCATCAACTACTATCTTCCTGCCATGGAGTGATGCCAACTCGTAATGGGCTACTACCTTCTCGGCTTGGGCATCATGATCTGCAACACTCCGAGTTCCTTGCGAAGGGGTTGCAACACGTGGCAGTCTTGGTGGGCATCGTGGACAACTTGGAGGTGGAAGTACTTCTGGCGGATTCTCCTTGGACCTGGTATGTCTTAATGTTTCTATGTAGGAAACTACACCAGCCAAGATGCACTTCCGAGAAGTTGATACACCAGCAGCATCCATCCTTGTCCTGATGACAGGTGTCTTTTGTATTTCCTATTCTCAGGATACACAATTCAATGGAAGTCAAATTAGGATAATAAAAAAGAAAAAGATATATGGAAAATTCAATAAGCAAACAATTATACAACAAATGAGTAGGCAAGTAATGGGACAACCTGCGGCTCATCTTCCTCCCCTTAGGGATAATCCTCCGATCTAGAGCCTTCATCCTTGCTCTTTTTAGGGGAGAATTCAGTGGGTGATGCATAAACAAGGGGACTAACACCCATTTGTTGCATCCGTGCATTGTTTCTCGTGATGTTTTTTTACCCGTCTTTCCTCCATGGGATGCAACTGTGGTTCTATCATGAATAAACAACCCCAAGTAAGCAAACCTGTGGTGTTGATTGTTATATAGTAATAATAATGTACAATAGTCCACTATGATCAACTTATACTCTGAATCTCATATCATAAGACTTACGATGAAGCGACAAAAGTAATGAAATAGACAAGATAATGAAAAATTTATCACACACAAAACTAATCTTAAGATGAATAGTATACAAGCTGGACAATTCACCAATTGGTTGCAATAATAAGCAATGCATGTTAATTAAATATAAGAAAGGTAAACATCTACCATGAAATTAAAGAGGCAATTAAACAAAATATAATCTATGTTATAAAGCAATCATCATGTAAAACAGTCCACTTTGGGCAGTTTTTACTCTGATCATACGACATATGATTAAGTAGCCAAAATAATGCAACAGACAAGATGATGAAACCTTCATCACACACAAAACAGATCATAAGCCGAATAGTACATATAAGCTGGACAATTGACCAATTGGTTGCAATAATAAGAAGTGCGAGACGATTAAACATAAGCAGAATAAGCATCAGTAATGCGATTAAACAAGCAATTAAACAAAATATAACCTATGGTACTGATTGTTCTATATAACTAATTATGTGACAGCTCACTATGAAAAATTTGTACTATGATCATAAGGCATATAATGAAGAAGCCAAACTAATGCAAAAAAGCAAGATAATGCAACTTTTATCACACACACACAGATCATAAGATGAACTAGTATACATGTAGTTAAACAGGATAACCAGAATAAAACATAAGCAGGATAAGAAACTATCATGCAAATAAACAAAATATAACTTATGATGCTGATTTCTCTATAGTAATCATCATGTAATACAGTCCACTGAGTAATTTATAATCTGATCAAAAGACATAGGATGAAGCAGTCAAACCAATGGAATAGAGTATAGACAATATAATGCAAACTTATGTGTACATAAACTAATCATAAGTCGAATACTCTGAATCTCACTTATCAATTGGTTGCAATATAACAAATAAGAAGGGCGAGACAAATAAACATAAGAGGGATAAGCATCTTTCAAGTAATTAAGAAAATAACCTATGAGGTTAACTGTTCAATAGTAATCATCATGTAAAACAGAAAACTATGAACAATTAATACTCTGCTTATCAGACATATCACGAAGCAGTCAAACTGAGGAAACATACAGGATAATGCAACCCTGATCACAAGCCTTGTAAAATCACAACCAATTTCTCAGGCAAAACAAATAAGAGAGATTAACTGAACCAAAACAAGAAAATTGGTGGCATGAACAGGATAATGAACCACATTTTACAGGAAAAAGTAAAAAACATGAGAATTGATCATGAGCATGTTTTCTTGCCTGCATGTTGTAGGGATTTTTTGATAACGTGTTTCTTGTAGTGACCGTTGGCACGTGGCATCGAGCTAGACAGCGAGGTAGAAGACCTCGTCGACGAGGTAGACGGGCCTTGTCAGTGTAGTGAAGGACATTGTCGGGGAGGTGGATGGTGAGCTAGATGGAAAGATGGATGGCGAGCTGGCCGACTATGCTAGTGAAGTGTATGACCCAGTGGTAAACAAGGTCAACGTGCTGATGGCGAGGTGGACAACTTGCTAGCTCGACGGCCTGGCGGAAAACTGGGACGGTGAGGAGGGGCAAGGGTTTTGGCTAGGGTGATGGAGAGGTTACCAATAGAAGGACGGATGGAGACAAGGGGAGAAGAAGCAGAGAGTGAAGGGGAGCGGATGGCGGGGAGGGCGAAGGGAGAAGAGAGAGGACGACGCCGAGGGCGGTGGGGAAATTTGGATCTGTCTCATTTTGGCGAGGGGATAAAAAGGGGTTCAAATAGATTATGTAGATGTCGTTTGGGGGAATGCTTAGGTGGAGCTGTGGGGGTGTGCTAAAAGTTAATTGCACACCGAGAAATTTTCATTTGGGTAGAAATTCTCCTGCGTCTGGCACCAAATTTCGCATGGGCGGGAGGGCCTGACCTAGAAATTTGGGCTTGGTGTACTGGCCATCGTATGCATGATGGAGGGTACAACTAAATTAACCATTTTTAAAAATACTTCACTATAAGGGCTCGTGATGAAAACTATAATTTATTGACAAATAAATCTACAAAAAAGCAATAATGTGGACTATTACTCTATATTCTGTTTGTGACATAATATTTGTATAATGATCTGAAGAGATGTAAAACTATTTTGGATACTATATTCAAATTTAGATAAGATTCAAACTGTGGTCAAAAACACGGTTAAAAGCTCATCAAATGGGTAGATCTACTAGGCCACTATCTAGGGTTTTGCTCGAAAAGGCATATCAGAGCACGTCGGAATCATCCCTACAAAATTGCATGTAGCTCTACAAGTAGTTAATTATGCTACATACAGTGCTTGATCTCGGTTTCAATGAAACCCTAGATCATTGGCATATTGTATCTCAACAACTCATCACAATGGTGCTATATACACTACAAGAATCTGGGCGATTCATGACTTTTTTATGACGCTCCCTAAAAATGTTGTGGATCCCCGACGTTTTAGTTAATTTCTTCATGAGGCAGTCGGAGGGCCACGTCCTGGTTATGCATGACGGTGATTTCTTCATGGATTTTGTCCCCGACCCGTAAGCCCTGTCTCCTGATTCGTCTTACGTATAATCGTCACGGATTTCGTCAGGGCATTAATTTTTTTCAACGGACTCGCTATTCATGGACTAACCCCACCTGTCAGCGCGGTTTGCTAGGTTGTACTTCATGGTGGTTTTAGCCGGTCCCATGTGTCAGTCTGTTTGATAGAAGGGTTAATAAAAGAGATTAAAGAAATTAAAATTGGCAGTTACTCGCCCGTGCGTATTGTGGGCTATAGCGACAGTTCCACTTTGTCTCCTCGCCTCCCTGTTCTTCTCCTCGACCATGTATATAGTGGGCTAAGGGCAATTCCTCTCCGACTCCTCTCCATGTTCTTCTCCTCGCCTCCCTGTTCTTCTCATTGACCGCGTAGTGGGCTAGGGGCAGTTCCTCTTCGACTACTCCTCTTCATGTTCTTCTCCTCGTCGTATTTCTTCCTCGATAGGATGGCATGGCCAGAAGCCGGATGAAGGTGAACTGGTCTGATCTCCCAGCCGACCCACTTTGCAAGATCGCCGACCACTTGCTGGAGAAAGAGGAATACATCGACACATATGCCGCTTGTCGGGAAGTCTGCGCCAATTGGAGCCGCACTTTAAAATAGCCTGAATTCCTTCTTAACAACTGGATCCTGATAGATCACACACTTCTAGATGTCGGCGACTTCATCTTCCTCAACCTCGCCACTGGTCGTTGCTTCACGACGAATCTAATGAACGTCCATTGCAGGTTCAGATTCATTCGATATATATTTATTTATTTGTATTATTTTTCCATTGTATACATCTTAGGGCTAACTGTCCTCTTCTTCCAAATATTCTACTTCGTCGGTGTTTCTCATGGCATCAGCATGCTTGCTCAGAGGGTGCATCCGTACAAGATTCGGCTTCTAAACCCAATCACTCATAAGTCCAACACTGAGTTTCAAGCACACATACCATCTGATATTCTACAATCTGTCATTGTGATGAAGTCCCTAACGATTGTGTTTGTTTGCAAAGATTATTTGGAGATTATTGCATGGGCCGATGAGAGCACCCCAATGGGGCAATTCAATGAATCATTTGGAGAAGGAATTTATTCACCACCACCAGATGTGCTTCTGAAGTGCATGACGCCATTCTGAGGGGAAGTATATGCAATACTTGAGAATGGAGACATTATGTCGACCAACATATAGTTAGATAAGCGTATGAGCACTGTCATGATGGCCAAAATAATTGCATCCCTATTCTTTGAACAGATACACGGAACCTAGAATTTTTACCTTGTGGAGTCAGATGGTGATCTGCTCCGTTTGTTGAATGGGGGTTTTCGCCAAAGTTCAACCGGTGTTGTACCAGGAGGACATAGAGAACCTCTCTCTCAAGGCCGTCGGTGACATTGTAAGTCGTGCCCTCTTTGTTAATTTCCATCGGTCTCTCTCCATCGACACCAGGTTGAACCCCACAGTCAAACCCAGTTGCATATACTACATGGATTATATCAGGTTTTACGATTGTGATGTTCAATCCTGGGAAGAGGAACCAACAACAGTTATGCATGGCTGAGGTATACATTAGCTGGAACATACACCAAGGCCTTACCCTCTAGACGAGATACTGGCAACACACTACAGACGGAGAGAGTTCTCTGAACATGTGATGCAGCACTTGGGAGCCAGCGACGATGGAATATATAGGGGAGAATGAATCCTATATTCATTGCTAGGGTGTTCAGGTCTATTCTAAGTAGAAATTTGTATCGTTTTTATATTATTTTAGCAGTATGTGTATTATGTAGGGTTCGTTGCATGGAAAAAAATCTATCGCAAGAATACATAAAACCAAGATTTAATCTATGGTGAAGCCAAGATCTAATCTACAAGATCGGTGCAATGAGATTGAGGAGAACTAACCCTCCTAGATCTAAAGCTTTAACAAGAGCAAATCTTATGGTTGATGTAGTCAATCACTTGCCGATCTCAAGATCGGGTAGATGATCCTTCCGGCGCCGCGTTCCGGTAGCTCTTCCGCACTCAGTCTCACGTACGGAGTCGATGAAGACCTTCCTATCCCTGTTCTAGTGGGAAGCAGAGGTAGTAGATCCCTCGGAATCCCAGCAACACAACAGCGTGGTGGTGGAGGAGAAGAATCCTACAGGGCTTCGCCTAAGCCGGAGCAACACGATGGAGGAGGGAGAGGTGCAACGACTAGGGTTAAGGTGAGGGGGAAGAGGTGCGCCCTCCCCACCCCTCTTTATATAGAGGATGGGTGAGGCCAAGGGTTCCCACCCCTTGTCCAAGTCCTTCCCCAAGTCGACGGCGCAAGAGGGAGGAGGGGAAACTTGCCCCCCAAGTTTCTTCCCCTTTCCTCATTAGGGTTTTGACCCCTTTCCTTGTGCTGGCTGGTTGGGCCCTTTGGGTCATGGTGCGGCTGGCCCATGGCCCCTGCAGCATATGCTTTGCCCATGTGGCCCATCCCGATGTGGTGGGCCCAATGGTGGCCCCTTCTAGAACATTCTAGAAGCTCCGGTCAAAATACCGATAAATTTTCCGAACCCCAGAAAATGACTTTCCTTATATGAATATTATTCTATGGATCATTCCGGATCTCCTCGTGATGTCCTGGATCCAATCCGAGACTCCGAACAAAATCGGTCTCCAACTCATATTCCATATCTACTTAAACAACATCGAACCTTAAGTGTGTCACCCTATGGTTCGTGAACTATGCAGACATGATCGAGACACCTCTCCGATCAATAACCAATAGCGGGATCTAGAGATACATAATGGCTCCCACATATTCAACGATGACTTCATGATCGAGTGAACCATTAACATATGATACCAATTCCATTTGTCGCGCGATACTTTACTTATCCTAGGTTCCATCGTCGGTATCTCCATACCTAGTTCAACCTTGTTACCGATAAGTACTCTTTACTCATTCTATGATATAACATACCTTGTGACCTAGTCACGTGCTTGCAAGCCAATTGGATGACATTCCACCGAGAGGTCCCAGAGTATATCTATCCATCATATGGATGGAAAAATCCCACTCTTGATCCATGCGCTTCAACACATAATTTCAGAATACCCAATGCCACCTTTATAACCACCCAGTTATGGAAGTGGATTTTGATATCATCAAAGTACTCACCCGGTGACGGTGATTAACATAATATCATGGTCGAAGGATTAGGTTAGTATGTGTCTGAAAGCTTGTAGCAAAACGTGTAGGGTTTGCAACATAGAAAACAAAAAATTACTATGATGGGAACAACTATGTACCAAGATCTATCTACTATATACAAGCAACAGGCGGATATACATCCCTAGAGAACATACCCTTGAAGACCGACAAAGATTAACGAGGTTGAACTCGTGGATGATGTAGATGAACTCTTGTCAATCTCAAGATCGAGAGGAAGTCCTAGCGCCGCAAATCAGCGGCGCATCCGTGCTCGCACACATGCCCAAGCCACCGAGAAACCTCCGCCTCCTTGCTCCAGTGATGCAGCAGAAGCAACAATTCTTTCTTGCCGAAAAGCCATCGGGAACATGTATCGTGCTAGTCCAAGACCACGGGGGATAAACTAGAGGGGGAGAGATCCTTCACGAGGAGGTGTGAGTGAGAGAGAGGGAGAGGGGGGCTTTATATAGGAGGGAGGGGGGCACCCCAAGGGGGTGGCCGGCGCATGGGGGCTGCCCCTACCCTCCTCCATTCATGTGAGTGTAACTCCCACTCACAAAATAACCCCTTCATTTATCCACTCAAAATCCCACTGAAAATTCCCTTTAAATTTCCACCAAATTTAATGCAATCTCTCTTTAAATAAAACTCCTTTTATTTATTCAGAATTTTTTCATACCATAATGGAAAAACATTCACATATAACCCCTTGCTAGTATTTCATTTCACATGCAGAAACACTGTCAGCAATTTCACCCAAAAACAGTTTTGGTGCCTAGTGAAATAAATTCCTATCCTTTGTTAATATTTTCAGCATGAAACTATTTATTCCAAATGGTGTCGGTGTCTCTTAAGTCTGTCACCCTATAGTTCGTGAATAATGCGAACATGATCGAGACCCCTCTCGGATCAATAATCAGAAGCAGGACATGGAGATCCATTCTGACTCCCACACATTCAACGATGACTTTCCTGTGATCGTCGGAACCTTTTACGCTAGAATCTTAATCCCTTTGTCTCGCGATATATTACATGTCCGAGATTCGATCATCGGTATCCTCATACCTAGTTTGATCTCATTACTTACATGTACTCTTTTCTTGTTCCCGTGATATAACATTCTAGTGATCAAATCACTTTCTTGCAAGCTAACCAATGTGATATCACCGAGAGGGCCCAGAGTATATCTATCTATCATCGGGATGAACAAATTCCACTCTTGTTCCATGGTCCTCAACATAACACTTTAGTAGCACTAAACCCATCTTCATGATCACCCTGTTACGGTGTGACGTTTGATGTTATCAAGATACTCTTCTAGTCTTAGTGATTGACATGATCTCATGGTCTAAGGATTAGGATTACTTCGTATGATGTTATAGCAATATAAACTCAATGACTTTGATCGTAATGCTATACTTCGGATGAATGTTCATCACACCATTCCAATAATGTTGTGACCTCGTTATTAAGAACATTCAATGTCCATGATTACGAAACCTTGATCATCTTGTTAATCAATGAGCTAGTTTATAAGAGAGGCATAACTAGGAACTTTCTGTTTGTTTATTAAACACACATGTATTAACGTTTCCGTATTAATACAATTATAGCATGCAAAATAAACATCTATCATATACTTGGAATATACATAATAACCACTTTATTATTGCCTCTCAGGGCATATTCCCTTCAGTCTCCCACTTGCACTAGAGACAATAATATAGTTACATAGTGATAAATCTAACACCCATGGAGTTCTGGTGTTGATCATGTTTTGCTCTAGGGAGAGTATTAGTCAATGTTATGCTACATTGAGGTCCGTGTGTACTTTACAAATCTTTCGTGAAATCATTCGTATAATACATTAAGTAGATATAACCGTATCTACTGAAATCATTTGTGAAAGTAACAAAATAACGATATCCACCTCGCACCGACACACTCATTGGACCACATACATCAGAGTGTATGATTTCCAATAAATCTGTCGTCCGTTCCATTGAACCGTAAAATGGCGTTCTAGTCATCTTGCCCATAAGGCATGGCTCACATGTATCAAATTATTAGAAATCAAGTGATTCCAAAATTCCATCTGAATGGAGCTTCTTCACGCGTTTAGCGCCAATATGACCTAGACGGCAGTGCCACATATATGCGGATATATCATCATTAAGTTTAAACCTTTTAGCATCAACATTATGAATATGTGTAACACTATTATCGAGATCCAATAGAAATAAACCATTCATCATCGGTACATGACCATAAAAGATATCATTCATATAAATCGAACAACCATTGTTTTCGGATTTAAATGAATAACCACTGCGCATCAAACACGATCCAAATACAATGTTCATTCTTAGTGCTGGCACCAGATAATAATTATTCAAGTTTATAACTAATCTTTATGGTAAGTGGAGAGGTAGCGTTACGAAGGCGATCACATCAACGCTTGATCCGTTGCCGACATACATCTTGACGTCACCCCTTGCTAGCGGTCGCTTGTTCCGCAGCCCCTGATTTGAGTTACAAATATTAGCAATCGATCCGGTATCAAATACCCAGATGCTACTGCGAGTACTAGTCAAGTACACATCAATAACATGTATATCATATATACCTTTATTTGTCTTGCTGGCCTTCTTGTCTACCAAATACTTGGGGCAGTTGTGCTTCCAGTGGCTAGTCCCCTTGCAATAATAACACTCGGTATCAGACTTAGGGACAACTCGGGATTTCTTTTCACGTAGGGCAACCAGTTTGCCGCCCTTCTTTCCCTTCTGTTTACCCTTCCTGTCTTTCTTGAAACTGGTGGTCTTATTGATCATCAACACTTGATGTTCCTTCTTGATTTCCACCTCTACAGTCTTAAGAATTGACAAAAGCTCGGGGAGAGACTTCTTCATGCCCTGCATGTTATAGTTCATCACGAAGCTCTTGTAGTTAGGTGGCAGAGACTGGAGAACACGATGTATGCCTAAGTCAATGGGGATCGATATTACCAAGGACACAAGCTTATCGGCGTACCCCGACACCTTGAGTATGTTCTCACTAACGGAGTTGTTCTCTTCCATCATGCAACTAAAGAACTTTTCTGAAGCATTATAACTCTCTACAGCAGCATGGATGTCGAAAATCATTTTCAACTCTCCCATTGTATCAAACGCATTGTCGTTTTCGAAACTCTTTCGAAGTTCTAGCTCTAGCCCATACAAAATTTCGCAATGAACTAAGTTGTGGTCCTCCTGACGAGTCTGATAGACGTCCTTTTCTTTCTCAGGGGCATCATCAAATGGTGGGGGGGGGGATTAGCAGCGCTTCTAGCACATATTGCTTTTTTGCAGCAGAGAGGATAATCCTCAAATTCATGGCCCAGTCGGTAAAGTTTCTACCGTTCGTTGCAAATTTCTCTTTCTCCATGAACACATTGAAATTAAAAGAAGGTGGTGCCATCTACAATAGAATTTGTAAAGTTGAGACTAAGTTTATGATAGATTGAGTTCAACTAATCCAAATTAAGAATGAAATCCCACTCAAAAATGACATCCCTCGTGCCTTTTTGGTGATTACATGAACCAAATCCACTACACCAAGTCCGATCATCACGTGAGTTGGTGTAGCTTCAAAGCCGATCATCCATATGGGCATCATATCTTTCATATGACTCATTCTTAACCTTTCGGTCCGTGTTCCAAGGCCATGTCTGCACATGCTAGGCTCTCCAAGTAATAACCTTAGTATTCGCGTGTGTAAACTTTCTTACACCCAAAATATGATCGTGGATCCAAGAACACCCGATCATCACGTGATGTCTTGGAGCGGCGAAACATAATTGGTGCATACTTAAGGGAGAACACATTTTTATCTTGATATCTAAATGAGGGATCATCTTATTATGCTAATAAAACGCCAAACAAGCAATATAAGATGCAACAAACATCACATGTGAAGAAGTGAAATGATATGGTTCTTGCACTTGATCTCCATCATGTGCATCGTGGTATGATCCTCATCATTCCTTTATGTGTAAGGCCAAGGTCTATAGAACTTACACGTTATGTGTGTTGTAAGAGTTTCGACTTATACTTTTACTTACAACATCACCATATCATGAAACTAGCCCAACAACAATCTAAACTAGACGCTTCTAATTTATCCATTGCAAGTTTTACGTGGCTTAGGGATTTTGAAGATAGAACCATTCTTACCTACGGAGATGAACCACAACGATGATAAAAAAATTATTGACAACTCGTTGCAAAT
The DNA here is from genome assembly GCA_910589765.1 of Avena atlantica. Taxonomy (NCBI): domain Eukaryota; kingdom Viridiplantae; phylum Streptophyta; class Magnoliopsida; order Poales; family Poaceae; genus Avena; species Avena atlantica. The sequence goes on from OU342738.1 coordinate 187,309,710, forward strand.
TAGATATTGACTATAGTAGGAAAGATAGACACCCGCTAGACACTTATGCAAAACTAGTTGCATGTCAAGCGTGGAACATGTCTCATATGCGAGGACATGTAAAGTTTGTCCGGGCCGGTTCATCCCACTATGCCACCAATATCCAAAGTACAACTAAGAAGCAATAACATGATCATCATTGCCCACATATACACATGTGTACTACCCGTGCAAAGCATCTACACATAGATCTGGCTCTGATACACTATAGGGATCACAACATAGAAAACAAAAAATTTCCTACGATGGGAACAACTATGTACCAAGATCTATCTACTAGATACAAGCAACGGGCGGATATACATCCCTAGAGAAAATACCCTTGAAGACCGACAAAGCTTAACAAGGTTGAACACGTGCATGATGTAGAAGAACGCTTGCCGATCTCAAGATCGAGAGGAAGTCCTAGCGCCGCAAATTAGTGGCGCATCTATGCTCGCACACACGTCCGAGCCACCGAGCAACCTCCGCCTCCTCGCTCCAGCGATGCAGCGGAAGCAACAACTCTTTCTTGCTGAAAAGCCACTGGGAACATGTATCTCGCTAGTCCGAGACCATGGGGGATAAACTAGAGGGGGAGAGCGATCCTTCACGAGGATGTGTGATTGAGAGAGAGGGAGAGGGGGGCTTTATATAGGAGGGAGGGGGAACCCCAAGGGGGTGGCCGGTGCATGGGGGCTATCCCTGTCACATCCCAAAATTCTCCAAATTTTGAAATGTGAAAAATAAATAAACAAAATAAACAATTGTTGAAATTAGGGTGAAAAGAAAATTTTTGCTTCTAAATGGAAACATCAAAACCCTACTTGAATTTTTTTTGAATAATAAAGCAACAAACAAATATTCCCAAGTCAAATGCATTTATGCATGGAAAGAATCTTGAATTTAAAGCACTTCAAAAAATAAACCAAAACCCTAAATCTTAATGAAAGAAAATAATTTCCAAGATCTCTCTCTAAGACTACGGATGTGATCCATATAAAAATTTAGAAAGAAACATTTCTAAATGATCAAAAATGGTAAACCAAAATATTATAAAACCATGGAAATTGGTTTCATTCAATTTGGAGCCATGGATAAAAACTTATGAATTCTAACAAGATAAAAGAAAATAAATCCCAAGGCTAATACAGATCCTAACTAAATTCAATGCCAAATTGTGAGAAAAGTAATCCTAAAAGGATTTAAAAATATAAGTAAATATTAAATAAAATTTTACAAAGTGGAATCACCAAATTTGGAACTATAAATAAAAAGATATGGATTTTATAAGATAAATAAATAAATAAATAAAGAATATTTAAAAGTCAAATTAAATCTTGGCCAAATCCACAAGCAAATGGAATAAATATAATACAAATAAAAATAAAGGAATAAAGATTATTTAAATAAAATTATATGGGCGTTTAACCATGTTCAATTTTATTTGAATAAAGACAAAATCCCTAATATAAATGATTAATTAAATCATGAGAAAAATAATTGAAATTGCCAAAATGGATTAACTTAAAAAGAATAAAATAATTATTTGAATAAAATAATATGGATTTGAATCATATTAAATTTGTTTTGAATAAAGACAAAAGGCCTAATTTAATTAAATAATAAATCTTAAGAAAATATTTGAAATAATTCAGAGTGAATTATTTAAACACATTAATAAACAGATAAAACCTACTGAAAAGGTTGTGCAAAAATTTGAATTCAAATTAAAGCTCAAATCATTTAAATCAAATCAAAACAGAAATTAGAAATGAAAAAGGAAAAAGATTCAGAGAAGGAAAAAATGGAAAAGACCCAGCCCAACTAACCTAGCCCAACCCTGGCCCAACTACAGCCCTCCCGGCTCTCACCTCTCTCTCCCCGCAAACCGTTCTTTTCTCACTCACCACGTACCCCTTACCTCGCTGACGCCCAGGTCCCACAGCCACCTAGCATCATCGTCATCACCTTCTTCCCCGCCGCTGACCTCGCCCCTCTCCCCAATCATTTCTGTCTGTTTTCAATCTGCGTAAATTCACGTTGAATGCGCCGGTAATTCGACCCGCGACCTCTCCCTCATAAGAGCCTTGCCATCCTCTCTCTTTCCCCCAGACCATGCTACCAGATCGCCCCTAGGCTGCGCGAATTGCTCCTCGCTCTGCCACTGCCTCCGATGAGCCCCAGCTCGAATTCCGGCCAACCCCGAACATCCCCTTGTCCCTGCTTCACACGAGCTTGCTCGCCATCGCCTCGTGCACCTGCCAGTAGCCTTAGCTTGCCCGCGCATGCACCAGAACCTCGCCTCGGACAAACCTTTGAGCGCCACTGTAGACTGCATCCACTCCGACGAGCTCCCCCGGTAATCCCTGACCTCCCCTCCCCCTCTGAATGATGCTCCTACACTCGGCAATATCCTACGCGTCTAATGACACCATTTGTTTGTCTTAGCTTGCCCTGTATCCTTGCCTCCATCGACGACCGTGCTTACCCGACGCTGATACAAACTCTGGCGAGCAATCAACGGCAACCCCGTGCACCCCTGGCCTTCCCACGGCCACGTTAAGCTTCCTCACGCCACAGAAAACCCTGTGAGCCTCTCCCCTTCCTCCCTTGCTTTTTGTTTTCGCCGGAACACCTCTGCCCGAGCGCCGCCGCCGCCCACCGTCGCCAGCGCCGCCAATTCTTGACCAAATAGTTTATGTCCATTAGATATTAATCGCATGGCTTAGAATAGATGACTTAACGAACCATTATCATTTGATCTGAGCCGCATAGATCAACTTAGATCCAACGACCCATGTTGCTTGATCCGCGCGAACCGGTATGCGCCAGTAAGAACACGCCACATGGCTTTCCTGTTGTTTTCAAAATAGAAAAGAATCTATTAGATGATTGATTTTCAAAAATTTATAACTTTTGTTCTATACGTCCAAAATTTACAAATTTAATATCAATGGATTCAGAAAAATGTGAACTTTCCAACCATCGTCTTAATTTAGTATTTTACTTCTGGAAAATTAGGTGTTTTTGCAGAAACATTTTAGGACTATTTTGTGTATAAAAATTGTTTTAAAAATGATTTTATCACATCCCAAAATTCTCCTAATTTTGGAATGTGAAAGAAATAAAATAAGCTTGATTGATTGTTTGACTTTGTTGAAAATTCTCAAAGAAAAGAAACTTTTTGAATTGAAAATCCTCTCTACCTTGAATTCAAAACCTTATATTCCTTTGTTATGACCTAAGTAGCCATATATGCAAAAGAGGGTGGATTGAGTTTTAGTTTTAGTATTTGAGTGAATGTTTTAAAAAAAATGAAAATCATGAAGCATTCATAAGCATTTCATTACATCTATGCAAAGTTCTCACAAACTGAATCCAAATCCTAGTATCTAAATCCTATAGTTGATTTTCCCAAATGTTTCTATAAGGAATATAAAGAGATTTATGAAACCACTATCTTCAAACAAGTGAGAATATTACAAATATAATCCTATAATAATCTACTGAATTTTATAAAAATTTAGAAAGAACAATTGTGTCATTTGGAGTTCGTATGCAAAAGGTATGAGAGAAACAAATAAATAGAAAATTGAAAAAAAGAATAAAAAAACTAACGGGCCGACCCACTACAGCCGGACCAGCCACACGCACGGGAGAAGAGATCGACCCCACCGCTGCCTTAAAAAGCGTGCAAATCAATTTTCTTCAAACCTATCTCTATTCAAACTCTTATATCTTTTTATCTATAACTCCGAATAGACTTCCGTTTGTTTCTATTTGTTCCCTACTCCAAGACCTATCTTCTCACCATCCTAAATCTCCATATAAACCCGTGGAGCCACAACTGTACGAGTTTTCCTTCTCGAAATCTCGAATCTACACATGTCCAAAACTTATTTCGTTTATTCACCCATCTATACTTTGTCGTTTGCCTTGGGCTAAAACACGAAAGTTGTAGATCTCGTCGAAATCTTTCAATCCCGACAAACCTCACCTCTTTTCATCCACCACAGCCAAAGAATTTCGCACCACAATATTTCAGATATGACGGTGTAAATCCAAGATTACTCGCGCTCGTTTCTTCAAATCCAAATTCCTTTGGTGAAAAGGTAGCACTAAAGATTCTCTACAACTTTCCTGTTGTAAGTTTTTCAATTTGATCTACGGATTTGTCTCTCTAACATAGATCTCTTTCTAATCTATTATGAGCCAAAATCGAGCCGATCTTCTTTTCTAGCCACTTGATCTCATCCCGACGGTCAAGATTAGATCTTATCAACGAAGGGGTACGAGCCAACCAGATCTCTCCATGTGTCAAGCCAAGTCAGCACCCGTACCAGTCAGCGTAGAATATTCCTAGGGAATATTTCCAGTAGATTTGAAATTGAATTTAAATTGTAGGAAATTATGCAAACTTGCAAAAATCATATAAAAAGATCCATAGATCCAAAAATAGCAAATTATATATTAATGGATTCATAAAAATGTGTAGAATGATAATATTGCATTAGATCTAACATTTAGAATATTCGTTTACTGTAGCAATTTAATTAGTTTTAATGGTCTTTTTGGTTAATAAATTCATAGGAAATTATCTGTAACTCCGAAAAATATGAACAATATATAATATTGAAGCTACTATAATGTAGATTAATAATATCTGGTTGGATCCAGCTTTTGTGGAATATTTACCCCATAGCAATTTAATTAGTATTAATGGCTTTAGAAATTATTAAATTCATAGTAATTTATTTGCATATCACAAAAATATAAATAATATACCGATGGAAAGCTGGTTCCAAGTAGATCACCAATATGCAATTATTTCAGGCTTTGAGTGTAAAGTTTTGCCATGAAGATTTAAATGGTTTAGTGTCATATTTAGAGTAATAAATTCATAATAAAATAAATAACGTTCAAAAAATTACAAATTATATGTCCCTGGAATCACAATCCTGTGGAGATTGCGGATTTTATTTTAGTTCAATTTTTAGGCAACAAAAACTATATAAATGATTTAAAACTCATTAAAAACTATTTAAATCATACAAAAAGATCTATAACTCGGATTAGGGTGAATCCAACGCCTACTAGTTCGTATTAACGTCCTCTATCTAGTACACCCAAGAAACAAATTTAATTCAACAGTTAGAATAGGCATTACGACAGAATTATTAAAAAACCTATATTGGCAAGTAATTATTAATAACAAGTAGTCCATTGCATTAATTGGTCTCATGCATGCATCATATACTTCAGTATTTTCTAGAGAACTAAAATAACAATCATTATGACTTATGAAATTGTCATGCATGCATTTGTTTCATTTCTTTGATCTATATGTGCTGTTGTTTATGTTTTATGCAATTATTTTCTCGATAGATTGCAAAGAGTGCAACTACTATGATTGGAACTACTATGATTGCAAGTATTGTGGTTATGATGAGTGCAACCATTAAATCTATGAGGGTTGTGAGGATTATCTAATCGACTACATCTACAACAAAGGCAAGTGGTGCTATCTTGGTCATAAATGTCCTACTGTTTTCCTATGCATTATAGATGTTTTTGTAGAATTTCATATGTAGGAATTGATGTGTATATGCTATGCCATGTCCCATACTATTCCCTAGAATTCCTTGTTTATGAGCCATCGTATTGGTAGATTGCTTAGCTATGCTATTTAGACGAGGAAGGGAATCACACCATGAAAAGTTATATGTTTTGAAAGGAATTTATTTTGTTAAATGACAAACCAACATGATTTTAATGAACCACCTGGGCGGAATGGTATTGATTGGGTCATCGATTGTGGATTATGGTGGGGAATGCCGCCCAGGACACTGAGAAATGATTGGTTTATTTGTTTGGTAGCTTTCGTGTGCAACCATGTGCCAATAATGAAAGGGGCGGTTGGCTGGACTTAGTAGGTTGTAGCAACCCGAACCCTATGTAGCTAGAGATGTAGAATAGTGTAGGTTGGTACGGTACGTGGATGGATTTGGGAAGATCTTCCCGAATTGTCTCGTCTTGGACTTTTCCCTATCATCACCCAATATGAGAGTGGTGGTACGAGATGGGCTGGCCAAGTCACATGGGTAAAGTGTACTAACCCCTGCAGGGTGTCTAAATTAAGTACTTAGCCGTGTCCCCGGTTATGGACAATTTGAGCGACCTGATACTGATGCTATGATATTTCTCACTCATCCTTATTTCTCAATTACTTAAAACTTATTGGGTGAACTTAAATGGGTAGGAGCACCTGAGAGTGAACCAGAGTGTCTTATTTATCATATTGGAAAACTACTTTGTTACAAATGTTAGGATAAAACTATTGCTTTATGCAAATGAGCCTGAACTCCACTTAGCCAAATAAGCATGTAGTTGATAGATATGTTGTTAACCACTTTAGCCTACTTGCCATACATTCCATGTATTGACCCTTCGGGGCTGCTATGTTTCATGTTGCAGGTTATATCGTATCTGAGTGATCGTTCATAGGTCGCGAGACTCCACTCAACAATTGTTCGCCTGTGGCACATTTGAAGGATGGACATCTACCTTGTATTCATTTTCCGTTGTATACTTGAATAAATAATGTAAATTCTTAATCATATTCGTTGTATTTATGATGCACAGTTATATTTGGTATCATTTTGTACTGTGTGTGCCAGTGAACCAATCTAGGGATTGGCACTATACACATGAACTCAGCCTTATCAGGCGAGGGTGTTACAAGATGGTATCAGAGCTATGTGTTGACTGTAGGACCGTGACCTTAGAAACGGATTAGCAACAGGAGACCTATATTAGGAGTACTATAATATTTTTCTACTTATTATATGTTCTTATATTCATTGTCTATATTTTCTATAACCCCTTCTTGTTCAAAATTTGTAGTTGTCTATTATTTTGATACCTATATGAGAGTTAGATAAGTAAAAGAACAAATAAGATGATACATATGAATATCTCACCAAGTTTGAGTAGATGGACCACCATATTAAATCTCTATAGGAGATCATCATCATCGTGTTAGCATATTGATCTTACCAACTGATGAGGTATGACAATATAGGTTGCTTGCTTGTTTGTAATGAACCATATTATGTGATGTCTTGTTTAGGATCTGCTTTTTTGAAACTCTAAAGTTAATGGAGTTTTCATTATGTTTTAAAATCATTTTTATGGTGTGATTTGAGTGAAATTCATGAGATTACTGCTGCAGTTTTCTGCGTGACCGGTTGTACCGCGTGATTTTTCATATTTTATTGGTAACTCGGAAAAATCTGAAAAATGGGATCTGAAGCATATTTACCTGTAGTACATGCAAAAAAATTGGCTAAAATTCTTGATGAGATTAAGTCGGCCAATAAAATTCGTGAAACCTGCTGTACCGTGTTGACAGATTTTGTTTATTGCTTATATGTTCCTCTATTTTACTCTAGTATTGTTCCCAATGCTTTCAAACTATTTTATGGTTATATACTACCAAGATTAGATCTCTGTATTATTGTTATGCAAGTGTTTTCTTGTGTGTTTATTGCTTATGATTGTTTGTTTGTTCGTGACAGTGATTGCTTCATATACTTATGGGTAGGATTACTTCCTTAGTATCTTCTTCTCCCTAAAATCAATTCTTCTCTATCTCAACCCATGGAGCTATAATGATGTGTTGAATACACGGAGAAGGATTAAGCGGAAAGTTTTAGAACTTAATACATTGACAAAGGAGAATAGTTCATCTAATGCAACAGAAGGATGTGGAAGTACGAAGTGTTGCAATGATGTTATGTAGTAGATTATGCAACTTGAAAGTTAAAGTATCGATAGTTTAGTTTTAGTAGTAGCTTTGTTGATTGAATACATGGGAGTCTACATCGAGCATTAGTTCGTACCTATGGAAACCTTCTTCAAGGCAAGTGAGGATGCCCGAGTGATAGAAAAACGTGATTCACCTATCCTCATATAGGGTAATGATTTGGGTGCAGGATGGATTGATCACCATTCCTACTACTCTTCTTATTCACTCTTGTGATGTTGGCTTTGCGAATCTTGAGTGCCATTCAACCATAGCAGAGAGCCGACGTTGAGCATAAACCTTAGAATGGTATGATTTTGCAGATTTATAAAAGCATCCATTGCTTATCCTATGAATGTCCGATAAGGATAAATCCCAACCATGATTAATGGGTATCGTGAAGCAAACGATCCCTGTTTGCCCACCATGAGAGTTTCGCTATGTTTAAGAAGTGCTTTCTCAAAAACTATCAATCATGCAGGTTAGAATGTGCAAGAGACATTGTGCCAATAAAAGTTTAAAGTAGAACCGATCTAAGCCAACCTAGCCAGTTTTCTTTTAAGGGTGGTAGAGCCCTAATGGATCCCGAACCTTTTTTTCTATCTAGCCTTCCCAAATCTCGGGACGAGATTTCTTTTAAGGGTGGTAGTCTGTCACATCCCAAAATTCTTCTCACTCATCCTTATTTCTCAATTACTTAAAACTTATTGGGTGTACTTAAATGGGTAGGAGCACCTGGGAGTGAACCAGCGTGTCCTATTTATCATATTGGGATACTACTTTGTTAAAAATGTTAGGATACAACTATTGCTTTATGCAAATGAGCCTGAACTCCATTTAGCCAAATAGGCATTTAGTTGATAGATCTGTTGTTAACCACTTTATCCTACTTTCCATACATTTCATGTATTCACCCTTCGGGGTTGCTACGTTTTATGTTGCAGGTTATATCGTATCTGAGTGATCGTTCATAGGTCGCGAGACTCCACTCAACAATTATTCGCCTGTGGCACATTTGAAGGATGGAGATCTACCTTGTATTTGTTTTCTGTTGTATACTTGAATAAATAATGTAAATTCTGGATCATATTCGTTGTATTTATAATGCACAGTTATATTTGGTATCATTTTGTATCGTGTGTGCCAGTGAATCGATCCAGGGATTGGCACTATACACATGAACTCAGCCTTATCAGGCGACGGTGTTACAAGATGGTATCAGAGCTGTGTGTTGACTGTAGGATCGTGACCTTAGAAATAGATTAGCAACAGGAGACCTATATTAGGAGTACTATCATATTTTTCTACTTATTAGATGTTCTTATATTCCTTGTCTATCTTTTCTATAACCTCTTCTTGTTCAAAATTTGTAGTTATCCATTATTTCGATACCTATAAGAGAGTTAGATAAGTAAAAGAACAAATAATATGATACATATGAATATCTCACCAAGTTCGAGTAGATGGACCACCATATTAAATCTCTATAGGAGATCATCGCCATCGTGTTAGCATATTGATCTTACCAACTGATGAGGTATCACAATATAGGTTGCTTGCCTGTTTATAATGATCCATATTATGTGATGTATTGTTTAGGATCTGCTATTTTAAAACTCTAAAGTTGCTGGAGTTTTCATTATGTTTTAAAATCATTTTTATGGGGTGATTTGAGTGAAATTCGTGAGGTGACTGCTGCAGTTTTCTGTGTGACCTGTTGTACCGCGTGATTTTTCATATTTTATTGGTAACTCAGAAAAATCTGAAAAAATAGGATCTTAAGAGTAATTACCTTTAGTCCAGACACAAAAATTGGCTAAAATTCCTGATGAGACTAAGTTGGCAAAAAAAATCGTAAAACCTGCTATACCGTTTTGATAGATTTTGTTTATTGCTTATATGTTCCTCTATTTTACTCTAGTATTGTTCACAATGCTTTCAAACTATTTTGGGGTTATATACTACCAAGATTAGATATATGTATTATTTTTATTCAAGTGTTTTCTTGTGTGTTGATTGCTTATGATTGTTTGTTTGTTCGTGACAGTGATTGCTTCATATAGTTATGGGTAGGATTACTTCCTTAGTAGCTTCTTTTTCCTACAATCAATTCTTCTCTATCTCAACCCATGGAGCTATAATGATGTGTTGAATACACAGAGAAGGATTAAGTGGAAAGTTTTACAACTTAATGCATCGACAAAGGAGAATAGTTCATCTAATGCAACAGAAGGGTGTGGAAGTACAAAGTGTTGCAATGATGTTATGTAGTAGATTACGCAACCTGAAAGTTAAAGTATCGATAGTTTAGTTTTAGTAGTAGCTTTGTTGATTGAATACATGGGAGTCTACATCGAGCATTAGTTCGTGCCCATGGAAACCTTCTTCATGGCAAGTGAGGATGCCCGAGTGATATAAAAACGTGATTCACCTATCCTCATACAGGGTAATGATTTGGGTGCAGGATGCATTGATCACCATTCCTACTACTCTTCTTATTCACTCTTGTGATGTTGGCTTTGCGAATCTTGAGTGCCTTTCAACCATAGCAGAGAGCCGGCGTTGAGCCTAAACCTTAGAATGGTATGATTTTGCACATTTATAAAAGCATCCATTGCTTAGCCTATGAATGCCCGATAAGGATAAATCCCAACCATGATTAATGGGTATCGTGACGCAAACGATCCCTGTTTTCCCACCATGAGAGTTTCGCTATGTTTAAGAAGTGCTTTATCAAAAACTATCAATCATGAAGGTTAGAATGTGTAAGAGATATTGTGCGAATAAAAGTTAAAAGGAGAACCGATCTAAGCTAATCTAGCCAGTTTTCTTTTAAGGGTGGTAGCGCCCTAATGGATCCCGAACCTTTCTTTCTTTCTAGCCTTCCCAAATCTTGGGACGAGATTTCTTTCAAGGGTGGTAGTGTGTCACATCCAAAAATTCTCCTAATTTGGGAATGTGAAATAAATAAAATAAGCTTGATTGATTGTTTGACTTTTTTTAAAATTCTCAAAGAAAAGAAACTTTTTAAATTGAAAATCCTCTCGACCTTGAATTCAAAACCTTATATTCTTTTCTTATGACCTAAGTAGCCATATAGGCAAAAGAGGGTGGATTGAGTTTTAGTTTTAGTATTTGAGTGAATGTTTTCAAAAAAAATGAAAATCATGAAGCATTCATAAGCATTTCATTACATCCATGCAAAGTTCTCACAAACTGAATCCAAATCCTAGTATCTAAATCCTATACTTGATTTTCCCAAATGTTTTTATAAGGTAAAGAGATTTATGAAACCACCTTCTTTAAACAAGTGAGAATATTACAAATATAATCCTATAATAATCTACTGAATTTTAGAAAAATTTAGAAACAAGAATCGTGTCATTTGGAGTTCGTATGCAAAAGATATGAGAGAAACAAATAAATAGAAAATGGAAAAAACTAACGGGCCGGCCCACTACAGCCGGACCAGCCACGCGCACGGGAGAAGAGATCGATTCCACCTCTGCCTTAAAAAGCGTGCAAATCATTTTTCTTCAAACCTATCTCTATTCAAACTCTTATATCTTTTTATCTATAACTCTGAATCAACTTCCGTTTGTTTCTTTTTGTTCCCTACTCCAAGACCTATCTCCCCACTGTCCTAAATCTCCATATAAATCTGTGGAGCCACAGTTGTACGCGTTTTCTTTCTGGAAATCTTGAATCTACACATGTCCGAAACTTATTTCGTTTATTCACCCATCTAGACTTCGTCGTTTGCCTTCGGCTAAAACACGAAAGTTGTAGGTCTTGTCAAAATCTTTCAATCCTGACAAACCTCACCTCTTTTCATCCACCACAGCCGTAGAATTTCGCACCGCAATATTTCAGATATGACGGTGTAAATCCAAGATGTACTCGCGCTCGTTTCTTCAAATCCAAATTCCTTTGGTGAAAAGGTAGCACTAAAGTTTCTCTACAACTTTCCTGTTGTAAGTTTTTCAATTTGATCTACGGATTTGTCTTTCTAACACAGATCTCTTTCTTATCTATTATGAGGCAAAATCGAGCCGATCTTCTTTTCTAGCCACTAGATCTCATCCCGACGGTCAAGATTAGATCTTATCAACGAAGGGGTACGAGCCAACCAGATCTCGCCATGTGTCAAGCCAGGTCAGCACCCGTCCCAGTCAGCGTAGAATATTCCCATGGAATATTCCCAGTCGATTTGAAATTGAATTTAAATTGTAGGAAACTGTGTAAACTTGCAAAAATCATATAAAAAGATCCATAGATCCAAAAATAGCAAATTATATATAAATGGATTCAGAAAAACGTGTATAATTATAATATTGCATTAGGTCTAACATATACAGTATGCGTTTACTGTAGAAATTTAATTAGTTTTAATGGTCTTTTAGGTTAATAAATTCATAGGAAATTATCTGTAACTCCGAAAAATATGAACATTATTTAAAATTGAAGTTACTATAATGTAGATTAATAGTATCTGGTTGGATCCAGCTTTTGCGGATTATTGACCCCATAGCAATTTAATTATTATTAATGGATTTAGAAATCATTAAATTCATAGTAAATTATTTGCATATCACAAAAATATAACTAATATACCGATGGAAAGCTGGTTCCAAGTAAATCACCAATATGCAATTATTTCAGGCTTTGAGTGTAAGGTTTTGCCGTGAAGATTTAAATGGTTTAGTGTCATATTTAGAGTAATAAATTCATCATTAAATAAATAATGCTCAAAAAATACAAATAATATGTCCCTGGAATCACAATCCTGTGGAGATTGCATATCTTATTTTAGTTTGATTTTTAGGCAACAGAAAATATATAAATGATTTAGTACTCATTAAAGACTATTTAAATCATACAAAAGATCTATAACTCGGATTAGGGTGAATCCAACGCCTACTGGTTCGTATTAACGTCCTATATCTAGTAATCCCAAGAAACAAATTTAATTCGATAGTTAGAATAGATGTTATAATAGAACTATTAAAAACCCTATATTGACAAGTAATTATTAATAACAAGTACTCCATTGCATTAATTAGTCTCTTGCATGCATCATATACTTCAGTATTGTTTAGAGAACTAAAATAACAACCATTGTGACTTATGAAATTGTCATGCATGCATTTGTTGCATTTGTTTGATCTCTATGTGTTGTTGTTTATGTTGTATGCAATTATTTGCTCGATAGATTGCGAGGAGTGCAACTACTATGATTGCAACTACTATGATTGCAATTACTATGATTGCAAGTATTGTGGTTATGATGAGTCCAACCATTAAATCTATGAGGATTGTGAGGATTATCTAATCGACTATATCTACAACAAAGGGAAGTGGTGCTATCTTGGTCATAAATGCCCTACTGTTTTCCTCTGCATTATAGATGTTTTCGTAGAATTGCATATGTAGGAATTGATGTGTATATGCGATGCTATGTCCCATATTATTCCCTAGAATTCCTTGTTTATGACCCATCGTATTGGCAGATTGCTTAGCTATGCTATTTAGACGAGGAAGGGAATCACACCACGAAAAGTTATATGTTTTGAAAGGAATTTATTTTATTAAATGACAAACCAACATGATTTTAATGAACCACCTGGGCGGAATGACATTGATTGGGTCATCGAGTGTGGATTATGGTGGGGAATGCCGCCCAGGACACTAAGAAATGTTTGGTTTCTTTGTTTGGTAGCTTTCGTGTGCAACCATGTGCCAATAATGAAATGGGCAGTTGGCTGGACTTAGTAGGTTTTGGTGACCCCAAACCTACGTAGCCAGAGATGTAGAATAGTGTAGGTTGGTACGGTGCGTGGATGGGTTTGGGAAGCTCTTCCCGAATTGTCTCGTCTTGGACTTCTCCCTATCATCACCCAATATGAGAGTGGTGGTACGAGATGAGCTGGCCAAGTCACATGGGTAAAGTGTACTAACCCCTGCAGGGTGTCTAAACTAAGTACTTAGCCCTGTCCTCGGTTATGGACAATTTGACCGACCTGATCCTGATGCTATGACATTTCTCACTCATCCTTATTTCTCAATTACTTAAAACTTATTGGGCGAACTTAAATGAGTAGGATCACCTAGGAGTGAACCAGAGTGTCTTATTTATCATATTGGAAAACTACTTTGTTACAAATGTTAGGATAAAACTATTGCTTTATGCAAATGAGCCTGAACTCCACTTAGCCAAATAAGCATGTAGTTGATAGATCTGTTGTTAACCACTTTAGCCTACTTGCCATACATTCCATGTATCGACCCTTCGGGGCTGCTATGTTTCATGTTGCAGGTTATATCATATCTGAGTGATCATTCATAGGTCGCGAGACTCCACTCAACAATTGTTCGCCTGCTTGTTCCGCTGTATACTTGAATAAATAATGTAAATTCTAGATCATATTTGTTGTATTTATGACGCACAGTTATATTTGGTATCATTTTGTACTGTGTGTGCCAGTGAACCGATCCAGGGATTGACACTATACACATGAACTCGGCCTTATCAGGCGAGGGTGTTACAGATTTTTTGAGTAAAATCTTTTTCAAATGGTTTTGTTTTGAACTATCTGACCCTAAACACTAACATTTGGATTAGAAATTAATTTGGCTAACACAAGGAATTATTCCTTTGAATAAAACCATTTCTAGTAAAACAGAAATGTTGCTATGATGAAAAAAATGATTTTTGAGTGAAACATTTTGCCAATGGATTAGTTTTAAACACTTTGGCCATAAACACTAACATTTGTGTTTAAAAACATATTTGGCTAACAGTAGAAATTATTCCTTTGGATAGAAGCATTTCTAGCAAAAACAAAAATGATTTAAATGACCTATTTTCACTAACTTGTTTTTAAATGGTTTTGCCACTTTTATAAATGACCATTAGGTGTTTTGAAATGTTTATCCTTATTACAAACCACTTTTCCAAATAAAACAACCTTTGCATGCTTGCATGCATTTTCTTGTTTTTATTATTTTATGTGATTGATTTGTTGAATGCTAGTTTGAATTTGTGCTTGCTTGATTGAATTGTAGTGAACTTTGAAGGGTGTGAAAATTGCAAGATCAAGGAGTGAACCTATATTCTCTACTAAAAAGGAAAGTGGTGCTTCATATATTTTGTCCTATTATTTTGACTATGCATTAGTGATATTTTGAGTAGGACTTGCATGGAAATTTTCTAAGTATCTATACTATGCTATACCTTGGGAAATCCTAGTAGAATGTTGTCTTAGTAGAATTTTCCCTAACTTAAGATTCGTGCTACTATCATTCTTAGCCTAGCTAGTAGAAAACAAGGGTGGATTATTCATTCTATGAAATATTTCTAAGTCTATGACTTGTGTTTTGCTTAATAAAACAACTATGTGAATGAATCACCTGGGTGGAATGGTATGGATGGGTTATGTTGAGTGGTTACAGAAGGCTCATTTATATGTCTACCTTGTGTATCACACTTGTGGAAAGCCACCCAGGAACAAAGAGATTTGAGATGTTAAGTGTTGAGAAGCTTCTAGTGCAGCCACATGGCAATATGGGCTCTGTATGGATCATATAGGTTGCATTAACTTAGACAGATGGATAGAAGGTGGTAGGGTGATAGGTTGGAACGCGTCCATTTGGTCTAAGGGAAGGTTTCTGAAAGATCTTGTCTCGATGCATGTCGAGTCTTGTGGGGAAAGTGCACCACCTCTCGAGAGATTAAAATCTAAGTACTTATCCGTGTCCCCGGCAATCGACAATTTGAGCATCAAGACATTAAAGCTATCAAGGATCTCCTCATCCCAATTTCTAAGTTAAAAACTTCTGGTTAAACAAGGGTAAAGTTTCACCGATTTCTATTGGTAGTTCCTTGGGTGATTTTGACAAATAAAAACTTAGTGTTTTCAACTAATAAGGAAAACTTATTTTGAGCAAATCAAGCCTCAACTACACTTAGCCAAATGCATATAGATGTTAGCCACTATTCTACCATAGTACACTTGCCAATACAATTCAAATGTATTGACCCTTGTGGCTGTAACTTATTATGTTGCAGGTTTGTTTGATGTTAGTGAAGTTTGTTGAGTAGGGATTACAAGTCTAAAACCAACATGATTGCCTGTGGCATATGAAGATGAAGGGACTCCATGCTATATAGTTATATCTGCTGCATTGTAATAAGATAGCCAAATGAGCTATGTAAGATGTAATGAATTATTTTATTCCTGGTCATAATTTGTAATATGACCTTTGTTTCTTGATATTACATCTTAAACTGTGGATGCTAGTATTGATCCAATGACTAGCATTGTAAACACAAGGATATCTACCTTATCAGGTTGGGACCTCTACAGATGGTATATAAGCACTGTGTTGCCAGTGGGATTGTAAACACTAGGATTGGACAAAACCCCTTAGAAAAATAGGAGTTGTATTTGTTCAAAACTTATTTTACAAACAATCTTGTAAACTCTTTCCTCAACCTTTTTGTTTTGATTCTACATCTCTTCCTTTTCCAATTGGATGGACAAAGACTTCAACATGAGCAAGGACTTCACCATCACCAATGAATTCAACTACAATATCACCAAGGACTTCAACTTGGACATCACTAAGGACTACAAGTGAGACAAGAAATATTACTCAAGACTTGAAGACTAAGGAAACGTAACTTAGATGGAACCATCATCACCTTTAAGCCTTGTGACCAAGATGCAAGAATTTCTTCCAAGGATACCATGATCTTGTTCATGAAGAAACAACCAAGAAGAATGGGTTGATCTCAAGTGAAACCTATAGTTGGACCACCATACTAGTGTTTAGTTTAGATTGATTCATTTATCACACCAACTTATGTGGTGTAACAAAAATATTTTGTTGCCTAAAAATATGCTTGAATCTTGTTGTTTGAGTGGAATGAATGATTGTGATTGCTTGCACATTGCTTTGTGTGATTTGATGTGTGTGAGTAGAATTCTTCTCTAGAAATCTTTTGCCTAATCTAATCCCAATCCAACCCAAGCAGATGACTTATCCAAGAGACTCCAACATCAAGGATGGTGACAACAACAACCAAGAGATGCACATGAGAGAACAACTACTAGCAACCCAAGCCGAGTTGAATCAAGTGACAACTCAGTTTTTAGCCAACAACATTGAGTTAGACCTAGCCATGCAAAAATTCTTAGATACCCAATCCCAATTGTTGCAAAGGATGACCAATCAGATGATCAACATAAGAAGCAAACTTTCCCAAAGAGATTATGATAACAATGATATCAAGGGTGATATTATAGAAGGAACTCAAGCTTGCAAAATCTGTGGAGACATAGAACACACTTACAAAGAACATGTGGACGAATGCCCAAATTGTGAAGAGAAACATCCAGCTAAACAATGCCCCACATCTCAAGTTTCTTGTTTCCTATGTGAAGGAAATGATCATGTCCCTGTACAATGCCCCATCTATCCTATAGTTCAACAGATGAAACAAGATGGAATGCATCAAATGTTTAGAAACCTGCATAAAGGAACAACTTCTATCAAGAATGATGTAGAAAAATTCAAGTCTTAGTATGCACCTCCATACATTGTGACTCACTATGGTGGACAAAAGAGGAAACATGGACGTTATCCAAGGAATCATTCAAAGAACTGAGGAAGCTTTCCCACCTTTGAGGTGAAGTATGAAGAACATGAACTAAGAGCCATCCTAGCTTTGGAGAAACCCAAGAAGAAGAAGGATATTAGCCAAGTGATGTGCCACAAATGCAAAGAGATAGGCCATTACGCATCACATTGTCCAGAGAAGATACATCAGGATCTAAGCCTTGTCACATGTTTCAAATGTGGAAACAAAGGATACTGTGCAAACAACAGTCCAGAGAAGATACATGAATATCTCAACCTTGTCACATGATTCAAGTGTGGTAACAAAGGACACCATGTAAACAACTGTCTAGAGAGGATACATCAAGATCCCAAGTAAGCCAAGATGTAATCTACTTGAAAATCTTTTAAGGGTGGTAGTACCCTAGTTGTCTTGAAGCCAACTTGTAACCTCTAGCCTTCCCGAATCTCGGGACGAGATTCCTTTTAAGGGTGGTAGCCTGTCACATCCCAAAATTCTCCAAATTTTGAAAAGTGAAAAATAAATAAACAAAATAAACAATTGTTGAAATTTAGGATGAAAAGAAACTTTTTGCTTCTAAATGGAAACATCAAAATGCTACTTGAATTTTTTTGAATAAGAAAGAAACAAACAAATATTCCCAAGTCAAATGCATTTATGCATGGAAAGAATCTTGAATTTAAAGCACATGGAAAAATAACCCAAAACCCTATATCTTAATGAAAGAAAATAATTTCCAAGATCTCTCTCTAAGACTATGGATTTAATCCATATAAAATTCAGCAACAAACATTTCTAAATGATCAAAAATGGTAAACAAAAATATTATAAAACCATAGAAATTGGTTTCATTCAATTTGGAGCCATGGATAAAAACTTATGAATTTAACAAGATAAAAGAAAATAAATCCCAAGGCTAATAAAGATCCTAACTAAATTCAATGCCAAATTGTGAGCAAAGTAATCCTAAAAGGATTTAAAAATATAAATAAATATTAAATAAAATTTTATGAAGTGGAATCACCAAATTTCGAACTATAAATAAAAAGATATGGATTTTATAAGATAAAGAAAGAAATAAATAAATAAAGAATATTTAAAAGTCAAATTAAATCTTGGACAAATCCACAAGCAAATGGAATAAACATAATAAAAATAAAAATAAAGGAATAAAGATTATTTAAATAAAATTATATGGGCTTTTAACCATATTCAATTTTATTTGAATAAAGACAAAATCCCTAATATAAATGATTAATTAAATCATGAGAAAAATAATTGAAATTGCCAAAATGGATTAACTTAAAAAGAATAAAAGAATTATTTGAATAAAATAATATGGATTTGAACCATATTAAATTTTATTTGAATAAAGACAAAAGGCCTAATTTAAATAAATAATAAATCTTAAGAAAATATTTGAAATAATTCAAAGTGAATTATTTAAACACATTAATAAACAGATAAAACCTATTGAAAAGTTTGTGAAAAAATTTGAATTCAAATTAAAGCTCAAATCATTTAAATCAAATCAAAACAGAAAACAGAAATGAAAAAGTAAAAAGATTTAGAGAAGGAGAAATGGAAAAGACCCAGCCCAACTAACCTAGCCCAACCCTGGCCCAACTACAGCCCACCCGGCTCTCACCTCTCTCTCCCCGCGAACCGTTCTTTTCTCACTCGCACGCGTACCCCTTACCTCACTGACGCCCAGGCCCCACAGCCACCTAGCATCATCGTCATCACCTATTTCCCCGCGCGCTGACCTCACCCCTCTCCCCGGTCGTTTCTGCCTGTTTTCAATCTACGTAAATTCACGTTGAATGCGCAAGTAATTCGCCCCGCGACCTCGCCCTCATAAGCGCCTCGCCATCCTCTCTCTTTCCCCTCAGACCTTGCTACTAGATCGCCCCTAGGCTACGCAAATTCCTCCTTGCTCTGCCACTGCCTTCGACGAGCCCCAGCTTGAAACCCTGATCGTCCATGACCGCCCCCTTGTCCTTGCTTCACACGAGCTTGCTCGCCATCGCCTCGCGCACCTGCCAGTAACCTTAGCTTGCCCATGCGTGCACCAGAACCTCGCCCTGGACAAACCTCTAAGCGCCACTGTAGACTGCATCCACTCCGAAGAGCGTCCCCGGTAATCCCTGACCTCTCCTCCCCCTCTGAATGATGTTCCTGTACTCACCAATCTCCTATGCGTCTAACGACACCTTCTGTTTGTCTTAGCGTGCCCTGTATCCTCGCCTCCGTCGACGACCGTGCTTGCCTGACGCTGGTACAAACTCCGGTGAGGAATCGACGATAACCCCGTGTGCCCTTGTCTTTCCCACGACCATGTTGAGCTTCCTCACGCCACGACAAACCCGGTGAGCCTCTCCCCTTCCTCCCTTTCTTCCTGTTTCCGCCGGAACACCTCTGCCCGAGCGCCGCCGCCGCCCACCGTCGCCAGCGCCACCAATTCTTGACCAGATAGTTTATGTCCGTTAGATCTTAATCGCATGGCTTAGAATACATGACTTAATGAACCCTTATCGTTTGATCTGAGGCGCATAGATAAACTTAGATCCAACTCCCCACGTTGCTTGATCTGCGAGAACCGGTATGCGCCAGTAAGAACACGCCATGTGGCCTGCTTGTTGTTTTCAAAACAGAAAATAATCTATTAGATGATTGATTTTGAAAAATTCATAACTTTTGTTCACGTCCAAAATTTACAAATTTTATATCAATGGATTCAGAAAATGTGAACTTTGCAACCATGGCCTTAGTTTAGTATTTTGCTTCTGGAAAATTAGGTGTTTTGCAGAAACATTTGTAGGACTATTTTGTGTATAAACATTGTTTTAAAAATGATTTTTTGAGTAAAATCTTTTGCAAATGGTTTTGTTTTGAACTATCTAACCCTAAACACTAACATTTGGATTAGAAATGAATTTGACTAACACAATAAATTATTCCTTTGAATAAAAGCATTTCTAGTAAAACAAAAATGTTGCTATGATTAAAAAATGATTTTTGAGTGAAACCTTTTGCAAATGGATTAGTTTTAAACACTTTGGCCATAAACACTAACATTTGTGTTTAAAAACATATTTGGCTAACACTAGAAATTATTCCTTTGGATAGAAGCATTTCTAGCAAAAACAAAAATGATTTAAATGGACTATTTTTCACTAACTTGTTTTTAAATGGTTTTGCCACTTTTATAAATGACCATTAGGTGTTTCGAAATGTTTATAGCCGTATTAGAAACCACTTTTCCAAATAAAACAACCTTTGCATGCTTGCATTCATTTCCTTTTTTATTATTTATGTGATTGATTTGTTGAATGCTAGTTTGAATTTGTGCTTGCTTGATTGAATTGTAGTGAACTTTGAAGAGTGTGACAATTGCAATATCAAGGAATGAACGTATATTCTATTCTAAAAAGGCAAGTGGTTCTTCATATATTTTGTCCTATTATTTTGACTATGCATTAGTGATATTTTGAGTCGGACTTGCATGGAAATTTTCTAAGTATCTATACTATGCTATACCTTGGGAAATCCTAGTAGAATGTTGTCTTAGTAGAATTCCCCCTAAGTTAAGATTCTTGCTACTATCATGCTTACCCTATGTCTTAGTAGAAAACAAGGGTGGATTATTCATGCTACGAAATATTTCTAAGTCTATGACTTGTGTTTTTCTTAATAAAACAACTATGTGAATGAATCACGTGGGTGGAATGGTATGAATGGGTTATGTTGAGTGGTTACACCAGGCCCATTTCTATGGCTACCTTGTGTATCACACTTGTGGAAAGCCACCTAGGAACAAAGAGATTTGAGATGTTAAGTGTTGAGAAGCTTCTAGTGCAGACACATGGCAATATGGTCTCTTCCTGGATCATATAGGTTGCAATAACTTAGCCAGATGGACAGAAGGTGGTAGGGTGATAGGTTGGAACGCGTCCATTTGGTCTAAGGGAAGGCTTTTGAAAGATCTTGTCTCGATGCATGTCGAGTCTTGTGGGGAAAGTGCACCACCTCTCGAGAGAGTAAAATCTAAGTACTTAGTCGTGTCCCCGCCAATGGACAATTTGAGCATCAAGACATTGAAGCTATCAAGGATCTCCTCATACCAATTTCTAAGTTAAAAACTTGTGGTTGAACAAGGGTAAAGGTTCACCAATTTCTATTGGTAGTTCCTTGGGTGATTTTGACTAATAAAACTTAGTGTTTTCAACTAATAAGGAAAACTTATTTTGAGCAAAGCAACCCTCAGCTATATAGATGTTATATACCACTATTCTACCATAGTACACTTGCAAATACAATTCAAATGTATTGACCCTTGTGGCTGTAACTTATTATGTTGGAGGTTTGTTTTATGTTAGTAAAGTTTGTTGAGTAGGGATTACAAGTCTACAACCAACATGATTGCCTGTGGCATATGAAGATCAAGGAACTCCAAGATATATAGTTATATCTGCTGCATTGTAATAAGATAGACAAATGAGCTATGTAAGATGTAGTGAATTATTTTATTCCTGGTCATAATTTGTAATATGACCTTTGTTTCTTGATATTACATCTTAAACTGTGGATGCTAGCTATTGATCCAGGGACTAGCATTGTAAACACAGGGATCTCTACTTTATCAGGTTGGGGCCTCTATAGCCCCTCCCCTCCTCCATTCATGTGGGTGGAATTCCCACTCACAAAATAGCCCCTTCATTTCTCCACTCCAAATTCCCACTAAATTTCCACCAAATTTAATGCAATCTCTCTTTAAATAAAAATCCTTTTATTTATTCTAAATTTTATCAATTACCATAATGGAAAAACATTCACATATAACCCCTTGCTAGTATTTCATTTCACATGTAGAAAAACTTTCACAATTTCACCTGAAAACAGTTTCGGTGTCTAGTGAAATAAATTTCTGCGCTTTGTTAATCTTTTCAGCAGGAAACTATTTGTTCCAAATGGTGTTGGTGTCTCTTAAGTGTGTCACCCTACCGTTCACGAATAATGCGGACATGATCGAGACCCCTCTCGGATAAATAATTAGAAGCGGGACGTGGAGATCCATTCCGACTCCCACACATTCAACGATGACTTTCTTGTGATCGTGAGAACCTTTTATGCTAGAATATTAATCCCTTTGTCTCGCGATATATTACATGTCCGAGATTCGATCATCGGTGTCCTCATACCTAGTTTGATCTCATTACTGACATGTACTCGTTTCTCATTCCCGTGATATAACATTCTAGTGATCAAATCACTTGCTTGCAAGATAACCAATGTGATATCACCGAGAGGGCCCAGAGTATATCTATCCGTCATCGGGATGAACAAAGTCCACTCTTGATCCATGGGCCTCAACATAACACTCGAGTATCACTGAACCCATATTTATAATCACCCTATTACGGTGTGACATTCGATGTTATCAAGATACTCTTCCAGTGTTAGGGATTGACATGATCTCATGGTCTAAGGATTAAGATTACTTCGTATGATGTTATAGCAATATAAACTCAACGACCTTGATCGTAATGCTATACTTTGGATGAATGTTCATCACACCATTCAAATAATGTTGTGACCTCGTTATTAACAATATTCAATGTCCATGATTAGGAAATCTTGATCATCTTACTAATCAACGAGCTAGTTTATAAGAGAGGCATAACTAGGAACTTTCTGTTTGTTTATTAAACACACATGTATTAATGTTTCCGTATTAATACAATTATATCATGCAAAATAAACATCTAACATATACTTGGAATATACATAATAACCACTTTATTATTGCCTCTCAGGGCATATTCCCTTCAAAACAAACTTAATGACTTGATCTTATGATATGCTTACTGGGTGTGTGCCCATCACATCATTCACCTAATGATATGATCTTGTTATTAATAACATCCAATGTACATGATCAGAAAACCATGATCATCTATTAATCAACAAGCTAGTTTCAACAAGATGCTTACTAGGGACTCTTTTATGTTTACAAAACACACAAGTATTAATGGTTCTGGTTAATACAATTATAGCATGGGATGTAAAAAATTATCATAAACACAATGATATAATAATAACCACTTTATTATTTCCTCTTGGGAATATCTCCAACAGTTTCCCACTTGCACTAGAGTCAATAATCTAGATTATATGGTAATGTACCGAACACCCATGGTGTTCTACTACTGGTCATGTTTTGCTCTAGGGAGAGGTTTAGTCAATGGATCTGCCACATTCAAATATGTGTGTACTTTGCAAATCTTTATGTCACCCTCTTGGACATACTCGCGAATCAAATGGAAATGTAGCTTGATGTGCTTCAGCTTCTTGTGTGACCTTGGCTCTTGTGCATTAGCTATGGCACCCATGTTATCACAATAAATGGCCATCGGGTCCAACGCACTAGGTACCACACCAAGCTCAGTAATGAACTCCTTCATCCATATAGCTTCTTGTGAAGCCTCCGAAGCATCTATGTATTCCGATTCATTTAAAGATTTCGCCATAACGCTTTGCTATGCACTTTTCTAGCTCACTGCTGCACCATTCAAAATAAATACGTATCTAGACTGTGACTTCGAGTCATCTGTATTGGTGTTCCAACTAGCATCGGTGTAACCATTTACAACGAGCTCTTAGTCACCTCCATAAGAAAGAACCATATCCTTAGTCCTCTTTAGGTACTTTAGGATATTTTTGACCGTTGTCCAGTGTTCCACTCCTGGATCACTTTGATATCTGCTGGTCAAACTAACAACATGTGTGATATCTGGTCTTGTACACAGCATGGCATACATGATAGAGCCTATGGCCGAGGCATAGTGGATTTTGCTCATATCTCTCTCTCTCTCTCTCTCTCTCTCTCTCTCTCTTCTGTCATAGATGGACTTTTAGTCTTACTCAAGGTCTTACCTAGAAACATGGGCAAGAACCCTTTCTTGCTTTCTTACATTCTAAACCTCTTTGGAACCTTGTCCAAGTATGTACTTTGTGAAAGCGCTATTAAGTGTCTTGATATATCTCTATAAATCTTGATGCCTAAGATGTATGTGTCTTTGCCAAGATCCTTCATTGAAAAACTATTATTCAAATATCCTTTGACACTTTCAAGAAGTTCTATATCATTCCCAATCAACAATATGTCATCCACATATAGTACCAGGAATGCTACAGAGCTCCCACTCACTTTCTTGTAAATACATGCTTCTCTATAAGTTTGTACAATCCAAAGTTTTTGATCACCTTATCAAAACATTGATTCCAGCTCCGGGATGCTTGCTTCAGTCCATAAATGGACCGCTGAAGTTTGCATACCTTGTTACAATCTTTAGGATCGACAAAACCTTTGGGATGTACCATATAAAACTCTTCCTCAATGTCACCATTAAGGAACGCCGTTTTGACATCCATCTGCCAAATTTCATAATCGAAAAATGTAGCGATTGCTAAAAAAATCCTCATAGACTTTAGCTTTTCTAGTGGTGACAAAGTCTCATTGTAGTCAACTCCTTGAATTTGTCGGAACCCTTTTGAGACAAGTCAAGCTTTATAGACAGTAACATTACCATCAGTGCATGTTTTCTTTTTGAAAATCTATTTGTTATCGACAACCTTGCTGCCATCAGGTAAGTCCACCAAATTCCACACTTGGTTTTCGTACATGGATCCAATCTCGAATTTCATGGCTTCTTGCCATTTTTTCGAATCAGGGCTCATTATTGCTTCCTCATATGTCGCAGGGTCGTCGGTGTTGTTCACCAACATGACATTCATAACAGGCTCATACCAATCAGGAGTGGTACGGATCCTCGTCGACCTGCAAGGTTCAGTAGCAACTTCGGTCAAAGTTTCATGATCACCATCATTAGCTTCCTCTCTTATTGGTGCAGGCGGCACATGGACATCTTACGGATATGTGCTACTCTCAAATCAGAGAGAAGGATCAATAACCTCGTCGAGTTCTACTTTCCTTCCAGTCACTTCTTTTGAGATAAACTCCTTCTCAAGAAAGGATCCGTTCTTTGCGACAATTTTTTTGCCTTTAATCTATGATAGAAGGTATACCCAATTGTTTATTTTAAGGTATCCTATGAAGACGCATTTTTCCGCTTTGGATTCAAGCTTGTCGGGCTGTAACTTCTTTACATAAGCTTCGCTACCCCAAACTTTAAGGAATGAAAACTTAGGTTTCTTACCAAACCACAATTCATACGGTGTTGTTTCAACGGATTAGATGGTGCCCTATTTAAAGTAAATGCGATTGTCTCTAATGCATAATCCCAAAATGATAACGATAAATTTGTAAGAGACATCATAGATCGAACCATATCTATTACGTTGTGGTGTTCCTGACGGTGTCAACTGCGAAAGTATTCTGCATTTCTTCAAATGCATGCCAAACTCATAACTTAGATACTCACCTTCGCGATCAGATCGCAGAAAATTAATCTTCTTGTTATGCTGATTTTCTACTTCACTTTGGAATTCCTTAAACTTCTCGAAAGTTTCGGACTTATGTTTCATAAAGTAGATATACCCATATCTACTCAAGTCATCCGTGAAAGTAGGAACATAGCAATATCAACCACGCGATGCTACACTCATTGGACCGCACACATCAGTATGTATTATTTCCAATAAGTCCGTAGCTCGCTCCATTATCCCAGAGAATAGAGTCTTAGTCATTTTTCCCATTAGACATGCTTCAGATCTTTCAAGTGATTCAAAATCAAGTGATTCAAGAAGTCCATCAGAATGGAGTTTCTTCATGTGCTTCACTCCAATGTGACCAAGACGGCAGTGCCACATGTATGTGGAATTATCATTCAATTTCATTCGTTTAGCATCTATATTATGAACATGTGTATCACTACTATTGAGATTCAATAAGAATATACCATCTATCTCAGGCGCATGACCATAAAAAATATTACTAATATAAATAGAACAACCATTATTATCTGACTTAAACGAGTAACCGTCTCGCAATAAACAAGATCCATATATAATGTTCATGCTTAACGCATGCACCAAATAAAAATTATTTAGATTTAAAACTAATCCCGACAGTAGATGAAGAGGGAGCATGCCGACGGCGATCACATCAACCTTGGATCCATTTCCAACGTGCATCGTCGCCTCGTCTCTCGCTAGTCTTCGTTTATTCTGCAGCACCTGTTTCGAGTTACAAATATGTGCAACCGAACTAGTATCAAATACCTAGGCACTACTACAATTACTAGTAATATACACATCAATAACATATATATCAAATATACCTTTCTTCTTTATGTTTTTGTTCTTCATATCTGCCAAGTACTTGGGGAAATTCTGCTTCCAGTGACCTTTGCCCTTGCAGTAAAAGCACTCAGTATCAGGCTTAGGTCCAGCCTTGAACTTCTTAGAAGGCGCGACAACTTTCGTGCCGCCCTTATTGAAGTTGTCCTTGTTCTTAGGCTTTCCTTGCTTCTTAAAATTGGTGGTCTTATTGACCATCAACACTTGGTGCTCTTCCTTGATCTCCACTTCTGTAGTATTTAGCATGGAGAAGAGTTCGAGCAATGACTTATCCATGCGCTGCATGTTGTAGTTCATCACAAAGTTCTTGTAACTTGCTGGCAGGGATTGGAGGACACGATGAATCCCCAATGCATTAGGAATCATTATTCCCAAATCTTGGAGTTTGTTTGCATGCCCAGACATTTTGACCACGTGCTCGCTAACGGAGCTGCCCTCTTCCATCTTGCAGTTAAAGAACTTCTCGGAAGCTTCATATCTTTCCATGGCCGCATGAGTCTCAAACATCATTTTGATCTCATTGATAATATCATGAGGGTCGTGGTTCTCAAAGCGCTTCTGAAGCTCCGATTCAAACCGTACAAGACGGCACACTGAACAGTAGTGATTCTTCTGAGTGAGGTAAACATTTTTCACCTCATCGATAGCATCAGCTGCAAGCAGGTCACCCAGTGGTGCATCTAGCACATAGGTTAACTGACCAGCATTGAGGATAATGCTTATGTTACGGAACCAGTCTGTGAAGTTGCTTCCATTATTTTTGAGCTTTTCTTTCTCTAGGAATGCATTAAAGTTGATGGTAGGGGTCGCCATGATCTACAACATATTTGCAAAGAGTTTAGACTAAGTTTATCATAAATTGAGTTCAAATTTAATTCTTAAATTAACTAGGTGAACTCCCACTCAAAACAACATCCCTCGTGTTGTCTTAGTGATCACACGAACCAAATCCACTACACCAAGTCCGATCTTCACGAGATAAGATGTAGCTTTAAAGGCGAACAATGTTCATCATATCATTCATAGTAATCATGCTTTACCTTTTGGTATTCTGTATTCCGAGACCATGTCTGTACATGCTAGGCTCGTCAAGATTAACCTTAGTATCCGCATTAGAAATCTGTCTTGCACCCATTGAACACGTAGAATCTATCACACCCGATCATCACGAGATGCTTCGAAACGACGAGTCTTAGAAATGGTGCCTAGTAAGGACGAACACTTTATTACTTGATATTTAGTGAGAGGGATCATCTTATAATGCTACCGTCATGATCTAAGGAATACAATATGCATAAAAAGGATTAACATCACATGCAATTCATAATATGTGATATGATATGGCCTTTATCCTTGTGCCTTTGATCTCCATCTCCAAAGCACGGACATGATCTACATCATCACCAACGTGGCGTCAAGGTCAGTGGCGCCTCTTCATGGTTGTCCATCACCAACAAATATTGGAGATATGCCCTAGAGGCAATAATAAATATAGTTATTATTATATCTTTGTGTTTATGATAAATGTTTTCATGCTATAATAGTATTAACAAGGAAACATTAATACTTGTGTGATTTGTAAACTAAAATAGAGTCCCTAGTAAAGCCTCTTTATAAATACTAGCTTGTTGGTTAATAAATGATTGTGGTTTCCCTATCATGAACATTGAGATGTTATTAACAACAAGATCATATCGTTAGGAGAATGATATGGTGGACATACTCCTATAGATAAGCGTAGCATAAAGATCAAGTCATTTCAATAGTTCAATTGCTATATGCTTTCTGATACATAGTAACCTAATTCCTTCGACCATGAGATCATGCATATCACCTTCACCGGAAGGATGCTTTGATGACATCAAACACCACATTGTAACTGGGTGGCTATAAAGGTGGCATTGAGTGTTCGGAAAGTATTGGTTGAGACACATGGATCAAGAGTGGGATTTGTCCATCCATATGACGGATAGATATACTCTGGGCCCTCTCGGTGGAATGTCATCCAATTAGCTTCCAAGCATGTGACTGGCTCACAAGGGATCACATATCACGGGAACGAGAAAAGAGTACTTATCAGTAACGAGGTTGAACTAGGTATGCAGAGATACCGACGATCATAACCTTGGATAAGTAAACTATCCTGAGACAAAGGGAAATTGGTATCGTATGTAAGTGGTTCATTCGATCGCAAAGTAATCGTAGAAATATGTGGGAGCCATATGAATTTCTAGATTCCTCTATTGGTTATTGTTCGGAGAAGTGTCTCGATCCTGTCGGCATAATTCACAAACCGTAGGGAGACACACTTAAGGATTCGACGTTGTTTGAGTAGTTATGGAATGATGAGTAAGAGACCGAATGTTGTTCGGAGTCTCGGATGGGATCCGGGATATCACGAGGAGATCCGGAATGGTCCGGAGAATAAGATTCATATAAGGAAAGTCCTGTTTCGGGGTTGGAGAATGGTTCCGGTGTTTTCATCGAGAATGTTCTAGAAGGTTCCGGAATGTCCGACACTCCGTAGGGGAAGGGTACATGAATGTGTCATAACAAGTTGGGATGATTGCATTATGTACTAGGTGTCATCACTGAACAAAATAAAGGGTTTAATTAAATCCTAGTTTGAAAAGTCAAACGCCAATTTGAAAAGTCAAACGGCTATTTTGTGAGGTGGAGGGAAAGTAGGAAACCTACTTGAGGAGGATTTCCCTCCCTCCACCGCCAGCCCACTTGGAGATCGAGTTGGGGAGGGACTCCCCTCCCCTTGGCGCGCCCCTCCACCTATATAAGGAGGGGCAGGGATGCCCCTCCAAGCACACAACACCACGCCCCGCAAACCCTAATCCTAGCCGCCGGCGCCGCCACCTCCTGCTGCCGCCTCCGCCTAGGAAAACCCTAGCCGCCGGCCTTGCTCCTCCTTGGTGCGTCTAAACCCTAGATCACCGAGGCTCTCTCTCATAGTCCACCATACTCGCTCCGTCTTAAGGCGAAGCCCTGTGAGATCTCCCCTCTACTTCCGGTACCACGCCGTTGTGCTGCCAGAATCGCGAGGAGAGTGCTACAACCTCCGCTGCCTGCTGGAACAAGGGAGAGGAAGGTATTCGTCGAGTACTGAATGTGTGACCGTCTACGGAAGCGCTTCCGGAACGTAGCGCCGGAAGGATCGTCTACGCGATCTTGAGATCGGCAAGAGTACGACTACATCACCCACGAGAATCCGCTCTTGTTAAGCACTTTGGAATCTTCGAGGTTGAGTTATTCCGTCGACTCGTTGCTACAATCTAGTAGATAGATCTTGTCTTGTTTGTTTGTATGCGGTAGAAATTTTTTGTTTTCCATGCTACGAACCCCTACAGTGGTATCAGAGCCGTGTCTATATGTAGATCTGTTGCACGAGTAGAACACAATGGTCATTATGGGCGTTGATGCTTTTGTTGTCGATTGCTTCTTGTGTACTTTGCATCTTGCGGGATGGTGGGATGAAGCGGCCCGGGCTAACCTTACATGACATCGTTCATGAGACTTGCTCCACGCTTAACATGCAACTTGTATTGCATAAGTGGCTTTGCGGGTGCCTGTTTATCCCAACATAGTTAAGATTCAATTTACATCGGGTGATTGACAATACTAGTATCAATGTTGTGGTTCTTGTTCGTAAGTTAGAAAGACACTTATTGAAAGCCCCAAACCACGTAAAACATGCAAAGAAAGTAGAGGCGTCTAACTTTGTTTTGCAGGGGTGTGCTGTGATGTGATATGGCCATGATTGTGATTATATTTGATGTATGCAATGTTCCTTATTGTAAGTTGGCAACCGGCAGGAGCCATATGGTTGTCTTTAATTTCTGTTAAGACTCGCGTGTCTATTCAAAGTAGTTGTAATAGTTGAAGCTGGTGGACGACAACCATGGAGCGGCATCATTGACCTTGATGCAATGCCGGTGATGATGGAGATCATGTTCGTGCTTGAAGATGGAGATCGGAGGCACAAAGAAGAAAGGCCATATCATATCACATATTATGAATTGCATGTGATGTTAATCCTTTATGCATCTTGTATTGCTTAGTTAACGACGGTAGCATTATAAGATGATCCCTCATGCACATGAATATCAAGTTCTAAAGTCTTCACCCTTAGTAAGCACCGTTGCTAAATCTTGTTGTTTCGAAGCACCACGTGATGATCGGGTGTGTTAGATTCCGCAAGTGTATACAAAGTGAGCAAGCCAGATTTGCTCATGCGGAAGCTAAGGTTTGATCTTGACGAGCCTAGCATATACAGACATGGTCTCGGAACACGGATCACCGAAAGGTAAAGCATGAATCATATAGTAAGATATGATGAACATGTCGATTGTTCGCCATTGAAGCTACATCGACTCTCGTGATGATCGGTGTTGATGTGGTGGATTTGGTTCGTGTGATCACTAAAACAATGTGAGGGATATTGTTTTGAGTGGGAGTTCACCTAGATTAATTTAACTATTAATTAGAACTCAATTTGTCATAAACTTAGTCTAAACTATTGCAAATATGTTGTAGATCAATGGCGGCACCTACCATCAATTTTAATGCGTTCCTAGAGAAAGAAAAGTTGAAAAACAATGGAAGCAACTTCACGGATTGGTTCCGCAATTTTAGGATTGTCCTCACTGCTGGTAATTTGACCTATGTGCTGGATGCACCGCTGGGTGACCCACCTGCAGCTACTGCTACCAATGAAGTAAAGAATGTTTACCTCGCTCGGAAGACCCAGTACTCCACAGTTCAGTGTGCTATCTTGTATGGTTTAGAATCGGAGCTTCAGAAAAGGTTTGAGAATTCAGACCCACATGATATTGTCCGTGATCTCAAATTGATCTTTGAGACTCACGCGACAATTGAGAGCTATGAGGCTTTTGAAAAGTTCTTTAACTTCAAGATGGAAGAGGGCAGCTCCGTCAGTGAGCATGTGCTTAAGATGTCTGGGCACGCAAACAAACTTCAAAGCTTGGGTATAGTGATTCCTAATGCTTTGGGGATTTATCGTGTCCTCCAATCACTACCACCAAGTTACAAGAACTTTGTGATGAACTACAATATGCAAAACATGAACAAGTAGTTGCCAGAACTCTCTGCCATGTTAAAATCTGCAGAAGTGGAGATCAAGAAAGAGCACCAAGTGTTGATGGTCAATAAGACCACCAAATTCAAGAAAGGCAAGTCTAAGCAAAAGGGACACTTCAACAAGGGTGGTAAGAAAGTTACTGCGCCGATGAAGAAGACCAAGGCAGGACCTAAGACTGATACTAAGTGCTTTTACTGCAAGGGAGAAGGTCACTGGAAGCGGAATTTCCCAAAGTACTTGGGCGGATTTGAAGAACGGCAACATCAAGAAGAAAGGTATATCCGATATACATGTTATTGATGTGTATCTCACTAGTACTCGTAGTAGTGCCTGGGTATTTGATACTGGTTCGGTTGCTCATATCTGTAACTCGAAACAGGTGCTGCAGAATAAACGGAAGCTAGCGAAGAACGAGGTGACGATGCGCGTGGGAAACGGATCAAAAGTTGATGTGATCGTGGTCGGCACGCTACCTCTTCATCTACCATCGGGATTAGTTTTATACTTAAATTATTGTTATTTGGTGCCTGCGTTAAGCATGAACATTATATCGGGATCTTGTTTATTGCGAGACGGTTACTTGTTTAAGTCCGAGACTAATGGTTGTTTGATTTATATGAGTAATATGTTTTATGCACATGCACCTTTGATAGATGGTCTATTCTTATTGAATCTCAATAGTGGAAATACACATATTAATAACATTGAAGCTAAACATTTGAAATCGAGCGATAACTCGACCTATATGTGGCACTGTCGTCTTGGTCACATTGGAGTGAAGCGTATGGAGAAACTCCATTCCGATGGACTTCTTGAATCACTTGATTTCGAATCACTTGAAAGATGCGAAGCATGTCTGATGGGCAAAATGACTAAGACTCCATTTTCTGGTATGATGGAGCGAGCTACGGACTTATTGGAAATCATACATACCGATGTGTGTGGTCCAATGAGTGTAGCATCGCGCGGTGGTTATCGTTATGTTCTTACCTTCACGGATGACTTGAGTAGATATGGGTATATCTATTTCATGAAACATAAGTCCGAAACTTTCGAGAAGTTTAAGGAATTTCAAAGTGAGGTGGAGAATCAACGTAACAAGAAGATTAAATTTCTATGTTCTGATCGTGGAGGTGAATATCTAAGTTATGAGTTTGGCGAGCATTTTAAGAAATGCGGAATACTTTCACAATTGACACCGCCGGGAACACCACAGCGTAATGGTGTGTCCGAACATCGTAATCGAACTCTCTTGGATATGGTTTGTTCTATGATGTCACTTACAGATTTACCGCTATCATTTTGGGGTTATGCATTAGAAATAGCCGCATTCACTTTAAATAGGGCACCATCTAAATCCGTTGAAACGATACCGTATGAATTATGGTTTGGGAAGAAACCTAAATTGTCGTTCCTTAAAGTTTGGGGTTGCGAAGCCTATGTAAAAAAGTTACAGCCGGACAAGCTTGAACCCAAAGCGGAAAAATGCGTCTTCATAGGATAACCGAAGGAAACTATTGGGTATACCTTCTATCATAGATCCGAAGTCAAAATCTTCGTTGCCAAGAATGGATCCTTTGTAGAGAAGGAATTTCTCTCGAAAGAAGTGACTGGAAGGAAATTAGAACTCGATGAGGTTGTTGAACCTTCTCTCCAACTTGCGAGTAGCGCAGCACCGGAAGTAGTTCCTGTGGCGCCTACACCAATAAGAGAGGAAGCTAATGATGATGATCATTAAACTTCGGTTGTAGTTGCTACAGAGCCTCGTAGGTCAACGGGAATTCGTACCACTCCTGATTGGTATGATCCCGTTATGTATGTCATGTTGGTGGACAACACCGATGACCCTGCCGCCACCGCCTAGGGCAAGCCGCCACCGCCTAGGCAAACCCTAGCCGCCGGCCTTGCTCCTCCTTGGTGCGTCTAAACCCTAGATCACCGAGGCTCTCTCTCATAGTCCACCATACTCGCTCCGGCTTAAGGCGAAGCCCTGCGAGATCTCCCCTCTACTCCCGGTACCACGCCGTTGTGCTGCCGGAATCGCGAGGAGAGTGCTACAACCTCCGCTACCTGCTGGAAAAAGGGAGAGGAAGGTCTTCGTCGAGTACCGAACGTGTGACCGACTGCGGAAGCGCTGCCGGAACGCAGCGCCGGAAGGATTGTCTACGCGATCTTGAGATCGGCAAGAGTACGACTACATCACCCACGAGAATCCGCTCTCGTTAAACACTTTGGAATCTTCGAGGGTGAGTTATTCCATCGACTCGTTGCTACAATCTAGTAAATAGATCTTGGCTTGCTTGTTTGTATGCGGTAGAAATTTTTTGTTTTCCATGCTACGAACCCCTACAAGAACAACTATTACAAGTACTTGAAATAAAGATATTACATGATGAATATACATGTAGGTCTTAACAAATTTAAAGACAAACATTAGGCTCCTGCCGGTTGCCATATTACAATAAGGATCATTCCATACATCAAATATAATCACAATCACATCATGGCCATATCACATCAGATGAACATTCAAAAACAAGTTAGACGCCTCTAATTTTCTTTGCATGTTTTACGTGGCTTGGGGCTTTCGAATAAGAACTGTTCTTACCTATGAACATGAACCACAACACTGATACAAGTGTTGTCAAGTGCAGATTGTAAATTGAATCTTAACTATGGTGGGAGAGACAGACACCCGCAAAGCCACTTGTGCAATACAAGTTGCACGTTGAGCATGGAGCAACATATACGACGACATGTAAGGTTAGCCTGGGCCGCTTCATCCCACCATCCGCAAGATGCAAAGTACACGAAAAGCAAGCGACAACAAGAGAATCAACGCCCACAAAACCATTGTGTTCCTCGTGCAACCGATCTACACATAGATTCGGCTCTGATACCACTGTAGGGTTCGTTGCACGGAAAACAAAAAATTCTATTGCAAGAATACATAAAACCAAGATTTAATCTATGGAGAAGCCAAGATATAATCTACGAGATCGGTGCAACAATATTGAAGAAAATTAACCCTCGTAGATACAAAGTGTCAACAAGATCTGATCTCGTGGTTGACGTAGTCGATCACTTGATCGCATAGATGATCCTTCTGGCGCCGTGTTCCTGCAGCGCTTCCGCACTCGATCACACGGACAGAGTCGATGAATACCTTCCTCTCGCTGTTCCATTGGGCAGCGGAGGTAGTAGATCCCCTTGTGGCATCCCGCAAAACCACTACTAGAAAATCGCGTTGTTTTGTGCATTGCATCATCATGACTGCATGCTCATATCATCATGCCACATTGCATTTGAGCATCGTCATCATCATTCATGGTTTTTGTCTAAACTATTTTCGAAACGCCTAGTTTTGTCTTCTAAATATTCCCGCCTTTATTCAAATTAAAACCCGGGTCTCCGGAATATTTCGTTTTGTCTACCCACGGTTTGCAAAAGCCCCATTTTAAATAAATAAAATGTTTAATTATTTTTAGGGGCAGCCGTACCGGGCCGATCCGACCCAGTCGGCCACCCCCAGTACAAAAACCAGACTACCTAAACCCTTTTCCTACCTACACCTACACCTAATCCTACCCAGCCCCCTCCACATCACCCCGGCCAATCCCGTCCCGCCACCTCACCACTTCCCCAACTCCCTCCACTCCCATGCCGCCACATCAGCCTCCTGGCCCACCTCCTCTCCACACCCCAGCCACCACCCCCAATCCTCCTCCCCGCCGCCGCACACACGCAGTGCACACAACACCCCAACCACCACTCGGCCACCCTCCCAGCATCGATCCCACGCGTCCCCTGTTCCCGCCTGACCCCACCTTGCAGCCCCACCAACTCCCCACTCCCTCCGCCGCCGGACCCAACACAACTCACACTACACGTTTCCACCCAACCCACGCACGCTATGCAGCACCCCGACCCGGTCAACCTTCCTCGCTCGCCCTTGGCCCACGAGACCCCGCAGCGCTCACCACTCGCGAGCCTGGCCCCACCCAGACCTCACGCGGCCATCGACGCTCCCCACCAACCCCCGCATCCCCTTCCTCGCTCGATACCGCCTCCATCCCGTTCGCCAATCCCCACCTCCCTCCTCGGTCTGTGACTCCACCGCCGCTTGCACGGTCCCCGCCTCCATGGACCTGCCCCTCGCCATCCTCTGTCGCTAGCCGGCATCCTCCGTCGCCCTCCCTCCCGGTGCAAGCCCCCAGCACCACCACCCCTCCTCTCAGGCTCGCCTCGCTTGCGGCCCCGTGCCCTTCGCCGCCGGTCTCCTTCCACCGCAAGGACGCGCCGCCCTGCTTTCTTGGACCGGACCACGCCCGTCCATCCCGTGCGCGGCCGACCTCATCGTTGTCTGGCCCTGGAACCGTGCCCCGTCGCCTCGCCGCCACCACCCCATCCTCCGGTCGTCGCCAGGGTCGAGCTCGCCGCCGACAGTCGCCCTGCGTCCTCACGCGGGCCTTCGCGCCTTCGTACTCTCTAGCTCCAGCGCCGCCGAGCCGCTCCGTCGCCTCGGGCTCCCTGCGACCCGTCTCCTTCGGCCCGGCCGCTCATCCGCGACCCGCCGCCGTCGGGCTCCTCTTCGTGCTTCTGGGCGCCCCCCTCCCCAACCTACCTGCCACCGCCAAGAGGCCGCAGCGCCCCGCCACCACGCCGGCCTCGTTGTCCTCGCCTCCCCCTACACGCGGGCGCGCGCCTCCCCGAGCCTCCTGTGTGCCTCGTGGCTGCCTCCTCCGCTGCTTGGCCCTCCATCTTCGAGTGCTGCGAGCTCCGGTCGTTGCTGGCCATGCTCCTCCGTCGACCGCCACCATGCCCTCAGTCCTGCCGCCACCGTTGGCGTCTTCCTCCTGCTGCGAGCACGACTTTGCTGCTGCTAGGTGGTATTCATGGGCAGAGCGAGCACTTCGCCCTCAAGAAGTAGTACGTGCAGTTCCACGTTTTTCCCTGGTGACAAGTTTGTCCGAAGGTTGTACCATCTGAGTGGCTGGCGTCCCACGTTCTATGCCTGTCGTCAAGGACCGATCACGATAAGATCTACCTCGGGGACCCTCAAGATCTTCTTCCCGGAACCCGAAGACCGATCCCGGCGAGACCGAACCCGAACCATGGAACGTCAAGATCGTCGAGCCCCCTCAAATGTGTGACCCTAAGCCCTATTTTTATAAATGATATATCTTGTTGCATATTAATTGTCATGCTTGCAAACATATCATGTTGTTTGGGGGCCTTTTGCCGATTCACCTCATAATTAAATTTGGAGTCGATATGCGGAATACCTTTGTCTTATTCCGGACTCCATTTAAATTTGTGTAGCGGACCGAAACCATGATTTGCCATGTTAAGACAACATTTAAAATATGGGGTATCTAAACAACATGAACCATCTAAATAATTGTCGGGACCCCGGTTCCGCTTAATATGATCTAATTGCATCGCACCTTTGCCATGTCATACATCATACATGCATCATGCCCGATCTTCTGTCATAGTAATAAATAGTGCATCCGGTGTTTCTTCTAGTGCTTTGCTTCTTCACGGATTAGGCCGATGAGTTAATGCGAGTGTCGAACCGATCTTGGATGAACCTTCGGAAATGTTTTCAGGCGAGCATCTCCCCCTTTCTACCTATCTTGCTTTATAGTATTTATTCCCTCCTGTTGATCTATTGCTATCTGTGTTGCGATGCTCTAGTTTTCGTACCCGTGATATCCATTGCAGCCTCATATTGCCTTGGACACATCCTATTACCTGTTGTTTGGTAGATAGTTGGACTTGCGCGTAGTAGTCGCCTGCTCAAGTGCTGTTGCGTGTCGTCCAGTACCACAGTTGTTGGAGTATTGCCGCATGTTTAATGTTGTAGGTGATCCTGGCTTTAATTATTTTTTAATAACTAAAATTGAAAGTAGGTAAATGCAGAGGCACCGGTGGGTAATAGACAATATTTGGTTTTAACCGCTCACTGGTGTCCCGTAGGACCCCGAGTTCTTGACACCTGTTCCGAGATCGAGCGCGCTAACCACAGGTGGGGTGTATGGGCACCCCCATCGATTTAGTACCTGATTCCAAGTACTGTACTGGGGGCCACAATTAGTTTGGGGCTTTATTACTATCATGTACTTATGCCATGCTTTACTGCTTAATTTAAGATTGTGCGAGGAATGCACCTGTACTGTTTTGGAAGCGCAGTGTTTTCGCGGTATCGACAAGCCTAGTCACATTTTCGGGTTCCCGGTCGTTTACAGCCACTGACGCAAACCCTGGGTCCGTTTCAGAGCCGGCCAACTTCGTTGCGGGTAGCTTAGTGGGGTGGCCCCCCGTGCTTTCTTTGGGTCTGGGAAACGTCGTGTCCGAAACCCTGTCGACATACCGTTGGGTGTATGTTTTGTGATCTTGTACCTACCTGATCCGACAACAAGGGTGTAGGTGCGTGTGGAAACTTTGGTGCACCCCTGCAGGGTTAAATCTTTTCGAGAAGACGTGTCCGCGGTTATGGACGACTTTGAGCACAGTTCTCGATCATAGACAACTATAACTAAAGTTTACTGCTATAATTTGACTTGTATCCGATATGACTAGTAATCAGCTTCACTACAACGGAATGGCTAAATAAAAGTACCAAAAACTGCTGGGTTTTGGGATATCTCATGCTAATCGTATCTGACTAGTAAGTGTTGCAACTACAACGGAATGTTTAACTAAAACTGCCCACTACTTATTATATCAGGATGACTCATGCCATCTTTATTTGACTAGTAATTGTCGCAACTATAACAGAATGAATAAAACTGCCAACGGTGTGAGTTCCTCGGTTGACTTCCTCGTTTGGTCTCGAGGGGAAACACCAGGATGGGTATGTTTGGTGGTAGTATCAGGTTGGTTCCGAATAGGTCTTTCTTACCCCTCTCTGATAGCCGCTAGTTGTATCGAGTCCCTATGGGTTGTTTAGTGCATGCCGCGCTGCCGCTTCAGTCCACCATACCTATGTAGGCGAGGACCGCCGAATTCTAGTCTCGCCGTGTACTGGCCTCAGTACTGACCGCTCTCTCTTTTTCCTTTTCCCTTTGTCGGCACCCCTTTTGTTTAAGCAGGTTTTGAGATCGACGTCGTTAGCAGGGTTACCCTTCCGGCTTGGCCTGGGCAGGGTTATGGACGCCATTGGTTATTCTTCAGGGCTCTTAGCTCAATTTGCATCTTGTCCGTACTCGGACGCTATATCGTTTTAAAGGTGATTTGGATCTTTGTATTGTATATCTGTATTCTTGACTCTTTGAGTCGCTGTTGTATATATATGTTTTGTGGGTTCCATCGAGGACTATTGTGTAATGATATTACTTCGTTTTCCACCCGCACGCAAGTGTCTGGTGGGCACCTTTGAATCGTTTCTATGCGGGTTTGGCGGGAAGCGCTGAAACTTGCATAGGGCCGATTCTGAGGGTGTTACACCCCTCGGATCCCAGCACACGACAGCATGGTGGTGGTGGTGGAGGAGAAGAATCCTGTAGGGCTTCGCCTAAGCCAGAGCAAGACGATGGAGGAGGGAGAGGTGCAACGGCTAGGGTTAAGGTGAGGGGGCAAGGGTGCTCTCTCCCCACCCCTCTTTATATAGATGGGGGGGTGAGGACAAGGGTTCCCACCCCTTGGTCGAGTCCTTCCCCAAGTCAGCAGTGCAAAAGGGAGGGGGGAAACTTGCCCCCAAGTTTCTTCCCCTTCACTTAATAGGGTTTTTGCCCCTTTCCTTGTGCTAGACGATTGGGCCCTTTGGGTCATGGTGAGGCTATACCATGGCCCCCATAGCATACCCTCGGCCCATGAGGCCCCTCCTGGGGTGGTGGGCCCACTGGTGGCCGCTTCTAGAACATTCTAGAAACTGCGGTCAAAATACCGATAAATTTTCTGAACCCTGGAAAATGACTTACTATGAATCTTGTTCTCCGGGCCATTTAGGATCTCCTCGTGATATCCTAGATCCAATCCGAGACTCCGAACAACATTCGGTCTCCAACTCATATTCCATATCTACTTAAAAAACATCGAACCTTAATTGTGTCACCCTACAGTTCGTGAACTATGCAAACATGATCAAGACACCTCTCCGATCAATAACCAATAGTAGGATCTGGAGATCCATAATGGCTCCCATATATTCAACGATGACTTTGTGATTGAATGAAACATTAACATACGATACCGATTCCCTTTGTCACGCGATACTTTACTTATCTGAGGTTCGATCGTCGGTATCTCCATACCTAGTTCAACCTCGTTACCGATAAGTACTCTTTACTCATTCCGTGATATGGCATCCCTTGTGACCTAGTCACATGCTTGCAAGCCAATTGGATGACATTCCACCCAGAAGGCCCAGAGTATATCTATCTGTCATATGGATGGACAAATCCCACTCTTGATCCATGCGCTCTAGCACATACTTTAAGACTACCCAATGCCACATTTATAACCACCCAATTATATAAGTGGCGTTTGATGTCATCAAAGTACTCATCCGGTGACGGTGATTAACATGATCTCATGGTTGAATGATTAGGTTACTATGTGTATGAAAGCTTGTAGCAAAATGAACTTAATGACTTGATATTTTTCTATGCTTACTATGTGTGTGTGTCCATCACATCATTCTCCTAATGATATGATCATGTTATTAATGACATCCAATGTCCATGATCACAAAACCATAATCGTCTATTAATCAACAAGCTAGTTTCAACAAGAGGCTTACTAGGGACTCTTTTATGTTTACAAAACACACAAGTATTAATGTTTACAGTTAAGAAAATTATAGCATGGCATGTAAACATTTATCATAAACACAAATATATAATAATGACCACTTTATTATTGCCTCTTGGGCATATCTCCAACATATTACCTTTCAGATAAAAGTTGTAATGTATTTATTTTTAGTACATTCAGAATTCTCTGTGGTACCTTTTAGAATTATGTCTAAGTACTATCTTTTAGCTATTACTCGTAGCACTCAAATTGTAATTATTGATTCAAAAAATCTCACGGAGAGTAGAGTCTCACAGAAATCTCGTGACTAGGCACACTCTCGCGAGTATCCCAAATGACCGGAATGCATGTGGACAGGAAAGCTTTCAAAATTCTTAGTAGTAGCTTCCATAATTCTTTGGAGTAGCTTCCAGTTCACACAATAATAACCATACCCGACAATATCTTCCAAAAGTAGACTAAATAGGCAAATATATTATATATACACTAGGTTTCAAATGACTAGTAATTAACTGTTCCAGACTACGTCATACTAGTTATCCTTAACAGTTCCCAACCACAACTACTCTAGATTGTCTCGAACACAAACTTCACGTCCAACATCTCTTCTGTGGTGTTCCTGCCAGTGATTAGCATGACTTGTACAACCTTTAGATCATCTTCACTCTCGTGGAATTTCTTCCACCCCTGATTGCTGAAGACTATACGACCATCTGGGTCAGTCTTGTATGCAATTGGGGTGCTGTCAAAATCTCCTAGTTGTACTCCAGCCATGACATCATCAGGGATGTCCATGGAGGAAACCACTTTCGTAGGTAATCTCTATGATGTCGCGCCGTGGATTGGAAAAAAGAAGTAATCATGTCAGGCGACCACCACAATTTATATATGGAGCCATATAAGGAACAAACGAAGGTAGTTGTCGTACCATCTTATGTTGGAAAAGATTTGTCCTTGTCAAACGGGTCACAAATGGAACCCCAATGAATGTGTTGTTTGGCGGTAAGGTATCTAGGATGTGTTCCATATCATCATCAGTAAGGTGGCATCATTGGTCAACTAGCATAGATTCATATACGTATTCCTCACCACCAAGACCACATGTGTAGAGAACAGTTATCCTCGACACATGTCCTGTCAAAGAAAAACATAACATTTCTTCCCTAGTAAGATCGTTCTGTGTAATGAATTGCATCCATCCTTTACCTCCCATGGTAGTCCTGTTCTTTCTTTTCTCGAGGTCAATC
Organism: Avena atlantica; assembly: GCA_910589765.1. Lineage (NCBI taxonomy): Eukaryota > Viridiplantae > Streptophyta > Magnoliopsida > Poales > Poaceae > Avena > Avena atlantica. The sequence continues at coordinate 187,351,616 of OU342738.1, forward strand.
TTGTAGGTGCGCCCAAGCAACTTGAAGGGCACACTCTCATATTTAGCTGTGGCTAGATTGAACATGAACCTTTAATTGCATGGCACAATCTATGCACCAAAAACAAAAGAATCATACATTAACAAATGGTCACAGACTTATAGTGTAGTTTGAAAGAAAATTGCTTGTTACCACTTACCTATGGTTCTGGAACCCCTCTTATTATGATAAGTAGATACAAAAGGACATGCCAATGACAACCTGGATTTGCAATTGCTCTTGCATACTTGACAGGACGCCACATCCTGTTAGGAAAAAATGATGAATGTCTAAGTGATATATGTAACTAAACTCTCAAAAGGAATAGATTGTATATACATTAAACAATTTATAATTTAAACATATGAGTTGTAGTCCTAGTTTTTTTAGATTTGTTGGTTCTAACAACAACATCAGATGCTCTGAACCTCGCTTTCTTAGGTCACTTGACTAGTTTCTTCACATCATCATCATCAGATGCTCTGAACCTTGCTTTCTTAGGTCTCTTGACTATAGGTTGCTTCACATCATCATCTGATTCTCTGACTCTCTCTTTCTTACGTCTCTTGACTATAGGTTGCTTCACAATATCATCATCGTCGTCATCATCATCATCCGACGAGACTTCGACTAAGCAAGCATTGGTTTTGGAAACCTAAATAGACATTGTAGTAGTTAGAATGTTTTGTGTTGAAGATGTACAATAGGTTTAACTACTATCTTGGAAACAATTTTAAAACGTACAATTCGATGATATTGCTATGATGTACAATAGGCTCCTTCAGCATCTGCCCTTCCATTTTGTAGCATTCACAATTCCTACAGGCGCCTCTTTCTAGATCTGCCCTTGATAGTGCAGCCATTTGGATACTTGCTAACTAGAAGAATCAAATTATAAGTAGTGAACTACAATAATCAAATTTAAAAGAATATAGTTTGGTCAACTACAAGCATCATTGGCACTAATTTGGGGCATAAGATTTTCCATTAGCACTAACATAGCTACCAAAACAAGAATTTGGGGCATTAATTTTGTGACTACTACAAGATCATAATGTGGCCTAGACAGCAACGCCGATCCGAATTCCTAGAACAAGGCGGTGACACGGCGACCGAGATCCATCACCGGGGAACTAGATGGAGCACGGATACGGTGAACCCAGATGACGAGGTAACACGACAAAGGGAAATAGGTCAAGGAGCACTTATATTGGTGGCCTAGATGCAGCCATCGTCGTCAGGGAGGGGGGGAATGGGATTTGATTGGCGCTGGGAAGGAGAGCGGATTTGGTTTTGCCAAGGAGGGGAGGGAATTTTTCCATCGCCAGAGAGGGTTTTCCCAGCGATGGGAGGTGAGTGGATTTGGTCGAGGTAGGTACTAGGGAAGGGAAAGCTACTAAGGACCCATATCACCCAATGAGAAGTGGGGCCAACGGTAGAGATGACTAGTGGCCTTGACCGCACCGCACCACATGACACCAGACTGCACCGCACCAGACCGCTCCACGCAGCGTCGTCTCTGGCGTAACTCCATCGCCGTTGCTGCCGCATCTCGGCTGCCATAGTGGAGGAAGAGGGCTAACATGGGGATGCCCGCACTAGCAAGAGAGGGCGATATTGTGGACCAGGTACATTCGTTCTTCCTCCATGAATCTGTTCTAGCTAGGGTTCTAGCGGTTTGGGGGAATTTAAGATTTCCCTCACTTGTTCTACAGAGTTGGGTTGTAATCGATGGTGAGCTACCAATTTCCATCATATATCAAACATTGGTGGGAAGGATCTAGATCCTAGTTGGAGATGCCAGTGCAACCATGTTCCTTCTAGGAAGGTTGCCTCCTACGGTGCAGACATTGGTAGAAAATTTGTAGGCTATCCAGACGAGGTGTGTTGTTTCTTGTACTGGATGGATAATCCATGGCCAACACATATGCAGAGAATCCTTTCCCAGTTATGTAAGAAGTCAGATGATAAGATGTTCCTTGAGTTGAGGCTTACAGATAGAGACATAGATATCCATTTATATAAATCAAGGTTGAAGAAAATGAGAAAAGAAATGGAAAGCAAGCATGTTTGGTTCATGATGATGCTTAGTGTGGCAGTGACTTTAGGATGTGTTCTTATTTTTGTTGTTGGAAATTGTGGATATAATGGTTGATTTATGGATCTACTCTTCTCTTGGATTTGAATTGAGTTTCATGCTAACTATCAGAACTTCTGAGAAGAAATGATCATTAGTAATTATGAAGAATGATCTTTTGTTGGCTGTTTAGTTAGCTAGCTAGTAAGTTGTGTTCAGTATTCATTAGAAGTATGTCTATTATTTGTTGTACCAAACTTGTTGCAACTAGGAAAAATCAAGGTTGCAAGTAATTATTGTGTGTATTTATCTTCGGTTGATTTCAGACATGTTGCAACCAAGAACAACCGTGGCTTTTAATTTATATATTGTTGCAAAACCAAGAAAAATCATGTGTGTTTCTCAAAGATTCATATTGAAAAATATTTTGAAAAAAAAGGAAATATGTGCAACCAGGAACAATCATAACTGAAATTAACTACTTAAAGGTGCTGATGATATATATGTACTAGTTAAATAGGTTCAATCATAACCACCAGATAGTACTTAGATATAATATTACTAGTAGTACTTAATTATAGAATCAACAGTAATATATCCGAGGGGAAGCATAGGCAATAAGAGGCGGCCACATTCAACGACAGGAGGCGGCGACAAGCACTATGCAGAGGGAGCTAGTTAGGGGCCCTTCTGTTCCTCCTGGGAGTAGGTCACAGAGCGATTGCACCGAGGATGACATACTTCCTCATGTACACCATGAAGGCAGTGTGCTTTGCCTTGGTATGAGTCGGACACCATTGTCTTCCCTGGACAATTCCCCTGGCATGCTGCACGATGTTGTTTAGGTCTTCCACAATGATTCTGCAATAGAAGGGGAACTTGTACCTGCCGAGACCTCGGTGGAAGGGAAACCTCCCATTCCTCATATGCTTCATAATATGCCTGCTTTTTGCGTTCCTGGATGCCATGCATTCACGGACATCGCTATATTCTTCCTAGGAATTAGCAAGTAGAGATAACAAGTCAATGGACAAAATTTATTACTACCAGAAAACCACGAGACCAAACATTGATTAATTATAGCATGTTGTCACATCCCAAAATTTTCCAAATTTTGAAATGTGAAAAAATAAATAAACAAAATAAATAATTGTTGAAATTTAGGGTGAAAAGAAACTTTTTGCTTCTAAATGGAAACATCAAAACCCTTATTGAACAAATTTGAATGAAAAGGGAATCCAACAAAATTTCAATCAAGTGAAATGCATTCATCAATGAATGTATCTTGAATTCAAACACTTGGAGAAGTTAAACCAAAACTCCAAATCTTAATGAAAGAAAACACTTCCAAAGATCAAATGCATTTTATGCATGGAAAGAATCTTGAATTTAAACACTTGGGAAAAATGAACCAAAACCCTAAAACCCTAATGGAATAAATCATTTCCAAGATCTCTCAAAGACTATGGATTTATTCCATATAAAAAAAATTCATCAACAAACATTTATAAATGACCAAAAATGGTAAATAAAAATATTATAAAACCATAGAAATGGGTTTCATTTAATTTGGAGCCAAGGATAAAAACTTATGAATTTAATAAGATAAAAGGAAATAATTTCCAAAGCTAATAAAGCTCCTTACTAAAATCCATACCAAATTGTGAGCAAATTAATCCTAAAGGGATTTAAAAAGGTAAACAAATATTAAATAAAATTATACAAATTGGAATCACAAATTTTGGATCTATAAATAAAAAGATATGGATTTTATAAAATAAAGAAATAAATAAGGAATATTTAAAAGCCAAATTAAATCTTGGCCAAATCCATAAACAAATGAAAGTTTACTGAATAATGAAAAGGAATAAAAATTTATCCTATATAACTAAAAAGATCACCCCCACTAACATATTTCTCTCAACATGCAGCCTATCCACCTCATTCCTACCACATCAGCAATTTATATCCCTTTTTTCTGTTTCTTTTCTCTAAAAAATCGGCATTCTATTCCACTGTGGTGTGTGCGTTATGTAATAGAGGCCCACGCGGCAAATTTTTTTTAGCAAACCAATACCAACCATTTAGCCCATCCCGTTTGCTTCAGCCCACATGGAGCCCATTCTTCCATAGTGATAGCCCATCACTATTGGTCTTCTCCGGCCACCGACTGCCGCGACGCTTCACGCTTCCTTTCACCAGGCGCACGGTCCCCCTCCCGATCAGCAAGAAACTAAATGCACAGGAAACTGATGGAATATGAAGATTTCGGGCAGATTTCCCCTTTTAGATTCTCTACATCCATCCCTTAAATTTAGTACGAATGGTCTCATCCTTCCGTCCTCCCAAGCCCCAACACCATCAGAAGTCATTGCTGCCACGCTCCACCTGGATTTTGGTTGTTCGTTTTCATAAGCGGCCTTTTCTTATCCATGATACTACGAATCAACTGTTGTTAGGTACCCATGTCATCTCTGTCTGATTTGTGGTGTTTATTCTCATAATTGATGAGAAGAAATACGAATCTGGGTCTCCATCAATTTGAGGGATCGTTTTGTGTCGACTAGAAGCAGATATAACATATGGATAGTGCTTAGTGGCCAGCTTAATTTTATTTATCTTTTCTCCATTATATACATTGCTTGAATCTTTGTTTACTGCATATTGTTCTCTGTTCTTCTTAGCCTATACTCGATTCCCTTTCTTCTGATGGTTGTCGTATCATCCCCATCAGCTGAGCTAGCAAAGGAGACTTGCTTCGATCCCCCACCCAAAAGGGAAGTTTTGGTGGGTTAGTTGGCGGACGGGTTGTGGATGGGTTATGGACGGGCTGAAGAGTTTCGTATTGCCTACTTATATAGTTGTATATTATACGCGGACTCTAGTGAAAAAAGACAGATCGATCAGCTGATATATGTACGTACGGGACATGAATTAAAAGTCAGATCGATCAGCAGATATGTGTACGTACGGGGCATGAATTAAAAGGCAGATCGATCAGCTGATATGTGTACGTACGGGGTCCAAATTGAAAATAGGGAGCTGACTCGAACCTGGTACCAACCGATCAGACCTAAAGTTGTTGGCGGCGGCGACCGTGTCGCCCGAGTAGCCGACCATGCGGTCGTCGGGCTTGCCGGTGCCGGAGGGCGGCCGTTCGCCGACGAGGAACTCGACGCAGCGCGGGGCGTGGTGGCCCATCGCGAGATTGACGGCGTGGTAGGCAAGCTCGATGCGGGTGAATGCCTCGGTCTGAAATCGCATCGCTCACGTCTTCATGTACAGACGGAGTACACACGTATGTATTTGCAGATGGATAAATGGATAATACAGGTTTAATCCGGAGCCACGCGGGAAAGGAGGTGGGTTTAAGGGCCAATTGCTAGGTGATAAGTGGACAGATAAGGCATCGATGCCAACACGGGATGGAGGACCGAAGCAGAAGTGGCCAGCAAACATCTATCAATCGGCACAGGTGGTCTCACCAACAGGTTAGTCTCTTTCTTTGCCCCAATCGGGAAATTACATCCTCTATTTTTCTCAACTAATGGCATCTATCTATAGAGCAGAAACATAATGGACTGATAGTTTGCTTTGGACTAACGTTCCTTTTGCATGCTACATATAGATGGCGCTTGGGGGTGATACAGTATAGAAAGTATGCAACATGGGTGTGGTGGTTCCACTTCAGCAATTAGGATAAACGGCAGTTCATTTTCTTCTGAATCTAGCAATAGCAAGTGTTCGTATTATGGTGTACAATTTCTTACTCGAGATCGACCGCCAGGTGATCCCTGAGATGTGCGAACCATCTAAAGATGAAGGGATTTCAGCAGGTAATAATCTCTACTCCTTTTATTTTTAGCTGGATGTTGCTTCATCTAGAATATTATTGTTGTTCTTCGATGGTTCATATTTGCAATTTTTTCATAGGCTCTGTATGGATACACCGGGTACATTATAACTAAGTTGAGTGGAAGAACCAGCCAGAGCAGAGGCATGTCAGTCTGTTCATCGTCGTTCCTACAAGCTGAGGCATTTCCCCTCTCTAGAGGATGCTGTTATCTTTTTATCCTCGAAGCACAATACTAGGATATAGTTAGTGTGCTTGATACTTAGATATCGGTATTTTCATGTTTATGTATGTCTATGACACTTATGTAAACACTCCATTGTGTAACACGGTTTTCCATTCTAAATCATTCCTTATTTTGTTAGTTTGTAAGCAAATAAGTTGTGCATTCTTCTTCTATTGATCGCTATATAAGTGTAGCTGATTAAATTATATTGCCGCTTTGTTGGTCTCCTTCCAACCATGTTATTCTAACAAGATTTGAGGGCCATTTTTCTAGTGATACATTATATCATTCAAGTGAGTAGTCCAGAACTCCGGATATATATATTCCTCGCAACTCAAATTTTTCTAATTTGCATAGCTATGAATTTCCGCAACAACGTACGGGGTATCATCTAGTTTAAATAAAATTATATGAATTGAACCTTATTCAATTTTATTTACATAAAGACAAATTGCCTAAACTAAATAGTAAATCCCAAGAAAATTATTTAGAAGACAATTTAAAAATTGAATTAAATCCATAAGCAAATTGAATAAAGATAATCCAAATAAAATAAAGAAATAAAGATTATTTGAATAAAATTTAGATGGACTTGAACCATATTCTATTTGAAAGAAGACAAAATCCCTAATATAAATGATTAATCAAATCATAAGAAAATAAATAATTGAAATAGACAAAGTGGATTAAAAGTTATCTAATTAACTTAAAAGAATAAAGGATTAATTAAATAAAATTATATGATTTGGAGCCATATTCAAATTCCTTTAAATAAGGACAAATGCCTAATTTAAATAAATATTAAATCATAATAAAATGTTTGAAATAATTCAAAGTGAATTATTTAAACACACTAATCAATAAGTTTAAACCTACTGAAAAGGTTTGATGAAAATTTGAAATCAAATGGAGGCTTGAATCAATGGTTTGAATAAAAACAAGTGCCTCATTTAAATAAATATTTAACCATAAGAGAATAAAAGAAATTATTCTAAAATGGACTTTAAAATACATTGTTAAATAGTATAAAAACATACTGGAAGTTTGGAAATTTTTTGAAATAAAATGAGTGTTTGAATCATTTAAATAAAATCAAAATAGTAATTGGAAAAGGAAAAATAAAAATAAAAAGAGAAAAAAAATGGAAAAGAACCTGCCCAACAGACCCAACCCACTAACCTACCCAGCCCAGCAAAGCTTCTGGCCCAACAGCAGCCCACCCAGCTCCACTATCTCTCACCGCAAGCCGTTTTTTCTCACCTGTGAATCAACCCACCCACTCACTGATAGAAAGACCCCACGCCACGTCAGCTTCATCGTCTTCACACGCTGACCCGCCCCCAAATCCCTCCTGCCATTTCTAGCCGTTGAAAGCTCGAATCAATTCGCGTCAATGCGCGAAGAATTCCTTTTTGCGACCTTGCCCTCTTAAGCGCTCCCCTCTCCTCTCTCTTTCCCCTCACTCGCCATCTCCTCTCCACCCCAGGGCTGCTCAAATTTCTACTCGCAACCTCTTGTGCCTCCGACGAGTTCCTCGGCCAATTCCGGCCAACACAGCCACCCCCACTGTCCCCAGTGCACACGAGCCTGCTCGCCAGAACCTTGCGCACCTGCATGTACCCTTAGCTCGCTCGCGCATGCCCTATAAGCTCGGGAACGACGACGACGACTGAGCGTCGCTGCTGTCTGCTGCAACTCCGGCGATCTTCCTCGATAAACCCTGACCGCCCCCTCACTCTCATTGACACACGCGTACTCTCCTTCGTCTCGCGCATCTAACGACACTACTTGTTTTCCTTCGCATGGTCCGTAGCTTTGCCAACGACGACGCCCCGAGCAGACCGTCGTCAGTAGCATCTCCGACGAGCGATTCACACCAACCCCGTGTGCCCCTCCGTCGACGGCGACAACGTTGAGCATCAGCACGTCACGGCGAATCTGGTAATCCCCTCCGTTTCCATCCTTGCTCCCTGTAGTTGCCGGAACACCGTAGCCAGAGCCGCGTCGCCGCTCATCGCTAGCAAGCATCGCCCACCTATGGTTGAGTCGCTATAGACCATCAGATCTAGATCTCGTGGCTATGAAAGAATCATTTAATTGAAGCACTACGAATGATCAGAGCCATACAATGTAACTTAATCAAATGCCCCACGTCGCTCAATCCTGACGAAGCGGTATCGTCCAATGAAATTGTGACACGTAGCCAGGCTCTGGATTTAAAACAGAAATTAGATCTATTAGAAGTTTGAATTTGTAAAATCCATAACTTTTGATCTACACGTCCAAAATTTGCAAATTTTATATTATTGGAATCAGGAAAATTCAAACTTTGCAACCATGCCCTTAGTTTAGTAATTTGCTTCTGGAAAATTAGGTGTTTTTGCATAAACATTTCTAGGCCTATTTTGAGTATAAAAATTATTCTAAAAATGATTTTTGGGTAAAATGTTTTGAAATGATTTTTTCGAACCTACTGACCAGAAACACAAGCTTTTGGGTTTAGAAATATATTTTGTTAACATTGGAAAATTATTACTTTGAATAAAGACATTTCTAGTAAAACAAAATGTTGCTATGATTTAAAAATGATTTTTGAGTGAAACCTTTTGCAAATGTATTAGTTTTAAACACCTTGACCTTAAACACAAACATTTGTTTTTAAAAATATATTTGTCAAACAATAGAAATTATTCCTTTGATTAAAATCATTTCTAGCAAAACAAAAATGATTTAAATGGCCCATTTTCACTAAGTTGGTTTTAAATGGTTTTGCCACTTTTATAAATGACCAGTAGGTGTTGTAGAATTTGTATAGCCTTATTTGAAACCACTTTTACAAATAAAACAACCTTTGCATGCTTTCATCATTGCTTTGTTTTTATTATTTTATGTGGTGAATTGTTTGAATACTAGTTTTGAATTTGTGCCTTGCTTGATTGAATTGTAGTGAACCTTGAAGAGTTTGACAATTGCAAGATCAAGGAGTGTATCTATATTCTCTACTAAAAAGTCAAGTGGCGCTTCATACATTTTGTCCTATTATTTTCACTATGCATTAGTGATATTTTGAGTAGGACTTGCATGGAATTTTTACTAAGTATGTTATGCCTTGGGAAATCCTAGTAGATAATGCCTTATTAGAATTTTCCCTAAGTTAAGATTCTTGCTACTAGTATGCTTAACCTAGCTAGTAGAAAAAAAGGGTGGATTATTTTCATGCTATGAAATATTTCTAAGTCTATGATTTGTGTTTTGTTTAATAAAACAACTATGTGAATGAATCACATGGGTGGAAGGGTGTGAATGGATTATGTTGAGTCGTTACATAGGGCCCATATTAATGGCCTCCCTAGTGTATCTCACTTGTGGAAAGCCACCTAGGAACAAAGAGATTTGAGATGACAAATGTTGAGAAGCTTCTAGTGTAGCCACATGGCATATGGGCTCTGCCTGGATCATATAGGTTGCAATAACTTAGCCAGATGGACAGAAGGTGGTAGGGGGTGATAGGATGGAACGCGTCCATTTGGTCTAAGGGAAGACTTCTGAAAGAACTTTTCTCGATGCATGTCGAGTCTTGTGCGGAAAGTGCACCACTTCTTTAGATATTAAAATCTAAGTACTTAGCCGTGTCCCTGGCAATGGAGAATTTGAGCATCAAGACATGGAAGCTATCAAGGATCTACTCATCCCAATTTCTAAGTTAAAAACTTGTGGTTGAACAAGGGTTAAAGGATCACCAATTTTTATTGGTAGATGCCTTGGGTGATTTTTTACAAACAAAAACTTAGTGTTTTCAACTAATAAGTAAAAATTATTTTTATCAAAGCAAGCCAAACCTCCACTTAGCCAAATGCATATAGAAGATAGATACCACTATTCTACCATAGTATCACTTGCCAATACAATTCAAATGCATTGACCCTTGTGGCTGTAACTTATTATGTTCCAGGTTTGTTTGATGTTAGTGAAGTGTGTTGAATAGGATTACAAGTCTAAAACCAACACGATTGCCTATGGCATATGAAGATGAAGGTCCCCATGCTATATAGATATTTCTGCTGCATTGTAATGAGATAGCCAAATGAGCTATGTAAGATGTAATGTATTATTTTATTCCTGGTTATAAGTTATAATATGACCTTTGTTCCTTGATATTACATCTTAAACTGTGGATGCTAGCTATTGATCCAGTGACTAGCATTATAAACACAGGGATCTCTACCTTATCAGGTTGGGACCTCTACAGATGGTATCAGAGCATAGTGTTGCCTGTAGGATTGTAACCCTGGGATTGGACAAAACCCCTTAGAAAAATAAGTGTTGTATTTGTTCAAAGTTATTTACAAACAATATTGTAAACTCTTTCCTCAACCTTTTTGGTTTTGATTCTACATCTCTTCCTTTTCAACTTGATGGACAAAAACTTCAACTTGAGCAAAGACTTCACCAACACCAATGACTTCGACTTTGGATTCACCAAGGACTTCAATTTGGACAACACTAAGGACTACAAGTGATACAAGAATATTACTCAAGACTTGGAGACTAAGGAAACTCAACTCATGAGGAAACATTTTGGACAATATCTTAGAGCCTTGTGACCCAAAATACAAGAATTTTTCCAAGGATACCATGATCTTGTTCATGAAGAAACAACTAAGAAGAATGGATTGATCTCATGTGATAACCATAGTTGGACCACCATACTAGTGTTTAATTTAGATCATATATTGATCACACCAACTTATGAGGTGTAGGAAAAATATTTTTTTGCCTAAAAATATGTTTGAATCTTGTTGTTTGAGTGGAATGCATGTTTGTGATTGCTTGCACATTGCTTGTGTGAATTGTTGTGTGTGAGTAGAAATCTTTCTCTAGGAATATTTTGCCTACTCTAATCCCAATCCAACCCAAACAGATGACTTCCCCAAGAGACCACAACTCCAACATCAAGGATGGTGAAAACAACAACAACCAAGAGATACACATGAGAGAAAAACTACTAGCAACCCAAGCCCAGTTGAATCAAGTGACAACTCAGTTTTTAGCCAACAACAATGGGTTAGACCCAACCATGCAAAAGTTCTTGGAAACCTAATCCCAATTATTGCAAAGGATGACAAATCAAATGATCAACATGATAAGCAACCATTCCCAAAGTGATTATGACAACAATGATATCGAGGATGGTATTATAGAGGGAACTCAAGCTTGCAATATTTGTGGAGACATAGGACACACTTATAAAGACCATGTGGACCAATGCCCTAATTGTGAAGAGAAACATCCAACTAAACAATGCCCCACATCTCAAGTTTCTTGTTTCCTATGTGAAGGAAATGATCATGTCCCTATCCAATGCCCCGTCTATCCTATAGTTCAACAAATGAAACAAGATGGAATGCATCAAATGTTGGAAACCTCTATAAGGGAACAACTTCTACCAAGAAGGATAAAGACTAAGTCAGAATCGTGCCTCATAAGGCCATACCCAAAGTTACCACAAAGTGTTGTTACTCATGTGGAGAAGAAGGTCACATCTCTAGTGACTTCCCCAAGAAGCGAGAAAGGTTTCCCACCTTTGAGGTGAAGTATGGAGAACATGAACTAAGAGGACTCCTAGCTTTGGAGAAACCCAAGAAGAAGAAGGACAATAGCCAGGTGAAATGTTTCAATTGTAAAGAGATGGGACACTATGACAATAAATGTCCAGAAAAGAAAAAGAACCAAGGAAACAGACAAGAGGTAATGATACCAAAGATAAAGAAGGATATTAGCCAAGTGATGTGCAACAACTGCAGAGAGCTAGGCCATTATGCATCATATTGTCCAAAGAAGATACATCAAGACATCAACCTTGTCACATGTTTCAAGTGTGGAAACAAAGGACACTATGCAGACATCTGTCTAGAGAAGTTACATCAAGACCTCAAGTAAGCCAAGATGTAATCTAGTTAAAAATCTTTTAAGGGTGGTAGTACCCTAGTTGTCTTGAAACCAACTTGTAACCTCTAGCCTTCCCAAATCTCGGGACGATATTTCTTTTAAGGGTGGTTGCCTGTCACATCCCAAAATTTTCCAAATTTTGAAATGTGAAAAAATAAATAAGCAAAATAAATAATTGTTGAAATTTAGGGTGAAAAGAAACTTTTTGCTTCTAAATGGAAACATCAAAACCCTTATTAAACAAATTTGAATGAAAAGGGAATCCAACAAAATTTCAATGAAGTGAAATGCATTCATCAATGAATGTATCTTGAATTCAAACACTTGGAAAAGTTAAACCAAAACTCCAAATCTTAATGAAATAAAACATTTCCAAAGATCAAATGCATTTTATGCATGGAAAGAATCTTGAATTTAAACACTTGGGAAAAATAAACCAAAACCCTAAAACCCTAATGGAAGAAATCATTTCCAAGATCTCTCAAAGACTATGGATTTACTCCATATAAAAAAAATTCAGCAAGAAACATATATAAATTACCAAAAATGGTAAATAAAAATATTATAAAACCATAGAAATTGGTTTCATTTAATTTGGAGCCAAGGATAAAAACTTATGAATTTAGTAAGATAAAAGGAAATAATTTCCAAAGCTAATAAAGATCCAAGCTAAAATCCATATCAAATTGTGAGCAAATTAATCCTAAAGGGATTTAAAAAGGTAAAGAAATATTAAATAAAATTATACAAATTGGAATCACCAATTTTGGGTCTATAAATAAAAATATATGGATTTTATAAGATAAAGACAGAAATAAATAAATAAGGAATATTTAAAAGCCAAATTAAATCTTGTCCAAATCCATAAATAAATGAAAGTTTACTAAATAATGAAAAGGAATAAAAGGTTATTTAAATAAAATTATATGAATTGAACCTTATTCAATTTTATTTAAATAAAGACAAATTTCCTAAACTAAATAATAAATCCCAAGAAAATTATTTAGAAGACAATATAAAACTTGAATTAAATCCATAAGCAAATGGAATAAAGATAATCCAAATAAAATAAAGAAATAAAGATTATTTGAAGAAAATTTATACGGACTTGAACCATATTCTATTTGAAAGAAGACAAAATCCCTAATATAAATGATTAATCAAATCATGAGAAAATAAATAATTGAAATAGCTAAAGTGCATTAAAAGTTATCTAATTAACTTATAAGAATAAAGGATTAATTAAATAAAATAATATGGTTTGGAACCATATTCAAATTAATTTAAATAAGGACAAATGCCTAATTTAAATAAATATTAAATCATAATAAAATGTTTGAAATAATTCAAAGTGAATTATTTAAACACACTAATCAATAAGTTTAAACCTACTGAAAAGGTTTGATGAAAATTTGAAATCAAATGGAGGCTTGAATCAATGGTTTGAATAAAAACAAGTGCCTCATTTAAATAAATATTTAACCATAAGAGAATAAAAGAAATTATTCTAAAATGGACTTTAAAATACATTGTTAAACAGTATAAGAACATACTAAAAGTTTGGAAAAGTTTTGAAATAAAATGAGTGTTTGAATCATTTAAATAAAATTAAAATAGGAATTGGAAAAGGAAAGAGAAAAAGAAAAAGAGAAGAAAAAATGGAAAAGACCCTGCCCAACAGACCCAACCCACTAACCTACCCAGCCCAGCAAAGCTTCTGGCCCAACAGCAGCCCACCCGGCTCCACTCTCTCTCCCCGCATGCCGTTCTTTCTCACCCGTGAATCAACCCACCCACTCACTGACAGAAAGACCCCACGCTATGTCAGCTTCATCGTCTTCACGCGCTGACCAGCCCCCAAATCCCTCCTGCCGTTTCTGGCCGTTAAAAGCTCGAATCAATTAGCGTCAATGCGCGAGTAATTCCCTTCCGCGACCTAGCCCTCTTAAGAGCTCCCCTCTCCTCTCTCTTTCCCTCACTCTCCATCTCCTCTCCGCCCTAGGGCTGCTCGAATTGCTACTCGCAACCTCCTCTGCCTCCGACGAGTTCCCCGGCCAATTCCGTCCACCATAGCCACCCCCACTGTCCCCAGTGCACACGAGTCTGCTCGCCAGAACCTTGTGCACATGCATGTACCCTTAGCTCGCTCGAGCGCGCCCTAGAAGCTCAGCAATGACGACGACTGAGCGTCGCCGCTGTCTGTTGTAACTCCGGCGATCTTCCCCGGTAAACCCCGACCGTCCCCCTCACTCTCATTGACGCATGCGTACTTGCCTTCGTCTTGCGCATATAACGACACTACTTGTTTGCCTTTGCATGGTCTGTAGCTTCGCCAATGACGACGCCCCGAGAAAACCGTCGTCAGTAGCATCTCCGGCGAGCGATTCACACCAACCCCGCGCGCCCCTCCGTCGACAGCGACAATGTTGAGCATTAGCACGTCACGGCGAATTTGGTAATCCCCTCCGTTTTCATCCTTGCTCCTTGTAGTCGCCAGAATGCCATAGCCAGAGTCGCTCGGCCGGTCGTCGCCAGCAAGCGCCCCCCACCTATGGTCGAGTCGCTGTAGACCGTTAGATCTAGATCTCGTGGCTGTGAAATAATCATTTAACTGAAGCGGTATGAGTGATCAGAGCCATGCGATGTAACTTAATCCAACGCCCCATGTCGCTCAATCCTGATGAAGCGGTATCATCCAATGAAATTGTGACACGTAGCCAGGCTCTGGATTTAAAATAGAAATTAGATATATTAGAAGTTTGAATTTGTAAAATCCATAACTTTTGATCTACACGTCCAAAATTTTCAAATTTTATATCATTGGAATCAGGAAAATACAAACTTTGCAACCATGCCCTTAGTTTTAAACACCTTAACCTTAAACACTAACATTTGTGTTTAAAATATATTTATGAAACAATAGAAATTATTCCTTTGATTAAAATTATTTCTAGCAAAACAAAAATGATTTAAATGGCCCATTTTCACTAAATTGGTTTTAAATGGTTTTCCCAATTTTATAAATGACCAGTAGGTGTTGTAGAATCTGTATAGCCTTATTTGAAACCACTTTTACAAATAAAACAACCTTTGCATGCTTGCATCATTGCTTTGTTTTTATTATTTTATGTGGTGAATTGTTTGAATATTAGTTTTGAATTTGTGCCTTGCTTGATTGAATTGTAGTGAACCTTGAAGAGTGTGAAAATTGCAAGATCAAGGAGTGTATCTATATTCTCTACTAAAAAGTCAAGTGGCGCTTCATACATTTTGTCCTATTATTTTCACTATGCATTAGTGATATTTTGAGTAAGACTTGCATGGAATTTTTACTAAGTATGCTATGCCTTGGGAAATCCTAGTAGATGATGCCTTATTAGAATTTTCCATAAGTTAAGATTCTTGCTACTTGTATGCTTAGCCTAGCTAGTAGAAAACAAGGGTCGATTATATTCATGCTATGAAATATTTCTAAGTCTATGACTTGTGTTTTGTTTAATAAAACAACTATGTGAATGAATCACCTGGGTGGAAGGGTGTGAATGGATTATGTTGAGTCATTACATAGGGCCCATATTAATGGCCTCCCTAGTGTATCTCACTTGTGGAAATCAACCCAGGAACAAAGATATTTGAGATGACAAATGTTGAGAAGCTTCTAGTGTAGCCACATGGCACATGGGCTCTGCCTGGATCATATAGGTTGCAATAACTTAGCCAGATGGACAGAAGGTGGTAGGGGGTGATAGGATGGAACACGTCCATTTGGTCTAAGGTAAGACTTCTGAAAGATCTTGTCTCGATGCATGTCGAGTCTTGTGGGGAAAGTGCACGACTTCTTGAGATATTAAAATCTAAGTACTTAGCCGTGTCCCTGGCAATGGAGAATTTGAGCATCAAGACATGGAAGCTATCAAGGATCTCCTCATCCCAATTTCTAAGTTAAAAACTTATGGCTAAACAAGGGTTAAAGGATCACCAATTTCTATTGGTAGATGCCTTGGGTGATTTTTGACAAACAAAAACTTAGTGTTTTCAACTGATAAGGAAAATTTATTTTGAGCAAAGCAAGCCTAAGCTCCACTTAGCCAAATGCATATAGAAGATAGATAACACTATTCTACCATAGTAGAACTTGCCAATACAATTCAAATGCATTGACCCTTGTGGCTGTAACTTATTATGTTGCAGGTTTGTTTGATGTTAGTGAAGTGTGTTATATATGATTACAAGTCTACAACCAACATGATTGCATATTGTCGTGGTATTGCCGACGAGTACGCCATGGGGGGGTCCTCACAGTGCGTGTTTAGAGACGTGGGGTAAGGCGACGGTTGACGGGCACGAGGTAACACAGCTTACCCAGGTTCAGATCCCACGACGGTGGTGGAATCCTTCTCCTACTATAAATCACTATAATGGCAATACACCGAGTTATAGGGATCGATTCAATGTGCGAGGTATGAGTTAATTGGTTCCCTAAAGGCTCCCATAGGCCCGACTTATATAGTCGCCAGGTCCTAGGGTTACACGGAAAAGTCCTTGCCGGACAGGTTAGAAAGTCCTACAGTGTCTATTACTAGTCTAGCGTATCTTGCACCCCAAGGCTCCGGGTACATCGGTGACTCCTCTGTAGCCTTCCTTTATCCGGCATGGGCCTCCCTTCTGGATCCATCTAGTTGGGAGGCCCAGCAGGCCATAGGCCTTTCTACCAACTGTGGGCCACCCGGGTTATCTAGATAGAGGACATGCTATGAGGATACCCGTATAGCATATCCCCAACAGTAGCCCCCGAAGAACTCCGAGATCTTGCGCCGTCTTGCCTCTTCATGTTGAATGCTCCGTCTAGATGGATGTCGGCAAATTGTCAAGCAACATCTTGTAGTCCTCCCAAAGAACCCTGCATGGTTTTCTCCGTGTTCAATTTGTAAGTCAGAGAATTGATGAATCTTCTATCATACTCTTCTGTAGCCGGATTGGATCCGTCTATGACGGAATCTTCTGATGTGATGGTTCACCTGCTAGTGACAACTAGGGCAACGTAGACATAGGTCAGCAACGCCTCGTAACTTACACATGCAGAAAACGCAATCATGTCCGATTTTCCCGTGCGAGCGATACGAACCGTTGGCGGCGACAGTTGGCAACGTGGCGAAATTTCCACGCACGCGCCCGCACACGTCTTCCACGCGTCAACCGTTCAATCATTCCGCACGAATCTTGATGTCGGAGGTTATAAATTATAATGGCAATGGAAATTTTACTTTTCACCTCATTCTCCTTTGCATCATCTTCTTCCTCCAGCGAGCGCCTCCTCGAGCTCTATGCACACAGTGTCGGCGTAACCCTAGCTCCTCGACCTTCCCCAGTCACCACCGCAATCCATCCATGGCCAACAGCAGTTTTGACCCCTCCATGTCGGCGTCAGGCGATGCCGCAGCAAAGCCGGCGAGCTCCGTCGTCGTGCCTCCAGAGGGTATGGTGATTCCCAGATCCGCGGTGGTCGAAGCCACCGGCGGTGACCATAACTCAGCGGCGATGGAGCTGCTCGAATAGGAGTACGACTCCCACAAAGGCGACTAGTGCGGTTCGGATATTACGGACCGCGATATCAAGGAATTGATCATCGAGGGCTACCTCCCTGCGACGGAGGGGCTCGCCTGGCGGGCGGCGCCGGCCGGCGAGGTCACACCTTCTCCCCAAGCCGGAGAAAAGGTGTACCTCAAAGCACAACTGGTACGCGGCGTCTCCCTGCCCATCTCCAACTTTTTCCTTGATGTCCTCAGCCATTACCGAGTACAGCCTCAGAACCTCTCCCCCAATAGCATCTTAGCGCTTAGCAACTACGCGGCGCTTTGCGAGGGTTATTTAGGGATTAGGACTAGGCTAGATCTCTTCATTTATTTCTTCACCGTCAAGCGCAAAGCCGGATCCGGCAAGGACGAGCTTAGAAATTGTGGCACCATTAGTTTTAAGATCCGGCCTGGCCGGCGGTTCCCCGACATCGTCGGCCACAAGTCTTGCAAGAACTGGCAGCAGACATACTTCTACGGCCCAGATATCCCTCTGTCCGGCCGAGAAGTGACGTACCCGTACTTTGTCGATGGAGCTGCCGTCGAAGCCTCGACATGGAGATCCCAGGCCTCCCTTCCCTCCGACATTGATGCTTCCCATGCTATAAGGAGGATAGAGTGGTTCATAGATACGGGTTTGACCGGATTGGACCTAGCCATGTGCTGGTTTGTCAGGCGGATCCAGCCTCTGCAGCACCGCTTGAAGTTGATGCATTAGTATATGAACGAGAGGAAGGATAGCCTCCGCATCTCCGAGGGCAACTTCTCGAGCAACTCCATCAAGCTCCGCCTCAAGGACATCGTCAAGGTGAAGGATAAGAAACGTGGCTTCTCCATCACCTACGACATGTTCGTAGAGAGCAATTGCCCAAAGGTACCTGTTTATTTTCCGTGTATGACATATACTCCAGTTCTTCCGTCTATCCGTTACCATATCATCTAACACGGTGGTTCTTCACTTAACAGCTCAGCGACATAGATGAGGATAGAATGGCTCCTCAAATCTATGATCCAAAGATGAAGGAAGTCACCGTCGTGTCCGATGACGATGCCCCGTTGGCGCGAAAGCAGAAGAGCTCCACCTCTGATGCTACCGACGGAGGCAAGAACAAGAAGACGGAGGGTGGAGCCTCCAAGAAGAATACCGCCGCCCTGGAGGCGGAGAAAAGAAAGGTTACAGGGATCCCCTTTGCCAAAGCACCCCCTCTTGTGTAAGCTTATTTCTCTCTGACATTGTCCATTGTTTGTCTTATTTCTACACTTATACTTTTTGTGCGTTTCAGGAAGAAAGCCACAACCAGTTTGAAGAAGACCTCCAAGACTTTGGGGGCTTCTAAAAACATTAATTATATGTTGCATCATGAAATTTCTCCCCACGCATCTCCCGCCATCGCCCCTGTCACCCCTAGCGTCCAGGCTTAATCCGCTCCGACAAGCTCTCAAGCGAAAGAAGCATCTGGCCCTTCCGCCATGGAAGTGGACTCAGGTGCCTCCACCGAGCTTGCTGTTATCTGCAAACAGGCAACGCAGGAAAGTGCCGCAAACCAAATGGATAAAGCTCCGGCTAAGGATGCCATCGGTTGCGGTAAGGCGGTGGTGGTAGGTGGTACGTCTGTCGAAGGTGGCACCTCTGCACCCAAGAAGACCATAGAGTTCCCGAAGATAGTCTATCCGGTGCTTACGCCGGGTAGCACTGCTCTGGTTCCTGGTGCGGCACCGACATCTCCAACGTGTGGCCTTGAGAAGCTTCCCCGGCAAGCAGAAATCTTGCAAGGAAACAGTTTGTCTTTTGGCAAGTTGCTTGCTGAGAGTGCTACAAACCTCAATATCATCGCACTTGTAAGTTTTATTTGCCTTTTTATTTTCATATGAGTATCCCACTGTAGCACCCGAGGATTTAGACGGAAAACCAAAGGTCTTTGCATCTAAATGCTCTGAGAGTGACTAAGCTAGAAAACTTCTCACTGTATCCCCCAAGCATATAGTTTGAATGAATCATTCCAACTAGATGCTTTCAGAGTAGCATACACAGTGTTTATAAATTTCGATACTGTAGCCCCAAAGATTCTAGTTGTAACTGAATTAGTTCCGACTAGATGCTTAAAGAGCAGCTAAGCATATGATTGAGTTAAAAACTTTATACTGTAGCCCCCAAGCTTCTATTTGTAACTGAATTAGTTCCGACTAGATGCTTAAAGAAAGACCAAGCATATTGTTAAGTTAAAAACTCTCCCTGTAGCCCCCGAGCTTCTAGGTGGAAATTTTCCGGCTAGATGCTCCAAGTAGACCAAACAACATATAACTTTCTTCTTTCAATAGAACGAGAAAGCTCGGAGGGGTGTCGCCAACGACAAGTACCAGAAGATGCGCGCGGACTTGGAAGCTGAAAAGGGTAAAACTGCCTTCTTGAAGGAACAGATCATCAAGAGCAAGCGTCTGTTTTTCCTTTATTTTCCGTATTCCGGCTTGGTCTTGTGCCAACATTCTCCGAGTACTTACTGTGTACTGTTCTTTCTCCGACTTGCAGAAACCATTTCCAAGGCTAAGGATATTGTCGAGCAATCCAAGCACATTTAGCAGTTGGATAGCGAAAACAAGATCCTTAAGCAGGAGAGGAAGGACATGCTGAAGATGCATGAAGACTCAGTGAAAGCCCTGCAAGACTCTGCCAGTGAGGAGATGAACCGATTGAAGGAGGAAATCGCGATCTTAAAAGATCAGAAGAAATCTGCTGATGAGCAAAATCAACGCCATCATGAAGCGTACAAGATCCTTCGACAAGAACGGGACGCCATGGCGGAGACTCTCCAGCAAGCTAAGATAAGCATCTTCAGTAAGTCATTCTCCATCTTGGACTTCTGTAAGATGAATACTTTGAATTTTTGAACTCATGCGCTCCTTTTTCGGAAATTTGCAGCTCCTATGGGTTTAACCCGGTCGCCTCCTCCGCCAAAGGAATGCATGGTCCTTGCCGGCAACTTTATCAACACCTCCATCAAGCAGGCAGATAGCCAAACCCCTCTAGATTAATATGAAGGCATCATACTCTTTGGCGAAGTTCTCGGAGATCCTGCGCCGAGCCCCGAGGGTATCTCAAGCTGGAAGGATTCATGTGCATGGTCCGGTGAAAGGATGGCGCTGTCCATGGTCAAGGCACATTACAAAAATGCCAACATCGACACGGTGACCTCCGGTATCCCCGACATAGACGACTAAGGCCAAAACATAAACCACGAGTCTATCTTGGCGTCGCTTGCGGGTTATGACATCAGAGTCGCCGAGTTGGTCGACGTTAATGTCTTTGTGACCATGAAAACCATCGATGGAGGCAACCAAAGCTCCTCCGAGTCCCTCAACACTACCGACTTCGAGGAAGGTGACTCTCCTGCTGCCGACGATTCTGCCTCCAAGTCGCCTGCACCAGAGGAATAAAAAACAATTTGTAATATTTGTTTCCTCTGTAATGTGTATGCGGAAAAACTATGTGTTAACTTAAGGCAGAAAACAATGGTTGTTATTTCCTGCTACTCAAGAACTGGTTCCAGCATGTATATATTTTTTAAGCAAGTGCTGGCTTATCCATTACTCTGGTTTTTATGCTTGACTTTTCGTGAGTCGGAAGACTCGTTGTTGGAACCATGCGCTCAGGTGATGATGCCCAATGGCACCGTCAATAACCTAAGCACAAAATCGCCGACAATAAGTGCTGAAAGTCACTACTCCAGAATCCACATAAAAATGACAAAGAACGTGTAGAGCAGAAAACTTAAGCTAACGCCCGTAGGCGGAATTTTCACAAGTGCAATCGCAAAGCTTGTGCATAAAAGTTTTTATTCGATCAAAAAATGAACACTAAAGGAGGTAAAAGACTCAGAAATATATTAAACCAGAGAGCTTTATTTCATTGATAATATAAAAGGTACACAATAGTAAAAAATGCTAAGTGTAGAAAGGACGTAGTTGTGCTATGTCCCATGGTCGATCAAGCTCTGGGTAGTCAACATCCGGGTCACGTCGCTTACGTTTATGATCCTCGTTGGGTCTATCCTTCAGTTCACGATTGTCAATGAGGTAGTAAGACCCATTGAGCAGCGCCTTGCTTATGACGAACGGTCCTTCCCATGGCGGGGATAATTTGTGTGAATTTTTCTGCTTAAGTCGGAGCACTAGATCCCCCTCTTTAAATGAGCGATGCCGGACGTGGCGACTATGGTAGCTGTATTGCTTCTGCTGGTAGATGGCGTATCTTTGTCATGCCAAAACACGCTCCTCCTTGAGAAGGTCCACATCTAGGCATCTGGATTCTTCAGCATCATCTTCGTTGTAGGCGGCAACTCTTGGTGCATCGTGAAGGATGTCGGAAGGCAGGATGGATTCTACTCCATATACCATGAAGTAAGGGGTGTAGCCGGTGGATCTGTTTGGTGTAGTTCGTAAACTCCACAGCACAGATGGCAATTCTTCCGCCTAGGCTCTAGCTGCTCTATGTAGCGGTGCCTCAAGACGTGGCTTGATTCCCTGCAGAATTAATCCATTGGCTCGCTCAATCTGACTGTTGGATTGTGGGTGTGCAACAGATGCAAGGTCAAGTCAGATGCCCTTCTCCCAACAATAAGCTTCCACTTCTCCTAGTGACAAGTTGCTGCTGTTATCGGTGATAATGCTATGTGGGAGACCAAATCTCACCACTAGATCCCAGACAAACCTAAGGGGAGTTGCCCCATCGAGCTTCCAAATGGATTTAGCTTCTATCCATTTGGTGAATTTATCATATGCTACTAGCAGATGCGTAAAACCACATGGTGACGTCTGCAACGGACCAACCATGTCCAGCCCCCAGACTACAAACGACCAAGTTATTGGTATTGTTCGCAATTCTTCAGCAGGAACATGTGGTTGTCGGGCATAATACAGGCATCCCATGCATGTCTCCACCAACTTGTCGGCGTCCGCCTTCGCGGTTAGCCAGTAAAATCCAAGCCGGAAGGCTTTCGCGACCAAAGATCGGGGAGCGGCGTGATGCCCGCAATCTCCGAGATGGATTTCGCGTAGGATTTCAATACCTTCTTGCTGGGAAACACACTTAAGGTATACACCAGTAGTGCTTCTTTTGTAGAGATGTCCATTGATTATGGTATAGCCCTTTGCTCGACGTACTATTTTCCATCTTTTGACTTTGTCGTCGGGCAAAGTTCCGTGTTCGAGATACTCCATGAACGGTTTTGTCCAAGCCGGAGGGACCTTTGCCACCATGTGGACGAAAGAGTCTACTCTGTCCGGGTTGTCGATGTGTGCTCCCTTCATGGATGGTGTCCGTAGATGCTCCAGGAAAACTCTAGGCGGAATTCGTTTGCACCCTGATCTAAGCTTAGACAACAGATCAGCCGCCTCGTTTTGCTCCCTAGGTACATACTTGACCTCGTAGCCCAAGAAGCTCTTGGCTATCTCGTCCACTTCGTCTCGATATGCCGCCATCATAGGGTTCCGCGCATTCCAGGTGCCAGCCACCTGCTAGGCAACCAATTCTGAATCTCCACAGCAAACTACATGCTTGATGTCAATATCCTTGGCTACGCGTAATCCGTGAATGAGTGCTTCATACTCCTCCATGTTGTTCGTAGCCTCGAAGTGGATTTGCAGAACATAGTGTAGCGTGTCTCTGGTTGGTGACTGTAGTAATACACAAGCCCCGAGCCGTTGAGTAGCTTTGATCCGTCAAAGTGCATCACTCAGTATTCTGGCTCCGGCAATGGGGTAGCATCTGGCATCTCTGTCCAATCTGCGATAAAATCCGCCAAGGCTTGTGACTTGATAGCGTCGCGTCTCTTGGAGGTTATCTCAAAGGCGGCGAGTTCAATGCCCCACTTTGCGACCCTTCCTGTAGCGTCGCTGTTGTTGATAATGTCGGACAGTGGAGTTTTACTCACCACTGTGATGGGGTGCTCCTGGAAATAGTGCCTCAGCTTCTGAGAAGCAAGGAATACTCCATAAGCTATCTTTTGGTAGTGCGGGTAACGCTGCTTGGACTCCATCAAGACCTCTCTTACATAGTAAACTGGTCGTTGAACTCCGTGCTCATAGCCTAGTTCCTTTCGCTGTACCACGACGACGATGCTAATTACCCGGTTGGTGGCCGCCATGTAAATTAACATGGGTTCTCCAGGCTCGGGTGCTGCAAGGATAGGCGCTGAGGAAAGAATCTCCTTGAGAGGCTTCAAGGTTGCATCTGCCTCGTCCGTCCATGTGAATTTTTCCTCCTTCTTCAACAACTTGTACAGCGGCAAAGCCTTCTCTCCAAGTCGGCTGACGAACCGACTAACTGCTGCAATGCAACCTGTTAGCCGTTGTATGTCTTTTAGGCATGTAGGACGGTTTATGTTTAAGATGGCCTTGATTTTCTCCGAGTTGACCTCGATTCCACGCTGGGAAACGATGAAGCCCAACAATTTGCCAGCTGGAACTCTGAAGACGCACTTCTTAGGGTTAAGCATCATGTTGTATTTCCGGAGATTATCAAAGGTTTCTTTTAAGTCAGAGATTAAGTCATTTGACTTTTTAGACACACCACTATATCGTCCACATATGCGTGAATGTTCCGACCAATCTGATCTTTTAGGCAATGTTGCATTGTCCGCTGGTACGTAGCACTTGCGTTTTTTAGCCCAAAGGGCATTGTGACATAGCAAAACGTGTCGTAGGGTGTAGTGAACGAAGTGGCCAATTGGTCCGACTTCCTCATATTGATCTGGTGGTATCCTGAGTATGCATCAAGAAAACACAAAAGTTCTGAGCCAGCCCTCGAGTCAATGACTTGGTAAATGCGAGGCAAAGCAAACAGATCTTTGGGGCATGCTTTGTTCAAGCCGGTGTAATCAACGCACATTCTTAATTCTTTGGTTCCCTTTTTGGGGACAAGTACAGGATTGGCCACCCATTGGGTGTGAAGGACTTCCCGGATAAAACTAGCCTTAAGTAACCTAGCTATCTCTTTGCCTATGGAGCGCTCATCTCATCTTCAAGCATCCTAGAGGTTCCTTCACTAGTTTGCATTTTGGATCAATGTTCAAGCTGTGCTCGGCAAGTTCCCTAGGTACACCTTTCATGTCGGCAGGTTGCCAGGCGAAGGTGTCCCTATTCTCACGGAGGAACTCGACGAGCGCGCTTTCCTATTTGGGATTCAGGTTCGTCCCAATGGCGGTGGTCTTGGAGGCATCGCCTACCACAAGTTCCACCGGCTTGGTCTCGATGGCGGCCTTGAATGCTGGAGCGGAGTCGGAAATCTGTTTCTTCGACGCGGGCATCTCCGAGGCATTGATCTTGCTCTGGATCTCCTTGAATTCTTTGTTGTAGAGGACAGCTTCCGCGTAGGCTACTTCCCCAATCTCGCAGTCCCTAGCTTTGGCAAATCTTCCGGATACGGTAATGACACCTTTGGTCCGGGTGAGTTTGTTGTAGACGAAGCATGGCTTGGCCGTGAAGGTGTGGAATATGTCGCGGCCGAATATGACGTGGTACATGCTCTTGAAGGGGACCATCTCAAAGGTCATGCGCTCTTGGCGATAATTATTGACATCGCCAAAGGCTACCTGAAGTGTGATGCACCCAAGGGACCGAGCCTCCCGACCAGGAACTACGCCATGGA
The DNA here is from genome assembly GCA_910589765.1 of Avena atlantica. NCBI lineage: Eukaryota > Viridiplantae > Streptophyta > Magnoliopsida > Poales > Poaceae > Avena > Avena atlantica. The sequence goes on from OU342738.1 coordinate 187,376,954, forward strand.
AGATGGTGTTGGTCCGCCTTAGGTTTGCCTCCGTCAAGTTCATCTTCTGCAGTGTATCCAGGTACATGATGTTGATGCTGCTTCCACTATCCACCATACATTTGGTGAACTCATTGCCGTCAATCAAGGGGTTGATGACCATGGAGTATTGGTTCTCCATAGGGACGAGGTCTGGGTGATCCTTCCTGTCCCAAGTAATTGGAATCTCTGACCATCGCAGGAACTGGAGAACTGGGGGGGAGAGTAGCCATCAGTATCCTCATGTAGGTTTTCTGTTGTCAGACCGTGGGGGTGCCAAGGAAAGTGTGGAAAACTGCCGCCTTCTTCTCAAAGGGGTTCTTGCCTTTGCCGTCTCTCTTGGCGGCGTGCTTGGGGTCAACGTCCTCGTCCATGTCACTTGAATCCTTGGATTCCTCCTCCTTCTTCTTCCCCTTGCCCTTTCCTCGCGGTCTGTTCTTCCGACTTCGCTTGTAACCGGACTCCGGGTCCTCCTTGAGGTCGTTGACGAACTTGGAGTGGTGATTTGTGTGGGTGGCCTTGCCGTTGGCAACGAGGTGTACGAGGCACGGCATATCACGGTACTCCTCGTAGGTTTGGGGAACATGGAGCGATGCCGTGGTAGTTTCACTTCCTCGCTGCTGCCCACGACCGGCTCCCCGTCCTCGGCCATGCTGTCTGCCATCACCTCGTCCTGCGAAGGTCATAGCGACCATGTCGGGAGTTTTATTTTCTTTTGGTGCGGTTTTCCGCTTTGTGTTGTTGTTCCTCCGATCTTGAGTTGGAACGGACGTTGCCGGCAGAGCCACGAGCATCGTCATTGGCGGCTGTGAACTCACTAGCCAACTGAATCATCTGATTCAAGTCTAGCTGGTGATTGTCCTGCAAGCGCTTCGGCTTATGTCGGAGCAACGTGCCCCTTTCCAACCCATCGATGAAGGCGGCCATGGCGGTCTGAGCGTGCACTCCTGCGCAGGAATTCTTCATATCTAGCCAGCGGGAGAGGTAGGCACGATATGTCTCGTCTTTCTCTTGCATGCACCGCTGTAGATCACCAATAGTGCAGGGACGTTTGTACGTACCCTCGAAGTTCTTGGTGAATGCTTCTTGCATGTCCAACTAATTGTAGATGGATTTCTCCGGCAAGTCATCAATCCATTGACGGCCGTGCCCGCCAACATCAATGGGAGGTACTTGACGGCAACGTTGGGGTTACCCCGGCGATCTCCACCGTGTTGCCGTAATCCTACAACCATGTAGCTGGCTTAGCAGTGCCGTCATAGGGCTTGATGGTCTTGCCAATCCGGAAACCTTTGGGGTAAGTTGCGGACCGTATCGCGGGTCCAAAGCAACTCGGTCCCAGGTATGGTTCTTCCCGGGCCTCGTGGATCTTGTCTATCCGCGAACGTGTGTTGTATGGCTCCGGGCTTCTTTTCTTCTTGTCCACAGGGGATGGGCTGTGTGAATGACACGGTCCCCCTCCGCCATGGTGGCTGCTAGGTGGCGATGGAGGCGGAGGTGGCGGTGAGTTAGGCTTCTTGCTGTTACCCTCCTGCGACGCCTCACGCTTTTTGCTGTTGCTTGTCGGACACGGAGGGTCATGTCGCGACCTACTCTTGTGTCCTTGGTTGCGCTATCCATCATGACGGGTCTGCTCTGCGTTGTCGCGGATGACGATGCTGCCCTGCCTTGGCGGGGGCATATCCGTATGATGGTGAGCCTTGGTGTCTTCGCGATGTCGTGAGGAGCAGGGCGGTGGCGATGGGCGACGAGGTTGGGCTTTTCCTCCATGGTCGGAGGATGTGGGGATAACATCCTTCCTATTGCGCGCATCCCTCTGTCTTTGTTCTGATGAACCCGTCTGAGACCCGACATCAAGAGGAGATCTGTCCCTTGGTGGCTTATGCTTGCTAGACTGGCAAAACGCTGGGTCAAACTCAAGCCTCTGAGAGGTGGCCTTTTCCTGCTGTTTTACCGCCTTGGCTACTAGGTCATAGACCTGGTCCACTGCCTCAGGCGATCTATCCTGCTCGAGAAGGGTCTTGGCGACGGCGAGATTGAGGAGAGGAGTGAGCATCACCTGCCTGCCTTCACTGTCAATATATGGCTTGGCTTGTGCCGGCTTCGGGGGAGCCCATCCTAGGTTTCGCCGTACACCAGGATCGTTGATGACGTGAGACGGAGATTTCTTGGCTTTCTGCTGCAGCAGTAGAGTTTTGTACTCGTCCTCCATTGCTCTAGCTTTCTCTATGGATTTCTGCGTGTTGACCAGATCTCGATCTAGCTTTGCGCCTTGCTCCGCGATGGCCTGCGCTTCCTCCAGCAGCGGCTGGCGCTTCTCGTCAAGCTGGGCCACGTTCCGGATATGAGCTACGGTCAGTGGCTCAATGAGGAGATTGCCGTACATTACTCTATCAGCTGGAGTAACTTGGGAAGCAGTAGACGTAGATGCTGGAGGCGGCAAGTTTGCGGTGGTGTTGTTGCTCGGGCCGAAACCGAGTTCCTGCGGCTGTTGCACTAGGTTAGGCAGAGGGGGCATGGCCTTTGCGCGATCATTGTCGGCAGCAAACAGGTGGTTCCTTCCCCTTGTCCAGGGCTGTAGGCGGAGCTTGTCCGAGTTGATCTTCATCCATCGCCCTACCAATGGTGACGAACACCTCTCGGGACATGACGGTGTTGTTGGCCTGCTCGTCGCGCGTGTACTCCTCCTCCATCTCCTGTATGGCAGAGTCTATCTCCTCTGGGCTGAAATCTATCTCCTCCGAATTTGCGTTGAAGTCGGCATAGAGCGCGTCAATCACAGAGTCGGAGGGTGCACGGGCTTCCTCGATAACGGGAGGTGGAGGTGCAACATGTGCGACGATGACTGGAAGTGGTGGTGCTACTACGGCGATGGCGGCCAGAGGCGGTGGTGTCGGTGGCTGAGGTGGCGGCGCTCCGTCAATGAGCGCAAGATCCGCCTGAGCTGCCCCCTCGGCCTCCGCGTAGCTGTTGACGGTGTTCACCATACTTTCAAAGGTGAGACGTCCTGAAGCTTGCTGCTGCCTTAGAGAATGCTGTAGAAGCGTACCATGGTCCAGTCCTTCCACAAAGTGATACATGGCATCATCATTGGGGTAGTGTGCTAGATCAGCTCGTATACGGAGCCACCTGGCAAGGTAAACACGGGGGTTTTCGCCCTCTCTCTGAACGCAACGCGCCAGATCGAAGATGGTAAACACGCCGACGAACTTGGATCTCTGCTGTCCAGACGAACGGTCGAAGCCGGCGGACTTGCAGTGATCTTCCACCTTTATATCCAGCACTAGGGAAGTTTGGGTGGGCCTTGAATTTTTGCGATCTTTGCCGGCAAACTCCAAAGAGAGATCCGACATCGATCCTTCCGCGAACGTATCCTGCCCGTAGGCGGTCCGTGCGGGTCTTGATGCTCCTCCGACTCCCAGGGGACTAGTGCCCATATCGGTTTCGCCAATGAAGAGGTGGACATCTCCGATGGGAACGATTGAGCATCGCGTAGGGTTCGTCTTTGCTGGGATCCAGAACTCGTCGGGAGGGACAATCAGAACGTTGCTGGAGAAGAGAACAAGACCGATGGCTACGGTTTCACCGATTCCGACGAAGATCTTGGTCCTCGCCTGCTGAAGATCCTGAAGCGCCTCTTGCCCCACGGTGCGCTCCAACTGTCGTGGTATTGTCGACGAGTACGCCATGGAGGGGTCCTCATAGTGCGTGTTTAGAGACGTGGGGGAAGGCGGATGGTTGACGGGTATGAGGTAACACAGCTTACCCAGGTTCAGATCCCACGACGGTGGCGGAATCCTACTCCTGCTATAAATCACTATAATGGCAATGTGCCGAGTTACAGGGATCGATTCGCTGTGCGAGGTATGAGTTAATTGGTGCCCTAAAGGCTCCCATAGGCCCGACTTATATAGTAGCCAGGTCCTAGGGTTACAGGAAAAAGTCCTAGCCGGACAGGTTACAGAGTCCTACACTATCTATTACTAGTCTAGCGTATCTTGCACCCCAAGGCTCCGGGTACGTCGGTGCCTCCTCCGTAGCCTTCCTTTATCCGGCATGAGCCTCCCTTCTAGATCCATCTAACTGGGCCGCCAAGCAGTCCATAGGCCTTGATACCAACTGTGGGCCACCCGGGTTATCTGGATAGATGACATGTATGAGGATACCCGTATAGCATATCCCCAACACCCGTGGCATATGAAGATGAAGGACCCCATTCTATATAGATATTTCTGCTGCATTGTAATGAGATAGCCAAATGAGCTATGTAAGATGTAATGTATTATTTTATTCCTGGTTATAAGTTATAATATGACCTTTTTTACTTGATATTACATCTTAAACTGTGGATGCTAGCTATTGATATAGGGACTAGCATTGTAAACACGGGGATCTCTATCTTATCAGGTTGGGACCTCTACACATGTGTATGCACAAGTTGAACCAGCTTTGAACAAAACTAGACCATTAACATAGATTTTTTTGAATGCATATATGAGTGCTATGTAAAATCATACTCCCTCCATAATAAAAAACATTTCACATTTTTTTCAAATTTGAATGAATCTAGCTAGACACGTTTTAGTGTATAGATATATCCAAACATTACAACAAATCCCTGAGACATCCTTTTTTAAGACACATGGAGTAATTATTTTCATGCATCTTATTCGTAAATTGGTACAACAAAAATTAGTTATGACTAATAGCTACACCCTCTAGTCCATATTAACGGTCTCAACTTTGTCTAGATATGAATGAATCTAGTCTAAATACTTAACAAGATTCGTATGAATCTAGATAAAGATGAGGCTATTAATATATGGATTGGAGGGAGTAGTTTATTCAGTTTTAACAATAAGAATTTGCTAGTCCTAAATAAATATACTCGGTTAATTAGGAATTCAAGAATTTGGTTCCTAAATACTCACAATAAATGTACAACACATCATACGGTATGTATCATTCGAATGATATGTTCAGATACATACATAACTTACTATAACAAAGATTGGATAATCCATTATTTAATATATATATTAATATATATGACTCTGCTTGAACAAATTAAAATAAAAAATTAATGTGTTAAATCTCTGAACCTTACTTCTGAACTCCATTGGATTTCAGTTACAAAATATTAAATTTCAGTTATTGTACAATTAGGAGCTCGTATGATAAGTATATATATGCCTTCTATCGTGCAAATCAAACTACATTATACAACATGCACTCAACGTAATATCTGAACTCTACATGAAATTATAGAACTAAAACGTACATCGGTTCAAAACGAACTACAAAATAAGAGCCTAAAAGGAATACTAGGGGTAGATGAAAACAAACTGGCTAAAAATGTGCACATAGAACTACGTACTAGGGGAAGATTAAAACAAAATACAAAATATGCGCATATATAACTAATACGGTAGATCAAAACAAATCATTTAATTAAATAATAGATTCAGAAAACCCCATCAAAATATGAACAATAAACTCTGCATTCAAATTAGTTCAGATCTAACCTCTGATTCTCCATCGCTGACCACCTTCTCGAATGCAAACGGATCAATGGGTTCTTCATCCTTGTTGTCGTCGCTGAAATCATAGACGAACTGCTACCCCACCGGATCTGCAACCACAGCTTCTTCCTTGTCGACCTTCGATGCTTCCTGCTCAACGAGGACCTTCGCTGCCTCCTCCTCAACGATGTTCCCTGCCTCAGCGACCATCGATTTTGTTATGTTCATCATCGTATTAGTGATCTTGCTCTTCATCATCGGGTTTCTTTGGAGTGGAGAGAGTGGAATGGGGGAGGCGATGTGGCCGATGGTCCTTTAAATGCTCCTGGTGATGAGGGTTTGACTTGTCAATGCCCATTGTTATGGAATAGGGTTATGGAGAATATGGGGATGCTGCAGATCGCGAGACAGTTAACGGACACACGGTAAGGGAACAGGAGGTTTACCCAGGTTCAGGCCCCCGGAGGGAAAACTCTACTACTACTTATCTGTTCTTGATTATGGCGTAACTAAAAATTACAGGGGTGCGTAGATACAATCTGGCGTGAGGTGTGTATATGAGATGGGAAGATCCTCCTCGCCGTGCCCTCTTGGCCCTTATATAGATAGGCCAAGTCCCGAGTGTACGTCGAGTCGGTTACAAGTTAGGGTTTCACCCATGAATATTCTATCTACAGCTTGGCCGTGTTCTCCAAGGAGTCAAACTTCTACTAGGCTTGGGCCACCCGGATTCTCCTTGGGCAGCAAGTCTTTTATGCGGGCCTTCCCTGGGCTGGACTGGTATACCAATGTTAGGCACCCGTAGGGTATATCCATGTCACCTGGGAGACAATGTGGCAGTTGGGTGGTGGGAGCGCACGAGTTTACGGTTTTCCTTTTTTAGGGGCAAGGGGAAACATATACGTGTCAATGCAAAACACAGGAACGGAAACTGTGTGTGTACGCCGATGGTCCTTTAAATCGATTTCTTTTCCATTAAATCAGTTTTATTAATCTCTAACCGTCTCTATAGATATCAAATTCTTCATATATATAACCGATAGAGTTTTAGTTATATCCACGCATTGTTTTCCAGAACTTCATGAAGAAACATTGTTTGCAATCACAATATGCACACATGTGCACAATATGGGCGCATTAAATCAAACTATGTCATGGTTGTGGTCATGACCTAACTCATTTGCCTTGAAAGCCATGAATTCTCGAAGATGGTAGGTGATTTCTATGAACACTTTTATAGGGTAATACTCGTATGCCATGTCTAATATTTTTTTGTTCAACTAGTCAACATAAAAAGATAGAGCGTGAAAGTTTCACATTTTTTGATTTTTTTTTTGCATTTTCGAGGCCGGTTTCGAAATTCTGCCGAGATCCGTTGCAATTATGGTTCATGGCTATGTGCAGGGACTTGCTAATATATTGTTGAATATCTGAAGAAATGCCATGTTCTATACCTAGAAATGATTTTTTGAAAAATTCCTGAGATAATTACAAGGCAGCTCTAGGCTAAATTTTAGCCTCCTCCAGCTAGACCGGCAGAAACTTGTTTATATCATGATGGTTGCGCCGAGAGTTTCTAGGTGAAGCCAATTAGTTAACTGGACACTAAATTCTCTCTAGTATTTATTTTAAATGGGGTGATGCATTTCCACATCACATCCTTGGTGGCTGTTTCACAAAGTAAGCCCTTTTCGGCACCGGGAAATGGAAAATAGGCTTTCTGTGCGGAAAGTGTGAAAACTTCATGAAGAAACATTGTTTGCCATCACAATATGCACGCATGTGCGCAATATGGGCGCATTAAAGCATACTATGAAATGGTTGTGGTCATGACCCAGCTCATTTTCCTTAAAAGCCATGAATCCTCGAAGGCGGTAGGTGATTTCTATGAACACTTTTCTATAATAATCCCCATATGCCATGTCTGTTAGTTTTTCCTTGAACTAGGCAACATAAAATGACAATGTGCGAAGGTTTCTCTTTTTTGATTTTTTTGATTTTGTTGGCCGGTTTCGAAATTCTACCAAGATTCGTTGCAATTAGGGTTCATGGCTATGCGTCGGGTCTTGCTAATATCTTGTTGGATATCTGAAGAAATGCCATATTCTGTACCTAGAAATGATTTTTTGGAAAATTCCCGAATAGCTATGAGGTAGCTCCAAGCTAAATTTTAGCCCCCTCCAGCTAGACCGGCAGCAACTTCTTTATGTCGCGATGCTTGCACTGAGAGGTTCTAGGTGAAGACAATTGGTGATCTGGCCACTAAATTCTCTCTAGTATTTATTTAAAAAAGGGGTGATGCATTTTCACATCTCATCCTAGGTGGCTATTTCACAAAGTAAGCCCTTTTCGGCATCGGGAAAATGGAAAATGTGCTTTCCGTGCAGAGAATGTGAAAACTTCATGATTCAACATTATTTGCCATCACAATATGCATGCATGTGCAGAATATGGGCGCAACAAACTATGCCATGGTTGTTGCATAACCTTGCTCATCTGCCTTTAAAGCCATGAATCCTCGAATGCGGTAGCTGATTTCTATGAACACTTTTTCCGGATAATCATCGTATGCCATGTCTATTATTTTTTCCTTCAACTAGGCAACATAAAATGACAATGTGCGAATGTTTTACATTTTTTATTTTTTTATTTTTTAGGCCGGTTTTAAAATTCTGCCAAGATCCGCTGGAGTTAGGGTGCATGGCTATGTGTCGGGTGTTGCTATTCTATTGTTGGATCTATAAAGAACTGCGATGTTCTGTACCTAGAAATGAATTTTTGGAAAATTCCTGAGATAGCTACGAGGTATGTCCAGGCTAAATTTTAGCCTCCTCTAGCTAGACTAGTAGAAAATTGTTTATATCACAACGGTTGCACCGAGAGGTTCTGGGTGAAGCCAATTGGTGAACTAGCCACTAAATCCTCTCTAGTATTTATTAAAAATAGGGTGATGCATTTTCACATCTCATCCTTGGTGGCCGCTTCACAAAGTAATCCCTTTTCGGCATCGGGAGCATGGAAAATGGGATTTCCATGCAAAGAGTGTGAAAACTTCATGAAGCAAGATTTTTTGCCATCACAATATGCACGCATGTGCAGAATATGGGTGCATTAAAGCAAACTATGCCATGGTTGTCGTCATGACAACCTAGCTCATTTGCCTTGAAAGCCATGAATCCTTGAAGGCGGTAGATGATTTCTGTGAACACTTTTGAGGATAAAACTCATATTCCATGTATATTATTTTTGCCTTCATCTAGGCAACATGAAATGGCAATGTGTGAAGGTTTCACATTTTTTTATTTTTTTTGAATTTTTTAGGCCTGTTTCGAAATTCTACCGAGATTCGGTGCAATTATGGTTCATGGCTATGCGTCGTGTCTTGATAATATCTTGTTGGATCTTAGACGAAATGCCATGTTTTGTACCTGGAAATGATTTTTAGGAAAATTCCCGAGATAGCTACGAGGTAGCTCTAGGCTAAATTTTATCCCCTCTAACTAGACCGACAGAAACTTCTTTATATCGTGACGGTTGCGCCGAGAGGTTCTAGGTGAAGCCAATTGGTGAACTGGCCACTAAACGATCTCTAGTATTTATTAAAAATAGGGTGATGCATTTTCACATATCATCCTTGGTGGCCGCTTCACAAAGTAAGCCCTTTTCGGCATCGGGAGCACAGAAAATGGGATTTCCATAAACGAGTGTGAAAACTTCATGAAGCAACATTGTTTTCCATCACAATATGCAAGCATGTGCGGAATATGGGCACATTAAAGCAAACTATGCCATGGTTGTGGTCATGACGACCTAGCTCATTTGCCTTGGAAGCCATGAATCCTCGAAGGCGGTAGGTGATTTCTGTGAACACTTTGGAGAATAATACTCATATGCCATGTATATTATTTTTGCCGTCAACTAGGCAACATGAAATGTCAGTGTGAGAAGGTTTCACATTTTTTGATTTTTTTTTGAATTTTTGAGGCCAGCTTCAAAATTCTATCGAGATTCGGTGCAATTATGGTTCATGGCTATGCGTCGGGTCTTGATAATATCTTGTTTTCTCTTAGAAGAAATTCCATGTTCTATACCTGGAAAATATTTTTAGGAAAATTCCGGAGATTGCTACGAGGTAGCTCTAGGCTAAATTTTAGCCCCTGCAACTAGACCGACAGGAACTTCTTTATATCATGACGGTTGCGCCGAGAGGTTCTAGGAGAAGCCAATTGGTGAATGATGATGTGTAGCTCAGATCACTGTAGATCTTCGTTGGGAAACTCCAATGTAACATCCTAAAAATATTAAACTTGGATCATCAGACTATAATCATCAAATTTAGGGTTAACAAAAACTTTTCTAATTAAAAATATGAAAGCATCCATATGTGTGTGTATTAAAAATTGGATTCTTTTGAATTGCCATGAACCTGTGTTTCTTTTCTTGCAAAATGAATCTATTTCATATGGGAAGATCCCACTATTTTAAAAACCACTCAAACCAGCTCAATTTTCAAAACCCAAGCATCCACATACTCCCTAGTGCATTCCTAGAACACCCACCAAAAATCTTTTTAAAATTCAAAACTTAAGTTCATGCAGCCATTTCATCAAACAGCTTGCAGATGCAAATCAAACAAAATCAAAACACTATGTGGAGCAGTGTTTTGGGCCTAACTTGTTCCCTCTCTGGACACAACTAGCCTTAGTAGATCAGCTAACAACCTTAACTAATCTCTAGCACCATTGTAAGCTGGCCTTTGTCATCAATGGTGAGCAGGCCGAGAGCACCGATGCCACCCCATTGTGGACAACAAGCTACGAGCAACACTAGCCTCGCCAACCTTGTCTGGGAGGTATCCCATGCCTCACCGCCCCCTCTCGACCAGCCCTAGCTCGAAGACAACGACCAGAACCGCCAGGAATGCCGCGCCCGCGCCGCTGTCGACCATGCCAATGCGCACCGCAGAGCACGCGCCGTTCCCACTCAACCCGACCACCTCGAGCCCTCGCCGCTCGCCAGCATGCACCCCACCGTCCCAGGAGACCACCAGACATGCTCATTTCACCGCCCGTACCCCGTAGCCACCGCTCGCCGCGGAGTTCGCCACCTCTGCCTCCCAGAGCATCGCACGTTCCCGACCAATTTCCACCGCCCCTACACGCGCATTTAAACTTAGAGCATCGCCAGGAGACCGCCCGTCGATCGCCAACATTGGCCATGCCTCTAGCCGCCCGTAGCCGTGTCGCCACCGTCGTCTGCCTATCCCTCTCGGTCTCGCCATCGAGCCTATAAAAGGAGATGACCCCCGCTCGATTTCTTCACACCATCTCAATCCCCTCACCTCACTGATCCTTCCACCCCTTAGTCGGAGCACGAGGAGCAGCAGCTCGCTGGAATTGCGCTGGAGCAGGCCGCCTCTGGAGAAGAAGGGAGCCGTTGATTTCATCCACCCCCGAAGCTGCCGCGACCACCCCTAAGTTCGCCGTGGTCGACTTTGTCGTTTGCCCGCCTCGCCGTCGTCACTGGAGCCACGATATGCCCCCAATGCACCCCACTGAGCCTCTAGGGTTCGAGCTCGCCGGTGACCTGTTCATCGTCAACGACGACCCTCAGCCGTCGATCTTCATTCTAATCCAACGCACCACATCACCCCGTACCGCTTCGCGTTTAATGAGCCACTGACTAGTAGACCCCCCTGTCAGTTGCGCCCGGCGCTGCGGAGTGACACTGGGTCGGCCCGTTAACCTTTCCCGCGCAGCCCAGTCATTTGAATTTAGCTTTTTCCATTTTAATTCAAACATAGTTCTGTACCTAGTTTCAAAAATCAACCCAGCTCGATTCAGTGAACCAAATTAATGAAACCAATTTTGTTAGAAAGGTACTGAAATTCTTAATCCAAGACCGTTGGATTCAAATCATTTGGATCTGTAGATCAACCTTGGTAAAAATAACAAGTCAGAAGCTTTTCTGCATTCAAACATTTTTCCAATTTCAACCATAATAGCTTTTGAGTTGATTCCAACTCTCAAAAATCACATTTGATCATACCTTTCATAATATATAAAAACATATGGGTTTACTTACAGAATGTTCAAGTAATAAAAGAATGCCACATAGGCATTTCTAGACATTTTATTTAATTAAAATAAAAGGTTAAACCTTATTAAATTGTGACACCACTTTAAATGACATTCCCATGTACTGAAATATGTGGTGATGACATGTGTCAACATGATCCCATGTTTGGTTTGGACAATATTAATTCTTAAGTAGTTTTTCAATGAGTAGAAATTATTTTTCTAAAAATAAATAATGCAAGTGCTTTAATCTTGAATGTTAGTGATGACGCTAGATCATCTATAGAACCCTTTTGTGTGATGATTGAAAGTAGTTAAGTATTGTTTGGTGATTGTGTACCTCGTATTTATTCATAGACGCTAGTACCAATCAAGGATACGAGGAGGAAGGAGGATACTACGAAGAAGAAGCCGAGGAGAACTTCAACCACTGCTCTGCACTTATGAAAGATAGATAACACTTGCAATTATGAAAGATAGATAACCTATGCAATGCACTAAGCATGATTGGTTGGACACATTTGATGATACCCAATCCTAGTTTTACTTGCAAGATTTATACTTTATTTCTTTATCAAAGCTTTCTCTTAGAGTTTACTTAAGTGAATTGTAGATTCTAGAAAGATAATTGAAGGTTGCATAAAGAGCATAAAATTTGGCCTAAACTAGATAATATTGATGTCATCCTAAGGCATGAGATTGAACTCAATTAATCTCCCCTTAATTACCACCCCTCATTAGTACTCACCCTCACTCACTTGTAGATGCTAGTGCTAAGCATAAAACTTGATGAACTCTAGTTGGTAATACTTGGTGGAAAATGGTTATGAACACCTTAGAATGATGAGTCATTCTACTGAGATGTTTTGACATGTTTTTCCGAACACCAGATGATTTTGATGATAAAAATGTTGAAGCATGAGCAGTACCCGAAATTTGGGTAGGGATTGACTGGAAATTTATGTACCTTAGTATGGGTTCCCTCACGGCCAAGGTCTGAGCTGAGGCTACCTTGTGAAGATTGTCCACCTGTGCAGTACCCAAGATGACAGTTGGTCATGGTTGGGAGGCCAAACTCACAGGAGAGGTGCCTGTACTAGGGCGTGTAATTGAAAGGTTAGGATTGATTATCCGCATACTGAGTATGGTGAATTCTGGATTTGTTCCTGACGGATGTATCGAATGTTGTGGTAAAAGTGTACAATCTCTGCAGAGTGTCAAACTATTCTAATAGTCACGTCCGCGGTTATGGACAGTTGGAGTGGCCATACTGTTTCCCTTGTCAGATGTTTTCAAAATGACTTGTGAAATGAATTGAGACTTTGACTTGACCACAACAGAGTTGTGATATGAAATATAAGTTCCCACCTAGGTGTTATAAAATTTCAACTAGCTTTTCTTTGCTCCTAGAACTTAGTAGAGGTAAATCTGGCTTTTTGCAAAACAACCCTAGAGCTTAGTGTCCTACTGCAAAAACCCCCTTCACTTGTTAGTATTAGTTTGCGAGTACTTAGTAGAGGTAAATCTGGCTTTTGCAAAACAACCCTAGAGCCTAGTGTCCTATTATCAAAAACCCCTTTTACTTGTTAGTATTAGTTTGCGAGTACTTAAAAAGTACTCATGGCTTTGTCCCTGGCTATTCCCATGGCCAGACTATGAAGAGGAGTACCAGGAGGATGGACCCCAGGAAGGTTATGACAACTAGGATCATCTCCCATCGTCAGCATTGCTCGTGACCCCGAAGATGGAGCTTCGCCTACGCTACCTTTATTATTACGTATTTCCGCTTCTTGAGTTGTATTAAGAACTGGATCATGAGATCCTTATTTGTGTAAAACCTTATGTATGGTTTGTAATGGATGATGTACTGTGGTATCCAATTCTGTTATGTCTCGCAAAAATGGTAATCCTGGGATTGCGATGTATGGCATAACAGGCATCTAGGATTAAAAATCCGGGTGTTGACACCCAAGAGGAAGGTATGATGAGCACAGCAGCAAGTTTTCCCTCAGAAAGAAACTGAGGTTATCTAACCAACAGGAGGAAGGAAACGACTCAAAGGTGTTGCTAGCAACTTGGAAACCAGCACAACACAAACTCGATACTTTTCCCCAACGAACGGTGAGGTTGTCAATCTCACCGGTTTGCTGAAAACAAAGTATTAACTGTATGGTGTGGAATGTAATGGTGGCTTGCAGAAAGTAAAAAAGGAATAGTGGAAGATGTATCAATGGTAAAGATCGGACCGGGGTCAATAGTTCATTAGAGGTGTTCTCCTTAAGATAAACAACATAACATGCTGGGTAAACAAATTACACCGGGGCAATTGAAAGGACAGAGCAAGGCAAAACAATGCAATACTAGACATTCATGATCCTATGAGATTTGATTGGGCATTACAACAATATACATATACCACCATCCAACTGCATCTATGACTAGTAATCCACCTTCAGGTTATCATCCGAACCCCCTCCAGTATTAAGTTGCAAGCAACGGATAACTCCTTTAAGCAAGGTGTGTAAAGTAAACAATACAATTGTTCCATGAACAAGAGATTGTTGTTTTCTCCCTAGTAGCAACAGCACATCTACAACCTTAGAGATTTCTCTCACTTCCCCAGATTCAATAGAGGCAGGAACCCACTATTGAGCATAAATACTCCCTCTTGGAGTCACTACCATCTACTTGGCCAAGATAGCTACTAGAAACGGAGAGCATGCAAGATTTCAAACAACATAGACATGATAGAATCAATAAGATAGAATAATTAACCAATCTGACATAGCAATCTGAATATCCATCGGATCCCAGCAAACAGAACATGCATGATTAAAAATAGATGAGCTTGATCATGAACGGAGCTCACAAGAACTAAATATGGTAGCACAAAGGAGGAGAAACAACCATCTAGCTACTGCATGGACCCGTAGTCCAAGGTGGAACTACTCACGCATCATACCTGAGGCTGGCATGGTGATGAAGAAGGCCTCCAGGATGATCTCTCCCCTCCAATAGGGTGCCGATAAGAGCTTCAGATCCCCCCGATCTATAGACGATGGTGGCGGCGGCTATGGACTATTTCGTGGAAGATTGATCGAGTACTTAGGGTTTAGGTTTCGGGGGCTTCTTATAGGTGACGAGGGAGCCCGAGGGGGTGCCCGATATGGCCGCACCCCCCCCCCCCAGGCGTGGGCCAGGCCTGGCTGCGCGGCCAGGGAGTGTGGCCCCCTCGAGGCCCTCCTCCTGCTCGTCTCCTGGCTCCGTGTTCCCCACGGTAAAATATTGACTTTGGCTTTTGTCCTGTCCAATTCCGAGAATATTCATTTTCTGACTTTTCTGGAACCAAAAAAAAAGAAAATAGGCAACTAGCATTGTGGCATCTTGTTAATAGGTTAGTCCCAG
Source organism: Avena atlantica (assembly GCA_910589765.1). Lineage (NCBI taxonomy): Eukaryota > Viridiplantae > Streptophyta > Magnoliopsida > Poales > Poaceae > Avena > Avena atlantica. The sequence goes on from OU342738.1 coordinate 187,391,976, forward strand.
AAAACATATAAAAATCTCAAAGTGTAGACAAAGAAAAGAAAATTAGATACTAAACAATCATGGAACATCAAAAATTATAGATACGTTTACGACGTATCAAGCATCCCCAAGCTTAACTCCTTCTCGTCCTCTAGTAGGTAAGTGACAAAAAGAATAATTTTTGAGGTGACATGCACCATGAAAATCAGGATCAAACCATTTGCAAGCATTGAAAGCTGGAATCAAAAAACTCTAAACATGAGCATGAGAGATGGATTTCTAATAGTAAGACAAAGTAACTATGCATGCAACATGAAAGGATACAAACAAAGATCATGAATAACAATGCATTGAAAGACGTTTCTTTGTTTCACATATAGAAAACATAGCATAGTGGCTTTCAGCTTGTCCCTCATGAAGTAGCAATAAATGCATAGGACACCTTCAAAGTTCATAAGGGTGACTAGATACAAATAGTTAAAGAACAAGCAATATCAACAATATAAATCAATCAATAAGTTTTGGGACAATGCACATAGAACTAAGAATGACAACTATGCTCTCTTAATTGTTGCCTAAGGATAGAAGGTGGAGACTCAATATAATAGTGGAAGAAAGGCCCTTCATAAAGGGAAGCAGGGATTTCAAGTCTCATAAAGAGCTTCCAAAAATTATGGTACTTGTTAGCTTTCAGCTCTCATTGCCCCTATCATAAGCATCTTTAAGTGATTAAGGTTAAAGGGAACAAAGATGGAGTACATGCTTGATAAAGTATAAGTTGGCAATCTCATGTCCCTTGAGTACGAGTGCCGCTCCTCATGCTCCTCAACTTTAGTCACCGGCAAGTTCTTGTCATAGTAAGTACATGTGTATCATAGAGAACCGCCAACGGGGTACCCCTTGCACATGACATAGGAGCTATCCCATATCAAAATGACAAGGCAAGCAGACAATGAGCATCTCAGCAATCTTCTTATTTACCATGGGAAAATGGTGTGTTTTTCTCTCTTTCCTATTTTCAATATGTCTCTCTTTTTTTATAAGAAGAAAGCTTCAGAGATTTCTCACTATGGTGATGCTGCAAGTTTCCACCATGATTAGGCATGGCTTAGGCTAGCGGCACAGGCATTTCTCTAACACACATACATAACTGCATGGACTTACAAGCTCCCCTTTTATTTCACATGGACGATATCCGCAAACAAAAGAGCATGATATCAACTGGGTAACATGTACCCGGTGCAATGTTAAAAGTGTTCCCCATGACAGCATGGTTCTGCTAATTCCAACGTATAAGTGCAAGCATATACAACATAGATGACACAATGGTTCAAGTTTATTTAGGGGCAAGAAAAATAAAGTGTGCCATCAAGTTTGTGAGAGCTCTAATCACTAACTTTATCATAACATGTTTAATTTGGAAGATAGATAAAACAAGAATATACTTGGAATGGTGTAACATACCATGCTTAGGAATTTATAGTGGACACTTTGGAATAACTTGGTTTCTTGGGATTTGGATGCATGAGTAGAGCTTACTCATACAAGTGGAGGCTAGCAAAAGACTGGGAGAGACCAACTAAGAGAGCATTAATGTCCATAATCATGCAGAGCGACAAAACATTATTTATCGAAGCATAAAGTGGTACCACAAGTCAAAAACTAAATGATCATAAAGGCTAAGGTCACTTTTTCATAGTCATAACATGGTGTGAGCATGTGCCAAGTCAAACCAAACAAAGCATCAAAGGAGAATACCACAATACTATGCTTTTGTATGCTAAAACAACGCATGATTCTTTCATGGCACATTAAGCAATTCTAATTGTTTGGAACAGTTCATGCTACAACAATAATCACTAAGCATAAGGTCAAAACAACATATAGCATGACATGATGAAGTCTAAGTCACAGTCAAAGCAAGCTCCTCTTGTACTACTTAGCAAGAACTTCCTACTCCTTTCCAACACCAATCAACTTATTTGAAACAACACAGTGAGAATGGGGGTCCAACTACTTTATTCAAGAAAACTAAACAAACCAAACCCAAAAAAACGAAAACTAAGACGCTCCAAGAACAACACAACAGTGCATGAAACAATAAAAACGAAGTGTCTAGAAAGAACTGAGCTTTTATTGATGAAGAAGGGGATGCCTTGGGCATCCCCAAGCTTTGATGCTTGTACCTCTTGAATATTTATTGGAGTGACACAGGGTGTCATCCCCAAGCTTGAGCTTTTGTCCATTCTCCATCTCATTACATCATTCTTTCCTTACACCTGAAAATTTTCCATCATACAAAACTTCACACAATCTTCATTAGCAATATTAGTGCATTCAAAAGATAATAGACCTTTGGGTTTAGTTTCAAAACAGCAAAACTTTCACCAAAAACACAAGCTACTATAACAATTCCCTCAAAAAGTTCAAATTCCCAAAGAGAATCCAAAAAGGAATCAATAAGAAGCAAATGCAAATAATGCCAGAAATCTGTCAAAACAGACCAGTAGGTGAAAACCGATTTTTTTCGAAGACCTTCTGTTGCTCAAATCAAAAAGTGTTGAACTAACTAAAGTTAGATATCAATCTAGGGGATTTATTAAGAAAATTACAGCTCAACCCGACTTACAGAGATTTTACACGAATTTTATAGTGGACCACAAAAATCTGTTTTGGGACAGCAACTCCCCAAATCTTACTTCCCTCTCATTAGAGGTTCTTCTTGGCACAAAAATCAAATAAAAAGTATAAGGAGAGGTTATGACATAAGTAATAACTTCCAAGACTCAAGAAAACTATTGAGTTATCTCCCAAGAAGTACTTTTCTTTAACGCCTTTAAGTAAGGCACAAGAAGCAAGAATCAAGTATTTTAAAATGAAGAAGCATTAACATCAAACCTTGCTTTCAAAGGAGGATCACAAGGCAACTTCTCTCTCCTCATAGGGAAGTGTTCAATACCTTTATTGAATGGAAATTGATATTTAATGGTGCCTTCTTTCATATCAATGATGGCACCAACAGTTCTAAGAAAAGGTCTTCACAAAGTAATAGGACAAGAAGCATTGTATCCATCATCCAAAACATAGAAATCAACAGGGACATATGCATTGTTAACCATAATAAGAACATCATAAACACTCCCCATAAGTTTCTTCTTAGCATTATCATTAAGTGGGACATCCAAATAGAAATCTTCCAAAGGTGGCAAATCAAGCATTTCATAAATCTTTCTAGTCATAATAGAGAAACTAGAACCAAGGTCATATGAAGCTTTGAGATCAAAGTCATTCACTTGCATATTAATGATGGATTCCCAACTATCTTCTACTTTCCTAGGAATAGAGGCTTTGTGTTTCAACTTTTCTTCCTTGATTTTAATAAGATCATATGTAATGTGTTTGGTGAAAGCCACATTCATATCACTAGCATTAGGACTTCTAGCAAGCTTTTGTAGGAACATAATCACTTCAGAAACATTGCAACCATCAAGATCAAAATCAAACTTAGCATCATTGGTAGTAGACTCATTGGGTTTAGGAATTGTGGTAGGGGGAATAGGGACTTCTTGTGGTTTGGTGGCATCCATATTGGTGGTAATAGTACAGACACTATTGTTTCTAGCAATTTCAGCTTCTCTTTCCCACTTAGCATGTAGTTTAGCTAACAATCTAACATTTTCATCAATAGTAACTTGTATGGCATGAGTAGCAGCAAAGGTACTTTCCAAGGTTTCAGGTTTAGCAGCCATTTTATTAATCAAAGAGGATTGTTCTTCCGACAAAGAGGAAATATTTTTCTCGGCACTCAAAATTTTGGACTGTAAACTAGGAATTTCCCTATTTAAATTCTCAAGTTGAGGACTAATATTTTTCAAGATAGCAGATTGTTCTTCCTTAGTTTTAGTGTATATTTTGTTCTGCTCATATTGCATTTGCATAAAGTTTTTAGTGGATCTTTAAACTTCTAGAATCCTATCTTCACTAGGCATTCCAGATCTACCATGATAAGTATTGCCAATATTAGAAGGATAAGGCCTATAGTTGTTACCATAAGAATTGTTGCCAAAAGTATTGTTCCTAATGAAGTCCACATCAACTTTCTCTTGTTGAGCAACCAAAGAGGCTAAGGGAACATTATTTGGATCAATATGAGATTTTCCATTAACAAGCTTAGAGAATTCTCCCTAGTAGCAACAGCGCATCTACAACCTTAGAGATTTCTGTCACTTCCCCAGATTCATTAGAGGCATGAACCCACTATCGAGCATAAATACTCCATCTTGGAGTCACTAGCATCTACTTGGCCAAGATAGCTACTAGAAACGGAGAGCATGCAAGATCTCAAACAACATAGACATGATAGAATCATTAACTAATCTGACATAGTAATCTCAATATCCATCGGATCCCCACAAACACAACATGCATAATTACAAATAGATGATCTTGATCATGAACGGATCTCACAAGATCTAAACATGGTAGCACAAAGGAGGAGAAACAACCATCTAGCTACTACACGGACCCATAGTCCAAGGTGGAACTACTCACGCATCATACCGGAGGCTGGCATGGTGATGAAGAAGGCCTCCGGGATGATCTCTCCGCTTCGGCAGGGTGTTGGGAAGAGCTTCAGATCCCGCCTATCTAGGGATGATGGTGGCGGCGGCTACGGACTGTTTCGTGGAAGATTGATCGGGTATTTAGGGTTTAGGTATCGGGGGCTTCATATATGCGAAGAGGGAGGCTGAGGGGGTGCCCGAGGTGGCCGCACTCCCCAGGCATGGGTCAGGCCTGGCAACGCGGCCAGGGTGTGCCCCCCTCGAGGCCCTCCTCCGTCTCATCTTCTGGCTCCGTGTTCCCCATGGTAAAATATTGACTTTGGCTTTTGTCCCGTCCAATTTCGAGAATATTCATTTTCTGACTTTTCTAGAACCAAAAACAACAGAAAATATGCAACTGGCACTGTGGCATCTTGTTAATAGGTTAGTCCCAGAAAACATATAAAAACACCTCAAAGTATAGACAAAGCAAAGCAAAGTAGATACTAAACAAGCATGAAACATCAAAAATTATAGATACGTTTATGACGTATCAGTGAACTGACCACTAAATGCTCTCTAGTATTTCTTAAAAATGGGGTGATGCATTTTCACATCTCATCCTTGGTGGCTACTTCACAAAGTAAGCCCTTTTTGACACCAGGAAAATGGAAAATGGGCTTTCCATGCAGATAATGTGAAACCTTCATGAAACAACAATGTTTTCCGTCACAATATGCACGCATGTGTGGAATATGGGCGCATTAAAGCAAACTATGCCATGGTTGTGGTCATGACCTAGCTCATTTTCCTTGAAAGCCATGAATCCTCGAAGGCGGTAGGTGATTTCTGTGAACACTTTTTTAGGATAATCCTTGTATGCCATGTCTATTATTTTTTCCTTCAACTAGGCAACATAAAATGACAATGTGCGAAGGTTTTACATTTTTTGATTTTTTGAACTTTTGATGGCGGTTTTGAAATTCTGCCGAAATCTGTTGCAGTTAGGGTTTATGGCTATGTGTTGGGTCTTGTTAATCTCTTGTTGGATCTTTGAAGAAATGCCATGTTCTGTACCTAGAAATGATTTTTTGGAAAATTCCCGAGATATCTATGAGGTATCTCCAGGTTAAATTTTAGCCCCCTCCAACTAGACTGGCAGAAACATTTTTATATCATGACAGTTGTACTAAGAGGTTCTAGGTGAATACAATTGTTGAACTGGCCACTAAATGCTCTCTAGTATTTATTAAAAATGGGGTGATGTATTTTGACATCTCATCCTTAGTGGCTGCTTCACAAAGTAATCCCTTTTTGGCACCAGGAAAATGGAAAATGGGCTTTCCGTGTAAAGAGTGTGAAAACTTCATGAAGCAACATTGTTTACCATCACAATATGCACGCATGTGCATAATATGGGCACATTAAAGCAAACTATGCCATGGTTGTGGTCATGACCTAGCTCATTTGCCTTGAAAGCCATGAATCCTCGAAGGCGATTGGTGATCTATGTGACCACTTTTTTTAGGATAATCCTCATATGCCATGTATATTATTTTTGCCTTCATCTAGGAAATATAAAATGAAAATGTGTGACGATTTCATATTTTTTGTTTTTTTTGAATTTTTTAGGCCAGTTTCAAAATTCTACCGAGATTCGCTACAACTAGGGTTCATGGCTATGCGCCAGGTCTTGGTAATATCTTGTTGGATCTCTGAAGAAATGCCATGTTTTGTACCTGGAAATTATTTTTTGGAAAATTCTTGAGATAGCTACGAGGTAGCTTCAGGCTAAATTTTAGCCCGTAAGCTAGACCGGTAGAAACTTCTTTATATTGTGGCGGTTGCGCCGAGAGGTTCAAGGTGAAGACAATTGGTGAACTGGACACTAAATGCTCTCTAGTATTTATTAAAAATGGGGTGATGCCTTTTCACATCTCATCCTTGGTGGCTGCTTCACAAAGTAAGCCCTTTTTGGCACCGGGAAAATGGAAAATGTGCTTTCCATGCAGAGAATGTGAAAACGTCATGATGCAACATTGTTTGCCATCACAATATGCATGCATGTGCAGAATATGGGCGCAACAAACTATGCCATGGTTGTGGTCATGAACTAGCCCATTTTCCTTGAAAGCCATGAATCCTCGAAGGCGGTAGGTGATTTTTGTGAACACTTTTTAGGATAATCCTCATATGCCATGCCTATTATTTTTGCCTTCAAATAGGCAACATAAATTGACAATGTGCAAAGGTTTCACTTTTTTTTATTTTCTTATTTTTTGAGGACAATTTCAAAATTCTACCGCGATCCGCTGTAGTTAGGATTCATGGCTATGCGTCGGGTCTTGCTAATATCTTTTTGGGTCTTATAAGAAATGCCATGTTCTATACCTGGAAATAATTTTTAGGAAAATTCCCGAGATAGCTATGAGGTAGCTCCAGGCTAAATTTTAGCCCCTCCAACTAGACCGGCAGGAACTTCTTCATATCGCGACGTTTGCATCGAGAGGTTCTGGTGAATCCAATTGGTGAACTAGGAATGGGGTGATGCATTTTCACATCTCATCCTTGGTGGTTTCTTCACAAAGAAAGCCCTTTTCGGCACTGGGAAAATGGAAAATGGGTTTTCCGTGCAGAGAATGTGAAAACTTCATGAAGCAGCATTGTTTGCCATCACAATATGCACGCATGTGCGAAATATGGGTGCATTAAAGAAAACTATGCTATGGTTGTGGTCATGACCTAGCTCATTTTCCTTGAAAGCCATGAATCCTCGAAGCCGGTAGGTGATTTATATGAACACTTTTTTAGGATAATCCTCATATGCCATGTCTATTATCTTTGCCTTCAACTAGGCAACATAAAATAATAATGTGTGAAGGTTTCACATTTTTTGATTTTTTGAGGCCAGTTTCGAAATTCTATAGAGATTCGGTGCAATTAGGGTTCATGGATATGCGCCGGGTCTTGCTAATATCTTGTTGCATCTCTGAACAAATGCCATGTTCTGTACCTGGAAATGACTTTTTGGAAGATTCCCAAGATAGCTACGAGGTATCTCAAGGGTAAATTTTAGCCCCCTCCAGCTAGACCGACATAAACTTCTTTATATCACGATGGTTGTACCCTAAGGTTCTAGGTGAAGCCAATTTGTGAACTGGCCAATAAATGCTCTCTAGTATTTATTAAAACTAGGGTGATGCATTTTCACATCTCATCCTTGGTGGCTGCTTCATAAAGTAAGCCCTTTTCAGCACCGAGAAAATGGAAAATGGGCTTTCCGTGCAGAGAATGTGAAACTTCATGACTCAACATTGTTTGTCATCACAATATGCATGCATGAGCGGAATATGGGCGCATAAAAGTAAACTATGCCATGGTTGTGGTCATGACATAGCTCATTTGCCTTGAAAGCCATGAATCCTCGAAGGCGGTAGGTGATTTTTATGAAAACTTTTTAGGATAATCCTCGTATGCCATGTACGTTATTTTTGCCTTCAACTAGGCAAAATAAAATGACATGCGAAGGTTTTACATTTTTATATTTTTTTGAATTTTTGAGCTGGTTTTGAAATTCTGTCAAGATCCGCTGCAGTTCGGGTTCATGGCTATGTGTTGGGTCTTGATATTATATTGTTGGATCTCTAAAGAAGTTCCATGTTCTATACCTAGAAATGATTTTTTGGAAAATTCTCGAGATAGTTACGAGGTATCTCCAGGATAAATTTTAGCCCCCTCCACCTAGACCGACAGAAACTTGTGTATATCGCAACGGTTGCGCTGAGAGGTTCTAGGTGAAGCCAATTGGTGAAATGGCCACTAAATTCTCTCTAGTATTTATTAAAAATGGGGTGATGCATTTTCACATCTCATTCTTGGTGGCTGCTTCACAAAGTAAGCCTTTTTCGCATTGGGAAAATGGGCTTTCCATGCAAAGAGTGTGAAAAATTCATGAAGCAACATTGTTTTCCATCACAATAGGCACGCATGTGCAGAATATGGGTACATTAAACCAGACTATGCCATGGTTGTGGTCATGACCTAGCTCATTTTCCTTGAAAGCCATGAATTCTGGAAGGCCGTATGTGATTTCTATGAACACATTTTTAGGATAATCCTCCTATGCCATGTATATTATTTTTGCCTTCAACTAACAACTTAAAATGACAATGTGCGAAGGTTTCATATTTTTTGATTTGTTTTGAATTTTTAGGCCGGTTTCGAAATTCTGCCGAGTTTCGCTGCAATTAGGGTTAATTGTTATGCGCCGGGTCTTGGTAATCTCTTGTTACATATCTGAAGAAATGTCATATTCTCTATCTGGAAATGATTTTTTGGAAAATTCCCGAGATAGATACGAGGTATCTATATGCTAAATTTTAGACCCCTCCACCTAGACCCGCAGAAACTTGTGTACATCATGACAGTTGCACCGAGAGGTCCTAGGTGAAGAAAATTGGTGACCTGGCCACTAAATGCTCTCTAGTATTTATTAAAAATGGGGTGATGCATTTTCACATCTCATCCTTGGTGGCTTCTTCATAAAGTAAGCCTTTTTCCACCGGGAAAATGGAAATGGGCTTTCCATGTATAGAGTGTGAAAACTTCATGAAGAAACATTGTTTCCCATCACAATATGCACACATGTGTGTAATAGGAGCGCATTAAATCAAACTATGCCATGGTTGTGGTCATGACCTAGCTCATTTGCCTTGAAAGCCATGAATCCTCGAAGGCGGTAGGTGATTTCTGTGAACACTTTTTTAGGATAATCCTTATATTACATGTATGTTATTTTTGCCTTCAACTACACAACATAAAATGATAATGTGCGAAGGTTTCACATTTTTTGATTTTTTTTTGAATTTTCGAAATTCTTCTGAGATCCTCTATAATTAGGGTTCATTGCTATGCGCCGGGTCTTGATAATCTCTTGTTGGATCTATGAAGAAATGATATGTTCTGTACTGATGACTGCAAGTGCACAGATGGGTTGTAGCTAGTTTTGAAATAAAGATATTGATCCCATAGGGAGCAGGAGTCTGAAGTCTAAGTATTCTTGAAATAAATACTAAAACTAGAAATGCTAAATAAAGTTCTAAGTGACAAGATAAAATGCGAGTATTGCGTAAAAAGGTGTTTTGGGGGGTTTTGGTATAAGAGAACAATGAGTAAAGTAAAAACTGAATACAGAAAATAAGTATCTCATATGTAAAAGAGATTTGAAACTTCAGTGGGAAAAAGCATTCTCAGGGATTAGCGGATACACCACTAGCATTATAAAGGGATAAGGTGAAGATTATTATAATGAACATTCTCAACTATGTATGTGTGGGAGGAACTCCATATTTGTACAAAGAGGCAGCAACCACTACTCAAATCATCCTCATAATCATAGTAGACAACAATGAACATCAATTGAATTACTGCGCTATTAAGGGACATAATCCAGCATAGATGTATCCCATGACATGGATAGTGTTTTGTGAGTTTCCTCGATTCCCAAGTTGATACGTAAGGGGTGCCAACAGCTTTATAGTCACTATAAGTGCTAACATCCCCCCGTCTACTAACAAGTAGTTCCCTACATCAAGTCCCCACAAGAGGCAAATATTTAGAGGTCGACTTCTCCTAACATCAAGATGTAGACAATGTAACACATGGTCACAGCGATGAATATCGTAATAAACTTTATCTTATTTCAATATCATGCTAGGGTTTCTCCATCTCCCCAAGCACTAATGATCTACGCAGACATGGAGGCAAACAACATCATGGCAATGGTAATAGAAACGATTATCGATGAATAGTACTTGTATAAATCCACAACTAGTGGAAGAATTACAACAAGATCTAGATGGGATGGATGGAGATGATGGTGGTGATGAAGATGCAGCGGTTGATGAAGATCGATATTGATTCCTTGGCCTCCCGGATCTGCTTAGGGTGAAGATGGATCCCTAGGGAAAGTTCCCCCTCCAGATGCCTTCCAGATGTGATGATTCGACGATTTCTGGGTGTTCTATATGTCGTCTCCCTGAGCCAGTTGTACAGGTGAAACTATTTGAGGATAAGGAGGCGATGCCAACTATACGGTGACAACTATATGGCGGCGGCCCGTATAGTTGGTTGTTAAACCTTCTGTCTCCTTTGATTGCTTCGGGTTTTCTTCTGTTATTGTTAATATTTCCCAAATAACAATTTACATAGTTTTTGGCTCCTTTTCACTCGAATATAACTGGTCCAAGAATTATGTCCATCGGATCCATCATCTGTCCTGATCCTGGTAAAAATAAACATAAAAAGTGCGTGCGAACGCCGTAAAATACCAAGATCCTACATCTACAATGCAAAATAATAATCTAAAACATGATGCAAATATGCACTCATCAACTTCCCCAAGCTTAGACTCTTGCTCATACCGAGCAAGTAGCTTATTGGATGTGATCCTCATATTCATGAAGCTGAGTCGATAAAATAAATGAGGCAGTTGCAGCATGTATTTATCATAAAGGATACACATAAATGAGTTCATGAATAGTACCTTACTCGAACCATCTGAATAATATTAGCAGGCTTCCACACCTTAGCAATTAATAGTTCTCAAAAGATTATTCTCAACATGATGTAAAAGTATTTGGTTCAACCGAATAAGTTAGTGAGGTAGTCCAAAGTTTTTTTAGGATTAACATATTCACATGGGATTCAAAATCTCAAACGTCTCTTTATCTTACTAAAATATAGTGGTATATGCCTATTTGATCTTTGCACATTCGCTCTTTTTCTTCATCTTTCTTTTTCTTCTTTTTCTATATATTTGTGCTCACACTTTTGTTTAAGTGTTGTGCAAAGTAGCTAGCCATATATTCCACTTCATGTAGTAATTTCAAAGTTTAACGATCTCAATTATCAAATACCAAATATATATGAAGCATCTTTATAACTTGAATATTCTACCTCAAACTTGTTCTCACTCTATTTGATAGCAATTATAATTTCTCCTTTGTTCAAGGTTTTTCTTTTTCATCTTCATTAACTAGATAATTTCTCCTTTTTGTAAATCAAACCATTGACCTACAACATATTGATCAAATTATCTTTATATGTTCCATTAATACCAATGGTGTGGAAGGCTCGTATTGCTATCATCAAGTGTAAGTAAAATCATACTCAAGTCATTCATATATCCAATAAGACAAACTCAAACTCAATAATGCTCCATATATTATTATAAACTGAGAATTTCATAAGAGGGATCAACTATTCCTGAAGGGAATTCTAATGATGCAAACTTTATTTATGAGCTCGAACTAATGCAAAACTAGAATAGAAATAAAAACTTGTAAGATAAATTACAAGGTCTTAAAGATCTCCCCAAACTTGGGATCAAGCCAGGCGGGATCAAATAATCCCTCGTGATTACTTGATACCGTGTTTTATTGAAGGTCACTGTGGAGCCATGGCATGTAGAACCGTGGTGTGTAAGTTCTTGTTGGTATCCTACAGAGCGTGATGCGGCTGTAGCACCTGCGCAAATTAGATTGTAGAGTATCCACCCTATCTGTGAGCTTAGTCACCAGCGGGAGAAGATCATCCTTCTCCTCTATCTACTTGAGGCGGTGACGGACTTCAACACGATGGAGTAGCTCCTGCTTCTGGTATACTTCCAGTGCCCACACATGATATTTTATCCCGGGACAACTTCTTCCTCATCCATTATTGATGGATCAGGGAAGTAGAATCTGCTCCTCGACTCCTCTTGAGGCTCACCCTCATACGAGCGCCAGTGGTAGGCCTCAGTCGGGGAAATGTCGGTCCCTTGCTAGCACCTACACCAATGTTAGGTATTTCCTTACGCTTATGCGGTCTTGGATCTGTAGTGACGAACTTGACCATCTCCACACGCCCTTTTCTGTGTGGCATTCGGCCTTGTCTCTCTTATTGAGTTATTTTCATTGCCGCCCAGTCGATCTACGGGGGATCATAGACGTCGTGGCAGATGTAAACGTCGCCCCATCCTTAATCAGGGTCTCTATTGTAGAAGCTTGGCTTGACGTACTCTTTGTACCCCGGGCTAAACCTTTCCACCTCCTCATCACCATCCTCCATCGACGGGCTGCGAGAAAGGTCCCTAGGAGCAATGAGCCCCATAGGATTTCCACGGCCTGGGATAGGATATCGCATAGCTGGATTTGTTCCTGGTGATCTGTGATTAGAGAGAGGCACAAGGGCAGTATATAAGAGGGGTCAGAGGTCAGTAAAACTCATGAGAAACACCAAATTATAGTCCAAGAAAACAATCCAAATCGATAAGGAAATGAAATCAGGGATTTGGAGGAATCATGCACCGTAACGACCAACTATACGGTCCCGACGCATGTAGTTCTGGCCGTATAGTTGGTTCCGGAAGAAAATTCCAAATATCTCAAGCCTAGGTCGGTTAGATGACCAACTAGGAACTGACAAAGCTTTTTTTTATAGAAGGAATAAGAACGAAAACGGGTCGAGGGTACTGAAGCATTGACGACCAACTATATGGCGGGAGAATCTTCTCTGGTCGTATAGTTGTGGACGTACAGATACGGTACCCCGAAAATTATTTCGCAAGGGGATACAGATCGTTTAACAACCAACTATATGGTGGGAGAATTTTCTCGGGCCATATAGTTGCGGCCGTGTAGATGCCGCATCCCAAAAATTATTTCGCAAGGGGGATACAGAATGTTTAACGACCAACTATACAGCGAGAGAATTTTCTTCGGCGGTATAGTTGCGCCCGTATAGTTACAACAACCATCAAAAACTTCAGAAAAACAAGAGGAAAACAAAGGCAAAATTCTTAGAAGTAGAAACTATTTAAATAAAGCACTTATTAGAGTTAGAAAACTTACCTTCCACTTACCATTTATTTAGTCGGGAGGGACAAACTCCTCCAATAACAAGGACTTCTTCTTCTTAGGAGGATTTGACCTTAGTTCATATAGTAATTCTCGGAAAAACAAAAATCACTAGGACTAAATCTCCTCTCAATAAGATCAGTGTCTTGCTGGACAAATATGGATGCTGCATCCACTACCTTTGCTTCTTGTCTCTGCATAATCTGCAACTTAAATTCTTGAAGTAAAAGGATTCAATAGATTAGTCTTGGCTGATGAATCTTCCTCTCGAAGAGTTCTTTTAAACCATCACGATCCATATGAACTCTTATGCATCAACAATATAAGAACAAAACTTATCACAAGAGAAAAATACAGCAAAGAGTTATCTTTCTTCCTTAGGATAATTCATTTGATCACTATTGAGAGTTCCACTAGCATGATGTATAATATTAAATCTACGACCTATGTGTTGCCCAAGAGTTACTCCTACAACATCATCACTAGCTTCACAGATTAAATAAAAAAACATATCCCGTATAGGTGGTTTAATGATGGGAGCACGAGATAAAGAATATTTAAGTTTATCAAAGGCAATCAGGCACTTATCATCAAAATTGAATCTTACTCATTTTGCAACAGATTAGTCAAAGGTTTATAAATTCCAAAAAAATTCCTAATGAACCTTCTATAAAATCCTACATGACCAAGAAAACTTCATATACCTTTTACGTCCCTTGGTTGTGGCATTCTCTCTATTGCTTCAACTTTAGCCCTATCTACTTCAATATCCTTACCTGATACTTTATGTCCAAGGACTATGCCTTCTTTGACCATAAAATGGCACTTCTCCCAGTTTAAGACAAGATTGGTATCTTCGCAACACTGCAAGATTCTATTGAGATTATCCAAGCAACTAGTAAATGAAGTTCCATAAACAGAAAAATCATCCATAAACACTTCCATTATTAGTTCTATAAAATCTGCAAAAATAGCAGTCATGCATCTTTGAAAAGTAGCTGGAGTATTACATAACCCAAAATGCATGCGTCGGTAAGCATGTAAACCATAAGGACTAATGAAAGTTGTTTTAAGTTGGTCATTAGTATGAACAAATATTTGGGAAAAACCAGAATATCCGTCCAAGTAGAAAAAATGAGTGTGGTTTTCTAACCTCTCTAAAGTTTGATGTATGAACGGTAAAGGATAGTGATCTTTCCTTGTTTCCTTATTCAATTTCCTGAAATCTATGCACATCCTATGTCCAACAACAGTTCTAGGAGGTATTGATTCATTGTTTTCATTTGGAACAACAGTAAAGCCACCTTTCTTAGGAACACAATGAACAAGACTTACCCATTCACTTTCTTTTACAGGATAAATTATACCTGCATCAAGTAGGCATACTATTTCCTTTCTTACCATTTTCTTCATTTCAGGATTTAGTCTTCTATTAAATTATGCAACTGGTTTGGCACCTTCCTCCATGAATATTAGATGTGAGGCTATCATGGGACTAATACCCTTCAAGTCGTCCATCGAGTACCCAAAGGCCTTGTGGTGCTCCTTTAGTACCTTCATGAGTTATTCTTCTTCTTCCCCTGAAAGTCTAGCACTAATAATAATAGGGAATTTATTAGTATCATCTAAGAATCTATACTTAAGATTATCTGGTAGAGTTTTAAATTCTGGGGGTGGTAATTCTTCACCCCCTCTCTTTTTTGGCTCTTCAAAAGCTTCATCAGTTGGAGGTTCTTCAATGGTAAATGAATCAAATTCACTTTCTAATTCTTCTAAAGTTCTGTCCTCCATAATTATTTCTTCAAAATTTGGGTCTTCATTTATTTCTTCATCTTGATTATTTAAGAAAAGAGCTGCCATTTCCTCGATAGTCTTCTCTTTCTCTTCTTATTGTATATGTAGAGGTTTGTCTTTAAATTTGGAAAAGTGGATTTATTTTTCCGCTTTCCCATGCTTAAGGGATACAACCTCCTTTTTGAAGTCGACTGTGGCACCTATATCACTCAAAAAGTTTCTTCCAAATGTGATTGGGCAAAGAGTGTCAACTGGCATATCAACAACTACAAAATCAATAGGGAAATTTTTATTGCCTATTGTGACAGTTGCATCTTCAACTACACCCATTGGAATTCTAAGATTTTTATTGGCTAACATGATTGTCATATCAGTATTTTCTATTGTAGACGGTGCTATCTCTTCATTTTTTCTAAATAAAAGTCATAGGATATAACATTAACTTCAGTGCCAACATCACATAAACCGTAATGCGAGGTTTCTTTAAATATGCAGGGAAGAATAGGCTTACCCACATCTTTTACCTTACTTTTATCTTCAACCAATATAGAATTATCTTCATCAAGTTCAACTATGTTACAATATTCATACATAGCCATGATGGCTTCCTTGGATACTTCTTCATCTTTGGTTTCATCCAGATGTTCTTCAATTATTGGCACACTTTCCTCTTCTTTCACCTCCTGTACTGCCTTGACCTATTCATATTACAAAATATGCTTCTATGCAGTGTTAGGGAAAGGTATCTCATAAATTTGTTCTAGGGAGGACAATATTGCTTTAACTTCTCTTTTCTTCTCGGGTTCGAGTGGTGGATCATACTTGGCCGAACCCTCTTTTGGAGCTTTGATGTGTTCTATAAATGCATTAACAACTTGCAACACAAGATATGAATCTAAATAAAGCTCTTTAGATGATTCATTAACATGGCCCTTTTTATTATAGTCATGAATACATTCATGATCTATTTCTGTGCCTCCTTCACTTCCTACACCAAAATTCCATGAAACTCTATGATCGCGAATTCTATTAAGTAAAGCCCAAGCTTTAGTTATAGGTAAATCCATAAAAGCTCCTCTCGCGCAAGAGTCCAGTTCAACTTTATTAGGTTCAATTAAATCGTCATAAATGATATGCAATAAATACCATTCAGGCAAATCATGGTGAGGACATTGACTAAGTAAAATTTTAAATCTGATATAAGCTCTTACTAGTCCTTCATTTGGACGGTTCCTCCAAGTCATTATAAGACACATGATTCCAAAGGATTTAGATAATGGGTAATATTTAAATAGTAATTCACAAGCTAAATTATCCCAAGTAGTAGTGGCTTCCGAGGGTAGAGATCTATACCATGAGAGAGTTGTACTTGTGATACGTCATAAACTTATCTATAATTTTTAATGCTCCATGTTTGTTTTGTACCAACTATCTTATGTTTTGTCTACACTTTGAGGCATTTTTATACATTATCTAGAACTAACCTATTGACAAGATGCCACAGTGCCAGTTGCCTGTTTTTTGCTATTTCTCATTTTAGAAAAGCTAGTGAGGAAATATTCGCAGAATTGGACGAAACAAAAGCCGAAGTGCGTATTTTCCAGACGCAACAAGGAGCCCGGATGAAAGGATCGTATGGGCACCTAGAGCGGGGGTGAATAGGTGCTACTTCAAATTTTCTTCTTTTCAAATTAGGGCTTGACAAGAAAGGTAAATTATCTAGATTATGCAACTATGGTGAATTTACCTATATGTCAACCATCCAATGATTATCACAACATTAAGCAAAAACAAGTAAGTAAAGTGTGGTAAAGGATAGAAGTAACCAAAGGAGTGGACGCGGAGACACAAGGATTTGTTTCCCGTAGTTCCTTCCTTTTGAGGGGAAGTAGGTCTATGTTTGGAGAGGGGGTGGTTTCAAACCACCAACGCCACGAGATGCCTCCCTTGTTCTCCGATGAACCTCACCCCAACGGGCTCGATCCACCTTCCACTATATCGGCAACCTTCGAGGTGGAAGCCGGCACCTTTACAACAAGTTCGGGGCACACATCCACAACTGAATTGGAGGCTCCCAAATACAAGCAAGCTGTCAAGACAAATCAAAGACAAGCTTGTAAGAACCAAATCAAAGTTAGGGTTTCCAATGAAACACTAGAGCTTGGGGGCCCTCAAGTGAATGAGGGGGAAATGAAGATTTCTCTCGGTGAAGATGTAGATCAAGGCCTCCTCCTTCGATTCTCCAAAGATCAATGACTTTGGATGGTTGGATGAAGAGATCTTGTAGATTTGGTGGCTCTTATGGGGTTGATGTTCTTGAGCAGCTCGAGCAACTAGAGGAACAAGATAAGGGTACCTTTTTATAGGCAGCCCCCTCCACGAACCATTTTCTGACCGTTGGAGAAAAGTCAGACCGGAGACTCCGGTCTACACCGGAGATTCCGGCCAATCTCCGGACCAGCCTCCTGACCGCCCATCTGAATGACCCAGCCCTTCCAAGACACAACAAGACCGGAGACTCCGGTCTATCAACACCGGAGACTCCGGAGTATCCTCCGGAGAAGGCTCCGGACCCCCAGACAGAATGTCCCAGCCCATATCTAGAAGTAACCACCAGAGACAGATCCGGAAACTCCGGACCACACCAGAGACTCCGGTCTTGGCAGACCAGAGACTCCGGTCTGGAGTTTCCAGAACTGTGACACATGAGTGTGGTCTTTTCCCTAGAGTGAGGGTGATTTTCATTTATCATAATACCAACCTGTGGACAAAGAAAAACTGTAAAATGATCTACTTGTAGTTAACGAACACCAAAAGTGATTATGATAATAAATGCCCTTTCAATCTCCCCCTTTTTGGTGTTCGATGACAACAAGTGATTTGCATTTAATAAAATATATATGGGACTCCCCCTGACTATGTGCAACTAGATAATTAATTAAATCATGCAAGATAGATAGTATCAATGGTAGCACACATAAATCTCACATGAGTTAAAATAGATGGTGCACACAAGCACATAGTCATAGTCACACACATGAACAGAAAATAACACACATAAAGTTCAAGTTCGAATATGACAAATAAAAGGCAAATAAAGAAAGATAGTCGCAAATCCCAAATCCCAAGCCCATGCAAACCTATGAGAATGTCTTATCCCCCTTTGGCATCGAAACGCCGAAAAAGGGAAAAGACCTACACTAGCGCCCCCAACAGCTCAGTAGTCATCGTCATCCTCGTCATCCTCGGCATCCTCATCCTCCTCCTGGTCATCATCATCCTGATCATAGTCATCATCATCGTCTTCAGGGACAGCAGGCCCTTTGCCGTGAGGGCGAGAAGAGGAAGAACCCTGGTACCCGAACCCGGAGGTGACATCAGCAAACGTCTTCCAATCCACCAGACTATCCTGTTGGGCATTCCATGCCCCAAATGAGAGTGTATGATCAGACTCTGTGGACTGCTGAGCCCCATGCTCATCATTGTATTCATCCTCACCTTCCTCAGCACCCTGTTCCTTGATCTCTTTGAGGAGCTTCTCAATGCGGCGGTTGCTTTGGTAGGATGCATGCTGCTGCTTACGGATGTCGACGTTCATGCAACAGAGGGTCCTCTCCCAAAAGATGGCTTTCTTGACCCGCTCATGCACATAGTCTCGAGTCATAGTAGGCATAGGGGCATTGGAGGCATTCTTCCTCCAAACTCTAGGTGGGGAGGGAGCCCTCTCCATCTCAATCTCCTCATCATCATCCCCATAGTGATGCCTCGGAGCAGTCCCCATACGCCCCTTCTGCTGCAGTGTGACCAGAGTGTGCTTAGTGAGGTGTGGTGGTATGCCAAGTGGATAATCATGCTCCTGGGAGTTGATGAGACTCATAACCAAGGGTGCATATGGAGGAGATTTCTTGTAAAGAATGGCATGGAACATCTCCTCGAAAATAAAGTCCATCACATCAATAGGTCCAGCATCTGCCTCAGGTCCAGCATTGAAGGTCCGGTGAGTATGGTACAGGAGGTTGACAAGCCCACCCCTAATTGCATCATCATTTCCAGCACTTGGTGCAATAGTGTGACGGAAGATCCTCAGCATAAGGTTGTAGAGGGTCTTGAGTCCCTTGGAACCCCCTACAACACTATCATCATACAGAGGTGCCAGCTTCAACTTGTTCTCACCCAAAGCTGCAGAGTGCATGCGCAGCCGCACAGGAGTGGATACTCCATGAAAGGTCTCAAAGATGACGTTGGCAAAGTCATGAAATGTAGCTGTGCAGCGAGTGGTACCAGACATCCATACCATGGTCCTGTCAAGATCAGATCCAAACACAACGGTGGCATAGAACTGCTGCACAAGGTGGATATTGTAGTCTTCACGCAGCTCCATCAAGCTGTACAGTCCCAGCTTTTCACAGATCCACAAAGCATCATTGAATTAGGGGCTGAGGCGCATTTTCTCAACACTCATGAACTTCTGAGGGCAGACAGGTGATTTTGTGAGTACACCATACACATCCTTCATGAACATAGCCTGTTCTTTCCTCTAGTAACAAGGGTCCTCACTGGTACGAGGCAGTGCATAGAAATCTGTGTTTCTCAGCTCACGGTACTCCTCTTTAGACATTTTGGGTAAGGACTAAAGGTTGTCATACTTGGCCTTCTTGGCACGGTCCTCCCGTTCAGCCCTCTCCTGATCCCTCTTCCAGTAAGCTGCATCACGTGCCTGCTGTTTCCGGTTGGACGGAGGCACGATGAATTGACCCCGAGCTTCATCATAGTGAGGATTGCCCCTTTGGGACTTGGCCTTGGTACGACGAAGACGACTAGAACCATCACCTATGAACAGCAGTGAGGGAGATAGCATGGAGATGAGTATATATGCCGCAAGAATGTAGTACAAGAGCTTTGATGCATTTCTAGTCTGTTTTGATTCACCCAACGGAGTCTCCGCACCTCATACCGGAGTCTCCGGTCAGGGGGACCGGAGTCTCCGGACCTGTATCCGGAATCTCTGGTCGGGAGGCTCGGGCATGAGATGGGGAGATGCCTGTGGGGGTGAATCTAGCAGATCGGGCAATGCAACAAGGCTAAAGTACTGAAGTGCATGCAATCAAGTGATTCCAATGGACAAATCAGCACCAATCCTCAAAAACACATCTAGGGATGAACCCTAGGAGAAAAAAGTACAGGGGAGGTACCAGATCTGTCCACATGATCAATTCCTCTGGTGGGAATGACCTAATGGAGGAGGAGGGAAGATTGGTCGGCGGCACGGCGGATCCCGGGGGCTTCTTGACCTCCGGGGAGGATTTTGGAAGAGGAGGCGACGGGTTTGGAGGTAGGGGACGGGGTGAAGAATGAGGAACTGCTGTACCAGTTCACCCTGCCCCTCCTTATTTAAGTGACAGAAACCGTCTGGATCGGAGACTTCGGTCTACACTGGAAACTCCGGTCTACATCGGAGATTCCGGTGTATGTACATCGGAGACTCCAGTACTCCTCGACCAAAAGTTCCAGGAAAGGTGTTTTAGGGACATATATGAGAGATAGACAGTTTTTAAGATAGGGATAGGGCTTGGGTTGAGACATCAAACTGTGAAGAACCAACAAGAGCCATAGGAATTCACAAAAATATTCAGAAAAGCTCCAAGAGACTAGAATCAAGCAAATGACAAACATGAGTAAGTATCAACCTCTCGTATGAGAGAGGGCGGTGGCCTAGGCCACCATATTTGAGTATACTCGGCTTGGCACCACGAAGATATATCTTGGGTCCATTACCAGAACTCATCATTAAGCTCACATATCACTAAATGATATTAAGAGGAATGATTTTGATTGCTTTGGGCATAATGGGGGGAGGGATGGTCCAATCAATTAGGACCGCACTCCCCCTATATCCATGCCTACACCTAAACCAAATATGAGTTGAAACATAGGTGAGAGTGCAAGAAAATCAAGTCAAGCTCCTTGAATCTACGACATTTAGTTCATTCCTCAAGTAGCAAAACCTTGCTTCATCAAGTGGCTTCGTGAAGATATCGGCAAGTTGATCTTTGGTTGATACATATGATAGATCAATATCACCTCGAGCAACATGATCTCTAATAAAGTGATGGAGAATCTCAATATGCTTTGTCCTTGTGTGATCCACCGGGTTGTAGGCAATCTTGATGGCACTTTCATTGTCACAAAGAAGAGGAACTTTGTCACAATGGACACCGTATTCCTTTAAAGTTTGCCTCATCCATAGCAATTGGGTGCAAGCACTAGCAGCTGCCACATACTCGGCTTTGGCGGTGGAGAGAGATATACAATTTTGCTTCTTGGAAGACCAACATACCAAGGACCTACCGAGGAATTGGCAAGACCCGGATGTTGATTTTCTATCATCCTTGTCCCCCGCCCAATCCGAATCCGTGTATCCACAAAGAGAAAATGTTGAGCCTCGAGGATACCAAAGACCATAAAACAGGGTGTGAACTAAATATTGAAAGATTCTCTTGACCGCCATTAAATGGATTTCCTTAGGAGCCGCTTGATATCTTGCACACACACCTACACTCAACACAATATCGGGTCTAGATGCACAAAGTTAAAGCAAAGAACCAATCATAGACCGGTATACCTTTTGATCCACATCTTTACCATTTGGATTTTGTTCTATATGAGTCTTTGTAGCCATGGGAGTAGGAGCTCCATTTAAATCTTGCATATTGAATCTCTTGAGCATATCTTGAGTATACTTGGCTTGATTTAAGAATGTCCCTCCTCTAACTTGCTTGATCTCAAAACCAAGAAATACTCTCAACTCCCCCATCAAAGACATCCGGAACCTACTAGTCATAAGCTTTGAGAACTCATCATTAAAAGCTTTGTTACATGAGACAAAGATGATATCATCAACATATATTTGGCATATAAAAAGCTCCCCATTGACTTTCTTAGTAAAAAGAGTGGGATCGATTTTCCCAACCTCAAATCCACGGTCAAACAATAACTCTCTAAGGTGCTCATACCACGTGCGTGGGGCTTGCTTGAGCCCATAGAGCGCCTTATCAAGTTTGTAGACATGGTTTGGGAAGTTGGGGTCCTCAAATCCCGGGGGTTGCTTAACATATACCAATTCATTTAAAGGGCCATAAATAAATGCACTTTCTACATCCATTTGTTGCAACTTAAAGTTATGATGTGCCGCATAAGCAAGAAGGATACGGATGGACTCAAGGTGAGCCACGGGTGCATATGTCTCTCCATAGTCAATGCCTTAAATTTGAGAGAACCCTTGTGCAACCAATCTAGCCTTGTTTCTTACTATGATTCCATGCTCATCTTGCTTGTTCTTGAATATCCACTTTGTTCCAATAACATTGCGGTAATCCTTTGGCTTCTCTACTAACTTCCATACTTTGTTTCTCTCAAAGTTGTTGAGTTCTTTGTGCATAGATTCTAACCAATCCGAATCTTCAAGAGCTTCCCACACTTTATTTGGTTCAATCATGGAGATGTGTGCTTGGTGTTCACTAAACCTCTTCAATTTGTGCTCTTGTGGAAATACCTTTCCTTATATCACCAACTACATTTTGTAGAGAGTGTCTCTTAATTCCAACATTCTTTCCTTTCTAGCTTCGCGACGAGCGTGGATCTCCGTGTTGTTTCTTGGGGGACCCTCTTCATCATTTTGATCCTCGTCTTGACCAGTAAATTGACCTTGATCATCATTGGAATCATCCTCTTCATCTAGAGGCAAAGATTGACCTTGGTCATGATCAAGTGCTCTTCTAGCATCAATTTGAGCTTGTTTCAAAGCAGTTTGTACAGATCTTCCTTGAGCAATTGACTTGGCACCACTTGACACCCGGGCGAAAGAATCAAGCTCCCCTTGACTAGAGTTGTCACTATGATCATTGTGTTTAGGGTCTACATCTTGTCTTTGGCTTGAGTCATTGTCCTCCTTGGTGGATGGAGCTTGTTGATGTTGTGAAGATGAGGGATCCACTTGAGTGGAGCATAGTTCTTCTCGATCTGCCATAAGGGGTTCCTCAATGGGGCGGATATATCCCACACCCATTCTTCCTATGGCATCCTGAGGCATTTCATCATCTGCATCACAAGCATCAACACGCCCCCTTGGGGACCATCATATTCTTCAAAGGTCACACTACAAGATTCTATGATAGCTCCGAAGAGCTTATCATAGATGCTATAAGTGTGATATTCGAGACCATAGCCAACAAAAATACCCTCTAATGATTTAGACTCGAATTTGGACAAATGAACACCTTTTATGAGATAGAAACACTTACAACCGAACACCCGGAAGTAAGATATGTTGGGATTGTTACCGGTAAGTATTTCATATGGAGTCTTGTTGATTTCTTTGCGGAGGTAGAGCCGGTTTGAAGCATGACATGCGGTGGAGATGGCTTCGGCCCAAAAGTTATATGGAGATTTAAAATCCGCCAACATGGTCCTACCCATCTCAATAAGAGTCCGGTTCTTCCTTTCGGCCACACCATTTTGTTCAGGGGTGTATGCAGCGGAATATTGATGTTTAATCACATCATCACTAAGAAAATCATTTAAGGTGTAGTTCTTGAACTCGGTGCCGTTGTCACTTCTTATAATCAACACGGGAACATTGTATTGCCGTTGTACCAAATTGATGAAGTCAATGAAGGTCTTTTGAGTCTCACTCTTCAACTTGAAGAAATAAACCCAAGAG
Organism: Avena atlantica; assembly: GCA_910589765.1. NCBI lineage: Eukaryota > Viridiplantae > Streptophyta > Magnoliopsida > Poales > Poaceae > Avena > Avena atlantica. Next base: position 187,415,906 of record OU342738.1, read on the forward strand.
TATCTTGAAAAGTCATCAACAATCACCAAGCAATATTTCCTCCCACCAAGACTTTCATGAGATGGAGGACCAAAGAGGTCCACATGGAGGAGCTCCGAGATCTTGGTGGACTTGATGCGGTTCTTAGGCTTGTGAGGAGCATCATGCATCTTCCCTAGAATAAATGCCCTGCAAACACGATCTTTGGCAAAGGAAACATTTTCTTTTAGTCCAACAATATGGCCCTCCTTGTGGAGACTTTGCAAAGTTCTCATATTGACATGGGCTAGTCGGCGATGCCATAACTAACCCACATCGGCCTTTCCGAATAAGCACATCGCACTTGTAGTGGCTTTCCCCGAAAAGTCCACCACATACAAGTCATGTTCGACGTACCCTACGAAAGCGACCTTGAGAGACTTGCTCCACATGAGGACCACAATATCATCATCAACAAAGACGGCAAAACCCATCTTTCCAAGAGCACGGACTGAAAGTAAATTGTATCCAAGGGTCTCAACAAGCATGACGTTCACGAGTGTAGTGTCGTGAGCAACCACAACCTTGCCGAAACCCATTACCTTAGACTTTGACTTGTCGGCATATGTCACGGTGATTTGATCATCATTTGGCTTTAAGTCCTTGACAATAGACGAGCTTCCGGTCATATAACTTGTGCGACCACTATCAAGCACCCACTTTGACCCTCCGGAAGCATATGTCTACAAAAGATCAAGCTAATTTTTTAGGTACCCATTTTTCAATGGGTCCTCTTTTGTTAGCAACAAGGGTCTTGGGAACCCAAATGGACCAAGCAATATAACCATCATATGGGCCAACATATTGTGCATACACATCACCATAATAATCACGCATTAGAACATAGTGAGGGTTAGCACTTCCCGCAAAGTCATCATGAGACATAGTTTTACCACTTGTGGTCTTACTATCCATAATGGCCTTGTTAGTTTCTTGTGTGGGCTTGGCCTTCTTATTCTTGTTGTTTTTCTTCTTCTTAGTGTTGTAGACAAAACCAATGCCCCCTTTATCACCACTAGGCCTTTGCTTACTCAAAAGATCATCAATGGACTTGTTGCCTTGTGGAAATGTGGCCTTAGCAAGCTCCCCCTTCAACCTAGCATTCTCTTCAAGAATAGTTGTACTACTAGATGGAATGAAGTTACTAGGTGAAGGAATATTGGCCAATTGAGTTTGAAGTGTTTCATGGGACTTTTGTGAGTGACAAGAGTTCACTTTTCAAAGCCTTGTGAGCCTTGTTAAGCAAACTAAAGTCCTCGGCAAGTTTTTCATGAACCACACCAAACTCAACCTTGTCCTTTTTAGCCCTTTTGTATTTAGCCATAGCATGATCACGCTCTTTGATGAGTTTGTTAACAATAACATTGTTTGCCTCATCAAGCCCTTCAAGTTTTAATTCAAGAGACAACCTAGTCTCTTGTTCTTCTTCTAGAGCATTGTTTAGAGCCTCTAGTTCAACCATGTGTTCATGCCCAAGTTTACATCTTACATCTAGGAGCACTTGTGTGTGGGAAAGTTGATCTAGGATGTTACCAAAATGTATCTTAGCATCCCCTTGTAGTTTAGTCATGAACTCATCGAAAGCAATTAAATCCTTTTTAACATAAGAGACATCTCATCATCGGTGTCATCATTAGCTAGGGGAGTGGAGTGATATGATGATGATACCTTCGTTCCCCTTGCCATAAGGCAAGTGACGTTCTTGATGGGAGAATTCTCATTTGGAGAATCGAAGAGAGAGAATGTCAGAGTAGAGGTAGTAGCTAGAGCCACCACACCATTAGACATTTCCTCTTCCTCTTCTTTGTCATCTTCATTGTCGGAGGAGTATTCTTCATGAGTGATCAAGACAATTTCTCCTGACTTCTTGTTGATGGGATTCTTCTTGATGAAGGGTTTCTTGTAAGGTGCTTTGAGAGTCTTCTTCAACACAAGCTTACCCCCATGATCTTCTCTCTTCTCATATGGACAACTTGCCACATAGTGATAGCGGTAACCATAATTGAAGCAAGTTCTCAATCTAGTTGTATTTTCTATTTTCCCATTTGGGTTGCTTTTTCTTTGCATTTCCATCTTGGCCTTGGCGGGGTTCTTCCAAAAGTTCTTTTCATAGAAGGCCATATATTGACTATGAGAAATCTTGACTTCATCGGGGTGGTCCATGGAGAGCCCTTCATCACTATCATCTTCATCCCCATGGTCCACAACTTTGGCCTTCAAAGCAACATTGACAACGTTGCTCATACCAAGGGCACGGGCACGAGCATCTTTGGCATTCTTGGCGGCAACTTTGAAGGCGGCCATCTCTTGCATAACTTCATTTGAGGTCATGAGATCGTAGTTGTGTCTTCCTTGTAGACTCTTCAAGTCGGTGGGCTCAAAAGGCATGAGTGCACTCACATATTTCCTTTTTATCCATGCATCATCCACATGTGAGGCACCCACGTTTCTAAAAGCGGCGGCGGTGGTCTTGAGCCTTCGGTACATGTCTTCGTGATCTTCACCTTCTTTCATGTAGAAGCCTTCGGCTTCATTGCTTAGAGCATCATATCGGTTCCTCCTCATACTCTCATTTCCAACAAACAATAAAGTCAGGGTATCCCAAGCTTCCTTGGAAATGCTAAAGTGCTCAATGTGTGGATAATCTTTTGTACCTAAACCTTGTTGAATCATATGCAAGGCAGTGGCATTGAGTTGACTATTGACGACCTCTCTTCTTGTTAAGTTTTCTGGATCCCCAATAAAGAGTCCATGCTCAATGATGTTCCATAGTTCAATGCAAGAGCTGCGCGCATGAGTTCTCATTAGTGATTTCCATTGAGCAAATGTAGCAGATTCTTCAAGCTTAGGTGGGTCACCTCTATTGTATACATGAGGGTGAGGGATTGGAGGGTCGGGAGAGTACCATTAATCACGGTGCTCACCCTTACCACCATCATTTTCTGTGGAGGAATTAGTGTTGTCTTGTTTACCCCTAACCATTCTATCCTCGGGGGATATGGGAGTATCCCCTTTAGGTAAAACAGATGGAGGATCCCCTTGAGGAGAAGGGGATGATGAGCCATCTTTGTCTTTAAGAAGTTGCTCAAGCATCTTCTTGACTTCGTTGACCAAGGAAGAGCTCAATCTTGTTTCCAAGTTTTTGAGATCTTCCATGGTCACCGTAGTATGCTCACCATCACCTTCCCCATCTTGGCTACCCATATTCTCTTAGGCGGTAAAGCCCAAATAAAGAGTCGAGGCTCTGATACCAATTGAAAGGACCGTATGGGCACCTAGAGGGGGGTGAATAGGTGCTACTTCAAATTTTCTTCCTTTTCAAATTAGGGCTTGATAAGAAAGGTAAATTCTCTAGATTATGCAACTATGGTGAATTTACCTATATGTCAACCATGCAATGATTATCACAACACTAAGCAAGAACAAGTAAGTAAAGTGCGGTAAAGGATAGAAGTAACCAAAGGAGTGGACGCGTAGACACAAGGATTTGTTTCCCGTAGTTCCTTCCTTTTGAGGGGAAGTACATCTACGTTTGGAGAGGGGGTGGTTTCAAACCACCAACGCCACAAGAGGCCTCCCTTTTTCTCCGATGAACCTCACCCCAACGGGCTCGATCCACCTTCCACTATATCGGCAACCTTCGAGGTGGAAGCCGACACCTTTACAACAAGTTCGGGGCACACATCCACAACTGAATTGGAGGCTCCCAAATACAAGCAAGCTGTCAAGACAAATCAAAGACAAGCTTGTAAGAACCAAATCAAAGTTAGGGTTTCCAATGAAACACTAGAGCTTGGGGGCCCTCAAGTGAATGAGGGGGGAAATGAAGATTTCTATTGGTGAAGATGTAGATCAAGGCCTCCTCCTTCGATTCTCCAAAGATCAATGACTTTGGATGGTTGGATGAAGAGATCTTGTAGATTTGGTGGCTCTTATGGGGTTGGTGTTCTTGAGCAGCTCGAGCAACTGGAGGAAGAAGATAAGGGTCCCTTTTATAGGCAGCCCCCTCCACGAACCGTTTTCTGACCGTTGGAGAAAAGTCATATCGGAGACTCCTGCCTTCAGACAGGAGACTCCGGTCTACACCGGAGATTCCGACCAATCTCCGGACCAGCCTCCAGACCGCCCATCTGAATGACCCAGCCCTTCCAAGACACAACAAGATCGGAGACTCCGGTCTATCAACACTGGAGACTCCGGACTTATCCAACACCGGAGACTCCGGAGTATCCTCCGGAGAAGGCTCCGGACCCCAAGACAGAATGTCCCAGCCCAGATCCAGAAGTCACCACCGGAGACAGATCCAGAAACTCCGGACCACACCGGAGAGTCCGGTCTTGGCAGACCGGAGACTCCGGTCTGGAGTTTCCAGAACTGTGACACATGAGTGTGGTCTTTTCCCTAGAGTGAGGGTTCTTTTCATTTATCATAATACCAACCTGTGTACAAAGACAAACTGTAAAATGATCTACTTGTTGTTAACGAACACCAAAAGTGATTATGACAATAAATTCCCTTTCACCGGAGGACAGACAAAGTGGAGCCACGAGGTGGCCACACCTAGGGATGGCGCGGGTCCTCATAACCTTGCCCTTTCGCCTATATATACGTCTCCCCAAGACGAAAAACCTACCCAAATTAGAAATCCACGAAAAGTTCCACAGTACCACTGCCACCAAAGACAAGATTCGGGGTACAGAAGTCTCTGTTCCTGCACCGTACCTGTAACATCCCAAAAATACTAAACTTAAATCATCAAAATCTAATCATGAAAATTAGGGTTAACAAAAACTTTTCTAAATAAAATTATGAAAGCATGCATATGTGTATGCATTTAATTTGAAATTCTTTTGAACCAACTTGTTTGTGTGTTTCTTTGCTTGTAAAATGTTTCTTAGGTGAAATAAACATCATCTAAACATTTCCCACACTTTTCCCAAAGACAAGTAAAGCAAAACAAATAAAATAAAGGAATGGTCATTTTGATCAATTTAACTCGCAAGCCTACTTTGGCTGTCTCAAACATTCAGAACCTAACATAAACTTTTCTGGATCTTTGCACCCCTTGATTGTACTCATAACAAAGTATCAAGGCCCACTTTGTGATCATCCAGAAACTTTCAAATGCATAGTTTAAATGACAATGCAAAATTGAATCTTTATCATATGGGAAGATACCACTTTTTCAAAAACCACTCAAACAAGCTCAACTTTCAAAACCCAAGCATCTGCAGACTCACCAGCACCAATCTAGCACAACCACCAAAAATCTTTTCAAAACTCAAAACTTGAATTCATGCGGCCATTTCATCAAACACTTGGCAGACACAAATCAAACAAAATCAAAACACTATTGTGAGCAATGATTCTTGCCTAACTGGTTCCCTATCTAGCTCACAACCAGCTCAGTAGATCATCTAGCAAGATTAACCAAGCACTAGCACCACTGTGAGCTTGGCATTGTCATCAATGGTGAACATCCGAAGCCACCCTTTTCACCCCCATGTCGACAGCAAGCTAGGAGGAGAAACAATCCTAGCCAGCATGTCTGTGAGCAAGCCAACACTCCACTGCCACTCCTTGTCCATCGCTCGAACCCTGCCAGCCATTGGACCACGCGCACGGACCATGCCAACCTTGCCAGCAACCATGCCGAGAGCACGCCCCGTGCGCCACGCTCGACCAATGCCCACAGACTGCGCGCCGCCCTCACCGCGTGCATACGTGATCACCACTGTCCCAGCAACTCCACAGACATGCTCGTTCGCCGCCGCGCGGACCACGCGCGCTGTGCGCCATTAAATTCTCTGTCGGGCACGCGCAGAGCACCATCGTGTTCCGACCAAACCGCACCACCCCACGTCTCGCCACCGTATCGTTGAGCATCGCTAGGGAACACCGCACCGTCCCCTACCTTCTCCCATGCCAATAGCCATCTGTACCATCACCCCCGACGAGCCCACCGTGGGCCCCGTCGGTCCCCTCGCTCGACTATAAATAGAGGCCAAACCCAGCCGAATTGAGCACACCATTCTACTCCCCTCTCATCACTTATCCTGCCACACCGTTCCCGGAGCAAGGCAAGCAACACTTCGCCGGAATTTCACCGGAGCCCGCCGCCTCTGGAGAAGAAAGGAGCCAGCGATTGGAGCCGCCCCAGGAGGAGCCACCGGTACCAGGAGATTTGCCGTCATCGACTTCGTCGTTCGCCCGCCTCGCCGGCCCTCGCCTGCACCCCGGTGAGCCCCCAGCACCCCCCACTGGCCGCGCTAGGTTTCTGTCTTGCCGGCGTTGCCCAACGTCGACGATGACTCCCAGCCGTTGGATTAGAACCAGATCGAACGTCCCACGTTGCCCCGTACCGTTTCGCACCCCCTTGTCTCACTGACGAGTGGGGACAGCCACTTAAACAGCCCGCGGAAGAGCTGCGCTTAGCAGGCCGGCCCAGTATCGTTTCCCGCGCAGCCCAGTTATTTGAATTAAACCTTTTCCATTTTATTTCAAACACACTTCTGTACCCAGTTTCAAAAATCAACCCAGGTCGATTCAGTGCACCAAATTGAATGAAACCAATTTTGTTGGAAAGGTCTGGGAATGCTGAATCCAAGCCCGTTGGATTGAAGTCATTTTGATCTATAGATCACCCATGGTAAAAATAACAAGGCAGAAGCTTTTCTGCATTCAAACATTTTTCAAATTTAAACCATGATAGCTTTTGAGTTGATTCCAACTCTCAAAAATCACATTTAACCATACCTTTCAGAATATATAAAAATATATGGGTTTACTTGCAGAAATAATGTTCAAGTAATAAAAGAATGCCCCATAGGCATTTCTAGCCACTTTAATTAATTAAAATAAAAGGGTAAAACCTTATTAAATTGTGACACCACTTTAAATCACATTCCCATGGACTAAAATATGTGGTGATGACATGTGACAACATGATCCCATATTTGGTTTGGAGAATATTAAATCTTAAGTAGTTTCTCAATGAGTAGAAATTACTTTTCTAAAAATAAAAGGAATTAAGCCAAGCTTTAATCTTGTAATGTTAGTGATGATGTTAGATCATCTATAGGACCCTTGTGTGTGATGATTGCAAGTAGTTAAGTATTGTTTGGTGATTGTGTACATCGTATGTATTTATAGACGCTAGTACCGACCTAGGTTACGAGGAGGAAGGAGGATTCTACGAAGAAGAAGCCGAGGAGAACTTCAACCACTGCTCTGCTCAAGGAAAGCTATTAACCTTGCAAGCTAACACTTGCAATTTAGCAAGCTTATACTGATATTGTGCAAGCCAATACCTGCTTGTTACCATGTCAACTATATGCCTTAAAGCATATATGATCACAAACCCTTGATAAACCAATCCTAGTTTTACTTACAAGCTTATTACTTTACTTCTTTATCAAAGCTCTTACTTAGAGTTTACTTAAGAGAATGGTAGATACTATAAGAATATGTGAAGGTTTGCATAAAGAGCATAAAATTTGGCCTAAGCTAGATAATCTTGATGTCATCTTAAGGCATGAGATTGAACTTAGTTAGAACTCCACTAGTTTACCACCCCTCATTAGTGTTTACCCCCACTTGTAGATGCTAGTGCTAAGCATAAAACATGATCAACTTTAGATGGGAATACTTGGTGAAAATGGTTATGAAACCTTAGAATGATGGATCATTCTAATGAGATGTTTTGGACATGTGTTTCCGAACAACTGATGATTTTGGTGATGAAAATGATGAGGCATGAGCCTTAGCCCTTTATAAAACTGACGGTTGTCTGGATGCGATACCATTCCAATTTTATCATACAACCACAATACCTGAAGATTGGGAAGGGCTTGACTGGAAACTTATATACTTAGTATTAGTTCCCTCACGGCCAAGGTCTGAGCTGAGGCTACCTTGTGAAGATTGTCCACCTGTGCAGTACCCAAGATGATAGTTGGTCATGGTTGGGAGGCCAAACTCACAGGAGAGGTGCTTATACTAGGGCGTGTAATTGAAAGGTTAGGATTGATTATCCGCATACTGAGTATGGTGAATTAAGGATTTGTTCCTGACGGATGTATCGAATGTTATGGTGAAAGTGTACAATCTCTGCAGAGTGTCAAACTATTCGAATAGCCGCGTCCGCGGTTATGGACAGTTGGAGTGGCCATACTGTTCCCCCGTCAGACTTTTCAAAATTACTTGTGAAATGAATTGAGACTTTGACTTGACCACAACAGGGTTGTGATATGAAATACAAGCTCCCACTTAGGTGTTATAAAACTTCAACTAGCATTCTTTGCTTCTAAACTTAGTAGAGGTAAATCTGGATTTTTGCAAAACAACCCTAGAGCTTAGTATCCTACTACAAAAACCCCTTTAACTGTTAGTATTAGTTTGCGAGTACTTAAAGAGTACTCATGGCTTTGTCCCTGGCTATTCTCATGGCCAGACTATGAAGAGGAGTATCTGGAGGATGGACCCTAGGAAGGTTACGACAACTAGGATCATCTCCCATCGCCAGCATTGCCTGTGACCCCAAAGATGGAGCTTCGCCTACGCTATCGCTATTATTACGTATTCCGCTGCTTGATGTTGTATTAAGAACTGGATCATGAGATCCCTATTTGTGTAAGAACTTATGTACGGTTTGTAATGGATGATGTACTATGGTATCCAATTATGTTATGTCTCGCAAAAATGGTAATCCTGGGATTGCGATGTATGGCATAACAGGCATCTGGGATTAAAAATCCGGGTGTTGACAAGTTGGTATCAGAGCCATCCTGACCATAGGAGACCCTAGTTAGACTGGACGTTTGAATCAAAAACTTAGTTTCAAAACCAAAGAAAACCAATATTTACAAAAACTTATTCTCATTCTTATCGCTTTGATTCTTTCATGAAAATTCATGTTCCTCAAAAACTCTTGCAAAATACATAAAATTTTGACACACTTGATCACTCTACTAACTTACTCATCCTATATTCTTATAGATGGACATGAAGTACAACAAGTTTTATCAGTTGGGGAATGGAGGAGACCTTATCTTTGAGAGGGATTTGGACCAGCTTTCGGAACTTCTGGAGCGTCCGCACCCCGAGTTCTTCGTAGCTCAGCTCAATGATCAAGGAGGAGAAGATCTGCAGTGGCTAATTGTTGCAAGTCTCCGAGGAAAAATTGAACCTCCCACTGCGGAAGGAATTCAGTTTACCTTAAGAGAGAACAACTGGCTCGATGGACTTGCCAGGGCCATGCAGGAAGCTTTGTCCCGTCTGTGTGGGCAGAGCATCAACCAGATCAAGGGTACTCGCTTTGAGTTTTTCCCAAGGCGTGATGCAAATGGACAACCACTGGAAGCACCATATCACCCTGAGCTAAAAACTCAATTGGACCACCTTAGCTTCATGATGTACGATCGTCAGCAGGAGTTGGACAACTGCCGTGACTACTGCAACCACAAGTCTTCCATCATCAAGACGAAGGATCAGACCATCGCCATGCTAGCAAAGGATCGCAAGTCTCGCCACCGTCAGCTCGACAAGAAGGAGCGCATTATTGCCCGTCTTCGCCACCGCATCTCATCTCTGGAGGAGACCATCCACGAGAGAGACATGCAGTTGTTGGAAAGGGAGAATGATGGAGAAGATCTTCGTGGAGACCCCTACTCCTATCTCAGCGATGATGATGATTTTCTGGAGGATCGGGCTATGGACTTCTTCACCCATGAAGATGATTTCGCCTTCATCGATGATGATGAGGATGATGAAGCCACAGGTTCCAAGGAGTAGTAGCACTTGAGCACTAGCGTAGTGAGTAGTATTCGGTCCCACTGTATCGTAGTTTTCAGAATGGTTCTTAAAGCCATCTGTTTTTCTTTGTTGTGGTGTGTGTTGTACTGTGTGCTATGAATGAATGAATGAAAAAGCAAGTTGCTAGAAAAATATGAGTCAAAATTTAAAAACTTTTCAAAGACCCAAAACCTTAGAAATTTCCCTCTTTTCTCACGATCTATCTCAATCTTCAGATGCCACGTGGAGGAAGTGATTCATCCCCGGACCCGATGTTGCAGATTCTGCAAATGTTGACTTCGGACCGCGAAGCTGAAAGAGCGGAATGTCAAGCCAACCTAGCCACCCTGCAGCAGATAGCCCAGCTAGCCCACAACAACCAAGGCCACGGAAATCAGGACAACCATGGATCTAAACTCAAGAATTTCCAGAATACCAACCCACATGTTTTCACTAAGTCAGAAGAACCCCTAGACACCGATGATTGGCTGCAAACCATGGAAAATAACCTAGAAGTCGCCGGAGTGGAAGCCAACAAGAAAGTGTTGTTCGCCACCCACTATCCAGCCGGAGAAGCCAGGGCATGGTGGAACAGTGTTCGCGCAATGACCGGAGGCCAGATGATGACCTGGGAGGAATTCAAGGTCAAGTTTAGCAGAACCCATGTGCCACCATGTTTGATCAAGAGAATGAGAGACGAGTTCAGAGAGCTGAAGCAAGGAAGGATGACTGTAGTGGAATACCGTGACAAATTCTTGTCATTAGCTAGGTATGCCCCGGATGAGATCGACACCAAAGCCAAGAAGAAGGAAAGATTCCTGAATGGTCTGCATGACGAGATGCAGACTGTGTTAGTCAATATCCCCTTTGCTGATATTGAAGCCCTTGTCGACTCAGCTATCCAGATGGAAGGAAAGATCAACCAAGCCAATGAGAACCGCAAGCGTCGCATGATGCATCAACCAGGAACCCATCAGACCCCAAAGTATCGCCCCAACCCATCTCCAGGATTTGCCCCAAGAACCAACAGACCCCCGATGAACCGTCCGATCTATCCCAACCGTGGAAACCCTAGACCCGGAGGAAATCACAACAACCCTGGCAACTCTAACAATTTCAATCGTGTCCCACCCAAGTTCAACACCAACAACGCTACCGCCAACACCAACACTGCCCCGAGGACTGGAAGCAATGTTGTGCCTGTAGCAGCAAAGGACAAGTCGCAAGTGACTTGTTATGACTGTGGAAATAAAGGCCCTTATTCCAACGAGTGCCCCAACAAGAAGAATGTCGCAGAACCCAATGCCAACGCCCCAGCTCAGCAGCAGCACCGTGTTTATCCAGGAAGGAGATTTGCCCCAGGGAATTCACTCAACCGCAACGGCCGTCTTTTTCTCATCCATGCTGAAGAAGCTCAGGAACCGCCAGACGTCGTGCTGGGTATGTTTTCTGTTAATTCAGTACTTGCACGAGTGTTGTTTGATTCTGGTGCATTGCACTCATTTGTCACCGAAGAATTTGCATGCACTAGTAAAATTCAACCAACAAAACTGAAGCATGTTATGATCGTTCAAATTCTCGGATCAACCACCAAGGCTAGGCAAATTTGCAAAGCCGTCCATATCTGAATCCATGGCATAGATTTTTATACGAATCTGATAGTACTCGGAACTAAAGGTTTGGAAGTAGTACTAGGAATGGATTGGATGTCCAAACATAAATCATTGATTGACTGTGCCAAGAAAGCCATAACCATGACCAGTACAGCCGGAATATCAGTCGAGCATATATCTGAAACCTTACCTCATCAATTCAAGTGCAACAAGAGTACTGCCCAACCCACCATTGACCAAGTCCGGATAGTCTATGAATACCCCGATGTATTTCTAGATGTTTTGCCCGGTATGCCCCTAGATCAGGATATCGAGTTTATCATCGAACTAATTCCTGGAACCGGACCCATAGCCTAGAGACCCTATAGTATGAACAAGTCAGAGCTCGCAGAGCTGAAGAAGCAACTAGATGCCATGCTAGAAATAGGATTGACTCAACCAAGTGCGTCACCTTGTAGATCACCTGTCTTTTTTGTGGACAAGAAGGATGGAGGTAACCGTTTGTGTACGGATTATCGGAAATTGAATGATGTCACCATCAAGAACAACTACCCCTTTCCCAAGATAGAAGATTTGTTTGATCAGTTGACCGGTGCCAAAATGTTTTCTAAGATTGATCTTAGGACTTGCTATCATCAACTCAAAATTCGTGCAGAGGATATTCCAAAGACTGCCTTTACCACTAGATATGGATTGTATGAGTATACAGTCATGTCTTTTGGATTAACCAATGCCCCCGCTTATTTCCTGAATCTCATGAATAAGATTTTTATGGACTTCCTGGATAAGTTTGTCGTTGTTTTCATCGATGACATTCTGATTTATTCCAAATCAGAAGAATAAAATGAGCTACACCTAAGGACCATTCTTGGAACCCTTAGAGAGCATCAGCTATATGCAAAGTTTAGCAAATGTGAATTCTGGTTACAGTAGGTAGGATTCCTCGGTCACATTGTATCAGCAGGAGGAATTGCCGTTGACCCAGCCAAAGTGAAAGATGTAGAAGATTGGCAAGCCCCAACCACTCAAACCCAAGTTCGTGCATTTCTCGGATTGGCGGGATATTACCGCAAATTCGTAGAAGGATTCTCGAGTATCGCCAGACCTATGACCCCATTGCTGAAGAAGGACAAGAAGTTTGAATGGACAGACAAATGTGAAGTGAGTTTTCAAGAACTCAAGAGAAGATTAATTTCAGCCCTAATCTTAATCATGCCGGATATCACGAAGCCCTTCGATGTGTATTGTGACGCATCCAAGATTGGTCTCGGATGTGTGCTAATGCAAGAAGGCAAGGTTATATCTTATCTATCTCGTCAACTGAAACAGCATGAGCAAAACTACCCAACCCATGACCTCGAACTCGCAGCCGTAGTTCTAGCCCTGAAGACATGGAGGCATTACCTAATGGGAAACCGTTGTGAGATCTATTTGGATCACAAGAGCCTAAAGTATATATTCACTCAGAAGGAGCTGAATATGAGGCAGAGCAGATGGATTGAGCTAATTAAGGATTACGACCTGGACATTCACTATCACCCTGGTAAATCCAATGTGGTAGCAGATGCCCTTAGCAGATTGCCGTGCCGCTTGAACTCCATGATTTTGAAGGAGCAACCAAGTTTGCACAAAGAGAGGGAAGATTTTCGAATGGAATTAGTAAGTGAAGTATTTTTGGCTAGCATAGAACTTCAACCCACTTTGATCAGTCAGATTAAAGAGGCGCCGAAAGGAAATGCTAGTATCGATGGAATCAAGCGTCGTATCAGTACAGGCAAAGTACCCGGATTTACCGAGGACGAAGAAGGAGTTTTGTGGTACAAAGGACGCCTTTGTGTACCAGTAGATTCTGAGTTGAAAGAAGTTATTCTGAAGGAGGCTCATGATACTCTTTATTCTATCCATCCCGGAGGAACTAAGATGTATCAAGATTTAAAAGAGCAATTTTGGTGGCATAAGACGAAGAGGGAAATCGTAAGCTATATCGCCAAGTGTGATATATGTCAGCGAGTCAAGGCAGGACATCAAAGACCTGCTGGATTGTTGCAACCCTTTCAGATTCCGGAATGGAAATGGGATTCTGTTGGAATGGACTTGATCACTGGACTGCCTACTTCTAGTAGGGGAAATGACTCTATCCGGGTCATAGTGGACAGATTGTCCAAAGTCGCCCATTTCTTTCCCGTCAAGACCACCTATCAGAGTTCGAAACTAGCAGAGTTGTACATCGCTAGAATCGTTAGTTTGCATGGAGTCCCCAAGAACATCGTATCGGATCGAGGAACTCAGTTTACCTCGAGATTCTGGAAAAAAGTCCAAGAAGGTTTAGGAACTCGCCTAGATTTCAGCACCGCGTATCACCCTCAGACCGATGGACAAACGGAGCGAGTAAATCAAATACTCGAAGATATGCTGAGAACATGTGTGTTAGAATATGGATCCAAGTGGGAAGACTTTCTGCCGTTTGCAGAATTTTCTTACAACAACAGTTATCAAGCCAGTTTGCAAATGGCCCCATTTGAATTCATGTACGGAAGGAAGTGTCGCACCCCTTTGAAATGGTCAGAAGTAGGAGAGAGTCAGATTTTCGGACCCGACATCCTACGAGAAGCAGAAGAGAAGGTTCAAAAGATTCGTGAGCACCTCAAGACCGCCCAGTCCAGACAAAAGAGTTACGCCGACAAGAGACGTCGAGACCTCGCCTTCAACATTGGAGACTTTGTTTATCTGAAAGTGTCTCCATTGAAGGGAATGCAGCGTTTCCAACTCAAGGGAAAGTTACCCCCCAGATATATCGGACCTTTCAAGATTTTGAACCGTCGAGGAGAAGTACCGTATCAATTGGAACTACCCGAAGAGATGTCAGCCATGCACAATGTGTTCCATATCTCGTTACTTCGCAAGTGTCTCGAAGTCCCAGAGAACACCGAAGTGTTCAAAAATATCGATCACCGGACCATAGAGATCAATGATGACCTGACCTATCCCGAAGTACACATCCGTATTTTGGAAGAAGCTTTCCGAACTACCCGAACCCGAAGCATCAAGTTTCTCAAGATTCAGGAGAGCAACCACACAGAAGAGGAAGCTACCTGGGAGCGCGAAGATCACAGGACGGAGTTTCCCGATCTCTTCAAATCCTAGGTAATCTTTTCGTCCTTTTTCACATCTCGGGACGAGATTTTGTTTAAGGGGGGAAGGTTTGTAACATCCCAAAAATACTAAACTTAAATCATCAAACTCTAATCATCAAAATTAAGGTTAACAAAAACTTTTCTAAATAAAATTATGAAAGCATGCATATGTGTATGCATTTAATTTGAAATTCTTTTGAACCAACTTGTTTGTGTGTTTCTTTGCTTGTAAAATGTTTATTGGGTGAAATAAACATCATCTAAACATTTCCCACACGTTTCCCAAAGACAAGTAAAGCAAAACAAATAAAATAAAGGAATGGTCATTTTGACCAATTTAACTCCCAAGCCTACTTTGGCTGTCTCAAACTTTCAGAACCTAACAGAAACTTTTCTGGATCTTTGCACCCCTTGATTGTACTCATAACAAAGTATCAAGGCCCACTTTGTGATCATCCAGAAACTTTAAAATGCATAGTTTAAATGACAATTCAAAATTGAATCTTGATCATATGGGAAGATCCCACTTTTTCAAAAACCACTCAAACAAGCTCAACTTTCAAAACCCAAGCATCTGCAGACTCACCAGCACCAATCTAGCACACCCACCAAAAATCTTTTCAAAATTAAAAACTTGAATTCATGCGGCCATTTCATCAAACACTTGGCAGACATAAATCAAACAAAATTAAAACACTATTGTGAGCAGTGATTCTTGCCTAACTGGTTCCCTATCTAGCTCACAAACTAGCTCAGTAGATCATCTAGCAAGATTAACCAAGAACTAGCACCACTGTGAGCTTGGCATTGTCATCAATGGTGAATAGCCTAAGCCACCCTTGTCACCCCCATGTCGACAGCAAGCTAGGAGGAGAAACAAGCCTAGCCAGCATGTCTGGGAGCAAGCCAACACTCCACCGCCACTCCCTGTCTACCGCTCGAACCCTACCAGCCACTGGACCGCGCGCATGGACCATGCCAACCTCGCCAGCAACCATGCCGAGAGCACGCCCCGTGCGCCATGCTCGACCAACGCCCACAGACCGCGCGCCGCCCTCGCCGCGTGCATACATGATCACCACCGTCCTAGCAACTCCGCAGACACGCTCGTTCGCCGCCGCGCGGACCACGCGCGCTGTGCGCCATTAAATTCTCCGTCAGGCACGCGCAGAGCACCGTCGTGTACCGACCAAACCGCACCGCCCCACGTCTCTCCACCGTATCGTTGAGCTTCGCTAGGGAACACCGCATCGTCCCCTACCTTCGCCCATGCCAATAGCCGTCTGTACCATCGCCCCCGACGAGCCCACCGTGCGCCCTGTCGGTCCCCTCGCTCGACTATAAATAGAGGCCACCCCCAGCCGAATTGAGCACACCATTCTACTCCCTCTCATCACTGATCGTGCCACACCGTTCCCGGAGCAAGGCGCGCAACACTTCGCCGGAATTTCACTGGAGCCCGCCGCCTCTGGAGAAGAAAGGAGCCAGCGATTGGAGCCGCCCCAGGAGGAGCCACCGGTACCAGGAGATTCGCCGTCATCGAATTCGTCGTTCGCCCGCCTCGCCGACCCTCGCCTGCACCCCGGTGAGCCCCCAGCACCCCCCACTGGCCGCGCTAGGTTTCTGTCTTGCCGGCGTTGCCCAACGTCGATGATGACTCCCAGCCGTTGGATTAGAACCAGATCGAACGTCCCACGTTGCCCCGTACCGTTTCACCCCCTGTCTCACTGACGAGTGGGGACAGCCATTTAAACAGCCCACGGAAGCGCTGCGCCTAGCAGGCCGGCCCAGTATCATTTCCCGCGCAGCCCAGTTATTTGAATTAAACCTTTTCCATTTTATTTCAAACACACTTCTGTAACCAGTTTCAAAAATCAATCCAGGTCGATTCAGTGCACCAAATTGAATGAAACCAATTTTGTTGGAAAGGTCTGGGAATGCTGAATCCAAGCCCATTGGATTCAAGTCATTTTGATCTATAGATCACCCATGGTAAAAATAACAAGGCAGAAGCTTTTCTGCATTCAAACATTTTTCAAATTTAAACCATGATAGATTTTGAGTTGATTCCAACTCTCAAAAATCACATTTAACCATACCTTTCAGAATATATAAAAATATATGGGTTTACTTGCAGAAATAATGTTCAAGTAATAAAAGAATGCCCCATAGGCATTTCTAGCCACTTTAATTAATTAAAATAAAAGGGTAAAACCTTATTAAATTGTGACACCACTTTAAATCACATTCCCACGGACTAAAATATGTGGTGATGACATGTGTCAACATGATCCCATATTTGGTTTGGAGAATATTAAATCTTAAGTAGTTTTTCCATGAGTAGAAATTACTTTTCTAAAAATAAAAGGAATTAAGCCAAGCTTTAATCTTGTAATGTTAGTGATGATGTTAGATCATCTATAGGACCCTTGTGTGTGATGATTGCAAGTAGTTAAGTATTGTTTGGTGATTGTGTACATCGTATGTATTTATAGACGCTAGTACCGACCAAGGTTACGAGGAGGAAGGAGGATTCTACGAAGAAGAAGCCGAGGAGAACTTCAACCACTTCTCTGCTCAAGGCAAGCTATTAACCTTGCAAGCTAACACTTGCAATTTAGCAAGCTTATACTGATATTGTGCAAGCCAATACCTGCTTATTACCATGTCAACTATATGCCTTAAAGCATATATGATCACAACCCCTTGATAAACCAATCCTAGTTTTACTTACAAGCTTCTTACTTTATTTCTTTATCAAAGCTCTTACTTAGAGTTTACTTAAGAGAATGGTAGATACTAGAAGAATATGTGAAGGTTGCATAAAGAGCATAAAATTTGGCCTAAGCTAGATAATCTTGATGTCATCTTAAGGCATGAGATTGAACTTAGTTAGAACTCCACTAGTTTACCACCCCTCATTAGTGCTTACCCCCACTTGTAGATGCTAGTGCTAAGCATAAAACATGATCAACTTTAGATGGGAATACTTGGTGAAAATGGTTATGAAAACCTTAGAATGATGGATCATTCTACTGAGATGTTTTGGACATGTGTTTCCGAACAACTGATGATTTTGGTGATGAAAATGATGAGGCATGAGCCTTAGCCCTTTATAAAACTGATGATTGTCTGGATGCGATACCATTCTAGTTTTATCGTACAACCACAATACCCGAAGATTGGGTAGGGCTTGACTGGAAACTTATATACCTTAGTATTAGTTCCCTCACGGCCAAGGTCTGAGCTGAGGCTACCTTGTGAAGATTGTCCACTTGTGCAGTACCCAAGATGACAGTTGGTCATGGTTGGGAGGCCAAACTCACAGGAGAGGTGCTTATACTAGGGCGTGTAATTGAAAGGTTAGGATTGATTATCCGCATACTGAGTATGGTGAATTCAGGATTTGTTCCTGACGGATGCATCAAATGTTGTGGTGAAAGTGTACAATCTCTACAGAGTGTCAAACTATTCGAATAGCCGCGTCCGCGGTTATGGACAGTTGGAGTGGCCATACTGTCCCCATCAGACTTTTCAAAATTACTTGTGAAATGAATTGAGACTTTGACTTGACCACAACATGGTTGTGATATGAAATACAAGCTCCCACTTAGGTGTTATAAAACTTCAGCGAGCATTCTTTGCTTTTGAACTTAGTAGAGGTAAATCTGGCTTTTTGCAAAACAACCCTAGAGCTTAGTATCCTACTACAAAAACCCCTTTAACTGTTATTATTGGTTTGCGAGTACTTAAAGAGTACTCATGGCTTTGTCCCTGGATATTCCCATGGCCAAACTATGAAGAGGAGTATCTGGAGGATGGACCCCAGGAAGGTTATGACAACTAGGATCATCTCCCATCGTCAGCATTGCCTGTGACCCCAAAGATGGAGCTTCTCCTACGCTATCGCTATTATTACGTATTCCGCTGCTTGATGTTGTATTAAGAACTGGATCATGAGATCCCTATTTGTGTAAGAACTTATGTACGGTTTGTAATGGATGATGTACTATGGTATCCAATTCTGTTATGTCTCGCAAAAATGGTAATCCTGGGATTGCGATGTATGGCATAATAGGCATCTGGGATTAAAAATCCGGGTGTTGACACTACCGGGATGGGGAATTGCCCCCGGAGCCATCTCCATCGACTCCACAACCATCTCCATCACTGTTTCTGACTCCCATGATGAGGAGGGAGTAGTTATCCCTCGAGGCTAAGGGCTCTACCGGTAGCTATGTGTTCATCTCTCTCTATGTGTAATCTTATTGTGATCATGAGCTTTGTAATCTAGTTGAATAAGTAGATATATTCTTCTACTCAAGTGCTTTAATTAATCTCTGCTTATCCCCACTTGTGTGAAGTTGATAGTGTGCACACCGTGTGGCACTTAGGCTAAAGTTTACAGAAATACTTATCATGAGTTATAATTTGAGTTGGATGTCTCTATGAGATTGTGGTGTTTGTTGGAACCATCTAGCGCTCAAGTTGATAGTGTGGGGTTATCTAGATGTGGAATGTGAACTTCAAGGTGTGATGTTATATCCCTACACCGTCCAACCGGAGAGTAGTTCAGAGTAGCATAATGAAGAGAAGATATTTATATGAGAGTGTCCACTAGTGAAAGTATGATCCTTAGGCCTTGTTTGTAAGCATTGAAACACCATTTAGAATCAATCTTGTTACATGTTTTCTTGCTGCCATATTTATTTCAGATTGCAATTACCATGTATAATCATCCATATTACTTGTATTTCACTATCTCTTCGCCGAACTAGTGCACCTATACACCTGACAAGTGTATTGGGTGTGTTGGGGACACAAGAGACTTCTCGTATCTTGATTGCAAGGTTGCTTGAGAGGGATACCTTTGACCTCTTCCTCCCCGAGTTCGATAAACCTTGGACGATCCACTTAAGGGAAACTTGCTGCTGTTCTACAAACCTCTGCACTTGGAGGCCCAACACTGTCTACAAGAATTGAAGCGTGCATAGACATCAACTTGTCAAAATTTGACTAAAAATTTTAAACCTTACCTCATCAGCTGTATACCCCGTTAATTGGAACATGCCACATATATCTTTGAAACATGCATTATGCTCATATGGATCATGATCTTCTTCATCTCCGGTCAATTGCATCTTGTGTAAAATACCAAGTAGTAGAGGATTTACTTCAAACCCCCTTGTCTTCTTGTTGGAGTTGTCTCTTTTATGGAGGGCTTCCCAAAGCGGTTGAGTGGGTTAGCACTAGTCATATGCTCAAACTCCATCATGTTGGTGGAAACCTGTAACTCAAAAAAAACTTCACAAAACCAAAGTAAATAAGTAAGAACTAAAAGACCTACAGCGCTTAGTTCCCCGATAACGGTGCTAGAAAATAGCTTGATGACTGCAAGTGCACAGATCGGTTGTAGCTAGTTTCAAAATAAAGATATTGATCCCACATGGAGAAGGAGTCTGAAGTCTAGGAATTCTTGAAATAAATACTAAAACTAGAAATGCTAAATAAAGTTCTCAGTGACAAGATAAAATGCGAGTATTGCGTAAAGTAAAAGAGATTTGAAACTTCAGTGGGAAAAAGCGTTCTCAGGGATTAGCGGATACACCACTAGCATTATAAAGGGATAAGGTGAAGATTATTATCATGAACATTCTCAACTATGTATGTGTGGGAGGAACTCCATATTTGGACAAAGAGGCAGCAACCACTGCTCAAATCACCTCATAACCACAGCAGACAGCAATCAACATAAATTGAATTACTGCACTATTAAGGGACATAATCCCGCATGACGTATCCCATGGCATGGATAGTGTTTTATGAGTTTCCTCGATTCCCAATTTGATACGTAAGGGGTGCCAACAGCTTTATAGTCACTATAAGTGCTAATATCCCTCCGTCTACCAACAAATAGTTCCCTACATCAAGTCCCCACTAGAGGCAAATATTGAGAGGTCGACTTCTCCCAACTTCAAGATGTAGACAATCTAACAGATGGTCATAGCGATGAATACCATAATAAACATTATCTTATTGCAATCTCATGCTAGGGTTTTTCCATCTCCCCAAGAACTAATGATCTACTCAGACATGGAGTCAAACAACATCATGGTAATGGAAACAATTATCGATGAATAGTACTTGTATAAATCAACAACTAGTGCAAGAATTACAACAAGATCTAGATGGGATGGATGGAGATGATGGTGGTGGTGATGAAGATGCAGCGGTTGATGAAGATGGAGATTGATGCCTTGGCCTCCTAGATCTGCTTAGGGTGAAGATGGATCCCTAGGGCAAGTTCCCCCTCCAGATACCTTTCGGAGGTGAGGTTTTGGCGATTTCTAGGTGTTCTGTATTTCGTCTCCCTGATCCAGTTGCATAGGGTGAAATTATTTGAGGAGGCAGAGGCGGCGCCAACTATACGGAGGCAACTATATGGTGGCGACACATATAGTTGGTCGTTAAACCTTCCGTGTGCTTTGCTCGCTTCAGGTTTTATTCTGGTATTGGTAATATTTCCCAAATAAGCAATTTACATAGTTTTTGGCTCCTTTTCACTCCAATATAATTGGTCCAAGAATTATGTCCATTGGATACATCATATGTCCTGATCCTAGTGAAAATAAACATAAAAAGTGCGTGTGAACACCGTAAAATACCAAGATCCTACATCGACAATGCAAAACAATAATCTAAAACATGATGCAAACATGCACTCATCATGTACCTAGAAATGATTTTTTGTAAAATTCCCAAGATAGCTACGAGGTAGCACCAGGTTAAATTTTAGCCTCCTCTAGCTAGACCGGCGGAAACTTCTTTATATCGCGATGGCTGCGCTGAGAGGTTCTAGCTGAAGCCAATTCGTGAACTGGCCACTAAATGCTCTCTATTATTTATTAAAAATGGGGTGGTGCATTTTCACATAACATCCTTGGTGGCTGCTTCACAGAGTATGCCCTTTTCAGCACCGGGAAAATGGAAAACGGGCTTTCCATGCAGAGAGTGTGAAAACTTCATGAAGCAACATTGTTTTCCATTACAATATGCATGCATGTGCGCAATATGAGCACATTAAACCAAACTATGCCATGGTTGCGGTCATCGCCTAGTTCATTTTCCTTGAAATCCATGAATCCTCGAAGGCGGTAGGTGATTTCTATGAGCACTCTTTTAGGATAATCCTCATATGCCATGTCTATTATTTTTTCCTTCAACTAGGCAACAGAAAATGACAATGTGCAAAGGTTTCACATTTTTTGATTTTTTTTGAATTTTTGAGGCTGGTTTTGAAATTCTACCGAGATTCGCTGCAATTAGGTTTCATGGTTATGCTCGGATCTTGCTAATATCTTGTTGGACCTATGAATAAATGCCATGTTCTGTACCTAGAAATGATTTTTTGGAAAATTCCCGAGATAGCTACGAGGTAGCTCCATGCTAAATTTTAGCCCCCTCCAGCTAGACCGGCAGAAACTTCTTTATATCGCGACGATTGCGCCGAGAGGTTCTAGGTGAAGCCATGATACGTCGGAAACGTATCTATAATTTTTGATGCTCCATGCTTGTTTAGTATCTACTTTTCTTTACTTTGTCTACACTTTGAGGTGCTTTTTACATGTTTTCTGGTACTAACCTATTAACAAGTTGCCACAGTGCCAGTTGCATGTTTTCTGCTGTTTTTGGTTTCAGCAAAGTTAGTAAAGAAATATTCTCGGAATTGGACGGGACAAACGTCAAAGTCAATTACTTTACGTGGGGAACAAAAAGTCCAGAGGTGAGCCGGAGAGGCGGGCCAGGGCGCCCAACCACCCCCCCCTAGGCACGGGTGGGCCCTGCCCCGTGCCTAGGCAGGGTGTAGGGCCCCTAGCCACCTTCTCGGCCTCCCCCTTCGCCTATAAGAAGCCCCCGATGCAGAAACCCTAAGCACCCGATAAAATCTCCATGAAACCGTCTGTAGCCACCGCCACCATCGTCCCTAGATCGGGGGGATCTGAAGTTCTTCCCGGCACCCTGCCAGAGGGGAGATCATCCCGGAGGCCTTCAGAGTAGTTCCACCTTGGACTATGGGTCCATGTAGTAGCTAGAGGGTTGTATCTCCTCCTTTGTACTTTCATGTATAGATCTTGTGAGCTCTGTTCATGACAAGATCTAATCTATTTGTAATCATGCATGTTGTGTTTGCGGGGATCCGATGGATATTGAGATTATTATGTTGGTTTGATTAATGGTTTTGTCTTTATGATTCTATCATGTCTGTTTGGTTGTGATCTTGCATGCTCTCCGTTGTTAGTAGCTATCTTGGCCAAGTAGTTGCTAGTGACTCCAAGAGGGAGTATTTGTGCTCGATAGTAGGTTCATGCCTCTAGTTTCCAAGGGAAGTGACAATAATCTCTTCGGTTGTAGATGTGTTGTTGCTACTAGGGAGAAAACAACGGTCTCTTGTTCATGGAACATGTGGACTGTTTATCTTACACACTTTGCTTAAAGGAGTTGTCTGTTGCTTGCAACTTAATACTAGAGGGGGTTCGGATGATAACCTGAAGGTGGACTTCTAGTCATAGATGCAGTTGGATGGCGGTCTATGTATCGTGTTGTATTGCCCAGTCGAATCTCATAGGATCTTTCTCACAAGTAATTGCATTGTTATGCCTTGCTCAGTTCCTATCAATTTCCCTGCTGTAATTTGTTTACCCTTCATGCCATGTTGTTTATCTAAGGAGAGCACCTCTAGTGAACTATGGACCCTGGTCCAATCTTTACCATTGATACATCTTCCACTGTTACTTGTTTACTTCCTGCAAACCATTACCTTCCACACCATACGTTTAATCCTTTGTTACAGCAAACTGGTGAGATTGACAACCTCATTTATTCGTTGGGGCAAAGTCTTGAGTTTGTGTTGTGCAGGTCTCCGCGTTGCTAGCAACACCTGTGTGACGTTTCCTTCCTCCTTCTGGTTCGATAACCTGGTCTCTACTGAGGGAAGACTCGTTGTTGTGCTCATCACACCTTGCTCTTGGGGTTTCCAGCGAAGTCCTCTCTTTCAGGCAACAAGTTTTCTGGCGCCATTTCCGGGGAATAAAGAAAGAATCCCCCACGTCAACTAAGCGCCATCACAAGTTTTCTGGCGCTGTTGCCGGGGATGCTAAGGACTTCTTCACTAGGGGAGTCCTCTACTTCCTTTCTCTTTACTTTTTTTAGTTTGCTTTGTTTCTTTTGCTTGGTTTTGTTTGCCTCTTTACAAAAAAAAACAAAAAAAATAGTCTAGTTTGGTTTGCTTTCTTTATTAAAAAACACACAAAAAATAGTTCCTGCTCTAGCTGCTGCTGCTATTTTTGGCTTTCCCAGCTTTGCCAAAATGAACTCTGCTGAGAACACCAAGTTGTGTGACTTCACTAGCACCAACAACAATGATTTCCTTAGCACACCTATTTCTCCACCTGCTCCTGATGCTACCTTTTATGAAATTAAGCTTGCTTTGTTGAATCTTGTGATGAGAGAGCAATTTTCTGGTGCTGGTTCTGATGATCCTGCTGCCCATCTCAATAGCTTTGTTGAACTTTGTGAGATGCAAAAATATAAGGATGTAGATGGAGATATTATTAAGCTCAAGCTTTTTCCTTTCTCCTTGAGAGTAAAAGCTAAAGAATGGTTGCTTTCCTTGCCTAAAAATAGTAATGATTCTTGGACTAAGTGCAAAGATGCTTTTATTGGAAAGTACTATCCTCCTGCTAAGATTATATCTATGAGAAGTGACATTATGAAATTTAAACAACTTGATAGTGAACATGTTGCCCCAGCTTGGGAAAGAATGAAATCTTTGGTTAAGAATTGCCCCACTCATGGACTCACTGCTTGGATGATTATCCAGATTTTTATGCAGGTTTGAACTTCTCCTCAAGAAATCTGTTGGATTCAGCTGCTGGAGGCTCCTTGATAATATGATGGTTAACTACTCTGAATGGCATGTTGAGAGAGCTCCACATGGTATGAAGGTAAATTCTGTTGAGGAAGCTTCCTCTTTGAGTGAAAAGATTGATGTTATTATGGCTATGCTTGTTAATGGGAAAGATCCTTTAGATCCTAATAGTGTTCCTTAGCCTCTTAGGTTGCTCAAGAAGATCAAGTTGATGTGAACTTCATTAGAAACAACAATTTCAACAACAATTCCTATAGGAATAATTTTGTTAGCAACAACAATTATAGGCCTTATCCTCCTAGTGGAAATGCTTATCAGGGTAGATTTGGAATGCCTAGTGAAGAGAGGATTCTAGAAGTTGAGAGATCCACTAAAAACTTTATGAAAATGCAATATGAGCAAAACAAGATTTTCACAAAAACTATGGAGGAACAATCTATCATTTTGAAAAATATTAGTCATCGTCTTGAGAATCTGAATAGAGAAATTTCTAGTTTATAGTCAAAAAATTTGAGTGCTGAGAAAAATATATCCTCTTTGTCTGAAGCTCAAACTTCCTTGGTTAATAAAATGGCTGCTAAACCTAAAACTATGGAAAATACCTTTACTGCTTCTCATACTATACAAGTTACTATTGATGAAAATGTTAGGCTGTTAGTTCAACTTCATGATAAGTGGGAAAGGGAAGCTGAAATTGATAGAAACAATAGTGTGTGCACTATCACCACTAAACCACAATTAGTCCTTGTTCCTCCTCCTACTATACCTAAGCCTATTTATCCTACTAATAGTGATGCTAAGTTTGATTTTGATATTGATGGTTTATTTCTGAAGTGATTATGTTCCTGCAAAAGCTTGCTAGAAGTCCTTATGCTAGTGATATGCATGTTGCTTTCACCAAACACATTACAGATGCTCTTGTTAAGATTAAGGTTGAGAAGCTAAAAAACAAAGCGTCTATTCCTAGGAAAGTAGAAGATAGTTGGGAACCCATTATTAATATGCAAGTGAATGACTTTGATCTCAAAGCTTCATGTGATCTTGGTTCTAGTGTCTCTATTATGCCTAGGAAGATTTATGAAATGCTAGATTTTCCACCATTGGAAGATTGTTATTTGGATGTCCCACTCAATGATAATGCTAAGAAGAAACTCATGGGAGTATTAATGATATTATCATTATGGTTAACAATGCTTATGTCCCTGTTGATTTCTATGTTTTGGATGTTGAATACAATGCTTCTTGTCCTATTACTTTGGGAAGACCTTTTCTTAGAACAGTTGGTGCCATAATTCATATTAAAGAAGGCACCATTAAATATCATTTTCCATTCAAGAAAGGTATTGAAAACTTCCTTATGAGGAGAGAGAAATTGCTTTTTGCTCCTCCTTTGAAAGCATGGTTTGATGTTAATGCTTCTTCAAATGAAAATACTTGATTCTTCTTGCTTCTTGTGCCTAACTTAAAGGCGTTAAAGAAAAGTACGTGTTGGGAGATAACCCAAGAGTTTCCTTGAGTATTGGAAGTTATTACTTCAGTAATGACCTCTTCTTATCCTTTTTGTTTGCTTTTTGTGCCAAGAATGACCTCTCATGAGAGGGAAGTAAAATTTGGGGAGTTGCTGTCCCGAAACAGATTTCTGTCCTCTACCAAAAGAATTCGTGAGGAGTCTCTGTAACTCGGATTGAGCTCAAACTTTACGAATAAATCCCCCAGTATGTTAGATAACTTTCGTTAGTTCAACACTTTTTGATTTGAGCAACAAAAGATGTTCGAAAAAATCGGTTTCTACCTGCTGGTTTGTTTTGACAGATTTCTGCCATTATTTGCATTTACTTCTTATTGATTCCTTTTTGAGTTCTCTTTGGTAAATTGAGCTTTTTGAAGGAGTTGCTATAGTAGATTGTGTTTTTAGTGAAAAGTCTTGCTGTTTCAAAGTTTTGCGAGAGGTCTAATATCTTTTGAATACACTAATGTTGCTAATGAAGATTGTGTGAAGGAAAATTTTCAGGTGTAGAGAGAGAATGATGCAATGAGATGAAGAATGGACAAAAACTCAAGCTTGGGGATGCCACCATGGTGTCACCCTAATAAATATCCAAGAGGTACAAGCGTCAAAGCTTGGAGATGTCCAAGGCATCCCCTTCTTCATTAATAAAAAGCTCAGGTCTGTCTAGACACTTCGTTTTTTATTGTTTCATGCATAGTTGTGTTGTTCTTGGAGCGTCTTAGTTTTCGTTTGCTTTTCTTAGGTTGTTTAGTTTGCTTGAATAAAGTAGGTTGGACCCCCGTTCTCGCTGTGTTGTTTTGCAAATAAGTTGCTTGGTGTTGGAAAGGAGTAGTAAGTTCTTGCTTGAAGTGCAAGGGGAGCTTGCATTGACTGTGACTTAGACTTTAGCATGACATGTTAGGTGTTGTTTTGACCTTATGCTTAGTGATTATTGCTGTAGCATGTCTTTCTCCAAACAATTTGGATTGCTTAGTGTGCCTTGAAGAAATTATGCGTTGTTTTAGCATGCAAAAGCATAGTATTGTGGTATTCTCCTTTAATGCTTTGTTTGGGTTAACTTGGCACATGCTCACACCATGTTATGACTATGACAAGTCGCGATTAGCCTCTATGATCATTTAGTCCTTGACTTGTAGTACCACTCTATGCTTTGATTAGTAATGCTTTGTTGTTCTGCATGATTATGGCCATTATGGTCTCTTAGTTGGTTTCTCCTAGTCTTTTGCTAGCCTCCACTTGTATGAGTAAGCTCTACTCATGCTTCCAACTCCCAAGAAACCAAGTTAGTCCAAAGTGTCCACTATAAACTCCTATGCATGGTGTGTTACAAAATTCCAAGTATATTCTTGTTTTCAGCTATCTTCCAATTAAAAACTATTTTGTTATGTAAAAACTTAGTGATTAAAGCCCTCACAAACTTGATGGCACACTTTATATTCCTTTCCTCTAATAAACTTGAACCATTGTGTCATCTATGTTGTATATGCTTGCACTTATACGTTGGAATTAGCAGAACCGTGCTGTCACGAGGAATGTTTTCAACATTGCACTTGTACTTTGTACTTAGTTGATATCATGCTCTTTTGTCTATGGATGTCACCGGTGTGAAATAAATAGGGAACTTGTAAGTCCATGGAGTTTGTATCCTGTGCTAGAAAAACGCCTGGGCCGCTAGCCTAATCCATGCCTAATCATGGTGGAAACTTGCAGCATCACCATAGTGACATCTATGAAGCATTCTTCTTATAAAAAAAGAGACACATTGAGATAAGAGGAAAGAGAGAAAAAAGCACCATATTCCCATGGTAAATAAGAAGATTGCTGAGATGCTCATTGTCTGCTTGCCTTGTCATTTTGGTTATGGGATAGCTCCTGTACCATGTGCAAGGGGTACCCCGTTGGCGGTTCTTAATGATATGCAAATACTTACAATGAAACGAACTTACATGTGACTAAAGTTGAGTAGCATGAGGTGTGGACCTCATATTCAAGGGACTTGAGATTGCCAACTTATACTTCGTCAAGCATATACTCCATCTTTGTTCACTTTAACCTTAATCACTTCAAGATGCTTATGATAGGGGCAATGAGGGCTGAAAGCTAACAAGTACCATAATTTTTGGAAGATCTTTTTGAAAATTGAAATCCCTGCTTCTTTTACAAAAAGGCTTTTCTTCCACCATTACTTGAGTCTCCACCTTCTACATTTAGGCACCATTAAGAGAGCATAGTTGTCATTCTATGTGCACTGTTCCAAAGCTTATTGATTGATGCATATTGTGATATTATTTGTTCTTGTGTTATTTGTTTCTAGTCACCCTTGCGAACTTTGAAGGTGTCCTATGCATCTATTTGCTACTCTATGAGGGACAAGTTGATTGCCACAATGCTATGTTTTCTGTATGTGAAACAAACAAACATTCAATGCATGTTAGTCATGATCTTTGTTTGTAGCCTTTCATGGTGCATGCATAATCACTATGTCCTATTGTTAGAAATCCATCTTTCATGCACATGTTTAGAGTTCTTTGATCCCATCTTTCAATGCTTGCAAATGGTTGGATCTTTATTGTGACGGTGCATGTCACCTCAAAAATTATTCTTTTATCACTTACCTACTCGAGGACAAGCAGGACTTAAGATTGGGGATGCTTGATACGTCGTAAACGTATCTATAATTTTTGATGCTCCATGCTTGTTTAGTATCTACTTTGCTTTACTTTGTCTACACTTTGAGGTGCTTTTTACATGTTTTCTGGTACTAACCTATTAACAAGTTGCCACAGTGCTAGTTGCCTGTTTTCTGCTGTTTTTGGTTCCAAAAAAGTTAGTAAAGAAATATTCTCATAATTGACGGGACAAACGTCAAAGTCAATTACTTTCCGTGGGGAACAAGAAGTCCAGAGGGGAGCCGGAGAGGCGGGCCAGGGCGCCTAGACCCCCCCTAGGCACGGGTTGTCCCTGCCCCGCACCTAGGCAGGGTGTGGGGACCCTGGCCACCGCCTTGTCCCCCCCCTTCACCTACAAGAAGCCCCCGATGCAAAAATCCTAAGCACCCGATCAAATCTCCATGAAACCGTCTATATCCGCCGCCACCAACGTCCCTAGATCGGGGGGATCTGAAGTTCTTCCCGACACCCTGCCGAAGGGGAGATCATCCCGGAGGCCTTCTCTCCGGTATGATGCATGAGTATTTCCACCTTGGACAATGGGTCCATGTAGTAGCTATATGGTTGTATCTCCTCCTGTGTGCTTTCATGTATAGATCTTTTGATCTCCGTTCATGATCAAGATCTAATCTATTTGTAATCATGCATGTTGTGTTTGCGGGGATCCGATGGATATTGAGATTATTATGTTGGTTTGATTAATGGTTTTGTCTTGATGATTCTATCATGTCTGTGTTGTTTGTGATCTTGCATGCTCTCCGTTGTTAGTAGCTATATTGGCCAAGTAGTTGCTAGTGCTCCAAGAGGGAGTATTTATGCTCGATAGTAGGCTGATGCCTATAGTTTCCAAGGGAAGTGACAATAATCTCTTCGGTTGTAGATGTGATGTTGCTACTAGGGAGAAAACAACGGTCTATTGTTCATGGAACATGCGGACTGTTTAGCTTACACACTTTGCTTAAAGCAGTTGTCTATTGCTTGCAACTTAATACTGGAGGGGGTTCGGATGATAACCTGAAGGTGGACTTCTATTCATAGATGCAGTTGGATGGTGGTCTATGTATCTTGTTGTATTGCCCAATCGAATCTCATAGGATCTTTCTGACTAGTAATTGCATTGTTATGCCTTGCTTAGTTCGTGTCAATTGCTCTGCTGTAATTTGTTTACCCTTCATGCCATGTTGTTTATCTAAGGAGAGCACCTCTAGTGAACTATGGACCCCGGTACAATCTTTACCATTGATACATCTTCCATTGTTACTTGTTTATTTGCTGCAAACCATTACCTTCCACACCATATGTTTAATCCTTTGTTACAACAACCCGGTGATCTTGACAAGCTCACTGATTCGTTGGGGCAAAGTCTTGAGTTTGTGTTGTGTAGGTCTCCGCATTGCTAGCAACACCTGTGTGACGTTTCCTTCCTCCTTTTGGTTCGATAACATCAGTCTCTACTGAGGGAAGACTTGTTGTTGTGCTCATCACACCTTGCTCTTGGGGTTTCCAACGAAGTCCTCTTTGTCAGGCAACAAGCCATCAGGACTGGCCACTGAATGCTCTCTATTATTTATTAAAATGGGGTGATGCATTTTCACATCTCATCCTTGGTGACTGCTTCACAAAGTAAGTCCTTTTCGGCATCGGGTAAATGGAAAATGGGCTTTCCGTGCAGAGAATGTGAAAATATCATGAAGCAACACTGTTTGCCATCACATTATGCATGCATGTGCAGAATATGGGCGCAACAAACTATGCCATGGTTGTGGTCATGACCTAGCTCATTTGCCTTGAAAGCCATGAATCCTCGAAGGCGGTAGGTGATTTTTGTGAACACTTTTTTAGGATAATCCTCCTATGCCATGTCTGTTATTTTTTCCTTCAACTATGCAACATAAAATGACAATGTGCGAAGGTTTTACTTTTTTTTTTGAATTTTTATGCCGGTTTCAAACTTTTGCCGAGGTCCGCTGCAGTTGGGATACATGTCTATGTGCCGGGTCTTGATATTATATTGTTGTATCTCTAAAGAGCTGCCATGTTATGTACCTAGAAATGGTTTTTTCAAAAATTCCTGAAAAAGCTACGTGGTATCTCCAGGCTAAATTTTAGCCCAATCCAGCTATACTGGCAGAAAATTGTTTATATCAGACGGTTGCGCTGAGAGGTTCTAGGTGAAGCCAATTAGTGAACTGGCCAATAAATTCTCTCTATTATTCATTAAAAATGGGGTGATGCATTTTCACATCTCATCCTTGGTGGCTGCTGCACAAAGTAAGCCCTTTTTGGCATCGGGAAAATGGAAAATGGGCTTTCCATGCAAAGAGTGTGAAAAATTAATGAAGCAACATTGTTTGCCATCAAAATATGCACACATGTGAGGAATAGGGGAGCATTAAAGCAAACTATTCCATGGTTGTGGCCATAACCTAGCTCATTTTCCTTGAAAGCCATGGATCCTCGAAGGCGGTAGGTGATTTCTATGAACACTTTTTTAGGATAATCCTCATATGCCATGTCTCTAATTTTTGCCTTTAACTAGGCAACATAAAATGACAATGTGCGAAGGTTTCACATTTTTTTATTGAGGTGTGATTCCATAGACCCTCACTCTAAAAAGTTGTAAACGTCCCAAATGGTAGAATTACCCCCGTGTGTATTAGAGGAGGGTGCGCGAGGGTATCCCGTCAACGGGCCCAAAAGAACTCACGCTAAACCATGTATGCAGTGTTGCCACAACAACGGACATGTGCAAGTGTTGTATTCGAGTTGGACACTTACGTTTCCTCGTCGTATGCGTAGAATACCCATGTACTAACGTGCTTCGGGACCTTATGGGCATTGGCGGGAAGTACAGTACGTACACGGTCTAATTTTTTTTCAATCCTGATCGTGCCCCCACACGCGAAGAGGTATCAGTCAATCCGAGTCATCGATCTAATTTGTCTCCTTCCTTTCATTCCTCGAGGGGGGGTCTATTGAATCAAAGGTCTTTTTTATTTTATTTTTATTTTTTAGGCAGGTATGAAATTCTACCGAGATTCGATGTAATTAGGGTTCATGGCTATGCGTCGGATTGCTAATATCTTGTTGGATCTTTGAAGAAATGCCATGTTCATTACCTGGAAATGATTTTTTGGAAAATTCCCGAGATAGCTACGAGGTAGCTCCAGGATAAATTTTAGCCCCCTCCAGCTAGACCGGCAGAAACTTAGTTATATCGCGATGGTTGCGCCGAGAGGTTCTAGGTGAAGACAATTGTTGAACTGGCCACTAAATTCTCTCCGGTATTTATTAAAAATGGGGTGATGCATTTTCACATCTCATCCTTAGTGGCTGCTTCAAAAAGTAAGCCCTTTTCGGCACCGAGAGAATGGAAAATGGGCTTTCCGTGCAGAGAATGTGAAAAGTTCATGAAGCAACATTTTGTTTCCATCACAATATAGACACATGTGCGGAATATGGGCGCAAAAAAATATGCCATGGTTGTGTTCATGACCTAGCTCATTTGCCTTGAAAGTCATGAATCCTCGAAGGCGGTAGGTAATTTATGTGAACACTTTTTAGGATAATCCTCGTATATCATGTCTATTAGTTTTGCCTTCAACTAGGAACCATAAAATGACAATAGCAAAGGTTTCCAAAATTCTACCGAGATTCGGTGCAATTAGGGTTCATGGCTCTATGCCGGGTCTTGCTAATATCTTGTTGGATCTCTGAAGAAATGCCATGTTCTGAACCTGGAAATGATTTTTTTGGAAAATTTCCAAGATAGCTACGAGGTAGCTCCAGGGTAAATTTTACCCCCTCCATCTAGACCGGCAGAAATTTATTTATATCGCGACGGTTGCGTTGAGAGGTTCTAGGTGAAGCCAATTGGTGAACTAGCCACTAAATTCTCTCTAGTATTTACTAAAACTTTGGTGATGCATTTTCATATCTCACCCTTGGTGGATACTTCACAAAGTAACCCTTTTCGGCACCTGGAAAATGGAAAATGGGCTTTTCGTGCAGAGAATGTGAAAGCTTCATGAAGCAACATTGTTTTCCATCACAATATGCACGCATGTGCGTAATATGAGCGCATTAAAGTAAACTATGCAATGGTTGTGGTCATGACCTAGCTCATTTTCCTTGAAAACCATGAATCTTCGAAGGCGGTAGGTGATTTCTGTGAACACTTTTTTAGGATAATCCTTGTATTCCATGTCTGTTATTTTTGACTTCAACTACACAACATAAAATGACAATGTGCAAAAGGTTTTACATTTTTTGATATTTTTTTGAATTTTTTAGGCCGGTTCTAAAATTCCTCCGAGATTCGCTACTGTTAGGTTTTATGGCTATGTGTCGGATCTTTCTAAACCCTTCTTGGATCTCTGAAGAAATTCCATGTTATGTACCTAGAGATTATTCTTTGTAAAATTCCGGAGATAGCTATGAGGTATCTCTAGGCTAAATTTTCTCCCCCTCCACCTAGACCAGCAGAAACTTGTTTATATCACTATGGCTATGCCGAGAGGTTCTAGGTGAAGCCAATTGGTGAACTGGCCACTAAATATTCTCTAGTATTTATTCAAAATGTGGTGATGCATTTTTCAAATCTCATACTTGGTGGCTACTTCACAAAGTAAGCCCTTTTCAGCACCGGGGAAATGGAAAATGAGCTTTCCGTGCAAAGAGTGTGAAAAGTTCATGAAACAGCATTGGTTTTCATCACAATATGCATGCATATCCGGAATATGGGCACATCAAAGAAAACTATGCCATGGTTGTGGTCATGACCTAGCTCATTTGCCTTCAAAGCCATGAATCCTCGAAGGCGGTAGGTGATTTCTATGAACACTTTTTTAGGATAAACCTTATATGCCATGTCTATTATTTTTTCCTTCAACTAGGCAACATTAAATGAAATGTGCAAATGTTTCACATTTTTTGATTTTTTTTGTATTTTTAGGCCAGTTTCGAAATTCTACCGAGATTCGCTATAATTAGGGTTCATGGCTATGCGCGGGGTCTTGCTAATATCTTGTTGGATCTCTAAAGAAATACCCTGTTCTATACCTGGAAATGATTTTTTGGAAAATTATCGAGATAGCTACGAGGTAGCTGCAGGGTAAATTTTAGCTCCCTCCAGCTAGACCGGCAGAAACTTCTTTATATCGCGACGGTTGCGCCGAGAGGTTCTAGGTGAAGCCAATTTAAAATGGGGTGATGCATTTTCACATCTCATCCTTGGTGGCTGTTTCACAAAGTAAGCCCTTTTCGGCACCAGGAAAATGGAAAATGGGCTTTCCATATAGAGAATGTGAAAACTTCATGAAGCAACATTGTTTGCCATAACAATAGCACGCATGTGCGGAATATGGGCGCATTAAAGCAAACTATGCCATGGTTGTGGTCATGACCTAGCTCATTTGCCTTGAAAGCCATAAATCCTCGAAGGTGGTAGGTGATTTCTGTGAACACTTTTTAGGATAATCCTCGTATGCCATGTCTATTGTTTTCTCCTTCAACTAGGCAACATAAAATGACAATGTGCGAAGGTTTTAATTTTTTGATTTTCTTTTGAATTTTTTATGCCGGTTTTGAAATTCTGCCGAGATCCCCTGTAGTTAGGGTTCATGGCAATGTGTCGGGTCTTGCAAATATCTTGTTAGATCTCTGAATAAATGCCATGTTTTTTATCTAGAAAGGATTTTTTGGAAAATTCCAGTTATATCTATGAGGTATCTCTAGGCTAAATTTTAGCCCCCTCCAACTAGAACGACATGAACTTGTTTATATTGCGACAGTTGCACCGAGAGGTTCTAAGTGAATCCAATTGGTGAATTGGCCAATAAATGCTCTCTGGTATTTATTAAAAATAGGGTGATGCATTTTCACATGTCATACTTAGTGGCTCCTTCCCAAAGTAAGCCCTTTTTGGCCCCGGGAAAATGGAAAATGGGCTTTCCATGCAAAGAGTGTGAAAACTTCATGGAACAACATCGTTTGCCATCACAATATGCATGCATGTGCGGAATATGGGTGCTTTAAAGCAAACTATGCCATGGTTGTGGTCATGACCTCGCTCATTTGCCTTGAAAGCCATGAATACTCGAAGGCGGTAGCTGATTTATGTGAACACTTTTTTAGTATAATCCTCATATGCCATGTCTATTATTTTTGCCTTCAACTAGGTAACATAAAATGACAATGTGCGAAGGTTTTACATTTTTTATTTTATTTGGAATTTTAGGCCGGTTTCGAAATTCTACCGAGATTCACTACAATTAGGGTTCATGGCTATCTGTCGGGTCTTGCTAATATCTTGTTGGATCTCTGAATAAATGTCGTGTTCTATACCTGGAAATTACTTTTTGGAAAATTCTTGAGATAGAGATGAGGTAGCTCCAGGCTAAATTTTAGCCCCATCCAGTGTAGGGTTTCGTAGCATGGAAAACAAAAAATTTCTATCGCATACAAACAAACAAGCCAAGATCTATCTACTAGATTGTAGCAACGAGTCGATGGAATAACTTACCCTCGAAGATTCCAAAGTGTTTAACGAGAGCGGATTCTCGTGGGTGATGTAGTCGTACTCTTCCCGATCTCAAGATCGTGTAGACGATCCTTCCGGCGCTGCGTTCCGGCAGCGCTCCCGCAGTCGGTCACACGTTCGGTACTCGACGAAGACCTTCCTCTCCCTTGTTCCAGCAGGCAGCGGAGGTTGTAGCACTCTCCTTGCGATTCCGACAGCACAACGGCGTGGTACCGGAAGTAGAGGGGAGATCCCGCAGGGCTTCGCCTTAAGCCGGAGAGAGTATGGTGGAGTATGAGAGAGAACTATTAGTGGTCTAGGGTTTAGACACACCAATTAGAAGGCTCTAATCCGAAGGCTAGGGCAATTAGAAGTGCTAAACCAAAACAGCTCTAAACCGGAGTCTAGGGCTAGGATTTAGATTAGAGGCTAGGAACTTGTGTGTCTAGAGGAGGAGGCCCTGCCCCTCCTTTTATGGGTGGAGGGGGCCGGCGCGCCAGGGGAGGGAGGGGAGTCCCTCCCCAACTCGGCCTGGTGGAGGCGCCGCCGGTTGGAGGAGGGATTCCCTCCCCAACTCGGTTTTGCCCTCCTCTTGCTTGTTTCCCACAGTTTCCTGTTTTAGCCGTTTGACTTTCAAACTGGCCATTTGACTTTTCAGTTTTAGGATTCAATTTAATCCTTTATTTGGAACAGCAAGAACACTTAGTACATGATGCAATCATTCAAATATGCAATGACACATTCATGTACCCCTTCCCCCCCGGAGTGCCGGACATTCCGGAACCTTCTAGAACATTCCCGATGAAAACACCGGAATCATTTCCGAACTCCGAAACGGAACTTTCCTTATATGAATCTTATTCTCCGGACCATTCCGGATCACCCCGTGATATCCCGGATCCCATCCGAGACTGCGAACAACATTCGGTCTCTTTCTCATAATACCATAACTACTCAAACAACGTCGAATCCTTAAGTGTGTCTCCCTACGGTTCGTGAATTATGCGGACATGATCGAGACACTTCTCCGAAAAATAACCAATAGAGGAATCTGGAAATTCATATGGCTCCCACATATTTCTACGATTACTTTGCGATCGAATGAACCACTTACATACGATACCAATTTCCATTTATCTCACGATAGTTTACTTATCTGAGGTCATGATCGTCGGTATCTCTGCATACCTAGTTCAACCTCGTTACCGATAAGTACTCTTTTCTCGTTCCCGTGATATGTGATCCCTTGTGAGCCAGTCACATGCTTGCAAGCTAATTGGATGACATTCCACCGAGAGGGCCCAGAGTATATCTATCCGTCATATGGATGGACAAATCCCACTCTTGATCCATGTGTCTCAACCAATACTTTCTGAACACTCAATGCCACCTTTATAGCCACCCAGTTATGGTGTGGTGTTTGATGTCATCAAAGCATTCATCCGGTAAAGGTGATATGCATGATCTCATGGTCGAAGGAATTAGGTTACTATGTATCAAAAAGCATATAGCAATTGAACTATTGAAATGACTTGATCTTTATGCTACGCTTATCTATAGGAGTATGTCCACCATATCATTCTCCTAACGATATGATCTTGTTGTTGATAACATCTCAATGTTCATGATAGGGAAACCACAATCATCTATCAACCAACAAGCTAGTGAAGTATAGAGGCTATACTAGGGACTTCAAATTAAGTTTACAAATCACACAAGTATCAATGTTTCCTTGTTAATACTTTTATAGCATGAATGTAAACATTTATCATAAACACAAAGATATAATAATAACTACATTTATTATTGCCTCTAGGGCATATCTCCAACATCCAGCTAGACCGGCAAAAACTTCTTTATATCCCGATGGTTGCGCCGAGAAATTCTAGGTGAAGACAATTGGTGAACTGGCCACTAAATGCTCTCTAGTATTTATTAAAAATGGGGTGATGCATTTTCACATCGCATCCTTGGTGGCTGCTTCACAAAGTAAGCCCTTTTCGACATTGGGAAAATAGAAAATATGCTTTTTGTTCAGAGAATTCCCAAACTTCATGAAGCAAAATTGTTTGCCATCACAATATGAATGTATGTGCAGAATATGGGCATAATAAACTATGCCATGGTTATGGTCATGACCTAGCTCATTTTCCTTGAAAGCCATGAATCCTCGTAGGCGGTACGTGATTTCTGTGCACACTTTTTTAGGATAATCCTTGTATGCCATGTCTATTATTTTTTCCTTTAACTAGGCAACATATAATGACAATGTGCGGTTGTTTAAATTTTTTTAATTATTTTTGAATTTTTGAGGCTGGTTTTGAAATTCTTCTGAGATCTTCTACAGTTAGGGTTCATGGCTATGTGTCGGTTCTTGCTATTCTATTTTTGGATCTCTAAAGAACTGCCATTTTCTATACCTAAAAATGATTTTTTGGAAAATTCCCAAGATATCTACGAGGTGTCTCTAGGATAAATTTTAACCTTGTAACATCCCTAAATTCATATTCCAAAACTCATTCATATCATTCTTGCATTCATCATCATTTAGGATTTTCTCAAAATCATTTCAAAAACAGGAGCATTTGTGGCTCATTATTCTATGTATGAAAACCCTAGCCTTTGTGCTACATGCTTTTGGGAAAGATGCTATTATTCATTCAGAATGTTTTGAATTCAAACTTAAGTGGTCTCAAAAGCTTGAACAAAATATCAAAAGCAAAATATGAATTAAAACAAATCCTATGCCTATTATCACCTCTCATAAAGGCATAATTTAATTTATTTGCAAAAGGACCCAAGTGTTCTGAAATGTTTAGATGGGTTTGACACTCATTTAAGAGCAAGTTTTATTTTACAAAAGTCCTGTAAAGTTTTGGATTCAAACAGATTTGAATTTAGGTTTAAAAATCATTTCTGGAAATTCAATCTGAAAAAGAAAAGGATTTAAGAAGAAAAAAATAGCCAACCAGCCAATCTGGCCGACCCAGCCCAACATGGCCCAGATTAGCCCAGCAGTGCACACCCGCGAATCGTTTTCTTTACCCACTCTCGCACCCACCATCTCACTGACAGAAGGGACCCGCTTCCACTCTCATCTCTCGCTGACAACCACGGCCCACCCGAGCATCGTCGTCTCCACCCCACGACCTGTTCGTCCCCAAATTGACGCGGCTGTTTCCTGTTGATTATGCAGCTTAAATTCACGTTAAGGCACGAGTGATTCTCGCTCGCGAGCCGGCTACATAAACCCCCTCTGCCCCCTCTCTCTTTTCCCCCAAACCCCAAGCACAGAACGCGCCCAGGCTGCGCACATTGCTCTCTGCAACCCCGCCGTCTCCGACGACTGCGCCGGCAAATTCCGGTGAGTCTCGAGTTCCCCTCTGCCTCTCATTCATGCTGTCTTGTCCAGTGAGTCTTGGCGCATCTACTGATACACCCCACTTACCTTCGCATGACCTGTAGCTCCAGCAACGTCGACGACTGGCCGCCACCGTCTTCGGCATCAACTCCGACGACCTCCGGTGGTAAGTCCAGACCGCCCCAAGCCTTGTCTTTCACACGCGCGTATTCCCCGTGATCTTCTGCACCTGACTACACTCTCCGTTTGCCTCCTAGAGATCGGCAACGTCGCCTTTGACCTTGAGCAGAACCACCTGTCGCCGAAATCAACTCCGACGAGGAATTGCCACCGCGTCAGCACGCCCCTTGACAAACCAGAGCCACCTCGAGCTTCAGCACGCCACCGCGGTCCTGGTAAGCGCCTTCTTTCTTCCCCGGACGACCTAGAGCACAGGCGCCACCGTAGTCAGACGCGCCGCCGCCGGACAACGCCGCTAGCACCGCCAGTTTGTGGCTTGATGATTTGGTCCGTTGGATCTGCATCGTAGGGCTAGGATAGATCTTAATCGAAGAGGTACGCGCGCGTCTGAGCCGCCAGATCTAAGTTAGATCCTACGGCCTGCGACTGCCGATCCGCGCGAAGCGGTACGCGCCAGTGAGGCTGCGACACGTGGCTAGGGATAATTCAAAAACAGAAATTTGAATCAGATTTAGATCCAAACTTTAAACTGCTATAACTTTTGAATGCCACGTTAGAATTTTACAAACTTTATACCGTTGGATTCAGTGAAACAAGACCTTTCTGAATATCCAATTTGTTTAACAAATAGTAACAGTTAAAATGACTTTATTTGTAGAACATGTTTAAGGCTATTTTAAGTATAGATTTATTTTGGTAAATTGTATTGGTGCCAAATAAGTTTAGTTGGCAAACTTGTGACTTTTTAAGTTTCTGTAAACATGTGCATTCTTGGTAGAATTCTCAAAATCACCACTTGGTAAATTCTTGCATGCATGCATTCATATTATTTTTGATTGAATATAATTGTGTGTAATTGTATGCTATAATTTTTGTGTAGATTTTGCTAGTGATTGTGATTGTGAAGAGTGCTACTCTCCCCACTGCCAAGGCAAGTGATATTTTCATGAATATTTCTATCCTATGTTTTGTACTAGCATTAGATATTTTGCTAAGTCTTGCATGCTATATTTGCCTAATGCTAAGTTGGGAAATCCTAAGTAGTGTAGAATTGTAGAATTTCTAGGGAATTTTCCTAAGTTAAGTTATCTTACCATGCTTAGCCTAGCTATTTAGCAAACAAGGGTTGGTGAAAATCTATACATACTATGATGAAAATATTTCTAAGTCATGAGACTTATGCTTTCCTAATAAAACAACTAAGTCAAATGAACCTCCTGGGTGGAATGGAAGGATTGGGTTATGTTGAGTGGTTACACAAGGCCATGGACTTGGGTTGTGTATCTCACTTGTGGTATGCCACCCAGGCACAAAGGGATTTGGAGGCCAAGTGTTGAGAAAGCTTACAGTGCAACCACTTGGCAATATGGGCTCTGCCTTGATCATATAGGTTGCTAGAACTTAGTCACTTGGACAGTTGGTGGTAGTTGGGATGATAGGTTGGAACGTGTCCATTTGACTAAGGAAAGGCTTCTGAAAGGTCCTGTCTTGGGAAACCAAGTCTGGTGGGGAAACTGCACAACCTCTGCAGATGGAAAACCTAAGTACTTAGCCTAGTCCAAGGCAATGGACAATTTGAGCATCAAGACATGGAAGCTACAAGAATCTCATCACTCCAACTTCTAAGTAAAAATTGGTGGGTGAACAAGGGTGAAGAACCCCAATGTCTATTGGTGGTTTCTTGGGAAGTTTTTGATAAAGAAAAACTTAGTGATTTCAACTAATAGGTAAAACCTATTTTCAAGCAAAGCAAGCCAAGCTACACTTAGCCAAAATGCATATAGTAATATAGTCCACTCAAAACATACTAAGGTATCACTTGCCAATACTATTCCAAAGTATTGACCCTCTGTGGCTGTAACTTGTGATGTTGCAGGTTACTCCGATGATGAATAGGAGTCATGAGTCTACACTCAACATGCTTGCCTGTGGCACATGAAGATGAAGACTTAAGTTCATTTACTTATTCCTTAAACTCTTGTATTAGGCCTTTGGCCCTGAGTTGTAAAAGACTATGTTTTATCTCTGGAATGAATGTAATAAACGACCTTTGTATCTGTGTACTTCATATTAAACTGTGGATGCTAGAATTGATCCAGGGACTAGCGTTGCAATCACAGGGATCCTTTCCTTTATAAAGGAGGGGTGTAACAGATGGTATCAGAGCACTGTGTTGCCTGTAGGATTATGACCCTAGGATTGGAAAACCACTAAGGAAAAGTTTTCAACTACTTCTACACTTGTCTATTCTTCTCGTAAAACTTTTCTAATCTTTTCATTCTCAACTCCATTTGTAGATGAACTCCATCAACGAAGCCGTGAAGAAAGGACCACTCATGACCATGACCTTGGAGTGTGAAACTGAGTTTCCCAATATTCTCAAAGACCTCATGGTGGCAATGGAAGCACATGGTGCAGCTGTGTACAAGGGCTTTCCAGTGATGGATGAAGGAGTGGAGTATTGGTGGGTGCAACTTCACTTGTATAAAAACAAGGAAGACAACCACAAAGAAAGGGGATTTTGCATGTACACCAACACTATAATGCACACCACATTCTTTGAGTCAGCCAGAGATGCAGCTTGGAGGACTATCAAAGAACTAAGTGCTAGAGTCAAGTGCAGAATGCTCAACCTCCAAAAAGACTTAGAGAAAGAGAAGGAACTTACCCAAGAGTTGGAAGCCACCAACCAAGAGTTAAGGGAGATGTTATAGACTTAGTGATGGAATCAAGAGAACAAGATTGGTGGATTGCCTCTAGGAACATTGTGTTTGCTAATAGATCCAATGATATAGGATTGTAAGGGCACTTCGTTAGTTGGACCACCACTTATCACCTTATTTTCCAAAGATGATACCTTAAATAAGTTGGACCTTG
This sequence comes from Avena atlantica, assembly GCA_910589765.1. Lineage (NCBI taxonomy): Eukaryota > Viridiplantae > Streptophyta > Magnoliopsida > Poales > Poaceae > Avena > Avena atlantica. The sequence continues at coordinate 187,457,508 of OU342738.1, forward strand.
ATTGATGTAATGGTTTCATGTATGCATGACTTGTGTGATTTTGTGATTCCAAGGATGTGTATGTGATGTTATCTTTATTTGTATTAAATTGTGTTGTTCTAACTTTTTCATTCTTATAAATAGATGCCTATTGCCATCAGCACCGTTGAGGAGTTCCAGGTTACCCGTTTTGGACCCCGTATCATTGAGCTTACCACTTTGCTCGATCTCCCTCTTCCCACCATCACGGTGTACCCACTCACCAAGTTCGAGAGGAAGGACCTCTGGGGCTTCAAGGTGAACCAGCCCGGACGCCAGACAGAGCCTACTACGGAGGCCATCATCTTCAAGCTGATGCACGACGACAGGGAGAGAGGCATGGAGGTAGTCATGCAGGACCTGATAGGATGTTTGTTAGGCCGTCACTCCCGACAGGTTAGGGGCACTCACTTCCACGTCTTCGGAAGACGTGATGTTGATGGAGAGTCCATCGACTTTGAGGACGACTCGAGGGACACAGCAGAGCCGATACGTCTCTATCTCCAGGACTTAGAGACTCTCCTTCGGCACGTGGACACGGACAGTACGAACGTCATGCTCAGCAATGACGAGCTCCAAGTGCAGCTTCGCGAGAAGGACAAGATTTTCGCGCAGCAGGATGAGATGATCAAGGAAATGGAGACAAAGTTCGAGGCTCAGGATCGCAAGTTCAAGAGTCAGGAGAAACGCGTCCAGGATAGGAACAAGAAAATCCGGGACATGACCGAGGAACTGAAGTCCAAGGATTTCGAGCTAGAGCAGCAGCAGATGGTTATTGAGAGGCTTCGCTCCCAGAAGAGGGCTCTCAAGGCCAAGGTCGATTCCTTGACCACTACGATTGAGGAAAACAAGACCGCGATGGAGAACACAGGTCTTACCTTCGTCGAGGAGGAGATTGATGCTGATGAGTAGACTTGACTACTCGTTTATCTTTCATTATCATACTTGTTATTTGTGAACTTGTTATTGGACCATCCGACATGTGGATGGCTTGCCTCTTGTGTGTTTTATTTCATGAACTTATTATCTGGTTGTTGAACTTTTACTCTTGAGTTGCATGCTATGTGATTTCTTGTGATGTATTGTGCATAAAACATCTATGGGTATCTCATTCTTATCTATTTGAACAAACCACATATGCCTCCCCGTCGCGCAAACCCCAACCCCAACAACATCACCCCGGAAATGCAACAAATGATGAATGCGCAAACACAGCTTATGCAAATTATGACGACATTCATTCAAAACCAGAATAACAACAACAACCCCAATAACAACAACAACAATAACAACAACAACAACAACAACCCTCCGGGTTTTGATATGCTCACCAGATTTCTGCGATTGAGGCCAGCAAAGTTTTCGGGAACAACTGATCCCATGGTGGCCAATGATTGGCTACGTTCCGTGAACAAGGACTTAGTGACCGTGGGCTGCACGGATGCTGAAAAAGTCAGGTTCGCAGCACATCTGTTGGAAGGACCAGCCGCCACATGGTGGGACAACTTCCAAATCACCACTCCTTTAGATGAGGTGACTTGGGCTATCTTTGAAGATGGCTTTCGCACTGCTCATATCTCATCAGGAATGATGAGTCTTAAAAAGAAGGAATTTCACAACCTGAAGCAGCGCCACCGCAGCGTGGCTGAATACATAGAAGAGTTCAACAATCTGGCACGCTATGCACCGGATGAGGTTGACACATATGCCAAAAGGAAGGAAAAGTTTCTGGAAGGCTTGAATGATGAGATAAACTTGCAGTTGTCTGTGGCTTATGTTCCAACTTATCAGTCTTTGTGTGACAAGGCTGCTATTTTGGAGAGTAAAATGAAGCAAGTCGAGAGTAGGAAGAGGAAACACTCCGACAAGCATGGCTCGGGATCGTCTCACAAACGATCTCACTATGATGACAGTGGCAGCTCAGGATCCCATAAGCATGGGAAATTCAACAAGCACCACAACCACAACCGTCATGACAACAATCATCATCGCAGTCATGACAATGACAAGTACAAGAACCACAAGGGTGGACATAAGAGCCACTATAGTGGAAATGGTAGTGGAAGTGGAAGCCAGCCTCCTAAAAAGGACATCAGTCAGGTTGAGTGCTTCAAGTGCAAGAAGTTGGGGCATTATGCTAATGAGTGCCCTGAGAAGAAAGTTGAAGGACCTAACAAGCCAAATCCTTTTCAGAAGGGACAGGTTAACCACATCAATGTGGAAGAGGTCTATGAGGAGCCTGATGCCGTTGCTGGTAAGTTTAGACTCAATTCAATTTCAGCATTTGTACTCTTTGATACCGGTGCATCTCATTCATTCATATCAAAAGCATTTGTTGAAAGAAATGAACTACCGGTAGAAACCATTGGGTGCCCTATAAGAGTAAGTTCTCCGGGTGGAGAAATGATAGTAAACTCAGGATGTCATGATTTAGTCATAGAGTTTGGAAAGCATAAGTTTCCAGTGAACCTAATAATCCTGAATTCCCAAGGATTGGATGTGATTTTGGGAATGGATTGGATGGCTAAGTATGAGGGAATACTAGATTGTGCCAATCGTACAGTTACACTCACAACCCCAGAAGGAAAAAGAATAAAATCCAAGTCAAACTTTGAATCCAAAGGAAGTAAGCTAAATTCTCTTAAGGGGGTTAGCATGGACAGTGTGCCAATTGTATGTGAGTATCCGAATGTGTTTCCGGAAGAGTTGCCAGGAATGCCACCAGATAGAGATGTGGAATTTCTGATAGATTTGGTACCAGGTTCTGGACCAATAGCAAAAAGACCATACAAAATGTCAGTTGATGAACTGAAAGAGCTCAAGAAGCAACTAGGGGAACAGTTGCAGAAAGGGTTTATTCAACCAAGTTCTTCATCTTGGGGAGCTCCAGTTTTATTCGTGGAAAAGAAGGATAGAACACAAAGATTATGCATTGACTACCGTTCACTCAACGAGGTAACCATCAAGAACAAATATCCTTTGCCAAGAATCAACGACTTGTTAGATCAGCTAGAAGGAGCATGTGTATTCTCGAAGATTGATCTCCGATCAGGTTATTTTCAACTCAAGATAAGAGAGCAAGACATACCTAAAACAGCTTTCACCACAAGGTATGGATTGTATGAGTACACTGTGATGCCTTTTGGTTTAACCAACGCTCCAGCATACTTCATGAATATGATGAACAAGGTATTCATGGAATTTCTCGACAAGTTTGTTGTCGTTTTCATCGATGACATCTTAGTCTACTCCAAGAGTAAAGAAGAACATGAAAGACACTTACGCTTGATACTTGAAAAGTTAAGAGAGCATAAACTCTATGCTAAATTCAGCAAGTGTGAGTTCTGGTTAGAGGAAGTGGGTTTTCTTGGTCATGTTATGACAAAGGATGGTGTGGCAGTTGATCCTGCCAAAGTTTTAGCTGTGACAGAATGGGAATCTCCCAGGAATGTGAAAGAAGTTCGTAGTTTCCTCGGCTTAGCAGGTTACTACAGAAGGTTCATTGAAAATTTCTCCAAGGTTGCTAAGCCAATGACTGAATTATTAAAGAAGGACAAGAAATTTGCATGGTCTGAAGGTTGTGAAGTCAGTTTCCAAGAATTAAAGAAGAGACTTGTAACAGCACCAGTTCTATGTTTGCCAGATTTAGAAAAGGATTTCCAAGTATATTGTGATGCGTCTCATCAAGGTTTGGGTGCCGTACTTATGCAAGATGGTAAAGTTGTGGCCTATGCCTCGAGACAACTCAAAACTCATGAAGTAAACTACCCTACTCATGATTTGGAGTTAGCCTCTGTCGTCCATGCACTCAAAACATGGAGACATTACCTTTTGGGAAAACGGTGTGAAGTGTTCACCGATCATAAGAGTTTGAAGTATATCTTCACCCAGAAAGAAATCAACATGAGACAAAGAAGATGGCTAGAACTTATCAAGGATTACGACTTGAGTTTGCAATACCACCCCGGTAAAGCAAATGTAGTAGCAGATGCTCTAAGCCGTAAGGCATTCGTAAATGGCCTTACCGGTGGTGAATTGCCGGATGACTTGTGTAAGCAATTCAAAGAACTCAGATTAGAAATTGTGCCTGAGGGACATCTCATGTCTTTGGATGTTCAACCCACTTTGTTGGACAAGATCCGAGAAGCTCAGAAGACTGATAAGGAAATTGAAAAGATTAAGGAAAATATTAGTCTAGGGAAAGCTAAGAGTTTCCATATAGACGAACAAGGTACTTTATGGCACGGGAAACGTATATGTGTTCCACAAGACCCGGAGTTGCGGAAACTGATCTTACAAGAAGGTCACAACTCTCCGTATTCTATTCACCCAGGAAACACCAAGATGTACATGGATATGAAAGAAAGATTTTGGTGGAACAATCTAAAAAGGGACATCGCCGAGCATATTGCTTTGTGTGATGTGTTTATAAGAGTAAAAGCGGAGCATCAAAAACCAGCAGGTTTGCTTCAACCACTACCTATTCCTGAATGGAAGTGGGAAAATATTGGTATGGATTTCATTACCGGATTACCAAGGACAAGGTCAGGGTATGATTCCATATGGGTAGTAGTGGATCGCCTAACTAAAGTGGCTCATTTTACACCCGTGAAGACAACTTATACAAGTGCCAAGTTGGCAAAGATCTACATGAGCAGAATTATATGCCTTCACGGTGTGCCTAAGAGTATTGTGTCAGATAAAGGAACTCAGTTCACTTCTCACTTTTGGAGACAACTTCATGAGTCCTTAGGAACGAGGTTGGAATTCAGCACTACTTTTCATCCTCAAACTGATGGACAAACAGAAAGGACTAATCAGATTCTTGAAGACATGTTGAGGGCATGTGCCCTAGACTATGGAGCAAGTTGGGATGAAAGTTTGCCTTACGCAGAGTTCTCTTACAACAACAGTCATCAATCTAGTATTGGAATGGCACCATTTGAATTACTCTACGGAAGGAAGTGTTCCACCCCGTTGTTATGGAATGGTGTGGGAGAAAGAAGCTTATTTGGACCTGATCTTATCAAAGACGCCGAAGAGAAAGTCAAATTGGTTAAGGACAGATTGAAGATAGCACAGTCCCTACAGAAAAGCTACGCGGATTCTAAGCGTAGAGAAGTCACCTACGAAGTTGGGGATAGAGCTTATCTTAGAGTATCACCACTTCGTGGAGTGAAAAGATTTGGAGTCAAAGGAAAGTTGGCACCAAGATATGTTGGGCCATTCAAGATTCTAAGTCACAAGGGAGAAGTTGGATATGAAGTTGAATTGCCAGAGTCTCTGTCAGCTGTCCATAATGTGTTTCATGTGAGTCAGCTTAAGAAATGTCACCCAGAAATGGAAGAATCATCTTTGAAGGATACCATACCCTTGGAAGAAGTTCAACTAGAAAGTGACCTCACCTATGAATAAAAGCCTGTCAAGATACTTGAGACCGCAGAAAGAGTCACAAGAACAAAAACTATCAAGTTTTGCAAGGTGCAATGGAACCATCACTCCTAAGAGGAAGCCACATGGGAAAGACAAGATGATCTTCGGAAAGACCACCCTCACCTATTTGCTAGCCAATCCGAATCTCGAGGGCGAGATTCATCTTAAGGGGGTTAGATTTGTAACATCCCTAAATTCATATTCCAAAACTCATTCATATCATCCTTGCATTCATCATCATTTAGGATTTTCTCAAAATCATTTCAAAAACAGGAGCATTTGTGGCTCATTATTCTATGTATGAAAACCCTAGCCTTTGTGCTACATGCTTTTGGGAAAGATGCTATTATTCATTCAGAATGTTTTGAATTCAAACTTAAGTGGTCTCAAAAGCTTAAACAAAATATCAAAAGCAAAATATGAATTAAAACAAATCCTATGCCTATTATCACCTCTCATAAAGGCATAGTTTAATTTATTTGCAAAAGGACCCAAGTGTTCTGAAATGTTTAGATGGGTTTGACACTCATTTAAGAGAAAGTTTTATTTTACAAAAGTCCTGTAAAGTTTTGGATTCAAAGAGATTTGAATTTAGGTTTAAAAACCATTTCTGGAAATTCAATCTGAAAAAGAAAAGGATTTAAGAAGAAAAAAATAGCCAACCAGCCAATCTGGCCGACCCAGCCCAACACGGCCCAGATTAGCCCAGCAGTGCACACCCGCGAATCGTTTTCCTTACCCACTGTCGCACCCACCAGCGCACTGACAGAAGGGACCCGCTTCCACTCCCCTCTCTCGCTGACAACCACGGCCCACCCGAGCATCGTCGTCTCCACCCCACGACCTGTTCGTCCCCAAATTGACGCGGCCGTTTCCTGTTGATTACGCAGCTTAAATTCGCATTAAGGCACGAGTGATTCTCGCTCACGAGCAGGCTACATAAACCCCCTCTGCGCCCTCTCTCTTTTCCCCCAAACCCCAAGCACAGAACGCCCCCAGGCTGCGCACATTGCTCTCTGCAACCCCCCCGTCTCCGACGACTGCGCCGGCGAATTCCGGTGAGTCTCGAGTTCCCCTCTGCCTCTCATTCATGCTGTCTTGTCCAGTGAGTCTCGGCGCATCTACTGATACACCCCACTTACCTTCGCATGACCTGTAGCTCCAGCAACGTCGACGACTGGCCGCCACCGTCTTCGGCATCAACTCCGACGACCTCCGGTGGTAAGTCCAGACCGCCCCAAGCCTTGTCTTTCACACGCACGTATTCCCCATGATCTTCTGCACCTGACTACACTCTCCGTTTGCCTCCTAGAGATCGGCAACGTCGCCTTCGACCTTGAGCAGAACCACCTGTCGCCGGACTCAACTCCGACGAGGAATCGCCACCGCGTCAGCACGCCCCTTTACAAACCAGAGCCACCTCGAGCTTCAGCACGCCACCGCGGTCCTGGTAAGCGCCTTCTTGCTTCCCCGGACGACCTAGAGCACCGGCGCCACCGTAGTCAGACGCGCCGCCGCCGGACAACGCCGCTAGCACCGCCAGTTTGTGGCTTGATGATTTGGTCCGTTCGATCTGCATCGTAGGGCTAGGATAGATCTTAATCGAAGAGGTACGCGCGTGTCTGAGCCGCCAGATCTAAGTTAGATCCTACGGCCTGCGACTGCCGATCCGCGCGAAGCGGTACGCGCCAGTGAGGCTGCGACACGTGGCTAGGGATAATTCAAAAACAGAAATTTGAATCAGATTTAGATCCAAACTTTAAACTGCTATAACTTTTGAATGCCACGTTAGAATTTTACAAACTTTATACCGTTGGATTCAGTGAAACAAGACCTTTCTGAATATCCAATTTGTTTAACAAATAGTAACAGTTAAAATGACTTTATTTGTAGAACATGTTTAAGGCTATTTTAAGTATAGATTTATTTTGGTAAATTGTATTGGTGCCAAATAAGTTTAGTTGGCAAACTTGTGACTTTTTAAGTTTCTGTAAACATGTGCATTCTTGGTAGAATTCTCAAAATCACCACTTGGTAAATTCTTGCATGCATGCATTCATATTATTTTTGATTGAATATAATTGTGTGTAATTGTATGCTATAATTTTTGTGTAGATTTTGCTAGTGATTGTGATTGTGAAGAGTGCTACTCTCCCCACTGCCAAGGCAAGTGATATTTTCATGAATATTTCTATCCTATGTTTTGTACTAGCATTAGATATTTTGCTAAGTCTTGCATGCTATATTTGCCTAATGCTAAGTTGGGAAATCCTAAGTAGTGTAGAATTGTAGAATTTCTAGGGAATTTTCCTAAGTTAAGTTATCTTACCATGCTTAGCCTAGCTATTTAGCAAACAAGGGTTGGTGAAAATCTATACATACTATGATGAAAATATTTCTAAGTCATGAGACTTATGCTTTCCTAATAAAACAACTAAGTCAAATGAACCTCCTGGGTGGAATGGAAGGATTGTGTTATGTTGAGTGGTTACACAAGGCCATGGACTTGGGTTGTGTATCTCACTTGTGGTATGCCACCCAGGCACAAAGGGATTTGGAGGCCAAGTGTTGAGAAAGCTTACAGTGCAACCACTTGGCAATATGGGCTCTGCCTTGATCATATAGGTTGCTAGAACTTAGTCACTTGGACAGTTGGTGGTAGTTGGGATGATAGGTTGGAACGTGTCCATTTGACTAAGGAAAGGCTTCTGAAAGGTCCTGTCTTGGGAAACCAAGTCTGGTGGGGAAACTGCACAACCTCTGCAGATGGAAAACCTAAGTACTTAGCCTAGTCCAAGGCAATGGACAATTTGAGCATCAAGACATGGAAGCTACAAGAATCTCATCACTCCAACTTCTAAGTAAAAATTTGTGGGTGAACAAGGGTGAAGAACCCCAATGTCTATTGGTGGTTTCTTGGGAAGTTTTTGATAAAGAAAAACTTAGTGATTTCAACTAATAGGTAAAACCTATTTTCAAGCAAAGCAAGCCAAGCTACACTTAGCCAAAATGCATATAGTAATATAGTCCACTCAAAACATACTAAGGTATCACTTGCCAATACTATTCCAAAGTATTGACCCTCTGTGGCTGTAACTTGTGATGTTGCAGGTTACTCCGATGATGAATATGAGTCATGAGTCTACACTCAACATGCTTGCCTGTGGCACATGAAGATGAAGACTTAAGTTCATTTACTTATTCCTTAAACTCTTGTATTAGGCCTTTGGCCCTGAGTTGTAAAAGACTATGTTTTATCTCTGGAATGAATGTAATAAACGACCTTTGTATCTGTGTACTTCATCTTAAACTATGGATTCTATCATTGATCCAGGGACTAGCATTGCAATCACAGGGATCCTTTCCTTTATAAAGGAGGGGTGTAACAAACCTCCTCTTGCTAGATCGGTAGAAACTTTTTTATACCGCAATGGTCGCACCGAGAGGTTCTAGGTGAATCCAACTAGTGAAATGTCCACTAAATGCTCTCTAGTATTTATTAAAAATGGGGTGATACATTTTCAGGTCTCATCCTTGGTGGCCTCTTCACAAAGTAAGCCCTTTTTGGCATCGGGAGCATGGAAAATGGGCTTTACATGCAAAGAGTGTGAAAACTACGTGAAGCAAGATTGTTTTCCATCACAATATGCACACATGTGTGGAATATGGGCGCATTAAAGAAAACTATGCCATGGTTGTGGTCATGACCTAGCTCATTTGCCTTGGAAGCCATGAATCCTCAAAGGCGGTAGGTGATTTATTTAAACACTTTTTTAGGATAATCCTCATATGCCATGTCTATTATTTTAGCTTCCAAATAGGCAATATAAAATGACAATATACGAAGGTTTCACATTTTTTGATTTGTTTTCGTATTTTTTAGGCCGGTTTCGAAATTCTACCGAGATTCGGTGCAATTAGGGTTCATGGATATGCGCCGGGTCTTGCTAATATCTTGTTGGATCTCTAAAGAAATGCCATGTTCTGTACCTAGAAATGATTTTTTGGAAGATTCCCTAGATAGCCACGAGGTATCTCCAGGGTAAATTTTAGCCCCCTCTAGCTAGACCGGCAGAAACTTCTTTATATCACGATGGTTGCACCAAGAGGTTCTAGGTGAAGCCAATTGGTGAACTGGCCACTAAATGCTCTCTAGTATTTATTAAAATTGTGGTGATGCATTTTCACATCTCATCCTTGGTGGCTGCTTCACAAAGTAAGCCCTTTTCGGCACAGGGAAAATGGGAAATGGGATTTCCGTGTAGAGAATGTGAAAACATAATAAAGCAACATTGTGTCCTATCACAATATGCATGCATGTGCAGAATATGGGCGCATTAAAGTAAACTATGCCATGGTTGTGTTCATGACCTAGCACATTTGCCTTGAAAGCCATGAATCCTCCAAGGCGGTAGGTGATTTATGTGAACACTTTTTTATAATAATCCTTGTATGGCATGTATGTTATTTTTGCCTTCAACTAGGCAAAATAAAATGTCAATGTGCGAAGGTTTTACATTTTTTAATATTTTTAAGAATTTTTTAGGCTAGTTTTGAAATTCTGCCGAGATACGCTGCAGTTCGGGTTCATGGCTATGTGTCGGGTCTTGCTATTCTATTGTTGGATATCTAAAGAACTGCCATGTTCTGTACCTTGAAATGATTTTTTGGAAAAATCCCGAGATAGCTACGAGGTATCTCGAGGCTAAATTTTAGCCCCCTCCACGAACACCGGCAGAAACTTGTGTATATCGCGATGGTTGCACCGAGAGGTTCTAGGTGAAGCCAATTGGTGAACTAGCCACTAAATGCTCTCTAGTATTTATTAAAAATGGGTTGATGCATTTTCACATCTCATCCTTGGTTGTTGCTTCATAAAGTAGGCCCTTTTTGGCATCAGGAAAATAGAAAATGGGCTTTCCGTGCAAAGAGTGTGAAAACTTCATGAAGCAACATTGTTTTCCATCACAATATTCACACATGTGCGGAATATGGGTGCATTAAATCAAACTATGCCATGGTTGTGATCATGACCTAGCTCATTTGCCTTGAAAGCCATGAATCCTCGAAGGTGGTATGTGATTTCTGTGAACACTTTTTTACGATAATCCTCAAATGCCATGTCTATTATTTGTGCCTTCAACTAGGCAACATAAAATGACAATGTGCAAAGGTTTCACATTTATTGATTTTTTTTGAATTTTTGAGTCTGGTTTCGAAATTCTGCCGTGTTCCACTGCAATTAGGGTTCATGGCTATGCACCGGGTCTTGGTAATCTCTTGTTGGATCTCATAAGAAATGCCATATTCTGTACCTGGAAATTATTTTTGGGAAAATTCGTGAGATAGCTAGGAGGTATCTCCAGGCTAAATTTTAGCCCCCTCCGGCTAGACAGATAGAAACTTGTTAATATAGTGATGGTTGCACCGAGAGGTTCTAGGTGAAGCCAATTGGTGAACTGGCCACTAAATGCTCTCTAGTATTTATTTAAAATGGGGTGATGCATTTTTCACATCTCATCCTTGGTGGCTGCTTCACAAAGTAAGCCCTTTTCGTCACCAAGAAAATGGAAAATGGGATTTACGTGTAGAGAGTGTGAAAACTTCATTAAGCAACATTATTTGCCATCACAATATGCACGCATGTGTGCAATATGGGTGCAATAAGCAAACTATACCATGGTTGTGGTCAAGACCTAGCTCATTTGCCTTGAAAGCCATGAATCCTCGAACACGGTAGATGATTTCCGTGAACACTTTTTAGGATAACCCTCATATGCCATGTCTATTATTTTTTCCTTCAACTAGGCAACATAAAACGACAATGTGCGAAGGTTTCACTTTTTTTTACGTTGACTTCGAAATTCTGCCGAGATCCGCTGCAATTAGGGTTCATGGCTATGCGCCGGGTCTTGGTAATCTCTTGTTGGATCTCTAAAGAAATGTCATATTCTGTAACTGGAAATGATTTTATGGAAAATTCATGAGATAGCTACAAGGTAGCTCCAGGATAAATTTTAGCCCCCTCCAGCTAGACTGGCAGAAACTTGTTTATATCGCGACGGTTGCGCCGAGAGGTTCTATGTGAAGCCTAATGGTGACCGGGATACTAAATGCTCTCTAGTATTTATTATAAATGGGTTGATTCATTTTTAGATCTTATCCTTGGTGGCTGCTTCACACAGTAAGCCCTTTTCGGCACCGGGAAAATTGAAAATGGGCTTTCCATATAGAGAATGTGAAAACTTCATGAAGCAACATTGTTTTCCATCACAATATGCACACATGTGTGCAATAGGGGCGTATTAAATCAAACTATTCCATGGTTGGGGTCATGACCTAGCTCATTTGCCTTGAAAGCCATGAATCCTCGAAGGCGGTAGGTGATTTTTGTGAACACTTTTTTAGGATAATCCTTATATGACATGTATGTTATTTTTACCTTCAACTAGGCAACATAAAATGAAAATATGTGAAGGTTTCACATTTTTTGAATTTGTTTTGATTTTTTGAAATTCTTCCGAGGTTCGCTATAATTATGGTTCATGGCTATGCGAGAAAATGGAAAATGGAAAATGGGCTTTTCGAATAATCCCCATATGCCATGTTTGATATTTTTACCGGCAACTAGGTAACATAAAACGACTATGTTCGAAGGTTTCACATTTTTTGAATTTTTTTTTGAATTTTTTATGCTAGTTTCAAAATTCGGCTGAGATCGCGGCAGTTAGGGTTCCTGGCTATGTGCTGGGTCTTTCTAATCTCTTATTGGATCTCTGAAGAAATGCCATGTTTTGTATGTGGAGATGATTTTTGGGAAAATTCATGGGAGAGCTACGAGGTAGCTCCAGGCTAAATTTGAGCCCCTTCCAGCTAGACCGGCAGAAACTTGTTTATATTACGGGGGTTGCGCCGATAGGTTCTAGGTGAAGCCAACTGGTGAATTAACCACTAAATGCTCTCTAGTATTTATTAAAGGGGTGATGCATTTTCACATCACATCCTTGGTCGTTGCTTCACAAAATAGGCCCTTTTTGGCACCGAGAAAATGGAAAATGGATTTCCCATGTGGAGAACATGAAAATTTCATGAAGCAACATTGTTTCCCATCACAAGGTACACACATATGCAGAATATGGGCATATTATAACAAACTATGGAATGGTTGTGGTCATGACCTAGCTTAGCTTGCCCTAAAAGCCATGAATCCTCGAAGGCGATAGGTGATTTCTATGAACACTTTTTTGAATAATCCTCATATGCCATTATTGATATTTTTACCAGCAACTAGTTAACATAAAATGACTATGTATGAAGGCTTTACATTTTTTCATTTTTTTATGCTGGTTTCGAAATTTGGCCAAGATCGTGGAAGTTAGGGTGCCTGGCTGTGTGTCATGTCTTGCTAATCTCTTATTGGATATCTGAATAAATGCCATGTTTTGTACCTATAAATGATTTTTTGGAAAATTCTTGGGAGAGCTATGAGGTAGCTCTAAGCTAAATTTGAGCCCCTTCCAACTAGACCTATAGAAACTTTTTCATACCGTGGGGATTGCGTCGAGAGGTTCTAGCTAAAGCCAATTAGTGATTTGGCAACTAGATGCTCTCTAGTATTTATTAAAAATAGGGTGATGCATTTTCACATCACATCCTTGGTGGATGCTTCATGAAATAATCCCTTTTCGGCACCAGGAAAATGGAAAATGAATTTTCCGTAAAGAGAACGTGAAAACTTCATGAAGAAACATTGTTTTCCATCACAATATACACACATGTGTGGAATATGGGCACATTATAACAAACTATGACATGGATGTGGTCATGATCTAGCTCATCTTGCCCTAAAATACACGAATCCTCGAAGGCAGTAGGTGATTTATGTGAAAAAAAATTCGAATAATCCTCATATGCCATGTTTGTTATTTTTACCTATAACTAGGTAACATAAAACAACTATGTGTGAAGGTTTCACATTTTTTGAATGTTTTTTTTGAATTTTTTATGCTAGTTTCGAAATTTGGCCGAGATCACGATAGTTAGGGTTCCTGGCTATGTGCCTGGTCTTGATAATATCTTATTGGATCACTAAAGAAATGCCATATTTTGTACCTGGAAATGATTTTTTAGAAAATTCTTGGGAGAGCTACGAGGTAGCTCTAGGATAAATTTGAGCCCCTTTCAGCTAGATCAGTAGAAACTTGTTTATATCGCGGGGGTTGCACTGAGAGGTTCTAGGTGAAGCCAACTGGTGAATTGACCATTAAATGCTCTCTAGTATTTATTAAAAATGGGGTGATGCATTTTTGTTTAGTTTATTAGGTCATAGCATGGTGGATAAAAGTTTGAGCCCAAGATCTCAAAGGACCCCCCCCCCCTTCGATTGACCCAAAGCGGCACTCTATTGTCGATCGTCCCATGGATATACTTATATGTGTGAGAACATATCCTCACACATGGTGCATACATATATATTGTCTATCTCAACATCCCATCACACTTTTTACCTAGCTATATCTCCACATGAGGGCTAACCAATGGACTTTTATCCTTATTTGATTAGTTTAGTAGTAGCAAGATATTATAAGGTCATAGCATGGTGGATCAAAGTTTGATCCCAAGATCTCAAAGGACACCTCCCTCAGATTGACCCGACGTGGCGCATGTATTGTCGATCGTTGCATGGATATATATAATTGTTAGAACATCTCCTCTTTCATGGTATATACATATAACTGTGAGAACATATCCTCATACATGGTATATTCATATATATATATATGTGAAAACATCTCCTAGCACAGAAGATGGAAACATATATATCTTAGGGTAGCCTATATTGTTTGTCATAGCACACATGTGGAAACTACAACTAGACATATAATGACAACTAATCTCTAAAACTAAATGCATGAAAGATCTTTGAAACTAAACACATACTACCCAAAATAAACTGAACTAATGATGCACATTTGATCCATGTTCCCCCTTCCAACACATAGATCCCAAACTGAATTGTGTAGATCACAAACAAACTAAACATAATAAACTATAAAATGAACTAGTTCAAACACATAATTGATCACCACCACTGGTTGTCGTCCTTCTTGATCTGCTTCCCATTCAACCTCTTGCTGCTTCCACCGTTCCAACATTCCTGCTGCTCCTACTGCTTCCTGTCCTCTTCTTGCTTCCTCTTCCGGGCTATCTTGCAACCAGGGCATAGCTCTGTCGCGAAAAACCCCTTAATCATACCATATTTCATGGTAATGAGCCTATGATACATCTTGTACACCATGTAGGCGTCTCTTGATGCATACTCGAGGTGCACCTGTGTGGCATCCCGCAAAACCACTACTAGAAAATCGCGTTGATTTTGTGCATCGCATCGTCATCATCATGTATTGTTTGTCAAAAACCGATTTCGAAAACCTATTTTTATTTCCGAACGCCCCATCTTTAATCAAATATCAAACCCCGGGTCTCCGGATTATTTTTGTGTGTCTGGTATCGGTTTGTAGACGGTGTCTGTAAAACAAATAAAAATATTTATTATTTTAGTGGGACAGTCGAACGGGCCGAATGACCCGAACGACCACCCCAGAAAAATACAAACGGTCTACACCTAAATCCTAAACCTACCCATCTATCTACCCCAACCCAGCCTCCACATCACCCCAACCAATAGCCACTCTCCACCTCATCTCCCCTCTCTCCCTCACCCAATCCTGTGCTGCCACCTAGACTAACTCACCCCACTCCCCCTCTCTCTCAACCACACAAAACGCACACACTGCACTCACGCGGCGCCCCCCTCTCCCTGCCGCGTGGCCCCACCCGGCCCCACACGCAGCAGCCGCACGCCTGCCCTCCCCTACACGCGTCTAGCACACGCCCAGCACGCGCCCAGCACGCGCCTCCACACGTGGCCCCCTGACACCCTGGCCCCACCGCGTGGCCCCTGTTCCCCCGACCCCACCTATCCCTGACCCCAACCTGGCCCCAGACCCCGCTCAACCGCACGCGTCCGCCTCCCCCACCTCCTTCGCCCTCCTCCCGCCTAGTCCCCTCCGGCGCCGGCGCGCGCGCGTCCGACCCAGCCTGCCGTCGCCGGCGAGCCGCCGCCGTGGCCGCGCTCGCCAACCATCCCCGAGCCGCTCTCCCCCGCCTCGCCGCCGCCTATCGCCGTCTCCCCTCCCCGCGCGACCCCGACGCGCGGCCCGCACCGAGCCCGCCGGCGGTCCCTCTCCCCTCCCGCTCCGTCTCAGCAGCAGCGACCGGCCGGCCTCGCGCTCGTCCCCGCGCGCCGCCCAGCGACCCTCGCCTCCGGCCACCGCCCTCCTCCAACCTCCACCGCGAGCACCCGCCCCCGAGCCGGTCCGCCTCCACCGCACTAGGCCCAGGCCCCGACGCCGGCCCGCCTCCCAGCTTCGTCGGTCGCTCCTCTGCCTCTGTCGAGCACGTCGTCCCCCGCCGGCCAGCGCGCGGCCCCGACGCCGCCTCGTCTGCCTCGACCCCGCGACGCCGAGCCCTGGCCTCCGTCTCCGTCGACCGCATCCCTCGCCCCCTTCGCCTCGGCCCCTTCCCTCTCCGGCAAGCGCCGCTCCGGCCGACCTCGTCCCGCTCCCGGCCGCGTCACCGGCCTCCCGCGCAGCCACGACCTGAGCTCCGGCCCGTGCTCCTCCCTCTCTGGCGCGCCAGGCGCCGACGCCTGCGGGCACCGCTCGGCCGCATCGACCCCGCCGTTGGTGCCTCCTCGAGCCTGGCCGCCCGCATCCGCCTGTCCGCCGACCCCCCCCCCCCTTCCGAGCTCGACCCCGCGCGGCCCCGTCGACCGCTGGCCGTCGCCCTGGTGACCCCGTCGCCACGGGAGCCTGCAAGCTCGCCTCCGTGGTTACCCGAGGCCGCTGGCCGCTCTCTCCGGTGTCGCCAAGATCTTCCAAGTACAGATCGACGCCAAGTTCTTCCACGTGGACCCATTGAACCTAAGACCGACCCCGTGACGAGTGCATCGACCCCCGACCCGAAGATGCCCAGAACACAAGTTCGCCTTCTCGAACGCCAGGAACTCCTTCATGGACACCGATGAGCGAACCCCGGTGCGTCAAGCTCTCCTTCCCGACCGTCAGGGTCCACGACATGGAATCGCCAGGATCATCCCCAGAACGCCAAGATTGCCACGAGAACGCCCCGAATGTTGACACAGACTCGATGGCGCGAGCCCGACAAGATCCTCGCAACGGCAAGATCGACCCCGTGGGGCCCGACAAGATCGGCACGACGACAAGAACGGCATCCGACCGGAAGAATCCGATGCGCCCCCGGCGCCGAACCAAGTCCTGCTTCCCGGATGCCGAGGTCACCGACACAGGACCACAAGATCCACCCCCGCTATCCGAGAACGCATCCGTGGAACCCCGAACCCCGGAACCAAGATCGCCGAACCCTAATGTGTGACCCTTTTTTCCTCGATACCCTATTTTATAAATGATATCAACTTGTCGCATCTTAATTGTTCATGCATGCATATTGTCTTGTGGTTTGGGGGCCTTATGCTGATTCACCTAATAATTAAATATGGGGCCCATATGCGGGCAAATCTAGTCTCATATTGGCCTCATTTAAAATGGTGTAGCAAACCCGGTACTATCTTTTGCCATGCTAAAACAACATTTAAAATGCGGGGTTTCTAAAAAACATGAACCACCTAATTAAATGTCGGGACCCCGGTTCCGCCTAATATGACCTAATTGCATCGCACCTTTGCCATGCCATGCATCATACATGCATCATGCCGATCTTCCGCCGTTGTATTAAATATTGCATCCGGTGTTTATTCTAGTGTTTTGCTTCTTCGCGGATAAGGCCGATGAGTTGATGTGAGCTTCGCCCCGATCTTCGGTTGAACCTTCGACAATGTTTTCAGGCGAGCATCTTCCCCTTTCTACCTATCTTACTTTTATAGTATTTTCTTCCCTTATGTTGATCTATTGCTATCTGTGTTGCGTTGCTCTAGTTTCCGTACCCGTGATATTCCCTGCAGCCGTATATTGCCTTGGACACATCCTATTACCCGTTGTTTGGTAGATAGTTGGACTTGCGCGTCGTAGTCGCTTGCTCAAGTGTTGTTGCGTGTCGACAAGTGCCACAGTTGTTGATGTATTGCCGCATGTTGTTGTTGGAGAGGATTCTAGTTTTACTTATCGTTCACTTTAATTCCTGTTTAACAACTAAAATTGAAATAAGTAGAGGCATCGGTGGGTGATAGATAATATTTGGTTTCCGAACGCCCACTTGTGTCCCGTAAGACCCCGAGTACTTGATACCTGTTCCTTGTTTTATCGCGCTATCCACATCCGGGAGGTATATGGGACCCCCCTGAGCCAGAGCTTGATTCAGTCTTATTTCTTGGGGCCACAAACTAGTTTGAGGTTTTATTTACGATCCTGTACTTATGCCATGCTACTTATGTATTTAAATTGTGCGACAGATAGCACACTGTACTGTTTAGGATCGGGACACGATTCCGCGGTGTCGACAAGCCCAGTTTTGGGTTCCCAGTCGTTCACAGCCGTCCACCCAAACCTTGAGTCCGTCTCGGAGCTTGCTTACTTCGTTGCGGGTGTACTCCAAGGGGTGGCCCCCTGAAATATTTCTGAATCCTGTGATTGTTCAGTCGTGAAAGCCTCGTTGGGTTTTGATTTGGTTTTTCCGAGGTTGATCGAGCGTGTGTTGCTATTGGTGCACCCCGGCCGGGTAAAACTTTCTGAAAGCCGTGTCCGCGGATATGGACGACTTGGAGCACAGTATCTCGATCATAGACAAGCATAACTAAAGTTTATTGCTATAAATTTGACTTTATAATGACTAGTAATCAGCTTCACTATAACGGAATGGCTAAATAATACTGCCCACAATTGCTTGTTTGGAGTGTCGCTTGCGACCATTGTACCTGAATAGTAAGTATTGCAACTACAACGGAATGGCTGATTAAAAGTACCAACAACTGCTGGGTTTAAGGGTTATCTCATGCTATTCATATCTGATTAGTAAGAGTTACAACTATAACGGCATGGTTAATTAAAAGTGCCCACTGCTTACTTTATCAGGACGATTATCTAAACCTGCCTAGTAAAGTGCCGCAACCATAACTGAATAAATAAAACTGCCAACTGTGTGAGTTCCTCGGTTGACTTCCTCGTTTGGTCTCGAGGGGGAAACACCAGGATGGGTTTGTTTGGTGTTAGCTTCAGGTTGGATCCGGATAGGTCTATCTTACCCCTCTCTGACTGTCGCCAGTTGTATCGAGTCTCTATAGGTTGTTTAGTGCATGCTGCCGCTGCCGCTTCAGTCCACCATACCTATGTAGGCGAGGACCGCCGAATTCTAGCCTCGCCGTGTACTGGCCTCAGTACTGACGCTCCTCTTTTTCCTTTGCCCTTTGTCGGCACCCCTTTTGTTTAAGCAGGTCTTGAGTTCGACGTCGTTAGCAGGGTTACCCTTCCGGCTTGGCCTGGGCAGGGTTATGGACGCCATTGGTTATTCTTCAGGGCTCTTAGCCCCATTTGCATCTTGTCCGTAGCTGGACGCTCTATCGTTTTCAAGGTGATTTGGATCTTGTATATTATAGCTGTATTCTTGACTCTTGAGTCGCTGTTATATATATATCTGTTCTGTGGGTCCCATCGAGGACTATTGCGTAATGTTATTACTTCGTTTTCCACCCGCACGAAAGTGCCTGGTGGGCACCTTTGAATCGTTTCTATGCGGGTTTGGCGGGAATCGCTGAAACTTGCATAGGTCCGATTCTGAGGGTGTTACAGAGTGGTATCAGAGCCCAGCAGTTGCGATACCCCACAAGTCCAGCCTGTAGGATAACCTAGCTAACGGACGAAGTAGAGTGTCAAAACTATTTTGCAAAAACGGTTGGATAGTTCTGGTTAGGTCTGATTTTACTCCTTACCCTCTGCTATTCTCCTCTTATCTCTACGTGTTTTGAATCCGCCCTCGTCTATTTCTTTGAGTCCAGGAATTCTCGTGGTTGGATTTCCGTCGTACCTTTAGGGTTTCGCTTCCTTCTTTGGTAACGGTGTGGCTACAACGGGTCTTCGTGCTATCCGAGGCATCCTTTATCGGTGTTACCATTCTTTGTTCCTTCTCGTGCCTTCCGGTGTTTTCCGACACGACGACATCCTCTATGCCAGATCCACTGCAGAGTCTGCATCACTCCTTTGATCCGAACCTCGCTTGTCGAGATCTTCAGTCTGTTTCCGAGAATGGTTGCACTCTTTTCCACTGATTGTGCGGAGTAATAGTTTGGGTGCGTGATGGATTGGCCCCCATGCCGACTACCCTTTCTATTCGCTTTTGTACATTGAAGTTGATGAGAATGCATCGGTTCCCTCTTTCCAACGAAGTTAGATGTGGCTTTATTTGTTGATACCTCTGCCTTCGATCTTTTTGTTACCGGAGAGTTCTCTCGACGATCACGGACAACGACCTCTTGTTAGTGGTGTCGCAAGGATCTACACGAAGCGAGAAGACGGAGAACGCCGACCTTCCTTCCGGTACCATGAGGCGGATCTCGAGGGCGAGATCCATTGTTAGTGGTGTCGAATTGTGGCATCCCGCAAAACCACTACTAGAAAATCGCGTTGATTTTGTGCATCGCATCGTCATCATCATGTATTGTTTGTCAAAAACCGATTTCGAAAACCTATTTTTATTTCCGAACGCCCCATCTTTAATCAAATATCAAACCCCGGGTCTCCGGATTATTTTTGTGTGTCTGGTATCGGTTTGCAGACGGTGTCTGTAAAACAAATAAAAATATTTATTATTTTAGTGGGGCAGTCGAACGGGCCGAATGACCCGAACGACCACCCCAGAAAAATACAAACGGTCTACACCTAAATCCTAAACCTACCCATCTATCTACCCCAACCCAGCCTCCACATCACCCCAACCAATAGCCACTCTCCACCTCATCTCCCCTCTCTCCCTCACCCAATCCTGTGCTGCCACCTAGACTAACTCACCCCACTCCCTCTCTCTCTCAACCACACAAAACGCACACACTGCACTCACGCGGCGCCCCCCTCTCCCTGCCGCGTGGCCCCACCCGGCCCCACACGCAGCAGCCGCACGCCTGCCCTCCCCTACACGCGTCTAGCACACGCCCAGCACGCGCCGGCACGCGCCTAGCACGCGCCCAGCACGCGCCGGCACGCGCCCAGCACGCGCCTCCACAAGTGGCCCCCTGACACCCTGGCCCCACCGCGTGGCCCCTGTTCCCCCAACCCCACCTATCCCTGACCCCAGCCTGGCCCCAGACCCCGCTCAACCGCACGCGTCCGCCTCCCCCACCTCCTTCGCCCTCCTCCCGCCTAGTCCCCTCCGGCGCCGGCGCGCGCGCGTCCGACCCAGCCTGCCGTCGCCGGCGAGCCGCCGCCGCGGCCGCGCTCGCCAACCATCCCCGAGCCGCTCTCCCCCGCCTCGCCGCCGCCTTGCCGTCTCCCCTCCCCGCGCGACCCCGACGCGCGGCCCGCACCGAGCCCGCCGGCGGTCCCTCTCCCCTCCCGCTCCGTCTCAGCAGCAGCGACCGGCCGGCCTCGCGCTCGTCCCCGCGCGCCGCCCAGCGACCCTCGCCTCCGGCCACCGCCCTCCTCCAACCTCCACCGCGAGCACCCGCCCCCGAGCCGGTCCGCCTCCACCGCACTAGCCCTAGGCCCCGACGCCGGCCCGCCTCCCAGCTCCGTCGGTCGCTCCTCTGCCTCTGTCGAGCACGCCGTCCCCCGCCGGCCAGCGCGCGGCCCCGACGCCGCCTCGTCTGCCTCGACCCCGCGACGCCGAGCCCTGGCCTCCGTCTCCGTCGACCGCGTCCCTCGCCCCCTTCGCCTCGGCCCCTTCCCGCTCCGGCGAGTGCCGCTCCGGCCGACCTCGTCCCGCTCCCGGCCGCGTCACCGGCCTCCCGCGCAGCCACGACCCGAGCTCCGGCCCGTGCTCCTCCCTCTCTGGCGCGCCAGGCGCCGACGCCTGCGGGCACCGCTCGGCCGCGTCGACCCCGCCGTTGGTGCCTCCTCGAGCCTGGCCGCCCGCGTCCGCCTGTCCGCCGACCCCCCCCCCTTCCGAGCTCGACCCCGCGCGGCCCCGTCGACCGCTGGCCGTCGCCCTGGTGACCCCGTTGCCACGGGAGCCTGCAAGCTCGCCTCCGTGGTTACCCGAGGCCGCTGGCCGCTCTCTCCGGTGTCGCCAAGATCTTCCAAGTACAGATCGACGCCAAGTTCTTCCACGTGGACCCATTGAACCTAAGACCGACCCCGTGACGAGTGCATCGACCCCCGACCCGAAGATGCCCAGAACACAAGTTCGCCTTCTCGAACGCCAGGAACTCCTTCATGGACACCGATGAGCGAACCCCGGTGCGTCAAGCTCTCCTTCCCGACCGTCAGGGTCCACGACATGGAATCGCCAGGATCATCCCCAGAACGCCAAGATTGCCACGAGAACGCCCCGAATGTTGACACAGACTCGATGGCGCGAGCCCGACAAGATCCTCGCAACGGCAAGATCGACCCCGTGGGGCCCGACAAGATCGGCACGACGACAAGAACGGCATCCGGCCGGAAGAATCCGATGCGCCCCCGGCGCCGAACCAAGTCCTGCTTCCCGGATGCCGAGGTCACCGACACAGGACCACAAGATCCACCCCCGCTATCCGAGAACGCATCCGTCGAACCCCGAACCCCGGAACCAAGATCGCCGAACCCTAATGTGTGACCCTTTTTCCTCGATACCCTATTTTATAAATGATATCAACTTGTCGCATCTTAATTGTTCATGCATGCATATTGTCTTGTGGTTTGGGGGCCTTATGCCGATTCACCTAATAATTAAATATGGGGCCCATATGCGGGCAAATCTAGTCTCATATTGGCCTCATTTAAAATGGTGTAGCGAACCCGGTACTATCTTTTGCCATGCTAAAACAACATTTAAAATGCGGGGTTTCTAAAAAACATGAACCACCTAATTAAATGTCGGGACCCCGGTTCCGCCTAATATGACCTAATTGCATCGCACCTTTGCCATGCCATGCATCATACATGCATCATGCCGATCTTCCGCCGTTGTATTAAATATTGCATCCGGTGTTTATTCTAGTGTTTTGCTTCTTCGCGGATAAGGCCGATGAGTTGATGTGAGCTTCGCCCCGATCTTCGGTTGAACCTTCGACAATGTTTTCAGGCGAGCATCTTCCCCTTTCTACCTATCTTACTTTTATAGTATTTGCTTCCCTCCTGTTGATCTATTGCTATCTGTGTTGCGTTGCTCTAGTTTCCGTACCCGTGATATTCCCTGCAGCCGAATATTGCCTTGGACACATCCTATTACCCGTTGTTTGGTAGATAGTTGGACTTGCGCGTCGTAGTCGCTTGCTCAAGTGCTGTTGCGTGTCGACAAGTGCCACAGTTGTTGATGTATTGCCGCATGTTGTTGTTGGAGAGGATTCTAGTTTTACTTATCGTTCACTTTAATTCCTGTTTAACAACTAAAATTGAAATAAGTAGAGGCATCGGTGGGTGATAGATAATATTTGGTTTCCGAACGCCCACTTGTGTCCCGTAAGACCCCGAGTACTTGATACCTGTTCCTTGTTTTATCGCGCTATCCACATCCGGGAGGTATATGGGACCCCCCTGAGCCAGAGCTTGATTCAGTCTTATTTCTTGGGGCCACAAACTAGTTTGAGGTTTTATTTACGATCCTGTACTTATGCCATGCTACTTATGTATTTAAATTGTGCGACAGATAGCACACTGTACTGTTTAGGATCGGGACACGATTCCGCGGTGTCGACAAGCCCAGTTTTGGGTTCCCAGTCGTTCACAGCCGTCCACCCAAACCTTGAGTCCGTCTCGGAGCTTGCTTACTTCGTTGCGGGTGTACTCCAAGGGGTGGCCCCCTGAAATATTTCTGAATCCTGTGATTGTTCAGTCGTGAAAGCCTCGTTGGGTTTTGATTTGGTTTTTCCGAGGTTGATCGAGCGTGTGTTGCTATTGGTGCACCCCGGCCGGGTAAAACTTTCTGAAAGCCGTGTGCGCGGATATGGACGACTTGGAGCACAGTATCTCGATCATAGACAAGCATAACTAAAGTTTATTGCTATAAATTTGACTTTATAATGACTAGTAATCAGCTTCACTATAACGGAATGGCTAAATAATACTGCCCACAATTGCTTGTTTGGAGTGTCGCTTGCGACCATTGTACCTGAATAGTAAGTATTGCAACTACAACGGAATGGCTGATTAAAAGTACCAACATCTGCTGGGTTTAAGGGTTATCTCATGCTATTCATATCTGATTAGTAAGAGTTACAACTATAACGGCATGGTTAATTAAAAGTGCCCACTGCTTACTTTATCAGGACGATTATCTAAACCTGCCTAGTAAAGTGCCGCAACCATAACTGAATAAATAAAACTGCCAACTGTGTGAGTTCCTCGGTTGACTTCCTCGTTTGGTCTCGAGGGGGAAACACCAGGATGGGTTTGTTTGGTGTTAGCTTCAGGTTGGATCCGGATAGGTCTATCTTACCCCTCTCTGACTGTCGCCAGTTGTATCGAGTCTCTATAGGTTGTTTAGTGCATGCTGCCGCTGCCGCTTCAGTCCACCATACCTATGTAGGCGAGGACCGCCGAATTCTAGCCTCGCCGTGTACTGGCCTCAGTACTGACGCTCCTCTTTTTCCTTTGCCCTTTGTCGGCACCCCTTTTGTTTAAGCAGGTCTTGAGTTCGACGTCGTTAGCAGGGTTACCCTTCCGGCTTGGCCTGGGCAGGGTTATGGACGCCATTGGTTATTCTTCAGGGCTCTTAGCCCCATTTGCATCTTGTCCGTAGCTGGACGCTCTATCGTTTTCAAGGTGATTTGGATCTTGTATATTATAGCTGTATTCTTGACTCTTGAGTCGCTGTTATATATATATCTGTTCTGTGGGTCCCATCGAGGACTGTTGCGTAATGTTATTACTTCGTTTTCCACCCGCACGAAAGTGCCTGGTGGGCACCTTTGAATCGTTTCTATGCGGGTTTGGCGGGAATCGCTGAAACTTGCATAGGTCCGATTCTGAGGGTGTTACAACCTGGGTCATCGGCTTCCACTCCTAGTAGTTATGTTGTGTCCAATGAAAATTCTTAAATTTCGCACACGAGTCTTTGATAATATCTGCTGCCAAATCACCCATTTCTTACCTTTCTGGTAATGGTTTGATCTTGTATAGATTCTGGATGTCTAAGTGGTACCCATATGGAATTTTTATCGATGCACGAGCAAGCGTAGATGTGTCATTTATGATGTCCACGCTTGCAAAAGTTATCCCTTTCTCACACAAGAAGCTAACCAGAGCTGGACAATGCTTCTCATTTGGTTTTACTCCTGCAGTTAGAGGGTTAGGGATGCAAGGTGAACATGTAAGTATATCACAAGGGATGCAATGTGATCTCAAATTTAAATTTCATGCATACATGTAGAAGTGGTAAACGAGGACGTCCTCATGCAGGGCGATTTGCACGACGGCGATCTCTTGTGGGGGTGATTTCCTCTTATTTTCAATGGTTTACTCCAAGTCTAGGCCCACGAACTTGTACTTCTCCTTCTCAAGAAATTGCTCAAGCCTGGCGATAGTTCTTCCCACAGTCGATTAATCATTGGTGTACACCACCTTCAAAGTCGTGGTGCCATGGTCAGTGACCATGTGGGTCTCTATTATGATATTCTCGTCGTCCATGCCTGTGAAATGGGTGAAACGAACAGGTGGAATAGGAAGAATGTGATAGGATGAATGGAATGAGGGAGAGGGAATACGAACTGGTGGAATAGGAACAGCCGATGGTTCCAAAGAGGAAGAAGAAACTGGAACTCACCGGGGATATGTGGCGATCGTGGAGGTGGTACTACTATGAGAATATGGGATTATAAGTAACTGTGCATTTTTCTAAGTAATTTTTCTATGCGAGAAATTGAGAGAAATCATTTCTATTTTCTCTTGCATAATTAAACAGAATGGAGTTGGTACTACTACCACTACATATATATACAACACAATAGATTTCCTAGTTTAACATACAACAACACAAAAATGATCATGCATTCTTGAAATTTAAGTTTAGATAATATATTCGGAAGTTCCAAGCTACAACCAAGCCAATGCTTTTGTCGTTGTCCTACTCCTCCCTCCCCTTATTCTTCTCCTTCTCCTTCTCCTTCTTCTCCATATCCTTCTCCTTCTCCTCCTCCTCCTCCTCGTCAATGTTGTCATCTTCATCGTCGTCCTGCCCCTACTCTGCCAAACAGGTGACCACCTCAATAA
This sequence comes from Avena atlantica, assembly GCA_910589765.1. Classification (NCBI taxonomy): domain Eukaryota; kingdom Viridiplantae; phylum Streptophyta; class Magnoliopsida; order Poales; family Poaceae; genus Avena; species Avena atlantica. Next base: position 187,483,331 of record OU342738.1, read on the forward strand.
TCAGCTTGATATAATACGTTATCACCTTGACTTGTATGACGAGAAGATCATCAAGGTCAATTTTGTTATCATGAAAGGATTCATGACAGCCGGTAGTTAACTCAATGGAATCATCTCTCTCGGATACGCAATATTCCCCCATGATATGTCCTTGGCTAGAATTATTCTTCATGCATACACGGTAGAACCCTCCTCTGGGATACCGTGTCCCCTCGTGCATCTCAAAGGGATATCTTGAGTAACAATTAAATATAATAGATCTTAGTTAACTGACAACCCTTATAAATTTACAAAAATAAGAAGGAAAAGCATAGCAGAAAGTGATCAACTAACCATCTAATCAAGATCATCTTTAGCTTTCACCTAGTGCACTAGGAACTGAGGGATATCAAACACCTCATCTTCATCCAGGTCTCTTAAAATATCCTTGTAGAATTCCTAAGATATGCAATTCATTTTAGATCAATTGACAATATATGGGTGCTGAAATATGGATTTCTCTAGTGTCATTGTGCAACAATCTTTGGTCTCAGAACACCCTGATCATGCATTGGAAATTGAAGGAGGTTTGTGTGTAAGAAACATAATTAAGAAACTATTCAATGTGTGTAAGAAAAAATAATTCAATACTCAGAAGTCAATACATACCATGGTGTTGAACCCAAGGTTTGACAACATTATCAGCATTTTATACTTCAATATCAAAGAACATGTCTACTCTATTAATATGAAAATGTGAGAACATCATTCTGCTCAATGTTATAAGCTGCACACACACACACACCCTCCAATATGGTCCACATAATGCTACTGGCCTCCCTAAATTGCCATCATACAACACATAGAAGTAGTATTCATCACTTCTTCAATATTTATCATGGTGGTTAATCCAAGAACGGATCCATGTCAGATGTGGACCAATAGTGAATTGTCACATACACTCAGCGAAACAACAAAGGAATACCCTGCATTAATTTGTGAAATAGAAAAAAATACATTAGATCATGAACATAAAGCAGGAAATATATGGCAATTTTAAATAAGATCAACAACATCTAAATATGCATATGTGTATGGCAATTGAGAATACTTAAAAATTCTCTACAAAATAGGGTGATCTTAGCCTCATTCTAAAAATGCATCATATTGTCTAGTTTTCCTCTCCCACACCAGGTACGTTGCTACTGACATGTCACACATTCATTTTGAGCCATTCCTTTTTTATGAACACCAAAACTACAAAAGATCAGGAAAATAAATGATATGATGATATTAATATCATCTCTAAACCCTACTGCTACCAGTGTCAAAAATCTACAATTCTATATGTTATGAATGATGTGCAAACTCTACTAATCTTTAATTCTACACACTATACTGAAGATTGTTATTATCAAAATCTCAGCAGAAATTGCACTAACAAAAAAATCTACAGAAATTGAACCCAAACAAAATTTGCAGATCCTAGATTCAACAAAATCTACAGATACTATATTTCTGAAGAGATTCAATGAAGCAATCATCGAGAAAATGCTATGGATTCAATGAATAACTAGTACTATATACGCTTCTCCTGAAAACCCTACGGATTTGATGAAGAACTAGTACTATACTCATTGAGCTATGCTGCTCCTGAAAACCCTACAATTTATCAAGCGGCTGCTCCTAAAGATCCACCGGGTTATACTCCGGTGAAGGGTATTCTTACCTTTGTTGACGAGCCTTGCCGCCAGTTATTCCACGACCGATTGTGTTCCTTACTTCGTCGTCGTCTCGTGGATGTTGCTACTACCCTGCATTCGTGCAGAAAAATGCATGAGATTAGGCCATTCCGCGTGCCTACAAGCGAAGGAAGAATGGAGAATAAGTCGCGCACCTCCTGCCGGAGGAGAGTTCGCTGGAGGCAGCGATGGGGAACACTATGTCTCTCTCTCTAGAAGATATGCACATGTCTTTTCCACTCTCTCTATGTGCCTCTTTGGCTCCGACAAAATGGAGCCAAAATAAATACAAAAGAAATTCAATAAAATAGATACATCTAGGTCTCGAACAAGCAACCTAGAGGTCCCTGAACTATGGGTCCACACGAGATGGACCCCACATGTCAGCTAGACACGAAATATTTCTATGGCTGACTTGTGGGACTCACCTCCTTGCCGCCAAAACACTCACCTGGATCCCCCCCACCACCAGGCGATTTTGAAATCACATCTAAAATCTGGTCCAACACATGTCTCTGCCGGTGCACCACCACTATGGCGCTAGAGCTTTCGTCTGTTCGTCGTATCCCCGTACGTGTCCACAAACGAACTCCATGGCTGGCCGCTGGGACTCTCATTCTGGACGTTGTCTCCATGCACGCATCCACGCGTTACTTCCCTTCTATGCGCCATCTCCGTGCTCAAGTCGGCGGTGCTCACCTTTTGTCATTCATCTTCGTGTCTGCCAAGGTAAAAAAATCTACATGTTTCCAATTGTTCATGATACAGAATATTGTTCAACACATGGATATTACTTTGATTATTCATTGTTAAGAAAATTGTTCTAAAAATGATTAGTCTATTCTGCAAATGTGATTAGTTTGTTTGATTGTCCAATAGATGGATAGGAGTTGGATTTGTTCATGGTAAAGTAAATTGTTATAAAAAATGACTAGTCTATTCTAAAAATGAGATTGGTTGTTTTAATTGTTCATCACATGGATATGAGTTGGATTTTTTATTGTAACGAATATTGTTCTGAAAAATCACTAGCCTGTTATGAAAGTATGATTTTTTTGTTTAATTTGCAACAGATGGATAGGAGTTGGATTGTTCATGGAAGACAGTTTACTGGTCCCTACAATGATGGCATGAAGGAGTTTATTAGATTTGTCAAGGAGAGATATGACAAGAATGCAGAGGTTCCATGCCCTGCCATAAGTGCCTCAACCGAATACAATACATGTAGGGCATCTTCGTAACCACTTACTCATCAGTGGCATGTCACACAATATACTCGGTCTATACGCCATAGAGAGCCACTTGATGTTGTAGTTTTTGAAGATCCACCCAATCAAAACAATGGTGGTAATGCGAGTGATGACAATGGAAATATGTATCTGATGACGAAGGTGATGATGATGGAGGTGACAGTGTTCTAGGAATATTGCAAGACCTTAAGCAAAGAGGGGATGCAGCAATTGCAGATCAGATTTCTGGTAAAGTCAAAACTGGCGGTAAACATGAGAAACTATCTGCAAAGTTGTTGGAAGAGGCAAAGCGCAAGCTTTACCCGGGAAGTAAACACTCCAGGTATGAATTTGTTGTGAAGCTCCTTAATCACAAGTCATATCACCGGATCACCAACACTGCTTTCAATAATTGGATGAAGCTATTTGCCGATGCACTGCCGGACCCCAATACCCTGCCGAGACCATATCATGAAGAAAAAACTTATCTGAAGGAGCTTGGACTTTCCGATGACATCATACACATGTGCAAAAACAATTGCATGTTGTTCTGGAAGACAAATGCCAAGCTGGACAACTACGATAAGTGTGGTGCCTCAAGGTGGAAATATACAGATAGAATGTCTTTATGTCAAATTCTTGCGTCATTTTCCTTTGGCGCCACGGCTGAAGAGATTGTTCTCTTCGAGGAAAATAGCGGAGAACCTGCAGTGGAACAAGTTAAAGAGAATGCCCAGAGTTGGTATACTTAGTCATCTGGCTGGTGGTAAAGCATGGAAGGATTTTGACAGAACATGGCAGGACTTTTCAGATGACCCTAGAAACATAAGGCTTGGCCTTGCCATAGATGGCTTTAATCCTTATGGAACTATGAGCACAAGCTACAGTATGTGGCCTATATTTTCCATGTCGTACACCTTCCACCATGGGATTGTATGGATGCATCAAACTACATGCTTTGCCTTTTAATCCCTGGAAAATTAAGTCCTGGAAAGGACTTTGATCTCTTTATGGAGCATCTGCTGGACGATTTGCATCAGCTTTGGAAGGGCATATGTTATTATGATGCATTTAAAAATGAAATGTTTGATCTTCGTGTGGAGGTTCTTTGGTGTACGCATGACTATCCAGCTTGCAACACTATGTCTGGGCATACAACAAAAGGATATCATGCATGCCTGCATTGTGACAAAAATCCTCTGTCCAAATCCATAAAGAGCAAAATATGCTACATTGGGCACCATCATTTCCTCCCAAAGCTCCACCACTTGCAGCGAGACACGGATCTTGCCAGCATTCATGATGACAACTCGAGGCCAAGTGTAGAGGTCCCAACCTTTAACAAGGTAGAGACCCCTGCGTTTACAATGCTAGTCCCTGGATCAATAGCTGGCATCCACAGTTAAGATGTAATATCAAGAAACAAAGGTCATAATACAACTTTATAACCAGGAATAAAATAATTCATTACATCTTACATAGCTCATTTGGCTATCTCATTACAATGCAGCAGAAATAACTATAGCATGGACTCCTTCATCTTCAAAGTGCCATAGGCAAACATGTTGGTTGTAGACTTGTAATCCTAATCAACACACTTCACTAACATCAAACAAACCTGCAACATAATAAGTTACAGCCACAAGGGTTAATACATTTGAATTGTATTGGCAAGTGATACTATGGTAGTATAGTGGAGTCTATCAACTATATGCATTTGTCTAAGTGGAGCTTAGGCTTGCTTTGCTCAAAATAGTTTTTCCTTATCATTTTGAAAACACTAAGCTTTTGCTTGTCACAATCACCCAAGGAATCTACCAATAGAAATTGGTGATCCTTTAACCCTTGTTCAACCACAAGATTTTAACTTAGAAATTGGGATGGGGAGATTCTTGATAGCTTCCATGTCTTGATGCTCCAATTGTCCTTTACCAGGGACATGGCTAAGTACTTAGATTCTACACTCTGCAGAGGTGGTGCACTTTCCCCACAAGACTTGGTTTCACCAAGACAAGATCTTTTAGAAGCCTTCCCTTAGACCAGAATGGACGCGTTCCAACCTATCATCCCCTACCACCAACTGTCCATTTGGCTAAGTTATTGCAACCTATATGATCCAGGCAGAGCCCATAATGCCAAGTGGTTGCACTTGAAGCTTCTCAACATTTGACATCCCAAATCTCTTTTGTTCCTGGGTGGCCATCCACAAGTGAGATACACAAGGTAAACCATATAAATGGGCCTTGTATAACCACTCAACACAAACCATTCCTTCCATTCCACCCAGGTGTTTCATTCACTTAGTTGTTTTATTAAACAAAACATAAGTCCTTGACTTAGAAATATTCCATAGCATGAATATAATCCACCCTTGTTTTCTACTAGCTAGGCTAAGCATGATAGTAGTAGGAATCTTTACTTAGGAAAATTCTACTAAGGTTTCATCTACTAGGATTTCCCATGGCATAGTTTATACTTAGCAAAAATTCCATGCAAGTCCTACTTAGAAATATCACTAATGCATAGTGAAAATATTGGGACAAAAGTATGGAGCATCACTTGCCTTTTTTGGTAGAGAATATAAGTTCACTCCTTGATCTTGCAATATTCACACTCTTCAAATTCCACTACAATTCAATCAAGCAAGGCACAATTTCAATCTACCATTCAAGCAAACATCACATAAAATAATAGAAACAAAGCAATGCTTGCAAGCATGCAAAAGATTGTTCATTTGGAAAAGTGGTTTCTAATGGGTTATAAACATTTGAAAACACCTATTGGTCATTTTATAAAAGTGGCAAAACCATTTGCAAAAGATTTTACCTATAAACCCTTTTTAAACCAAAGCATTATTTTATGTGGTTGAAAATGCCTTTAGCAAAGCAATAATCTTTATAGGGTTCACCAAATACATTTTTAATTCTAAAACTTGGTGTTTGGGGTCAGATAGTTTAATCAAAATCATTTCCCAAAGATTTTTCTCCAAAAAGTATTTTTTAACATATAAACAACATTTTTATTTGACTAGAAATGCTTTAATTCAAAGATTTATTCTCTTGCTTCACAAAATATGTTTTTGAATCTACAAGTTGGTTTCTATGGTCAGTAGGTTCAAAACAATCCATTTGCAAAAGATTTTATCACAAAAATAATTTTAGAATGAATTTATATTCAAATTATTCCTATACAAGTTTCTGCAAAAACAACCATTTTACCAGAAGAAATTCATTAAACAAATTGCATGGTTGGAAAGTGCTTTCTCTGCTGATTCCATTGATATAAAATTTGCAAACTTTGGACGTGTGATTTGAAAGTTATGAATTTTGCAAGTTTGAATAACTAATGGAACATTTTCTGGTTTCTATAATAGCTCTAGGCCACGCGTCGTGTTTTGATTCGTCGATACCGGTTCGGGCGGATCAAGCGATGCGAGGCGTTGGATCTAAGCTGCAACGTACGGTTCAGATCGAAACGTACCTCTTCGTTTATGTTCTATCGTGTGCATTGGATCTAAATCCTAAGGCGCACAAGCACTGGTCATTTACTAGCGGCACTGGCGGCGGCGACTGGCGGCGGCGCGCTCGGCAAGCGAGGTTGCCGGTGATGCAGGAAGCAAAATAGACAGGGGAGGGGCTCACCGAGATCTCCGTGCTTCGTTGATGCTCAACGTGTCCTTGTCAGTTGAAGGGCGCTCTGAATCACCGGTGATTCCTCGCCGGAGTTCAAAACAGCGTCGGGCACGCACTGTCATGGTCGGAGACGAGGTTGTAGATCGCGCGCGGTTGATTGGGGAGCACCTGGAGGTTCACAGGGCACAGGCGAACTAGTTGGCATGAATCTCTAGTCGAGGCGCGCGCTGGTTTAAGCGATAAAACTCACCGGAGTGTTTGCGGACGGCGGTGACGTTCTGTTGAAGACGGAGGCGAGTGTCCAGGGTGTGCACGAGCGAGCTATGGTTACTGGCAGGTACGCCTGGTGCTGGCGAGCACTCCAGTGGGGTTGGGGAGGCAAGGGGCGATGGAGGGTGGCCGGAATTGTTCGCGAAGCTCGCCGGAGGCTACGGTGGTGCGAAACAAAATTGGAGCAGCCCGGTGGCTCTCTGGCGACGCTGGTTGGGGGGAAATGGAAAGGAGAAGCAGGCTATCAATCGAGCATGGTCGCGAGCGTTGATTGCTGAGTCTTTATCGCGGAATTAAGCCGGGGAAGTAACGGCAGGAACGGCCGGTGAGGCGTGGTCACCGCGGGGGTGAGGAAGAAGACTGGGGGGTGGGGTCTGGGTGTCAGCGAGGGAGAGAGAAGCGAGGTGGGGTCTGGTTGTCATCCACTGTGTAGGTCATTTCGTGAGTGAGAAAAAAACGCTTCGGGGGAGAGGGTTACTGGGCCAGTTGGGCCTTGCTGGACTAGCTCAGCTGCTTAGATCATTTTTTTTGTACTGATTTGTTTTTCTTTTTCCTTTTCTATTTTTCTGTTTTGATTTTGTTTAATCATTTCAAACAACTATTTGAATTCAAACTTCAACCCAACTTTGTGTATATTCAAATACTGATTAATAATTCATTCTGAAGTCAAATTTAGAATAATATATTTATTCTTTTTAGGGTATATTAATTATTTAAAATTTGGCCCTTGTATTAATTCAAATAAGATCAAATATATTTCCAACCCTTATTTAAATTTAAATTTTTTTAAAAAACCTTTTCAGTAGGTTTATTTATTTATTAGGGTGTCAAATAATTCACTTTGAATTATTTGGAATATTTTAAATATGATTTATTAATCATTTAATTTGGGTATTTTCTTTATTCCAATGAAATTAAATATGGATTTAATTCCATAGATTTTATTTAGTTGATTTCTTTGATCCCATTTAAGTTAATTAAATGACTTTTAATCCACTTGGGTAAATTCCAAATACTATTTTCCCATGATTTAATTAATCATTCTTATTAGGGAATTTGTCTTAATCCAAATAGAATTTGGTTAATGCCATTTTATTTTATTTGGAAAATTCTTTATTCTTTTATTTTATTTGGATTTGGATTATATTCATTCCATTTGCTTATGGATTAGGCAAAGATTTAATTTGGTCTTTAAATATTCCTCATTTAATATTTCTTTCTTTATCTTATAAAATCCATATCTTTTTATTTATAGATCCAAACATGGTGATTCCAATTTGTATAATCTTATTTAATATTTGTTTATCCTTTTAAATATCTTTAGGATTATTTGCTCACAATTTGGTATGGATTTTTAGATAGGTGTTTCATTAGCTTTGGAAATTCAATTTCCTTATCTTACTCAATTCATAAGATTTTATCTATGGCTCCAAATTAAGTGAAACCAATTCATATGGTTTTATAATATTTCTATTTGTCATTCTTAATCATTTATAAATTTTTGTTGACAAATCTTTATCTGGATCAAATCCATGGTCTTAGAGATAACTTGGAAATGTTTTTCTTCCATTAGGGTTTCAGAGTTTTGGTTTATTTTCCAAGTGTTTAAATTTCAAGATGCATTTATGAAGAATGCATTTCACTTGATTTGAATTTAGTTGGATTCAAACTTTAATCAAAGTTTGTTCAAGATGGAATTTTAAGTTTCCATTTGGAATCAAAAAGTTTCTTTTCACCCTAAATTTCAACAATTAATTATTTTGTTTATTTATTTTTTCACATTACAAAATTTGGAAAATTTTGGGATGTGACACCAAGCAAATTTACTGCGGTTGAGTTACAAGCTGAGTTGGAGAAGGTTAGGCATCTTAAACCAGGAATTGGAGGTGATCCTTGGAGCAAAAAGAGTAAGTGGACAGATCCCTCACCGATCTGGAACCGACGACATGGTTTCTGGTACTTGCCTTACTAGGCATCATTGAAACTTCGACACAATATCAACGTGATGCACATCGAGAAAAACATCTCTGACAACTTTGTTGGCACACTACTTGAACTTGATGGGAAGAATAAGGACACCTTGAAGGCTAGGTATGATTGTGAAGCCCTAGGCATTAGGCGAGATCTACAGGCGCAACCAATAGAGTTAGAGAAGGACCTTCTCTGTCTATATGCATCGTATTACCTGAATAAGGAGCAGAAGACGGGTTTTTGTCAATATCTGTGGGACTGCACTTTTCATGACGGGTTTTGTTCAAACATGGGGAAATGTGTTAGTGTTCCTACAGGCGAGATCATGGGACTTAAAACCCACGACTACCACATCCTGTTGCAGGGAGAATTGGCTGTTGGCATGCGAGGGTATTTTCACCTGCAGAGCTGGAAAGAATTTTTGCGCAATTGTGCAGTAAAATTTTGACATTGTCAGTGTTGGAAAAGCTCAAAGATGAAATCCTAGTAATTCTGTGCAAACTTGAACACATCTTTCCACCGACATTCTTTGATGTGATGGTCCACCTGCTATGCATTTACCTAAAGAGGCGATGCTTCGAGGCCCTGTGAACTATGGGTGGATGTATCCAATAGAGAGGTTGTTGTGTACTCTGATGAGATATGTTAGGAACATGTCACGTCTAGAAGGTTTAGTGGCATAGGACTACATTGCTACTAAGTGCCTGACTTTTTTCTCTAGATACCTCGATGATATTGTCACAAGATTCAATTGACCAGCAAGAAATGTAGGTGACCAGCATGAATCATCTTGTGATGTGTTTGTTCATGGTGTGAATTTGATTGTAGGAAGCCATGTCACCTGCTATGGAGGAAGCGATGATAATTATTTGACCCTCAAAAGGGAGCTAACCAAGATGACTTGGTATGTCCTAAACAACTGTAAGGAGGTTAAGCCAGATTGTATTTTCTAATCTCCCATACTTATGAATTCAAAATTTCCATACACGTAAAGATTTTAATTCCGAGTTACTCTCTATATTGCAGTCTTCGTCGAGAACAGTTGTGAATGATGTGATGCCCAATGTGGAAAGAAGGCTTAAGCAGAGATTTCAAAGATGGTTCAAGGACCATGTTAGTTTCCTTTTGCATTTATCCCTATCCTTTGTATATAGAATTTCAATGCATGATTTTACCATATTGTTTTTCTGTTACGGTACATACAGGTCATGAAAAAGCGACAGGAGAATCCAGAAGCTGTGGATGAATAGCTTTTTGCATTGGCATGTGTCCCAGACTTTCGAGTAAGAACATATTCACCATGTATTGTGGTGTTCGGTTCCTCACCACTGACCATGAGAAGGGAAAGAAAACGCAAAACAGTGGAGTAATAATTGAAGTTTGTCACTTTGAGAAGGATATCCATTTGTATGGTGTCCTCAAGGATATAAAGGTGCTATATTTGAACTCTGATTTGGAACACCAATGATTAGTTCTGTCATTCCACTATGATTGGCATCAGCTTGAGGGCCGCAAGGATACTGAAATGGTGTATGATAAACTCTTCCGGAGTGTTAACATTACCAAATTTTTGTACAAAGATGACAGTTACATCTTGGCAACCCAAGCTACAAAAGTGTTCTATGTGCCAGACACAGCCAAGGGCAAAAATTAGCGGGTGGTTCAAAAATTAGTTCAAATACATAAGTTTGATGTTGACAAAGGAGAGGAGGAGGTGGTGCATACTGATGTAGCATACCAAGAGTTTGTAGGCTCCGATGATGAGACTATATCTGAGGCTCTCCCTTTCAGGAAACATCATCTGTCTATCAAAGGAGGCCGCATCATAGATGCATCAGCATTCGAGCGTATTAGAGGTAAAAGGAAGTTGTTGAGGAGGAGGAAGTTGCCAGTGAGCCTGAAGAAGACGACACAATTGAGGAGTACTGTAGTGACAAATAAGAGGAACTACAAGATGATACTGATGAAGAGTAGTTCCAGGCTATGGTGAACTGATGATCATGTGCATGCTCTATGTTGCATGCTTGAACTGATGATCGTGTGTATACTTGTGTTCAACTGATGATCGTGTGTGTATGGTTTGTGTTGCATGCCTGAACTGATGGTTGTGTGCATGCATGTATTGAACTGATGATCGTGTATGCATGCTTTCTGTTGCATGATTGAACAGATGGTTGTGTGCATGTCTATCATATGTGCATTGTGTTGAACTAATGATCGTGTGTCGAGCTGATCAATTAGCCAATACATTATGCTATTATTATTTCTATCAAACTTGGTTGATCATAAGATCTTTTTTGTGGTAGAAAAAATGTGCTTTTATTCAGTCTGCGTGGGACCCATTCGTCAGAAACACAAACGATGCATGTGCGAACCAAAACCGCCAATGCATGGGACCCACCCGTCATAGCATCTAGAAAAAAACTTCTCTGCTCCATGCCACTCCCAAATCCCACACCACTTCCCCCAAATCCGTGCTAGAAAAAACCCTCTCCCCTTCCCGCCGACGACCAAATCCCCTTGCAGCCGATGAACAAATCCCTTCCCCACCGGCAAAGACGATGGAAACGGAGGATGCAAACTGACATGTAAGTGATCCTTGACCTTTCACCGTGTCAACTCTTTGTTCACTGGCCAGCGATGTCGTCGCCTCCTCATCACCATCGACGTCATCGCGTCCTTTTTCTAGTTCGACGTGTTGTCTCCTTGTTCTATATGGCAGCGCCTCTGTGCTCAATCTAGGTCACCGCGTCGATGTTTTTGTTTAGTTCAATCTAGTTCACCGTTTTCACAGCGTCAGTGATGTTTCGCCTGACGTTGCTTCTTACGGGAAACATTCAGTCGAGTTCACCAGAAGCGCCCTTTAGTTTTATTATCTGGATGCTAGCTTTACTCGCTGAATTTCATTCTCGTAATAATTCACTAATTAAAATATTTATTCTAACATAATTCTTGTATTTACTATTTGGGGGAAGGTAGGATGATTTGTGAGGAATGCCAGTTCTGCGGTATGAAGTCTAGGGAGATACATGAGTTGGTTCTAAAATTGTTGATACTGGAACTACTATATATGGCATAAAAACAAAATATTCTAATTAGTGCAATGTCCAATTTAGGCTAATATGCCTACAAGGTTGGTGAAACCAAGGCTGTCGTCATCGATGTCTCATCTGATGATGACGATGTGAAGAAACTAGTTGTAGTTTCTCGCAAGATGAAAGATAAGATGGCGAGGCGAAGAGATAAGGCTTATATGAAAAGATTGAAATTAGTCAAGAAAATGAGGATCCTTATTCGTAGAGGTGTGGCATTGACTAAGTACATGTTTTGCTGCATTTATATGCAACTATACATACAGATTATTACTTTCTAACATTTTCTTTCTAGGACCAAGGATGATAGGGGCTAGGAATTCGATTATCAATGCGTGTTCGGAAACAATTTGGAATATACTTCTGACCAAGTTCCTTCCCTCAAAGCGATGGTTAAAGGACACAAGCTATCTATACTATACTATGTGTACAAGATGAATAAGTCAAATGTCAGCCCTAGGAAGGCTAAGATGGTTAACATTTTTTCATTATTTCAATATTTAAAGTTTCTTATGCACATTGAAACTCTAGCCAGAAACTAATATTCTTCTTCTCATATAGTACTTTTCTGCTAGCTACAGTAGTGCCCACCTCAACCACTATCTCCCAAAGGGTTTACCACTCGTATGCTCCTACAAGACCATTTTTTAGCATGTTTACTTCTTCGAATGCATGAATGGTGCTGCCCAGATGACAAGTGACTGGCCTAGGGTTCTTGAACTCGCTGGAATCAGGCAGGGGAATGTGTGCCTATTCATATTTTTAAATGAGGGGCTACCAGGCTTCATTGGTAGTGTTAATGTTCTGTAGTGAGGCCCAACAGTATTTTGTTTATTCTAGTGTTGGATGCACCATTAAAATAATATGTTGTCGGTGAACTTGTAGTGTTGAGGAACTTGATGTTAACCTAGTGTTGTACATGCTAAGTAATATTATCTCTATATGATATGTCTATATTTGGTTGATTGTGTGCATGTTGTTGCTTTTCTATGTAATCTTAAAGGATGATGTAAAAATATGCTCTATTCTGTTCTCTTTTATGGTTGTATGAAAAGTACATACATATTGTGTTGATTCTTATATTTTAAATTTCTTTAATTCCTATGACTGGGAGATGGTCTATAACATCTAGACTGAAGTAATTTATATGCAACAAACAACTAGACAACTGCAGCGATTACAATTATATGGACCCAAACAGTCGGTCGCTGGTTCAATTCTATCTTTGCGTAGATAATTTTTCTCTTATTTAATTTCTACCAAGCGCACTAATAGCTGGGGCTGGCCAAAAATGTCAGGAAGCACCATCAAACCCATCTGATACCGTCCGACACTACTGTGCAGACTGATCTGACATGTGGGCTTGATGCACAGATCATGCGGTCGATGAGGAAAAAGTTGACAATGGTCCGCGATGAAATCTATGATGAATGAAGCAGGAGACGAAACGGAGAACTGGGCTTCAGGGCCCGAGATGAAAACTATGAAATCTTCCATGAAAAACCAAGGAACATCATGGAAAACCAGGTTGGAGGGCCTTCGAGGGAGTTGTGATGAAACGGGCAAGAACCTCAGGCATCCGCGATGTTTTTACTGAGAGTCATAAAAAATGTCATGGACCGTCCAGATTATTGTATTGGCCATTCTCAGATTGCATCACAACACCACCAAAGGAGATCCATACCATAGTTCGTCCTCTCCATCATCCATCCTCTCCATATCCATAGCCATTATCTTGTACTTGAGATATCCTTGTGATTCAACGACCATTGTAAGAATATTTGCTTTCAATCTAAGTATTTTGTACAATGTTTTCTATCCTTGATCTTATTGTTATGAGTGGGTAGTCCTTATGGGCTACGGGTTGGGGTGAAACCTCATAGCGATTATGTGCATATAATCTATGGGAGCATTGTGTATTGTTTGAATAAGGGATTTGTATCTTTGTTTCTTTATCTCTTGTATCGATCGTTGGACTTGTATGTACCCAATACCCCCGAGATCGATAAAGTCTTGAGGTGAGCTACTTGGTTAGCGGCGATCTCATAGGAAACCCAGTGACAGAAAGGGATATATGATCTTTGCTTAGCGATCCATTTGGGAACAGAAGCAACATCACTTCTTAAGGCTTTGATCTGTGTTTTCACTTAATAATTTTTTGTAGCCTGGTGCTTCGTGGTGCAAACAGTTGGATCAAAAGGCTATTGCTATGCCCGTGCCTCTCAGGGGCTTTAGTATATCGGGTTGTGCTGCCCATAAAGTTTATCACTATTAAAACATTACACATGAATATGCTTATTATTATCTTTATCCCATATAATGTGCAGCTATAGGTGAATCTTCAACCCTGACCTATCTTTATCCATTGAAACAACCTATGATATAAAGTAAACTAGAAAGGTTTGATAAACGAAGGTAAAATGAACAAACAAAGTCTTGTAGATGTGTCCTTATTTAATTCTTTTAGCATTGTTTCCCAAGGTTCGATTGAACCTAGGTCTACTAGGGAAAAAACTACTATAATGCATCTGTGAATCTGGATCAAAGGTATCAAACCTTTTTTGGCACCATTACCGGGGAAGCAATTCGCTATCCTGGTGAGATCACTAGAGATCTTGTTTTTAGTTTTTTTGTTTGTAGTTTATTTCTTGTTATTAGTTTACTTTCTTGTTATATATTTGAAAACCCAAAAAAATAGTTACTTGTATATTTGTTTCCCTTATTTCAAAAAACACCAAAAAAGAGACATGTCTCAAAATAAACTTAGAGAGTATGCTACTCCTGCCGATGATTTTATTCATGCACCTATTACTTAACCCGATGTTGATGTGGAAGCATATAAAATTAATCCTAACCTTTTGAGTTTGGTTCAACAGAACAAATTCAGAGGCTCGTCTTCCGAGGATTCAGGTTTGCACCTTAATACTTTTACTAAAATTTGTGACATGATGCGCATTAAAGATGTCGACCCAAATGCTTTTAAATTACGTTTATTCCCTTTCTCTCTAAGAGCAAAGCCTAAGGACTTGTTGCTAGCTCTTCCTAAAGTCACTATTACATCTTGGGAGGAATGGACTAATCTCTTTATGACTAAATTTTATCCTCTAGCTAAGACTATGCAGCTAAGATCCAACATTATAAGTTTTAGACAAGAAGACCGCAAGCCACTAGCGTTTGATTGGGAAAGGATAAAAGAATCTATAATGAACCGTCCTCGTATGGGATGGAAGAATGGCTTATATTACATTTATTTTATAATGGCCTTAAGTTTATGCTAGATACTGCGGAAGGAAGAACCATCATGGGAAAGCAAGTGAGTGTTGCAAAGAAACTACTTGATGATATGCAAAACAACCATGCCCAATGGCATATGGAAAGAACCTCAAAAAGAGTGAATTCAATAACCAAGGTAAAAAATGAAGAGCTTGCTGCAAAGGTAGATGAGTTACTCAACATAGTAAAAGGTAACGAAGATACCCAAATTAATGCTATCACTACCGATGTTAATGATGTTAATTTTATATCTCATAATCCTTATAATCCTGCTTGGAAGAGTCAAAAATTTGGCTCTAATTTTCAAAAGCAATATTCTAATCCTACAGGTGCTCCACATAATAATTATGATAATCATAATGGAGCAAATCATGGAAATCTCTATTTTGAACATACTGTTAGACCTTTCATGCAAGCTCAAACCGAGCAAAATAATATGCTTATTAAAATCACTGAGAACTATGAAACTAGTATTGGTAAATTATATAACCAGACCATTCCAACTAGAAATGATGTGCAAGATCTACAGGAACAAAACCATGGAGGAACAATTGGGGAAAGTACCTGAGAGCCAAACTCTCATACTTGCAAAATTCGCTAGAAAGACTGAGCCAAACACGGTAGAAAACCTCAAAATGATGAGGGAAGAAATAAAAGAAGAGAAGCTTGAAGAGCTAGACTATAGCAACACGCCATCACCTGAATACACCATGGAAGAATTATTTAATATGATCGCCATAAAGAATCCTGGTATAGAATAAGGTAATGATGCTACATACCAGCAATTTATACAACAAGTAGCTTATAAAGTTCATGAACTAGAAATGGAGTATAAGAAACTAGCTGATAAACTTCCTACTAAGCTAGATGATATCTCTATTAAAGTTAAAATTGGTATTAATGAGATATCTGCACTTTGTGATCTTGGTGCAAGCGTCTCAACAATTTCCAAGAGTCTATTTGACAAGTTAAACTTGGGGCCTTTTACAACTCCTGAAATGTCCATCTTGCTGATTCAACTTATAAACAAGATTTTGGGATAAAAGAAAACATAGTTATTGAAATTAAAGGATGTCCTTCTATTATTGGTCATGTTATAGTGGACATGCCCGAAAATCCCATAACACCTATAATTCTAGGTAGGCCATTCCTAAGAACTATTAAATCTTTGATCAATCTACATGAAGGGATGTGAGAATAGGACTACCATATAGAGATCCTTTAATAGTCCACTTCCCTAGGAAGAAGAAGTCCAAGTACAATAATGAGGATGGTATAATCACACTAAAAGCTAATTATTTTGGAGTGGTTGTTCCACTTACAAAGCCTAAATGATCACCATCTGGGTTAAGTTAACTGACCTTAACTAGAAGCGCTTCATGGGAGGCAACCACAGTGAAATAAAGTTTTTATTCTTGTGTTAGTTTAGTTTTTGTTTTGTTTTGTTTTTAATAAAGAGTGTTCAATAAGTTCCTTTGAAGAGAAGAGAAGAAAATAAGGTAATCCTTAATCTTTTATATTTGCAAAACACATAGCCTTAAGATACTGCTATTTTTATGAAGTCTATTTGTTGTTATTTTGTCAATTTCTAAGATGTGCAAAGGCATGTGAAGATACTTACTCAATTCCACAAGTTTTTCAGTTTCCAGGATGCATAACAACCACTGGTATGACCGGGAGATCCCGTACCACGCGTCCGTACCACATCACAGCTTGAGAAAATAGGAAGTTTGATTTTTCTACAGGACATAGTGGCTGTAGCGACCACTGGTACGACCGGAGGTGGTCATACCGCTTGCCCGTACCGTATCCAAAGAAAAACATCAAGTTTGGAGAAAATATACTGACCGAAGGGTTTTGTCGACCCCAAGGTAGGACACTCGGTACGGGTGGGCTCCGGCTATACCGCCCTCCTGTATTGAGTACACGGACGATATTTCTACCTAGGAAGAGGTAACCCTAAGATTCCCAAAACACAAATCTCTCTTTATTCTACCTCTAAACTCCAAAGCACCTCCATTGGATCTTCAATTTTGTCTGTTATTTCTTCGATTCCTCACACCCAATCAATCTAAGGTATGTTTCTCCTCCGATCCCCAACTTATTGGTATCAAAACCTTGCTCAGTTTTTCACCATTATCAATATAGACTTAGGTCTTGTTCTTGAACCAATCTTGATTATAAGCATGCTTAGTTTTGTTTTTAGAGGAGTTTCTTTTGTAATAAGTGTATAGAATCATATATGCTATGTTTCTATTGGAACAAATTTTTGATTAGCTTTTTTATTTGTTTTGTTTTATATGAATGCGAGGAGCCGTACACATGTGATGGTTGTGGAACAAGCCGCGCCACCCGTTGATACGCTAACCCCCCAAGTCACTTGGTATCAAGTTCAACGAGGAGTTTTAGCTGAACCATTTCAACCAACTCAAGCTCCGAGAGATCAAGTCCACCAAGTGGGCGTGTCCTTACATCATGAACCAATTAGGCATTCGTTATGATTTTGACTTACTCTGCAATAATGTTGGTTTGTATCACTTTGTTTTTCAGGATGCCGTCACGTACCGCCGCTTGACGCTTGAGTTCCTCAGCACCTTGACGCATACAGTGTGCTCACGCTATTTTCCTGAGGAGAAAATGTATTGAGTTGATTGCATCAACTTCCATCTTATGAACCATGAGTATTCCTTGACACTCGACTAATGGGCTTACTACTTTGGGTTTTCCAACAACGCCACCGACATACACTCCACCACCTTTGTTCTTGATCCATCACCCTTGGCTTACTTTAATAGAATGATAATCCGTGGAAACACACCCAAGGGAAACCAAATTGATCATCCTGATGTTCGGTATTTATGAGTATTTGCTTTATGTTGCAGGACTAGAGGGTCATGGATACGGGTGTAAAAACTGAACCTGAGCAGCAGCGGATGGAACATGAGGCCAAAGAGAAGGCTGATGCAGATGCAGCAAATCAGGGAGCATTGCCACCACCACCACCAATGAGGCCGTTAATGGAGCAGAATTTTATGCAGTGTATGCAAATGATGCAAGAGACCCAGAACAAGTTCATGGAAGAGTTGTTGGGACGAGCAAATCAGAGGGCACCAAAAGGTGTAGGAGTGAGTCTATCTGACTTCCAGAATGCAAGGCCGTTACCTTTTGCATCATCCCCTGAACCAATGGATGCAGAAGATTGGTTAGCAGATATAGAAAGAAAACTGAAGACTGTAGGTTGCAATGACGAGGAGAAATTGAGGTATGCAACTCATCTTCTGACTGTACCTGCAGCATCATGGTGGGAGAATCAGTTGGCCATGCAACAACCAGGAAGGGAGTTCACCTGGGAGGAGTTCAAGCAGATATTCCGTGAATATCATGTTCCAGAAAGTGTTATGGAGTTGAAGGGGAGAGAATTTGAGGAGCTTAAGCAGGGATATACTAGTGTCATGAAGTATATCCGGGAGTTTAGTCAACTGTCTCGTTATGCTGAGAAGGATGTTAACACGGAAGAAAAGCGGAAGAAGCGTTTCCTCATGGGTTAAATCCATTTGTGAAAATGCAGCTAAGGTTAGCTAATAAGCAAACTTATCAGCAGTTGTTGGATGCATCTATTACTTTCGAAGATGACTACAAGAATGTCCAAGAGGATAGGAGGAAGAGAGCCAAGAAGGAAACCACGAGAATTCAGTCAAGTAAACCTAAACCCAATCTGGAGTTCAAACCTCGGAACAAGAACTATGGTAACAATAACAATAACAAGGTAAATGGTGGAAATCAATCCAATCCTAGAAGGAATGTTATTTGTAACAATTGTGGAATTCCAGGGCATTTCCAGAGGGAATGCAAAAAGCCTGTAGTGATCTGTTACGGTTGTGGTCAGAAGGGGCATATCAAGCCCGATTGTCCGAGCAAACCACCAGGAGGTTGTCCTACCAAGGGAGGAGGACAAGCCAGAGGAGGAAATGGACAGCCCAATCAAGGAGGAAATAATGTCTATGGAAATAATGTCATACTCAGAGAAGCACATGAAACACCATACTCTATACATCCAGGAAGTACTAAGATGTATATGGATTTGAAAGAACTATTCTGGTGGAATAACATGAAAAGGGACATTGCTAAATATGTATCAGAATGCCATACTTGCCAAAGGGTGAAGGCTGAACATCAAAGTCCATCAGGACCATTACAACCTTTGGAAATTCCCGAATGGAAGTGGGAGGAAATAGCATTTTGGAAGCAATTGCATGAAGAACTTGGTTCCAAGTTAGAATTCAGCACAGCCTATCATCCTGAGACAGGAGGTCAAACAGAAAGAACAAATCAGATACTAGAAGATATGTTAAGAGCTTGTGCATTAGATTTTGTAGATACATGGGAAGATCATCTACCATTAGCAGAATTTTTCCTACAATAATAGTTGTCAGAGTAGTCTGAAGGCAGCTCCATATCAGGTTCTGTATGGAAGGAAGTGTAGATCACCAATATGTTGGTATGAGCCTAGAAGCAGTAAAGAATTTGCACCAGACTATATCAAGGAAAGACAAGATATCATTGATAAGATCAGGGATAGACTGAAAATAGCTCAAAGTAGGCAGAAAAGTTATGCTGATCAAATTCGAATATCATGGCATCCAGAAGTGGGAGATATGGTATATTTCAAAGTAAGTCCAATGAAAGGGGTGAAAAGGTTCGGAGTTAAAGGAAAATTGAGTCCAGGATACATCGGACCATTCAAGATATTGAGTCAGAACAGAACTATAGCTTATGCTTTAGAGTTACCATCAAGATTGGATCAAGTGCATAATGTTTTCCATGTGTCACAACTTTGTAAATGTTTGAAAGTTCCAGATGATGCAATCACACATCAAGATATAGAACTACAAGCAGACTTGACCTATGTTGAAAAGCCTTGTAAAATTTTGGAAGAAAACTGGAAAAGGTTGAGGAATAGGGCAATCAAATATTGCAAGGTACAGGGGGAACATCACCCTGAAAGGGAAGCCACTTGGGAGAAAGAAGAGGATTTAAGAAAGGCCTATCCAGAACTATTCAGGTACATCTCAACAAACTTCGGGACGAAGTTTAATTTAAGGGGGGAGTCTGTAACATCCCAGCATTTATGAACTAACGAAGGGTAGATTTAGGAATTTGAATTGTTGCATGCATTCATCTGTGAAAATGTGGGTAAATTTTTCGCCAAATAAAACCCTAAATTGATCAAAGTTTCTTTCGTGCTTTGAGCTTAGGTATAGTCTTGAAGGATGATTGTTATAGACTTTGATATGATCTTTGTGGACTTATGTGTTTTGGGAAATGAAATTTGGATTTAAAAATTGAGTGTTTGAATTATAATTCAAAGGATTTTGAATAATGTTTGAGTATTTGATTTAATTTAAGAGTTAACCAATAATAACTCAAACTTTAAATAAAGAAGATAATCAATAATATGAATATTTCAAAACTTCATTCAATAATGAGTTACAAAATGTAACTTAGGAAATGAGAAACAATCTTTACAATAGTAAATAAATAGAAGAATAATATTTCTTTATTAAATAATAGTACAATCTTTATTACAAAAGAATAAAAAAAATAAAGAGTACAAAAGAATAAATTAAATATTATAATTGAACATGAGAGTTATTACAAGTGACTAATATATAAAGAAAAATAAAAACCTAAACTAAAGTCTTGATCTTCAAATCTGGTACCTGCAAAATAAACAGAAACTTAAGAGAAAAAGAAAGTTAGGATTAGAATTAATTTTACTCTCAGGGTTGACAGTGAAGTGCACTGTTCACTTTTTCATCATTGAGTATTTAAGGGGCAAGTTTCACCAATATGAAAGAATGTATCTTTCATAATTTTAAACCATAAGTCAAATAAACAGCAAGGAGGGGCAAGTTTCACCAGCCAGGTAAAAAGTAACCTGATGAAAGTAACTTTAAAATTCAGATAATATCCATAACTGTGCAGCAGGCACACAAGCAGCAACACACCAAACTTCATGGTGTGTGCTGTTAGCACCACAACAGCAGCACAAGCAAACAAAACCATCAACATAGCCATTGGAAACCAATCCCCACACCATTCCATTGTTCTTACACACCACACAGCAGCCACCAGCTAAACCCAGCCAAAGCCAAGCTAAATCACACCAATCAAAACCTTGGATCACACCACCAAGATGGTGACATAAGTAGGGGTGGATCAGGTGGATAGCAAGACCAAGATCAAGCTATCAGGACCAGGAGGTGAAGGGCTAGATCAAGGACAAGCTAGGAGCTGGAAATACCAGGAGAGCATCAGATCAAGATACCACAAGATCAACCACAGGAAACCCCACATCAAGTGACAGTGGTGAGTAAATAGACCATCACATGATCTATCTGTCTAAAATTAGACAAGCATACATGATCTGTCTTTTACTCAAATTCTCATAGAACACCCAAGTGGGGTGAATCCATCACTGAACTTTAAACACTAAAAGCAGTCAGAAAACTATAAAGATCCAACTTAGATCTCAGGACAATATCATTGATCTAAGCTATCAAACTATATTTCAATTCAAGAATGAATATAGCCAAGAACTAAACCTCTAGGCACATCTCTTCAATTAGAGTAGCACCTTAGGATTTAATATTATGGATCTATATAAGTTATCAAGCTTACACGCATATTTTCCCAGACTTTGATTCAAGAAACATTAGCTGGTATTACTACCAGAACCCATCCATGTGAATCAACAAGTTAAAGGCTTAATCCCTAAACCTCAGACCAACATCATTGATTCTAGGGATGCAAGGAAAGAGAACTCCACTTATCTATAATGCCAAATCAATTCTAAGCTTGAACAAGATCAAACCAAGTTATAGAATCTAGTCTTGTGTGCCATACAAAAAATGGTGTCAAAAGAGCAGTTCTAAACTAAGCAGCTTAAGCATCCAATCTTCACAAATATAATCAACCAATTATAAATCATTTTCCTGTTCTTAAACATAGGAATCATAAACAGGATATTCATATATATATGTCTTCACTGTAAGAGACCATTTTGATCTCAATTTATATATGAATCCTTAAGCCAACAGTACTAATACAGTGACTACATCACACAAGACTCACTGTCATCAACCAAATAATGACAGTGGTGAGCTATTAACCCAATAGATTTTCCAAGTATTGCTTCAAGAGCAACTTTACCATCTAAACCATATCAAAATGAATCCATAGAATCATCTGGTAAACCACTAGCATCACCACAGCTAATCATAAGCAGCAAGCCACAGCTAATAACCATTTAGCATGCTTAGGGACCATCAAAACTTGATCCCAACTCATCAGTTATCTAATCCACAACAGGGTATGAACCCTAGGAAGAACAAACCTTCCCAATTAGGACAGGACAGTAACCAGGAAGGACACTACCAACATCTAGTATGGGAGGGCCTAACACATAAATCATGAGAGGGAGAGGAACCACTCACCAAAGATCCTCGCTGTAGATTAGAAGAGGAAGCAGAGGAGGCCGACGACCATGGCGGCATGGCGAGCACCCCAAGGGGGCGCTGCAACCACATGACACCACGGCGGCGACCATAGCCATGCCTGAGGGCGAGGAGCAACCCCACGGCACACGACAGCATCAACGCCAACCCCAAACCCTAGGGTTCGGGACGACATCGATCTAGTCGCAGGAGGGCTCCAGGTCCAAATCCAACTGGACAGGAGGGAAGAGCGGGGCCGACAACCTCATCTTGCACCACGGTGGCGGCTAGGAAGGTCCACGACAGCGCAAATCGCCGGCGGCGACACCGCTGACCACGGGGTTGGGGAGGAGAAGAAGAGGGGTGAGCTCGAGAGTGAAACAGAGAGTGATGGGCTGGAATGGGCCAATACCCCTTCGGGGTGTTCTTTTGCCTTTGACCTACTAGGCCACAAGGGCCCAATAAAACCAAATAGCCAGCCCAAATCATTTAGAGCATGTCTTAATAATTAGAAAAAGACCAAAATGCCCCTGAACTTTAATAAATTCTAGAAAATAAAATAAAAGTCCAAAAATTATAAATAAAATATTTTTTGATTCACAATAATCCAAACTATCCAAATAAATTAAGAGATAAAATTTTAGACATATAAATTTTATTAAGAATTTTGTAATTTATATATTCCTTATGGAATTTTACAAATTTATTGAAAGTTGATAACAATAAATAAAAATCACTTTCATTATATATTAATATTGTAGTATTTTATAAAAATACTAAACAAATATTTAATGTCAATTTTTGATAATTAATGATAATTCTTAAAGGAATTATTAATTAAATAAAAATTAAATCAATTAAAATAAAATAAAAAGAATACAATATTCAATAAATATTAAAAACATTAATATTTATAAATTATTTCTCATTAAAAGAATTTTTATTATTTAAATAAATGGGGAAGAATATATATAAAGCTAAATGATGCATTACATTAGTTTGCATAATCATTTTGCTTCTTTAAATATTGTCCTTACCGGGCAATAATGATGTTTTTGTAGACATAGAAGCTCAAGGTCCAGTGCAAGCATCAGACTTCACTACCTTGCCATCACAAGGCAAGTTCATCAATTTCTCATATCCTTTGAAGAGTCTTTACCAAAGTATGTGCAAATTGTGTGTTATCATATATACTCCAAAGAAAGAAATTATTATTTTACAAATAAAGAAATCATAGATATCATCCTAAGTGATGATATACTGAAGCAATAGAACATAGGGTTCTATTTGCAACAATGATGATAAATTAGGGACTTAATAAACCCTGACATCCGTGATTCTAGCGCCATATATTACGCGTTAGCCATGAGATTTGGAATGGGACAAAGAAGTCAGATGTATCTTCTTCCTCTCGCATGAAGCCGGATGTGCAGATCATGGCTGTTATCCTCGTAACGTGCATATTAATTGGTAATTCGTAGAGGATATGTAGCATATGGGTGGGAACCCTCATCGTCCCATGATAGTTCTAGCATGTAACGGTTTATACAAACCATTGCCGTAATTCATTATGTGGGAATGGTGTACACCAAGGAGGCATGCGAGGTCGCGAAGGGGGCAGTGATTGGCTTGGACCAAATACTGGGCCCCACAACATGGAATTGTGGGCAGGAAAGTACGCCCGGTTGTGAAACAAGGAGTTGATCTCTCATGGGTAAAGTAACGCACCTCTGCAGAGTGTAAGAATTGTAACTTGTTACTCCCTGTTCTGGGAAGGAGCTACGAACATGGCAGGAAAGGAACTCCATGAAAGTTTTGGTCAACCTATGAAGGATGATGGTCATAGATTTTCATAATAAAACCAATCTTTGAAGAAAGATTTACGAAAAATGCATAGTACCAAGGACTTATAGTCCAAGGTGCTAGTTAGAGCATCAAACTTCCCACCTTGCATATAATGAACTTGTTGGGTAACGCTGTTACTCATCCTTTCCTTTGATCCCTTGCTTAGACTCTAAGGATCCGGAAGACGTGCCAATGTATGAAGCTTAATGTCAAGAAGATGTGTTCTATGAGGAGCCTGACCTGTCAGGAGGTGTTGAAGGGGTGGATTACGAAATACGCTATGGTGTTGACAATAACGAGTCCAACTAAGTATCCTAGTTAGTAGTAACCAATTGAGCCGAGCAGCACGAACTCTATAGAATAAGCTACTGAGCTCAACTCCTAGTTGGAGTTTCTACTTTTAAATTCCGCTGAAACACTTTATATTTTTGTTTGTAAGTTGAAACCTTTTGAAGTCTTGAACTTCTGGTATTGTAATAATAATGTGTGAATGTTTGTAATATGGACCCGCAATGTTTCTGTTGTACCACTCTGAGGGATGTGATATTTACGGAATGGTGTTCTGTGGGTGTCATGTCAACGACTATAGTGTACTACACATGCAGTGGTATGCTGGGTCCCCGCAACATGTATCATAGAGAACCGCCAACGGGGTACCCC
Organism: Avena atlantica; assembly: GCA_910589765.1. Classification (NCBI taxonomy): domain Eukaryota; kingdom Viridiplantae; phylum Streptophyta; class Magnoliopsida; order Poales; family Poaceae; genus Avena; species Avena atlantica. Next base: position 187,508,520 of record OU342738.1, read on the forward strand.
TTGCACATGGTACATGAGCTTTCCCATAACCAAAATGCAAGCAGACAATGAGCATCTTAGCATTCTTCTTATTTACCATGGAAATATGGTGCTTTTTTCTCTCTTTTCTCAATATGTCTCTTTTTCTCAATCTCTTTTTTTATAAGAAGAATGCTTCATAGATGTCACTATGATGATGCTGCAAGTTTCCACCATGATTAGGCATGGCTTAGGCTAGCGGCCCAGGCATTTCTCTAACACATATACATAACTCTATAGGCTTACAAGTTCCCCTTTCATTTCACACCGACGACATCCATAGACAAAAGATCATGATATCAACTGTGTACAAAGTATAAGTGAAATGTTGAAAGCGTTCCCCATGACAACATGGTTCTGCTAATTTCAATGTATAAGTGCAAGCATATACAACATAAATGACACAATGGTTCAAGTTTATTAGGGGCAAGAAATATAAAGTGTTCCATCAAGTTCGTGAGAGCTTTAATCACTAAGTTTTCACATAACAAAATACTTTTTAATTGGAAGATAGATGAAAACAAGAATATACTTGGAATGGTGTAACACACCATGCATAGGAATTTATAGTGGACACTTTGGAATAACTTGGTTTCTTGGGAGTTGGATGCATGAGTAGAGCTTACTCATACAAGTGGAGGCTAGCAAAAGACTGGGAGTGACCAACTAAGAGAGCAATAATGGCCATAATCATGTAGAGCGACAAAACATTACTAATCAAAGCATAGAGTGGTGCTACAAGTCAAGGACTAAATTATCATAGAGGCTATGGTGACTTGTTCATAGTCATAACTTGGCGTGAGCATGTTCCAAGTCAACCCAAACAAAGCATCGAAGGAGAATACCACAATACTATGCTTTTGTATGCTAAAACAACACATGATTCTTTCAAGGCACACTAATCAATCCCAATTTTTTGGAACAAGCCATGCTACAGCAATAATCACTAAGCATAAGGTCAAAACAACACCTAGCATGACATGCCAAAGTCTAAGTCACAGTCAAAGCAAGATCCTCTTGCACTATTTCAAGCAAGAACTTTCTACTCTTTTCCAACACCAATCAACTTATTTGAAACAGCACAGCAAGAGCGGGGGTCCAAACTACTTTATTCAAGCAAACTAAGCAAAGCAAACGAAAACTAAGACGCTCCAAAAACAACACAACAGTGCATGAAACAATAAAAATGAAGTGTCTAGAAAGACCCGAGCTTTTTATTGATGAAGAAGGGGATGCCTTGGGCATCCCCAAGCTTTGACGCTTTTACCTCTTGGATATTTCTTGGGGTGACACCGGGGTGGAATCCCCAAGCTTGAGATTTTTTCCATTCTTCATCTCATTACATCATTCTCTCTCTACACCTGAAATTTTTCCTTCATACAAAACTTCACACAATCTTCATTAGCAACATCAGTGTATTGAAAAGATAATAGACCTTTGGGTTTAGCTTTAGAACCGCAAAACTTTCATAAAAACACAATATACTGTATAAATTCCCTCAAAAAGCTCAATTTTCCAAAAAGAACCCAAAAAGGAATCAATAAGAAGCAAATGCAAATAATGGCAGAAATCTGTCAAAACAGACCAGCAGGTAGAAATCAATTTTTTCGAAAACCTTCTGTTGCTCAAATCAAGAAGTGTTGAACTAACGACAGTTAGCTAACATACTGGGAGATTTATTTGTAAATTATCAGCTCAATAATACTTACATAGATTCCTCACGAATTTTTATGGTGGAGCACAAAAATATGTTTCGGGACAGCAACTCTCCAAATCTTACTTCCCTCTCATTATAGGTCATTCTTGGCACAAAAAGAAAACAAAAAAGATAAGGAGAGGTCATTACTGAAGTAATAACTTCCAAGACTCAAGAAAACTCTTGGGTTATCTCCCAACAAGTACTTCTCTTTAATGCCTTTAAGTTAGGCACAAGAATCAAGTATTTTCAAATGAAGAAGCATTAACACCAAACCTTGCTTTCAAAGGAGGAGCAAAAATCAACTTCTCTCTCCTCATAGGGAAGTGTTCAATACCTTTCTTGAATGGAAATTGATATTTAATGTTTCCTTCCTTCATATCAATGATGGCACCAACAGTTCTAAGAAAAGATCTTCCCAATGTAATAGGACAAGAAGCATTGTATTCAACATCCAGAAATCAACAGGGACATAAGCATTGTTAACCATAATGAGAACATCATTAACACTCCACATGAGTTTATTCTTAGCATTATCATTAAGTGGGATATCCAAATAACAATCTTCCAAAAGTGGCAAATCAAGCATTTCATAAATCTTTCGAGGCATAATAGAGATACTAGAACCAAGGTCACATGAAGCTTTGAGATCAAAGTCATTCACTTGCATATTAATAATGGGTTCCCAACTATCTTCTACTTTCCTAGGAGTATAAGATTTGTTTTTAAACTTATCTTCCTTAATTTTAACAAGAGCAACTGTAATGTGTTTGGTGAAAGCAACATGCATATCACTAGCATCGGGACATCTTGCAAGCTTTTGTAGGAACATAATCACTTCAGAAATGTTGCAACCATCAATATCAAAATCAAACTTAGCATCACTAGTAGTAGACTCATTGAGCTTAGGCATTATAGGAGGAGGAATAGGGACTTCTTATGGTTTAGTGGCATCCATATTGGTGGTGGTGATGGTGCACACACTATTGTTTCTAGCAATTTCATCTTCCCTTTCCCACTTAGCATGAAGCTGGGCTAACAGTCTAACATTTTCATCAATAGTAACGTGTATGGCATGAGTAGCAGCAAAGGTACTTTCCATGGTTTCAGGTTTAGCAGCCATTTTATTAATCAAAGAGGACTGTGCTTCAGACAAAGAGGAAATATTTTTCTCAGCACTCCAATTTTTTGACTGTAAACTAGGAATTTCTCTATTCAAATTCTCAAGCTGGTGACTAATATTTTTCAAGATAGCAGATTGTTCTTCCATAGTTTTAGCGAATATCTTGTTTTTCTAATATTGCATTTGCATAAAGTTTTTAGTGGATCTTTCAACTTCTAGAATCCTATCTTCACTAGGCATTCCAAATCTACCATGATAAGTACTTCCATTATTAGGAGGATAAGGCATATATTTATTACCATAAGCATTGTTGCCAAAATTATTATTTCTAATGAAGTTCACATCAACTTGCTCTTCTTGAGCAACCAAAGAGGCTAAAGGAACATTATTTGGATCTAAAGGAGCTTTCCCATTAACAAGCATATCCACGATAACATCAATCTTATCACTCAAAGAGGAGGTTTCTTCAACAGAATTTACCTTGTTACCATGTGGAGCTCTCTCAGTGTGCCATTCAGAACAATTAACCATCATATTATCAAGGAGTTTTGTTGCAGCACCCAAGGTGATGGTCATAAAGGTACCTCCAGCGGCTGAATCCAACAGGTTTCTTGTGGAGAAGTTCAAACCTGCATAAAGAAGTCTAGATAATCATCCAAGCAGTAAGTCCATGAGTGGGACAATTCTTAACCAAAGATTTCATTCTTTCCCAAGCTTGAGCAACATGTTCATTATCAAGTTGTTTAAATTTCATAATATCACTTCTCATAGATAGAATCTTAGCAGGAGGGTAGTACTTTCCAATAAAAGCATCTTTGCACTTAATCCAAGAATCAATACTATTTCTAGGCAAAGATAGCAACCATTCTTTAGATTTTCATCTCAAGGAGAAAGGAAAAAACTTGAGCTTAATAATATATCCATCTAAATCCTTATACTTTTGCATCTCACAAAGTTCAACAAAGTTATTGAGATGTGCAGCAGCATCAGAACTGGCACCAGAAAATTGCTCTCTCATCACAAGATTTAACAAAGCAGGCTTAATTTCATAAAAGGTAGCATCAGGAGCAGGTGGAGCAATAGGAGTGCTTAGAAAATCATTGTGTTTGTGCAAGTGAAATCACACAACTTGGTGTTCTCAACAGAGTTCATTTTGGCAAAAGCGGAGAAAGCCAACAGCAACAGCAACTAGATCATGAACTATTTTTTGTATTTTTGATAGGATAAAGCAAACCAAACTAAACTATTTTTTTTTGGATTTTTTGATAAAAATAGGCAAACAAAACAGAGCAAAAGAAACTAAGCAGAACAAAAACAAAGTAAAGAGAAAGTTTGAGAATGACTCCCCTTGTGAAGACGTCCTTAGCCTCCCTGGAAACGTCGCTAGAAAACTTGTTGATGGCGCCTGAGAGCGCTTCGTCGGGAAACCCCAAGAGAAAGGTGTGATGCAGGAAAGCAGCAATTCTTCCCCCAGTAAGAAACTGAGGTTATCGGACTAGTAGGAAGAAGGAAATGTCTCAAAGGTGTTGCAAGCAACTTGTAGACCTGCACAACACAAACTCAAGACTTTGCCCCAACGAACAGTGAGGTTGTCAATCTCACCGATTGCTCTAACAAAGGATTAACTATATGGTGTGGAAGGTAATAGTGGTTTGCAGAATTTAAACAGTAATAGTGGAAGATGTATCAATGGTGAAGATTGGACCGGGGTCCATAGTTCACTAGAGGTGCTCTCCTTAGATAAACAAACATGGCATGCTGGGTAAACAAATTACAGCAGGGCAATTAACAGGACTGAGCAAGGCATAACAATGCAATACTAGACATCAAGATCCTATGAGATTCGATTGGGCAATACAACAAGATACATAGACCGCCATCCAACTGCATCTATGACTAGAAGTCCACCTTTAGGTTATCATCTGAATCCCCTCTAGTATTAAGTTACAAGCAACATACAACTGCTTTAAGCAAAGTGTGTAAGGTAAACAATCCACTTGTTCCATGAACAAGAGACCGTTGTTTTCTCCCTAGTGGCAACAGCACATCTACAACCTTATAGATTTCTGTCACTTCCCTTAGATTAAATAGAGGCATGAACCCACTATCGAGCATAAATACCCCCTCTTGGAGTCACTAGCAACTACTTGGCCAAGATAGCTACTAACAACGGAGAGCCCTCCTCCGTCTCGTCTTCTGGCTCCTCCGTCTCGTCTTTTGGCTCTGTGTTCTCCATGGTAAAATATTGACTTTGGCTTTTGTCCTGTCCAATTCCGAGAATATTCATTTTCTGACTTTTCTAGAACCAAAAACAACAGAAAACATGCAACTGGCACTGTGGCATCTTGTTAATAGGTTATTCCCAGAAACATATAAAAACACCTCAAAGTGTAGACAAAGCAAAGCAAAGTAGATACTAAACAAGCATGGAACATCAAAAATTATAGATACATTTCTGACGTATCAAGTAGGAACTCATTTTTTTGTGTTTTTTATAAGAAAAAGCAAACCAAACGAAACTATTTTTTTTGGATTTTTTTATGAAAAGAAGCAAGCAAAACAAAGCAAAAGAAACTAAGCAAAACAAAAAAAAGTAAAGAGAATGGTTGTGAAGGACTCCCCTTGTGAAGCCATCCTTAACTCCCCGGCAACGGCGCCAGAAAATGTCTTGATGAGCTCAGATCACTGTAGAGCTTCATTGGGAAACCCCAAGACGAAGGTGTGATGAGCACAACCGTAAGTTTTAACTCGGTTATGAAACCAAGGTTATCGAACCAGTAGGAGGAAGGAAACAACTTCCAAGGTGTTGCCAGCAACTTGGAATCCTGCACAACACAAACTCAAGACTTTGCCCCAACTTACAGTGAGGTTGTCAATCTCACTGTTTGCTGAAACAAAGGATTAAACGTATAGTGTCGAAGATAATGGTTGCTTGCAGAAAGTAAATAGTAACAGTAGATGATGTAACAATGGTAAAGATTGGACCAGGATCCACAATTCACTAGAGGTGTTCTCCTTAAGATAAATAACATAACATGCTGGGTAAACAAATTACATCGAGGGAATTGACAGGACTGAGCAAGGCATAACAATGCAATACTAGACATTCATTATCCTATGAGATTTGATTGGGCATTACAACAATATACATAGACCGCCATCCAACTGCATCTATGACTAGTAATCCACCTTCAGGTTATCATCCGAACCCCCTTTAGTATTAAGTTGCAAGCAACGGATAACTGCATTAAGCAATGTGTGTAAAGTAAACAATACAATTGTTCCATGAACAAAAGATTGTTGTTTTCTCCCTAGTAGCAACAACACATATGCAACCTTAGAGATTTCTGTCACTTCCCCAAATTCAATAGAGGCATGAACCCACTATCGAGCATAAATACTCCCTCTTGGAGTCACTAGCATCTACTTGGTCAAGATAGCTACTAGAAACGGAGAGCATGCAAGATCTCAAACAACACAGACATGGTAGAATCAACAATCGAGAAGACATGATAGAATCAGCAATCAAGAAGACGTGATAGAATCAATAATCAATCTGACATAGTAATCTCAATATCCATCGGATCCCCACAAACACAACATGTATGATTACAAATAGATGATCTTGATCATGAACAGAGCTCACAAGATCTAAACATGATAGCACAAAGGAGGAGAAACAACCATCTAGCTACTGTATGGACCCATAGTACAAGGGTGAACTACTCACGCATCATACCAGAGGTTGGCATGGTGATGAAGAAAGCCTCCGGGATGATCTCTCCCCTCCGGCAGGGTGCCGGATGAGATTCATATCCCCCGATCTAGGGACGATGGTGGTGGCTACAGACTGTTTCATGGAGATCTGATGTAAGACCTCACCCTTTAAGATAAATATCCCTATGATTGCAGTGCTAGTCCCTGGATCGAATTTCTAGCACCCACAGTTTAAGACGAAGTACAGATACAAAGGTCATTATTACATCGAAGTTCCAGGAGTACAATAGTTCTTACAACTCATTAGCCCAAGGCTAACACATAGAGTTCTCATTACAAAGTATATAAATAAAGTCTTCATCTCCATGTGTCACAGGCAAACATGTTGAGTGTAGACTCATAACCCTACTCACCATCAGAGTAACCTGCAACATAATAAGTTTAAGCCACAAGGGGTCAATACATTTGGAATTGTATTGGCAAGTGATATCATAGTTATATAGTAGAGACTATCAACTACATGAATTTGGATAAGAGTGGTTTCAGACTGGCTTTGCACAAAGTAGTTTTTTCCTACTAGTTGAAAAAACTAAGTTTTTCTTTACAAAAACACTAAGGATCCACCAATAGACATTGGTGTACCTCTACCCTTGTTCACCCATCATTTTTAACTTAGATAAATTGGGATGAGGAGATTCTTGATCATTTCAATGTCTTTGATGCTCAAAATGTTCGTAACGGGGGACACGGACACGGCTAAGTACTTAGGTTTTACCCTCTCGAGAGGTGGTGCACTTTCCCCACAAGACTCGACATACATCAAGACGAGACTTTTCAGAAGAAATCCCCCAGACCACCATGGACGCGTTCCATCCTATCAACTCTACCACCATCTGTCCATTCGACTGAGTTCTTGCAACCTAGTTGGTCAAGGCAGAGCCCATATGCCATGTGGTTACACTAGAAGCTTCTCAACACTAAACATCTTAAATCCCTTTGTTCCTAGGTGTCCATCCACAAGTGTGATACACAGGGTAAACCATAGACATGGGCCTTGTGTAACCACTCAAGACATACCATACAAGTCCCATTCCACCCAGGTGTTTCATTAACAAGTTGTTTTCTTAGTCAAAAACACATAGGCATAATCTTTCCATAATAACATGATTTTTACACCCTTGAATTCTATTAGCTAGGCTAAGCATACTAGCATATCATGTCTCCTAACATAGGGAAAATACTACCAATATAACATCTATAGGATCTACCATAGCATAGCATATACTTTGAAAAATTACCATGCAAATCCTACTCAAAATAATAATAATACAATAGGAAAAATAATAGGACAAAAGATGGAGTATCACTTGCCTTGGTAGCTAGGGGAATAGGCACAATCACACACTTCACAATCCACAAAATCTACACAACAAAATTAACAACAAAATATTCACAAATCAATATACACACAAAAATAGTATGAATGCATGCAAAATTCAATGAGATGATTTGCCACACTTTTTAAATCAAACTCTATAGTACTGAAGACAAAGCATACATTCTAAAGTATAAATAACACAAAAACACTTTAAAATAATATTCCAAAATAATTTTTATAGTCAAATTAGGCCTATAATTGTCTCTGCATAAAATCCTAATTTTACATATGCAAATGACCAAAGCAAGGCCATAGATGCAAAGGTCTCAATTTTTTGAATCCATAGGCACCTAATTTGTAATTTTTTGGATTTACATAACAAAAGTTATGAATTTTACAAGTTAATTCATCTAATAGATCAAAATCTGGATTTTAAATCTAAATCACAGACACGCGGCGTGTTCTGATTGGACGGTACCGGTTTGTGCGGATCACGTGCGCGAGCCGCTGGATCTAAGTGTGATCCTGCGGTCCAGATCTAACCATACCGCTTCGTGCTGGCGATCTAATCTAAGCCTCTCGATCCAGATCTAACAGACCACAACGCATTGGCTAGTAAGTGGCGGCGCAAATGGCGAGCGTGGCGGCGACGCGTCAGACAACAGCGCTCCAGCGTGGCCAGGAGGTAGGGGAGGGGGCTTAGGGGCTTACTGAGGTTGCAGAGATGTCGTGGATGCATTGGAGGACGCGGGCGAGGATGGGACGCACGGACACGGACATAATCGCTCGTCGGAGTTCGGCCCGTCGTCGGGTGCTCACAGTCGAAGACGAAGACGATGCTCTGGTGCAAAAGAAGGAAAGTGGCAAGCATCAGGGGGTGTGCAAGGATATGGAGAGCACAACCGCATGAATCAGAGGCCAAGGCGAGCACTGGACTCACTGTAATGTGTCGCCGGAGCTTGTCGGGGCAGCGGCGGTGCAACACAAAATTTTGGGAGCCTGGTGGCGCTCAGAGGTGGGTAAGTGGGGGAAATGGAGCGGAGGGGAAGGGCGTTAAGTAGCCAGGGCCAAGGAGGAAATCGCGCGGTGACTCAATCGTCAATTAAGCGCATTTGCGTCGGCTTTGAAAGGGGAAGAAACGGCCACGGCGCGGGTCTCTGGCGCGAGATTGACGATGACGGGGTGACGTGGAGGTGGGACCCATTTGTCAGCGAGGGGGTGCGACGCTGGGATAGATGGGCTTCTAGTTGGTCCGGGTGGGATAGATGGGCTTCTAGTTGGGCCGTATCTGCTGGCAGGTTCGTTTCTATTTTTTTCTCCAAAGCTTTTTCTTTTTCTGTTTTGATTTTTCAAATAAGATTTGAATCACCAAATCTAATCCAAAACTTTTCAAACTTTCACCAAAATTTTGTGAGGTGATACTAGTATTTAAAAGTGTGTCAAACACAACAAATCACTTCAAAACATTTTGGGGTCATAAAAATAAAAATAAAACCATGCCCCATGCATGTAATATAAAAGGGGTATAAAATAGGGTTTTGCTAGGGTTTAAACTTTGAAAAAATTTGTGCAATGTAAATATGCCATGATAATATGAATGCAATCATGATGTTTTGGATTTCATGAAATTTGGGATGTTACAAATCTAACCCCCTTAAGATGAATCTCGCCCTCGAGATTCGGATTGTCTAGCAAATAGGTGAGGGTGATCTTTTTGAAGCTCATCTTCTCTTTCCCAAGTTGCTTCTTCCTCGGTATGATGATTCCACTATACTTTGCAGAACATGATGGTCTTAGTACGAGTAACTCTTTCTTTTGTCTCGAGAATCTTGATAGATTTCTCTTCATAAGTGAGATCACTCTCCAATTAAACTTCTCCCAATGGTATAGTATCCTTCAACGAAGTTTCTTCCATCTCTGGATGACACTTTTTCAAATGACTTACATGAAACACATTATGCACTGCTGATAGTGATTCTGGTAGCTCTAACTCATAGGCAACTTCTCCTTTGCGGCTCAAAATCTTGAATGGTCCTACATATCAAGGTGCCAATTTCCCTTTGACTCCAAATCTCTTCACACCACGAAGTGGTGAGACTCTAAGATAAGCTCTATCACCTACCTCATAGGTGACCTCTCTACATTTTGGATCTGCATAACTCTTTTGTCGGGATTGGGCTATCTTTAATTTGTCCTTTACCATTCTGACTTTCTCTTCAGCTACCTTGACCAGATCTGGTCCAAATAAATTTCTTTCTCCTACTCCATTCCATAATAATGGTGTAGTACATTTCCTTCCATAAAGGAATTCAAACGGAGCCATCTCTATGCTCGATTGATAGCTGTTATTATAAGAAAATTCTGTGTATGGCACACTTTCATCCCAACTAGATCCATAGTCTAGCGCACAAGCTCTCAACATATCTTCCAAAATTTGGTTGGTTCTTTCTGTCTGTCCATCAGTTTGAGGATGAAAAGCTGTGCTGAATTCTAATCTTGTTCCCAATGACTTATGCAGTTGTTTCCAAAAATGCGAAGTGAACTGAGTTCCTTTATCGGACACAATACTCTTAGGTACTCCATGCAGACACACAATCCTGTTCATATAGATCTTGACTAATTTAGCACTTGTATAAGTGGTCTTCACGGGTATGAAATGAGCCACTTTTGTTAAGCGATCCACAACAACCCATACAGAATCATATCTAGATCTAGTCCTTGGCAATACTATGATGAAATCCATACCAATCTTATCCCACTTCCAATCAGGTATTGGTAGTGGTTGCAGTAACCCTGCCGGTTTCTGATGTTCCGCCTTCACTCTACTACATACGTCACACAAAGCAATGTGCTCTGCCTCTTTAGATTGTTCCACCAAAATCTTTCTTTCACATCCATGTACATTTTGGTGTTACCCGGATGAATAGAATATGGTGAATTGTGTGCTTCTTGCAGAATCAATTTCCAAAGCTCCGGATCTTGTGGAATGCAGATATGCTTTCCATACCATAAAGTTCCTTATTCATCTTCATGGAATCCTTTCGCCTTTCCTTTACCAATTTTACTCTTAATCTCCTCTATTTCCTTGTCCAACTTTTGGGCTTCTTTGATCTTATCCAACAGTGTTGGTTGAACTTCCAAAGACATGAGATATCCTTCAGGCACTATCTCCAATCTTAACTCTTTAAATTGGGCACACAAATCTTCTGGCAATTCTCCTTTGGTGAGGCCATTCACATAAACTTTGTGGATTAATGCATCAGCTACGACATTCGCTTTACCGGGATGGTATTGCAAACTTAAGTCGTAATCCTAGATAAATTCTAGCCACCTTCTTTGTCTCATATTGAGCTCTTTCTGGGTGAAAATATTTTTCAAGCTCTTGTGATCTATGAACACTTCACACTGCTTTCCCAAAAGATAGTGTCTCCATGTTTTGAGTGCATGGAAAATAGAGGCCAACTCTAAGTCATATGTAGGATAGTTTACTTCATGAGTCTTGAGTTGTCTCGAGGCATAATCCACAACTTTTCCTTCTTGCATTAACATGAAGGGAATATGCCCTGAGAGGCAATAATAAAGTGTTTATTATGTGTATTCCAAGTATATGATAGATGTTTATTTTGCATGCTATAATTGTATTAATACGGAAACGTAAATACATGCATTTTTAATAAACAAACAGAGAGTTCCTAGTTATGCCTCTCTCATAAACTAGCTCGTTGATTAACAAGATGATCACAGTTTCCTGATCATAGACATTGGATGTTGTTAATAGCAAGATCACAACATTAGTGTAATGATTTGATGAACATTCATCCGAAGTATAGCATTACGATCAAATTCATTGAGTTTATATTGCTATAAACAACTTACGAAGTGATCCTAATCCTTAGACCATGAGATCATGTCAATCACTAACACCGGAAGAGTTTCTTGATGACATCAAATGTCACACCGTAACTGGGTGATTATAAAGATGGCTTCAAAACTACTAAAGTGTTATGTTGAGGCTCATGGATCAAGAGTGGAATTTTTTCATCCCAATGATGGATAGATATAATCTGGGCCCTCTCGGTGATATCACATTGGTTAGCTTGCAAGCAAGTGATTTGATCACTAGAATGTTATATCACGAGAACAAGAAAAGAGTGCATGTCGGTAATGAGATCAAACTAGGTATGGAGATACCGATGATCGAATATCGGACATGTAATATATCGCGAAACAAAGGGATTAAGATACTAGTGTAAAAGGTTCCGATGATCACAGGAAAGTCATCGTTGAATGTGTTGGAGTCAGTATGGATCTCCAGGTCCCGCTTCTGATTATTGATCGGAGAAGGGTCTCGATCATGTCCGCATTATTCGTGAACCGTAGGGTGGCACACTTAAGGGACACTAACATCCAATTGGAGCAAAAGTTTCATGCCAGAAAGAATAACAAGCACAGGAATTTATTTCACTAGATACCGAAACAGGTTTTAGGGTGAAATTGCAGAAAGTGTTTTTACATGTGAAATGGAATTCTAGCAAGGGGTTATATGTGAATGTTTGTCATTAAAGTAATTGACAAAATTCTGAATAAATAAAAGGAGTTTTATTTAATGAGAGTTTGCATTAAATTTGGTGGAAATTTAATAGCAAATTTTAGTGGGATTTTGAGTGGAGGGAATTGAAGAGATTTTTGTGAGTGGAGTGTCCACCCACATGAATGAAGGAGGGGAGGGGCAGCCCCCATGGCCGGAGGCAACCCCCTTGGGTGCCCCCCCTCCTCCTATAAAAGGCACCCCCTCTCCTCTCTCTCACTCACACCTCCTCGTAAAGGATCTCTCTCCCCCTCTAGAATTTATTCCCCATGGTCTCGAACTAGCGAGATACATGTTCCTGGTGGATATTCGGCAAGAAAGGGTTGTGCTTCCACTGCATCGCTGGAGCGAGGAGGCGGAGGTTTCTCGGTGTCTTGTACATGTGTGCGAGCACGGATGCGCTGCTGCTTTGCGACGCTAGGACTTCCTCTCGATCTTGAGATCGGCAAGAGATCATCTACATAAACCACGAGTTCAACTTGTTAAGCTTTGTCAGTCTTCAAGGGTATGTTCTCTATGGATATACATCCGCATGTTGTTTGTATCTAGTAGATATATCTTGGTACTTAGTTCCCATAGTAGGAAATTTTTTGTTATCTATGATGCGAACCCCTACAGTGGTATCAGAGCCGGATCTATGCGTAGATGCTTTAAACGGGTAGTACACATATGAGTATGTGGGCGATGATGATCATGTTGTTGCTTCTTAGTTGTAATTTTGGATATTGGTGGAATAGTGGGATGAAGCGGCCCGGTCAAACTTTACATGTCCTCGCACATGAGACCTGTTCCACGCTTGACATGCAAATAGTTTGCATAAGTGGCTAGCGGGTGTCTGTCTCTCCTACTATAGTCAATATCTATTTTGCAACGAGTTGTCAACAATTTGGTTATCCTCGTTGTGGTTCATGTTCATAGGTAAGAACGGTTCTATCTTCGAAAGCCCTAAGACACGTAAAACTTGTAATGGATAAATTAGAGGCGTCTAGTTTAGATTGTTGCTGGGCTAGTGTTATGATATGGTGTTGTTGTAAGTAGAAGTATGAGATGATACTCTTACAACACACATAACGTGTAAGTTCCATATACCTTGGCCTTACACATAAAGGTATGATAGTGATCATACCACGATGCACATGATAGAGATCATATGCGGGAACCATATCATTTCACTAATAAACATGTGATGTTTGATAGCATCTTATATTGCTTGTTTAGCGCTTTATTAGCATAATAAGATGATACCTTATTTAAATATCAAGATAAGAATGTGTTCTTACTTTAGTATGCACCGATTATGTTTTCTTAGCTCCAAGACATCACGTGATGATCGGGTGTTCTTGGATCCACGACCATATTTCGGGTGTAAGATAGTTACACACACGAATACTAAGGTTCTAACTTGACGAGCCTAGCATTTACAGACATGGCCTCGAAACACGGACCGAAAGGTTAAGCATGAGGCATATAGTAGATATGATGCCCATTTGATGCTCGCCTTTTAATCTACACCGACTCACGTGATGATCGGACTTGGTGTAGTGGATTTGATTCATGTAATCACCAAAAAGGCATGCGGGATGTCGTTTTTGAGTGGGAGTTCATTCGTAATGTGGATTAGTTGAAATCAATCTATCATAAACTTAGTCTAAACTTTACAAATTATGTTGTAGATGGCACCACCTTCTTTTAATTTCAATGTGTTCCTGGAGAAAGAGAAACTTGCAACGAACAGTAGAAACTTTACCAAATGGGCCATGAATTTGAGGATTCTCCTCTCTGCTGCACAAAAGAAATATGTGCTAGAAGCGCCGCTAGTCCCCCCTACCTTTTGAGGATGCCCCTGACGAGGAGAAGAATGTCTATCAGACTCGTCAGGAGGACCACAACTTAGTTCATTGCGGCATATTGTATGGGCTAGAGCCAGAACTTCGAAAGTGTTTCGAAAACGACAATGCATTTGATACAATGGGTGAGTTGAAAATGATTTTCGACACACATTGTCAACACCTGGATTTTTAATCCCAGATGCCTATTACGCCATACATCGCAATCCCAGGATTACCATTTTTGCGAGACATAACAGATTTGGATACCACAGTACATCATCCATTATAAACCATACATAAGGTCTTACACAAATAAGGATCTCATGATCCAATTCTTAATACAACTCAAGCAGCGGAAATACGTAATAATAATGGTCGCGTAGGCAAAGCTCCATCTTCGGGGTCACAGGCAATGCTAACGATGGGATATGATCCTAGTTGTCGTAGCCTTCCTAGGGTCCATCCTCCTGGTACTCCTCTTCATAGTCTGGCCACGGGAATAGCTAGGGACAAAGCCATGATTACTCTTTAAGTACTCGCAAACTAATACTAACAAGTAAAGGGGTTTTTGGATAATAGGACACTAGGCTCTAGGGTTGTTTTGCAAAAGCCAGATTTATCTCTACTAAGTTTAGAAACGAAGAAAGCTAGTTGAAGTTTTATAACACCTAAGTGGGAACTTGTATTTCATATCACAACTCTGTTGTGGTCAAGTCAAAGTCTCAATTCATTTCACAAGTCATTTTGAAAACATCTGACGGGGGAATAGTATGTCCACTCCAACTATCCATAACCGCGGACGCGGCTATTCGAATAGTTTGACACTCTGCAGAGATTGTACACTTTCACCACAACATTCGATACATCCGTCAGGAACAAATCCTGAATTCACCATACACTACTAGGAAAACAGCTATAGGTAATCAGCACATCCGTGGCTCACATGGTTGAAGTGCCCCACGGCTAAAACAGGCGTGGCTCACCTGTGGGCAGTGCCCTACTAGTAACTAGAACAACCGTGGCGCACATGACTATAGTGCGCCACAGATGTGTGTGGGCCAGGGCCCTGTTGGCCGCACGCCAAACATCTGTAGCGCACTATAGTCATGTGCGCCACGGTTGTTAGTGTCATCTGTGGCGCACATGGGGGGGGGTGCGCTACGCCTAAGCGCACGCCCCT
The DNA here is from genome assembly GCA_910589765.1 of Avena atlantica. NCBI lineage: Eukaryota > Viridiplantae > Streptophyta > Magnoliopsida > Poales > Poaceae > Avena > Avena atlantica. The sequence continues at coordinate 187,524,049 of OU342738.1, forward strand.
CTCTGCTGTGAACCATCCACAAGCATCTGTGGCGCACATGGCATAGTGCGCCACAGAAGTTTGTACTCTCTGTGGCGCACTATGGCATGTGCGCCACAGATGTAGTGGCATGCACCAACTCCACCCCCCCCCCCCCCCCCCCCCCCCGTGGATCGCCTTTTTAGGGTTTGCAAAAAATAAAAGAAAATGATAAACACTTCAAAAAATTAAATCCTTTCATATTTAGGTAGGTAATGTGGTATAGCTTCTAGTAAAATTAACAAAAATGAGTTTCGACTTTATTTGCAAAAAAAAGTTATGCCACGGTAAAAAGGCCGTAACTTTTGCATACGATATCGAAAAAAACGTATAATATACCAAAATGACGAGAACGAGATTTCGCATCTGCTCGCAACCACCTACGGTCGTTTAGCGAATTTTTAGATTTTCAAAATTCGAAAAGAGTAAAAAGTTACGGTCAAAAAACCGTTTTTTCCTGCAGAAAAAAAATACAGGGCGACTTATCCGTAGCGCACCTACACCTAGTGCGCCACGGATAAGCTTGGGCGGGATTCAAATTTGAATCCCCACCCCGCCCTCCTCCTCCCTTTCCCCTTTTCCCTCTTCCTCTCCCTTTCCCTTTCCACTTTTCCCTTCCCCTTTTCCCTCTTCCTCTCCCTTTCCCTTCTCCTTCTTCCTTCTTCCTTCTTCCTTCTTCCTTCTTCCTTCTCCCTTCTCCTCCTTCCCCTTCTCCTCTTCTTGCAGTGATGGCACGACGTCGACCTCCTTCTCCTCCTCCTCGCAGTGACAACGGGAGACGGTGGTGCAACGGCGGCCTCCTTCTCCTCCTCCTCGCGACGGCGGTGCAACGGCGGCCTCCTTCTCCTCCTCTTCCTCCTCTGCCTCCTGTTCTTCTCCTCCTCTTCCTCCTCTGCCTCCTCCTCCTCTTCTTCTTCTCCTCCTCTTCCTCCTCTTCTCCTCCTCCTCCTCCTCTTCTTCTCCTCCTCTGCCTCATCTTCTTCTTCTCCTCCTCTTCCTCCTATTCTCCTCTTCCTCCTCCTTGCAGTTCCGACGACGACACCGACGCGCGACCGCACTGACGGCGATGGCGACCTGCACTGACGCGCGGCCGCACTGACGACGAGATCCAGATCTGCTGCTTTTTTTTTAATTTTGAAATTTACATCCGTGGCGCACACCACCTAGTGCGCCACGGTTATCGTTTCATACGCGTGGCGCACCTGCCCAAACTTCTGTGGCGCACTGGCATGTGCGCCACGCCTGTCTCTAAACTTCTGTGGCGCACTAGGCAGTGCGCCACAGAAGTTTAAACTTCTGTAGCGCAAGGCACATGGCGCACTGCTAGTGCGCCACAGATGATGTTTCATGGTGCGCCACTAAAGGCCATTTTTCTAGTAGTGATACTCTGTATGCGGATAATCAATCCTAACCTTTCAATTACACGCCCTAGTATAGGCACCTCTCCTGTGAGTTTGGCCTCCCAACCATGACCAACTGTCATCTTGGGTACTGCACAGGTGGACAATCTTCACAAGGTAGCCTCGGCTCAGACCTTGGCCATGAGGGAACCAATACTAAGGTACATAAGTTTCCAGTCAAGCCCTACCCAATTCTCGGGTATTATGGTTGTACGGTAAAATTGGAATGGTATCGCATCCAGACAACCATCAGTTTTATAAAGGGCTAAGGCTCATGCCTCAACATTTTCATCATCAAAATCATCTGGTGTTCGTAAACACATGTCAAAACATCTCAATAGAATGATCCATCATTCCAAGGTTTTCATAACCATTTTTCCACCAAGTATTCCCATCTAAAGTGGATCAAGTTTTATGCTTAGCACTAGCATCTACAAATGGGAGTGGGTACTAATGAGGGTAGTAAACTAGTGGAGTTTCAACTAAGTACATTCTCATGCCTTAGGGTGACATCAAGATTTTCTAGCTTAGGCCAAATTTTATGCTCTTTATGCAACCTTCAATTATCTTTCTAATATCTACAATTTACTCAAGCAAATTCTAAGTAGATGCTTTAATAAAGAAATAAAGTAGAACGCTTGCAAGTAAAACTAGGATTGGGGTTATCAAGTAGGTATGATCACTTATGCTTAAGGCATATAGTTGGCATGGTAACACGCAAGTATTTGCTTGCATAGGTCAACTTGGTTAGTAAAGCTTGCATCAGTATCAGTATAAGCTTGCCTTGTGCAGAGCAGTGGTTGAAGTTCTCCTCGGCTTCTTCTTCGTAGTATCCTCCTTCCTCCTCGTATCCTTGGTCGGTACTAGCGTCTATGAATAAATACGAGGTACACAATCACCAAACAATACTTAACTACTTTCAATCATCACACACAAGGGTTCTATAGATGATCTAGCATCATCACTAACATTACAAGATTAAAGTTTGGTTTAATTTCTTTTATTTTTAGAAAAGTAATTTCTACTCATTGAAAAACTACTTAAGATTTAATATTCTCCAATCCAAACATGGGATCATGTTGACACATGTCATCACCACATATTTCAGTACGTGGGAATGTGATTTAAATTGGTGTCACAATTTAATAAGGTTTAACCTTTTATTTTAATTAAATAAAGTGATTAGAAAAACCTATGTGGCATTCTTTTATTACTTGATCATTACTTATGTAAGTAAACCCATATGTTTTTATATATTCTGAAAGGTATGATCAAATGTGATTTTTGAGAGTTGAAATCAACTCAAAAGCTATTATGGTTGAAATTTGAAAAATGTTTGAATGCAGAAAAGCTTCTGTCTTGTTATTTTTACCAAGGTTGATCTATAGATTCAAATGATTTGAATCCAACGGGCTTGGATTAAGCATTTCAAAACCTTTCTAACAAAATTGGTTTCATTCAATTTGGTTCACTGAATCGAGCTGGGTTGATTTTTGAAACTAGGTACAGAACTAGGTTTGAATTAAAATGGAAAAAGGTAAATTCAAACGAGTAGGCTGCGTGGGAAGAGAAAATGGGCCGGCCTGATACGCACAGCGTTTACGCGGGCTGGTTAAGTTGTTGTCCCCACGAGTTAGTGAGACTGGGGCGCGAAGCGGTACGGGGCAACGTGGTGCGTTGGATCTAGTTCTAATCCAACGGCTCTGGTTCATCGTCCACGTCGGGCAGCGCCGGCGAGACAGAACCCTAACGCGGCAGGTGGGGGTCATCGGGGGCTCACCGGGGCTCAGGCGAACGTTGGCGAGGCAGGCGAACGACGAAGTCGATGACGGCGAACCTCCTGGTACCGGCAGCTCCTCCTAGGGCGGCTCCAATCGCTGGCTTCCTTCTTCTCCAGCAGCGGCGGGCTCCGGCCAAATTCTGGCGATGCACTTCTCGCCTTGCTCCGAGAACAGGGTGGAACGATCAGTGAGGAGAGGGGAGTGAGATGGTGTGCTCAATTCAGCTGGGGGTGGCCTCCTTTTATAGTGGCGAGAGGGGACCGACGGGCGCAAGCTGAGCTCATCGTGGTCGACGGAACAGAGGGCTATCGGTGTGGGAAACGGTAGGGGCGGTGCTGTGCTCCCTGGCGAAGCTCAATGATGTGGTGGCGAGGCGTGGGGCGGTGCTGATTGGTCGGAACGCCGCGGTGCTCTGAGCGTGCCCGACGGGAATTTCAATGGCGCACAGCACGCGTGGTCCGCGCGGAGGCGAACGGGCGTGTCTGCGGGGTTGCTGGAACGGTGGTGATCACGCGTGCATGCGGCGAGTGCGGCGCGCGGTCTGTGGTCGTCTGTCGAGGGTGGCGCACGGGGTGCGCTCTCGGCATGGTTGTGAGTGGCTTGGCATGGTCTGTGCGTGTGGTCCAGGGGCTGGCATCGCTCGCGGCTGGGACAGGGAGTGGCGGTGGGGTGCTAGCTTGCTCCCAGACAAGTTTGGCGAGGCTAGTGTTGCGTGTAGCTTGCTGTCCACACTGGGGTGGCAAGGGTGCTCTCGGGTTGTTCACCATTGATGATAATGGCAACCTCAGAGTGGTGCTAGTGATTAGTTAAGATTGTTAGATGATCTACTAAGGCTAGTGGTGTCTAGAGAGGGAACAAGTTAGGCCAGAATCACTGCTCACTATAGTGTTTTGATTTTGTTTGATTTGAATCAGCAAGGTGTTTGATGAAATGGCCGCATGAATTCAAGTTTTGAATTTTGAAAATATTTTTGGTCGGTGTGCTAGGCAGGTGCTGGTGAGTCTGTAGATGCTTGGGTTTTGAAAATTGAGTTGGTTTGAGTGGTTTTTGAAAAAGTGGGATCTTCCCATATGAAATAGATTCAATTTTAAACTGTCATTTAAACTATGCATTTAAATGTTTCTGGATGATCACAAAGTGGGCCTTGATACTTTGTTATGAGTACTATCAAGGGGTGCAAAGATCCAAAAAAGTTTCTGTTAAGTTCTGAAAGTTAGAGATAGCCAAAGTAGTCATGGGAGTTAATTTGGCCAAAGTGACCATTCACTTAGTTTGTTTGTTTTGGATTTATTTGTCTTTGAGAAAAGTGTGGGGATTGTTTAGATGATGTTTATTTCACCTAAGAATCATTTTAGAAGCAAAGAAACACATAATCATGGCCATTCAAAAGAATCCAAATTCTAATGCACACTCATGAATGCTTTCTTATTTTATTTAGAAAAGTTTTTGTTAACCCTAAATTTGATGATTAGAGTTTGATGATTCTAGTTTAATATTTTTGGGATGTTACAAACCTTCCCCCCTTAAACAAAATCTCATCACGAGATTTGAAAAAGGATGAAAAGATTACCTAGGATTTGAAGAGATCGGGAAACTCCGTCCTGATGTGATCTTCGCGCTCCCAGGTAGCTTCTTCTTCTGTGTCGTTGCTCCACTGAATCTTGAGAAACTTGATGCTTCGGGTTCTCGTAGTTCTGAAAGCTTCTTCCAAAATACGGATGGGTACTTCGGGATAGGTCAGGTCATCATTGATCTCTATAGCCCGGTGATCAATATTCTTGAACACTTCGGTCTTCTCCCAGACTTCGAGGCACTTACGAAGTAATGAGATATGGAACACATTGTGCATAGCTGACATCTCTTCGGGTAGTTCCAATTGATACGACATTTCTCCTCGACGGTTCAGAATCTTGAAGGGGCCGATATATCTGGGGGCTAACTTTCCTTTTAGCTGGAAACGCTGCATTCCCTTCAATGGCGACACATTCAGATACACAAAATCTCCTAGGTTGAAGGCGAGGTCTCGACGTCTCTTGTCGGCATAAATCTTCTGTCTGGACTGGGCTGTCTTGAGGTGCTCACGAATCTTGTGAACCTTCTCTTCTTCTTCTCGTAGGATGTCGGGTCCGAAAATCTGACTCTCTCATACTTCCGACCAGTTCAAAGGGGTGCGACACTTTCTTCCGTACATGAATTCAAATGGGGCCATTTGCAAACTAGCTTGGTAACTGTTGTTGTAAGAAAATTCTGCGAACGTCAGACAGTCTTCCCACTTAGATCCATACTCTAACACACATGCTCTCAGCATATCTTCGAGTATTTGATTTACTCGCTCCGTTTGTCCATTGGTCTGAGGGTGATATATGCGGTGCTGAAATCTAGGCGGGTTCCTAAACCTTCTTGGACTTTCTTCCAAAATCTCGAGGTAAACTGAGTTCCTCGATCAGATACGATGTTCTTGGGGACTCCGTGCAAACTAACTATCCTAGCGATGTATAACTCCGCTAGCTTTGAACTCTGATAGGTGGTCTTGACGGGTAAGAAATGGGTGACTTTGGACAATCTGTCCACTATGACCCAGATAGAGTCATTTCCCCTACTAGAAGTAGGCAATCCGGTGATAAAGTCCATTCCAACGGAATCCCATTTCCATTCCGGAATCTGCAATGGTTGCAACAATCTAGCGGGTTTTTGATGTCCGGCCTTGACTCTCTAACATATATCACACTTGGCGATATAGCTTCCGATTTCTCTCTTCATCTTATGCCACCAAAATTGCTCTTTCAAATCTTGATACATCTTAGTTCCTCCGGGATGGATAGAATAAAGAGTATCATGAGCTTCCTTCAAAATAACTTCTTTCAACTCTGAATCTGTTGGTACACAAAGGAGTCCTTTGTACCACAGAACTCCTTCTTCGTCTTCGGTAAATCCGGGTACTTTGCCAGTACTGATACGACGCTTGATTCCGTCGATACTAGCATTTCCTTTCTGCGCCTCTTTGATCTGGCTGATCAAAGTGGGTTGAAGTTCTATGCTAGTCAAAAATCCTTCACTTACTAATTCCATTCTAAAATCTTCCATCTCTTTGTGCAAACTTGGTTGCTCCTTCAAAATCATGGAGTTCAAGCGGCACAGCAATCTGCTAAGGGCATCTGCTACCACGTTGGCTTTACCGGGGTGATAGTGAATGTCTAGGTCGTAATCCTTGATTAGCTCAATCCATCTTCTATGTCTCATATTCAGCTCCTTCTGAGTGAATATATACTTCAGGCTCTTGTGATCTGAATAAATCTCACAACGATTTCCCATCAGGTAATGCCTCCATGTCTTCAGGGCTAGAACTACAGCTGCGAGTTCGAGGTCATGGGTTGGGTAATGTTGCTCGTGTTGTTTCAGTTGTCGAGATAGATAAGATATAACTTTTCCTTCTTGCATTAGCACACATCCGAGATCGATCTTGGATGCGTCGCAATACACGTCAAAGGGCTTCGTGATATCCGGCATGATTAAGATTGGGGCTGAAATCAATCTCCTCTTGAGTTCTTGAAAACTCGCTTCAGATTTGTCCGTCCATTCAAACTTCTTGTCCTTCTTCAGCAATTGAGTCATGGGTCTGGCGATACTCGAGAATCCTTCTACGAACTTGCGGTAATATCCCGCCAATCCGAGGAATGCACGAACTTGGGTTTGAGTGGTTGGGGCTTGCCAATCTTCGACATCTTTCACCTTTGCAGGGTCAATGGCAATTCCTCTGGCTGATACAATGTGGCCGAGGAATCCTACCTCCTGTAACCAGAATTCACATTTTCTAAACTTGGCATACAACTGATGCTCTCTAAGGGTTCCAAGAATGGTCCTTAGGTGTAGCTCATGTTCTTCTTCTGATTTGGAATAAATCAGAATGTCATCGATGAAAACAACGACAAACTTATCTAGGAAGTCCATAAAAATCTTATTCATGAGATTCATTAAATAAGCGGGGGCATTGGTTAATCCAAAAGACATGACATTATACTCGTATAATCCATATCTGGTGGTAAAGGCAGTCTTTGGAATATCCTCTGCGCGAATCTTGAGTTGATGATAGCCTGTTCTAAGATCAATCTTAGAGAACACTTTGGCACCGGTCAACTGATCAAACAAATCTTCTATCTTGGGCAATGGGTACTTGTTCTTGATAGTGACATCATTCAGCTTCCGATAATCCGTACACAAACGGTTACCTCCATCCTTTTTGTCCACGAACAAAACAGGTGATCTCCATGGTGACGCACTTGGTTGAATCAATCCAATTTCCAACATGGAATCCAGTTGCTTCTTTAGTTCTGCTAGTTCAGACAGGTTCATACTATATGGTCTCTGGGCTATGGGTCCGGTTCCGGGGATTAGTTCAATGATAAACTCGATATCCCGATCTGGGGGCGTACTGGGCAAAACATCTGGAAATACATCGGGGTATTCACAGACTATCCGGACTTGGTCAATGGTAGGTTGGGCTATACTCTTGTTGCACTTGAATTGACGAGGTAAGGTTTCAGATATATGCTCTACTGATATTCCGGCGGTACTGGTCATGGTTATGGCTTTCTTGGCATAGTCAATCAATCCTTTATGTTTGGACATCCAATCCATTCCTAGTACTACTTCCAAACCTTTAGTTCCAAGTACTATCAAATTAGCATAAAAATCTATGCCATGGATTCGGATAGGGACTGCTTTGCAAATTTTCCTAGCTTTGGTGGTTGAACCGGGGATTTGAACAATCATAACATGCTTCAGTTTGGTTGGTTGAATCTTACTAGTGCATGCAAATTCTTCGGTGACAAATGAGTGTGATGCACCAGAATCAAACAATACTCGAGCAAGTACTGAATTAACAGAAAACATATCCAGCACGACGTCTGGCGCTTCCTGAGCTTCTTCAGCATGCATGAGAAAAAGACGGCCATTGCGGTTGAGCGAGTTCCCTGGGGAAAACGTTCTTCCAGGCTGAACACGACGCTGCTGTTGAGCTGGGGCATTGGCATTGGGGGTTGCGGCATTCTTCTTGTTGGGGCACTCGTTGGAGTAGTGTCCTTTATTTCCACAGTCATAACAAGTCACTTGCGACTTGTCCTTGGCTGCAACAGGCACAACATTGCTTCCAGTCCTCGGGGAAGTGTTGGTGTTGGTGGCAGCATTGTTGTTGTTGAACTTGGGCAGGGCACAGTTGAAATTGTTAGAGTTGCCGGGGTTGTTGTGATTTCCTCCGAGCCTTGGGTTTCCACGGTTGGGATAGGTCGAACGGTTCATCGGGGGTCTGTTGGTTCTCGGGGCAAATCCTAGAGATGGGTTAGGGCGATACTTTGGGGTCTGATGGGTTCCTGGCTGATGCATCATGCGACGCTTGCGGTTCTCATTGGCTTGGTTGATCTTTCCTTCCATCTAGATGGCAGAGTCGACTAGGGATTCAATATCAGCAAAGGGGATATTGACTAACACTATCTGCATCTCATCATGCAGACCATTCAAGAATCTCTCCTTCTTCTTGGCTTCGGTGTCGATCTCATCCGGGGCATACCTAGCTAATGACAAAAATTTGTCACGGTATTCCACTACAGTCATCCGTCCTTGCTTCAGTTCTCTGAACTCATCTCTCATTCTCTTGATCAAACCCGGTGGCACATGGGTTCTGCTGAACTTGACCTTGAATTCCTCCCAGGTCATCATCTGTCCTCCGGTCATTGCACGAACGCTGTTTCATCATGCTCTGGCATCTCCGGCTAGATAGTGGGTGGCGAACAGAACTTTCTCGTTAGCTTCCACTCCGACGACTTCTAGGTTATTTTCCATGGTTTGCAGCCAATCATCGGCGTCTAAGGGCTCTTCTGACTTAGTGAAAACAGGTGGGTTGGTGTTCTGGAAATTCTTGAGCTTAGATCCATGGTTGTCCTGATTTCCGTGGCCTTGATTGTTGTGGGCTAGCTGAGCTATCTGTTGAAGGGTGGCTAAGTTGGCTTGACGCTCTTCTCTTTCAGCTTCGCGGTCAGAAACCAACATTTGCAGGATCTACAACATCGGGTTCGGGGATGAACCACTTCCTCCACGTGGCATCTGAAGATTGAGATAGATCGTGAGAAAAGAGGGAAATTTCTAAGGTTTCGGTACTTTGAAAAGTTTTTAAAGTTTGACTCGGATTTTTTTCTAGCAACTTGCTTTTCATTCATTCACTCATTCATAGCACACGATACAAACACAAACCACAGCAAGGTAAACAGATGGTTTTAAGAACCTTTCTAGAAACTACGATACAGTGGGACCGAATACAACTCACTACGCTAGTGCTCAAGTGCTACTACTCCTCAGAGTCGGTGTAGTCATCATCCTCATCATCATCGATGAAGGCGAAATCATCCTCATTGGTGAAGAAATCCATAGCCTGATCCTCCAGAAAATCATCATCATCACTGAGATAGGAGTAGGGGTCTCCACGAAGATCCTCTCCGGCATTCTCCCTTTCCTCCAACTGCATGTCTCTCTCATGGATGGTCTCCTCCAAAGACGAGATACCATGGTGAAGACGAGCAATTATGCGCTCCTTGTCCAGCTGTTGGCGGCGAGACTTGCGATCCTTCGCGAGCATGGCGATGGTCTGATCCTTCGTCTTGATGATGGCAGACTTGTGGTTGGAGTAGTCACGGGCATTGTCCAACTCCTGCTGACGATCGTACATCATGAAGCTAAGGTGGTCCAACTGAGTCTTCAGCTCGGGGTGGTATGGGGCTTCCAGTGGCTGTCCCATAGCATCACGCCTTGGACAAAACTCAAAGCGGGTACCCTTGATCTGGTTGATACTATGCCCACACAGACGGGCAAGAGCTTCCTGCATGGCCCTGGCAAGTCCATCGAGCCAGTTGTTCTCTCTTAAGGTAAACTGAATTCCCTCGGCAGTGGGAGGTTTAATCTTTCCTCGGAGACTTGCAACAATTAGCCACTGCAGATCTTCTCCTCCTTGATCATTGAGCTGAGCTCCGAAGAACTCAGGGTGCGGACGCTCCAGAAGTTCCGAAAGCTGGTCCAAATCCCGCTCAAAGATGAGGTCTCCTCCATTCCCCAACTGGTAAAACTTGTTGTACTTCACGTCCATCTATAAGAATATAGGATGAGTAAGTTAGTAGAGTGATCAAGTGTGTCAAATTTTATGTATTTTGCAAGAGTTTTTGAGGAACATGATTTTTTATGAAAGAATCAAGGTGATAAGAATGGGAATAAGTTTTTGTAAATATTTGCTTCCTTTGGTTTTGAAACTAAGTTTTTGATTCAAACGTCCAGTCTAACTAGGGTCTCCTATGGTCAGGATGGCTCTGATACCAACTTGTCAAAACCCGGATTTTTAATCCCAGATGCCTGTTATGCCATACATCGCAATCCCAGGATTACCATTTTTGCGACACATAACAAATTTGGATACCACAGTACATCATCCATTGCAAACCATACATAAGGTCTTACACAAATAAGGATCTCATGATCCAGTTCTTAATACAACTCAATCAGCGGAAATACGTAATAATAACGGTCGCGTAGGCGAAGCTCCATCTTCCGGGTCACAGGCAATGCTGACGATGGGAGATGATCCTAGTTGTCGTAACCTTCCTGGGGTCCATCCTCCTGGTACTCCTCTTCATAGTCTGGCCACGGGAATAGCCAGGGACAAAGCCATGAGTACTCTTTAAGTACTCGCAAACTAATACTACAAGTGAAGGGGTTTTTCTGTAGTAGGACACTAAGCTCTAGGGTTGTTTTGCAAAAAGCCAGATTTACCTCTACTAAGTTTAGAAACGAAGAAAGCTAGTTGAAGTTTTATAACACCTAAGTGGGAACTTGTATTTCATATCACAACTCTGTTGTGGTCAAGTCAAAGTCTCAATTCATTTCACAAGTCATTTTGAAAACATCTGACGGGGGAACAGTATGGCCACTCCAACTGTCCATAACCGCGGACGCAGCTATTCGAATAGTTTGACACTCTGCAGACATTGTACACTATCACCACAACATTCAATACATCCGTCCGGAACAAATCCTGAATTCACCATACTCTGTATGCGGATAATCAATCCTAACCTTTCAATTACACGCCCTAGTATAGGCACATCTCCTGTGAGTTTGGCCTCCCAACCATGACCAACTGTCATCTTGGGTACTGCACAGGTGGACAATCTTCACAAGGTAGCCTCAGCTCAGACCTTAGCCGTGAGGGAACCAATACTAAGGTACATAAGTTTCCAGTCAAGCCCTACCCAATTCTCGGGTATTCTGGTTGTACGGTAAAATTGGAATGGTATCGCATCCAGACAACCATCAGTTTTATAAAGCGCTAAGGCTCATGCCTCAACATTTTCATCATAAAAATCATCTGGTGTTCGTAAACACATGTCAAAACATCTCAATAGAATGATCCATCATTCCAAGGTTTTCACAACCATTTTTCCACCAAGTATTCTCATATAAAGTGGA